>CM065737.1:42333595-42428595 GCA_033310375.1 Conus canariensis | reverse complement strand
ACTTCTGGGGAGGTCTCCATGTTTGTTTGTGTGACCTGCGTTGGCTTTTGCGCTAGATTTGTTGTCAAAGGCAGCATTCGCTTGGAGCTATGGGCGTTAATCTTCTCATCACAGGAAGAAGAGTTGCCCTACTTGTTATTGTTATGGTTTGTTGTTTCCTGCCTCAGTTGAATGCACAGCGAGAGTTGCCCTTCTTGTTATTCTTCTGGTTTGTTGTTTCCTGCCTCAGTTGAATGTACAGAGACCGAGTGAAGACAACTGTAAAACACTGAAGACTGGGGGTAATGTAAAAACACTGAACACTGGGGATAAGGTAAAAACATTAATTTTTATTTCACATGGCCCGTGACTAGTGTTGCAGCTGTGGCAATACATGCTTCTCTTTCCACAATTCTATTTCAAAGTTGGATGTGGAGCAAACATACAAGACAGATGCAAAAATTCAATGCGTCATACAAATATCATCTAGCCAATAAAGCACATCTGGCCCTGTGGGTTGGGCATAGAATAGACCCATTGCCCTACCATGCATGTCGTAAGAGGCGACTAAGGCAGGACCACCTCGCCCCGAGGATAAAGGGGATTGCGTATGGCTAAGAACACAACCTGTAAAAAAAAAGACCAGTTACAGAAGCATAGACGACAATGAACCAAAACATTCACCTGGGCAAGGAAGGGTCTCCATCCCGGAGACTTATGACACGGTGCAGTGAAAGCCGAAAGGAAGCTGCAAGGCTGACTCCTCTTCTAACACCCAGGACAACAACGAGAGTAGCCACATGGAAGCTGCAAGGCTGACTCCTCTTCTAACACCCAGGACAACAACGAGAGTAGCCACATGGAACATCAGGACGATGTACGAAACAGGAAAAACCATCCAAGTTGCAAGAGAGATGAAAAACTACAAGATCGGAGTGCTAGGACTGAGTGAGACAAGGTGGCTACAGTCAGGACAGCTGAGACTTTCATCTGGTGAACAGCTCCTGTACTCAGGACACACAGAGGATGGAGCCTGAGGGTGTGGCCCTGATGCTGGTACCAGAGCACAGGGGACACTCATCGGATGGGAATCTGTCAACTCCCGCATCATCACAGCCAAGTTTACCAAGAAGAAGAATGAAATCAGGCTGAACATCATCCAGTGCTATGCTCCCACCAATGATGCGGAAGAAAAGAAGAAAGATGACTTCTACCAGCAACTACAGACAGTGATAGACAGAAGAGGAGCAAAGGACGTACCCATACTGATGGGAGATTTTAACACCCAGATTGGAATGAACAACACAGGCTATGAGGACATCATGGGAACACACGGACTGGGACAGATGAACGAGAATGGTGCCCGCCTTGCAGACCTATGCGCCCTGAACCAGCTGGTGATAGGAGGAAGCATCTTCCCACACAAACGCATCCACAAGGCCACATGGAGATCCCCGAACCACGTCACGGAGTACCAGATTGACCACATCTGCATTAGCCACAAGTTCAGGATATCATGGCAGGATGTACGAGTGATGAGAGGTGCTGACGTGTCATCAGACCATCACCTTTAAACAACAGTGAGACTTCGCCTCAAGATATTCACCAACGCCAACAACACATGGACAAGTTATAATGTCGGACTGCTCAGAATCAGGGACACACAAGCAGCATTCCAGATCAGCCTTTCCAACAGGTTCCAGTCGCTACAAGAGTTGATAGAAGACAGTGAGACGGACATCGAGACACAGTGGGAACACCGCAAGAAGCTCTAGCACGACACATGTGAAGAGATCCTTGGCAAGAAGAAGACCCAGCACAAGGAATGGATCTCTGCCGACAACATCCACAAGCTGGAAACAAGGAGAGAGAAGAAAACTACGCCGAACACGAGCCGAACAAGAGCAGCTAAGGCATGGGCACAGGAAGAGCACACAGCAGTGAACAGAGAAGTAAAGAGGAGCATCAAGAAGGACAGGAGGGACTACTTTGACGACCTGGCCAGTCAAGCAGAGGCAGCAGCCGGACAGGGGAACCTGAAGGACCTGTACCTGGTGACCAAGAAGCCGACAGGCAAAGTTCCAGCAGACAGACAAGACAGTGAAGGACAACAATGGAAACCCACTGACAACAACCGACGAACAGCTGAAATGATGGGCAGAACACTTCAGGGAGCTGCTGAACCGCCCCGCCCCTGACGAACCACCAGACATCCCACCCGCACAGACAGAACTGCCCATCAGCTGCGACAAATCCTCAAAAGCAGAGATCAAGAAGGCCATCATGACTCTGAAAAATGGGAAGGCTGCAGGGCCGGACGAGATACCAGCAGACGCCATCAAAGCAGACATAGAGACAGCTGTCAACATGCTATACAGCCTCTTCAGCAAGATCTGGGAGAAGGAGGAGGTACCGGCCCAGTGGAAAGAAGGAATCATCATCAAGCTGCCAAAGAAGGGAGACCTCAGGGACTGCAGCAACTACCGAGGGATCATGCTCCTGTCAATGCCAGGCAAGGTTCTCAACAGGATTCCACTGGAGAGGATGAAAAGAGGCTGTCGACCCCAAGCTCCGAGACCAGCAGGCAGGCTTCCGGCGGAACAAATCATGTGCCGACCAGATTGCCAGCCTGCGCATCATCGTGGAGCAGTCACTGGAGTGGAACTCCCCCCTCTACATCAACTTCATAGATTATGAGAAGGCCTTCGACAGTGTGGACAGAAAATGCTGTGGAAGCTGCTGAGGCATTACGGAGTCCCCGAGAAGATCATCTCCCTCATCCTGTACACCTACCAGGACATGAACTGCAGGACTGCCCACGCCGGCCAGCTGTCCGAAAGTTTCGAGGTGAAGACCGGAGTTCGGCAGGGGTGCCTGCTGTCACCATTCCTCTTCCTTCTGGTCACTGACTGGATCATGAAGACCACTACAACAGGCAGGGACAACGGCATTCAGTGGACACTCTGGACGCAGCTCGACGACCTCGACTTCGCTGATGACCTGGCGCTCCTGTCACACAGCCTCAGCCAAATGCAGGACAAGACCACTCGCCTGGTGACCACATCAGCCAGGACAGGGCTCTAAATGAATTAACAGGAAGAAGACCGAGCTGATGAAAATCAACACCACTTCCAACACATCAGTCACAGTCAGTGGAGAGCCCATCAGGGAGGTGGAGTCTTTCATCTACCTGGGAAGCCTGGTTGACCAACAGGAAGGCACGGACCGTGACGTCACAGCCAGAATTGGCAAGGCAAGAGCAGCTTTCATCCCTGCTCAAGAACATCTGGAGGAATCAGCATAAGAACCAAACTCCACATCTTCAATTCCAATGTGAAATCAATTCTGCTCTACAGATGCGAGATATGGCGGACAACACAGATGATGCAACAAAAGATTCAGGCATTCTTCAACACCTGTCTGAGGTGCATCTACAAAATCTGATGGCAGGAAAGACCCGAAACGAAGATCTGTGGGAGCGTGCAGGACAGCAACCAGTGGCCAAGCAGATACTGCGAAGGAAGTGGGGCTGGATCAGACACACCCTCAGGAAGCCAGCGTCCAGCACCACACACCAAGCCCTGATCTAGAACCCGCAGGGAAAGAGGAAGAGAGGCCGGCCTCGCAACAGCTGGAGGCGAGACACTGAGGTGGAGCTGAAACAACAAGGGACCAACTGGACTGGAATGACCAGAACAGCCCAGAACAGAGTGCGATGGCGAAGGGTCGTCGATGGCCTATGCTCCACCGGGAGCAATGGGCATAATGAATGAATGAATAAAGCACATCATCCATTGAAAATGAGGTAGTACTGACACATCATTAATGTATACATATTTATTTTACAAATATACAACATACATACATACCAAGAATGCTCCTAGTCCTATTATGTACAATCAGGTACTATCCAGTGCAAGACATTACATTTCACAAGTGCATACACCACTACACTCAATAAATCAAATATGGAATTATACCATAGCATCTTCAAATATGGATGCACAAGATGGCAATATTCCAGGCAAAAATCTTTTCTTAAACTTTGAAAAGAAAAAAATTCACATTTTGAAAGAGTGACATGCATATGAAATGCTGTGGCTGTAGAGGCCAAAATAAAAAAAAGACAGCACTTGTTGCCTGTGGCACCTGATTATGCTTGGCACATTAGTGGACATTACATTCCTATCCAATACACCCTCTTTCTTCCTCAGCACCATATGTGGATAGTCCATCATTGATGGCCTGACAACAGTGGAAGAGCTGAGTTTGCTATGACAGTACATCTACCATGTTGTGGTTTTTTTAATTCATATCTTTTAAGCTTCTGTCTTCGTGCACTTCTCACATAGCCAGTATCTTTCAGTCTGCAGTTCTCACAACTCTCTCTGCCCATCCTCTCTCTCACACACACACACACACACACACACACACACACACACACACACACACACACACATGTGCGCATGCACAGAGTCAGCAAATAAAGAACCTGTCCATTTGTTGAGTTATTTACCCCCCCCCCCCCCCCCAACTCCTCTTCCTTCCTTGAAACCCCTGCCCTGCCTGGTTCATAACTGCCAACCTTCTTGAGTTAGAGGTCAGGAACCAGGGGATTAAGGGGGATGGGGGGGGGGGGGGTAACACTGACCAGAAGGGGAGGGGGGGCGGGCAGTTTTTGTTTTGTTTTTTTGTTTCTGACTGAAGGATTTTCAACCCCCAACTGCTTCAGCTGACATATGTCTGCTCTACAAGGAATGCTTTTTCCAGGCATGGAATTGCTGAAGTTCACATTTCATCATTTGGGCTTTATTCTCCAATGATATCAGCCCTAATATAAAAAAAAAAAAAAAAGTGTCCCAAGCCCACATTTTTTAACATTTTATTTTAATTCTGAATTCTGGATCCCCCCCCCCCCCAACCAAATTTGGGATTTTATATACTGATTTCTAATTAAGGGAAATTTCAGAAAACTTCAGGAGGTTTGGCATCTGCACTGGTAGCTTTGGGCATGACGTCAACAACTTGGTGAAATCCGATATGTTGACCAATGCAGACTGGCCTCTATGACAGGAATGCTGTCTTCATACACACAACCTGTGGGGGACCATTGGCATACAAACAGCCAGCCTTGATACTGCTTTATCAATCTTACACAGCTGTCTCCATACACACAACCAGTGAGACAGTTAGCATACATACAGCCAGCCTTGATACTGCTTTATCAATTTTACACGGCTATCTTCATACACACAACCTGGTGAGACTGTACATGAGACTGTTAACATACATAAAGCCAATCCTAACACTGCTTTATCATTCTTACACAGCTGTCTTCATACCTGGTGAGACTGTTGGCATACACACAACCAACATACATACATACATACATACAGCCAATCTTAACGCTGCTTTATCACTGTTGCACAAGTTTATACAAGGGACTAAGGTAACGATGACTTTTAAACAAGTCTATACATGAGATCAAGGTGACAATAAATTTTCAAGACGGAGTGACTGAGGGCAGAAAATGAAGCAAAATTTAGAAAGAGAGGGGGTTAGTTACCGCCAAGGACACAGACAAACAGAGTACGGGACAAGACAATGCATTTCAACCTCTTGGTCTTCTTCTGGCAGAAACAACATAAAGGACAGTGAAAATGAAGAACGAGAAACCACTTATCTTCTCATGTTCGGCACATCAGTGTGGTTTCTCGTTCTTCATTTTCACTGTCCTAAATGTTATTTGTTTTTGCCTGAAGAAGACCCAAGAGGTCAAAATGTATTGTGTCTTGTCCTGTACTTTGTTTGTCTATGTCCTTGGCGGTAACTAACCCCCTCTCTTTCTAAAAAAAAAAAAAGGTAACGATAATTACAAACAGTTCATTATGACTAAATACAAACATTTCGTTGTGAACAAATATAAAACTTTTCATTGTAACTAGCATTACCACTTCCCTGGCCTAACAGTTAGGCAGCATGGTTTCTGGCCAACAACCTGTCTGTCCAAAAGGCAGCAAGCGTGGTTAGAGCAACAACTCTTTCTGTTGGGTGGGAGCGAGGGGTAGCAGAGTAAAGCATGCCAACAGATGGCACTTTTCTTGGCAAAAGGCAGCATATCTAGAGTCACTTTTTTTTTTTTTCGTTTTTTCCAAACAACTACATAGAGCCGTTAGACACAAAGCAACATGGCTAACATTGCCTGGCAAAAGGCATCAAGGCTAACGTTGTCTGGCAAAAGACATCAAGGGTACATTGTTTGGCAAAAGACATCAAGGCTAACATTGTGTGGTTCTGGCAAAAGGCAGTGTGGTTGGTTGCCTGGCAAAAAGGCAGTGTGGTTGAGTCAACTGGCAAAAGGCAGTGTGGTTGAGTCAACTGGCAAAAGGCAGTGTGGTTGAGTCAACTGGCAAAAGGCAGTGTGGTTGAGTCAACTGGCAAAAGGCAGTGTGGTTGAGTCAACTGGCAAAAGGCAGTGTGGTTGCCTGGCACAAAGGCAGTGTGGCTGGATTTGCCAGGCAAAACTTAATGGCAATGTTTCCAAACTTACCCCACAAAAGGCAATGTTGCACATATGGGGGGGGGGGGGGGAGGAAACATATCTAAAGTCCGTCCCATAGAGCAGGACTGATAAATCCTAATGGTGAGAAGCAAGTTCATTTTTGATCAGCACAATAAAATGAAGAGATGAATCCAGACCAGTTTTCACCAGCAATACTAAATCTTAATGGTAATGCAAGCCCATTTCTGCCACGACAATAAAGCCTGTTCATCACAGCCGCGCGTGTGTGGACCCAAAATTTTCTCTTAAAAAAAAAAAAAAAGAAAAGAAAAACAACTTGCACACACTCCCACATTTCTGGTCCACTATCCACAGTGTGGACGATGTGCAGGATTTCAAAATCGTGTCTACTGGGCTCCCCTCACATCTTCCTTCTGGTCAACAGTGGCTGGGCAACGACCCTGTTCCCCTGGCAATGCCTGGTGTTACAGCCAGCTGGTCATTCCTCCATCAGTATGCCCACCTGGGCGGCCTCCCTCTGGGCCTTTTCCTGGGCCCGGCGCTCCTTGTTCTCCTGCACAGTCTGCAGATAGCGCTCCTCCAACCACATCCACCACCGGGCACGCACCGAGTACCCCAGCAACCGGAATCTGAAACCACACCAACACAATGCACATCACATGTTCCACACACAACAAGCCTGCCCCATGGTCCACACACAATACCTGCCCCATGTTCTACACACCAAAAGCCCATGTTCCACACACCAAAAGCCCATGTTCCACATACAGTAACCCATGTTCGAACAAATACGCCCATGTTCCACAAACAATAAGTGCCCATGTTCCACATGCAAAAAGCCCATATTCCATATACAGTACCCATGTTTGAACAAGATAAGCCCTGTTCCACACACAATAACCCTGCCCCATGTTCCACAGGCAAAAAGCCCATGTTCCACATACAGTAGCCCCACATTTACACACAATAAGCCCTGTTCCACACACAATAAGCCTGCTCCATGCTCCACACACAAAAGCCCATGTCACACACATAGCTGTAGCCCACATTGTCATTTCCACACACAATAAGCCCATGTTCCACACACAATAAGCCATGTTTGCATACAATTGATGCAGCACAATAAGCCCATGTTCCACACACAATAAGCCTGCCCATGTTTCACGCACAATAAACTCCAGTTCCACACACAATAAGCCCATGTTCCAACACACAATAAGCACCATGTTTTGACATACAATAAGATTTTCCATCACAATAAGCCCATGATCCACACACAATACAGCATGCCCACTTTTCACCACAATAAACACCATGTTCACACAACAAAAGCCAATTTCCACACACAATACACACAAGCCCATGTTCAACACAAAGACTAATAAAAAGCCCATTTTCATATACATAAACATTCCACATACATAACCCATGATCAACACAATACAGCATAAGCCCACTGTTCACACACAACACCACAAGCCCATGTTCAACACAACACACACAAGCCAATTATCAACACAAACATCACAAGCGCAGTTCAACACAAACACAAAAGCCATGTTCAACACAACACACACAAACCCATGTTCAACAAACACACAAAGCCCATGTTCAACATAACACCACAAGCCCATGTTCAACACAACACACACAAGCCCATGTTCACAAAATACAAACCCACTTCAACCAACACAAAGTCATGTTCAACACAACACACACAAGCCCATGTTCAACATAACACACACAAGCCCATGTTCAACATAACACACACAAGCCCATGTTCAACACAAACACACACAAGCCCATGTTCAACACAATTCAGTGTGTGTGCTTATCTGTGGGCATGTGCATGCATATACGTGTACATATGTATAAGGGGATAAACCAATCCACGCCCACAACACAGTGTAGCCAGCAGCCTGAGCGTGGACTAGGGTGAATAACGTCCACCCTCCCATCGACAGACACCAGTTCGAAGATGAGCAGAGTGTTGTCCCCCCCCCCCCATCATATTCAGATGACAGATACCACTTTGAAGAGGAGGATGGTGTTGCCCCCCCCCCCCCCCCCCCCCATCACACTTACATGACAGACACCATGTTTGAAGAGGAGGAGGGTGTTGGTCCTGAAGAGGATCATCTTTACCATGGCCCTCCTGCTGCTGACCACACCCACCCACTCCTCCAGCAACGCACGCATCCCCCGCCCCTTCAGCAACTGTTCCGCCACTGCCCGCCTGCACACATGTCACACACCACACAACACACGTCACACATGTGACACCACACTGCCTGCCTCCACACATGTCACACACCACTCAACACATGTCGCACATGTGTCACCACACTGCCTGCCTCCACACGTCACACACCACACAGCACACATCGCACGTTGTCACCACACTGCCTGCCTCCACACATGTCACTATGTCACACACCACTCAACACACGTCGCACATGTCACACATCAGTCACCACACTGCCTGCCTGCACACATGTCACACACTGGTCAACACACGTCACACGTAAGTCACCACACTGTCTGCCTGCACACATGTCACACACTGGTCAACACAGTGCCTGTCTGCACACACGTCACACACCACTCATCACACCGCCCACCTGCACACACGTCACACACCACCCATCTGCAAACACCGCCCACCTGCACACATGTCACACACCACTCAACACACTGCCCACCTGCACACACGTCACACATTGGTCAACACACTACCTGCCTGCACACACGTCACACATCAGTTAACACACCTCCCGCCTGCACACATGTCACACACATTACACACCAGTCAACACACCGCCCGCCTGCACACACGTCACACATCAGTCAACACCCCCCCCCCCCCCCCCCTGCACATGTCACACACATCACACTCCAGTCAACACACTGCCTCCTGCACACCGTCACACATCAGTCTAACACCCTCCGCCTGCACACATCACACACATCACACTCGTCACACACCGCCGCACTCACACACATGCCATCAGTCAACACCCTCTCCCCACACAGCACAGCACACATCTCCCCACAGTCAACACACGATGCACTGTCACACATCTCACACTCCCCATCAGTCACACACATCAAACACTGTCGACACACCTGCCTCCCCACTACATATCACACATCCCTCTCCCACCCTCCCCCATCCTGCACCCTCAATACCTTGACCCATCACAGCCACCCTCTCTCCCCATCTGACAATCGACAGCCTGTCACCTCTGTCCCATCACGCCTCTCTCTCCCATCTGACATATCTGTCATGCCTGTCCACCCCCTCTCTCCCCATCTGACATATTGACAAGTGCCTGTCCACCCTCTCTCCCCATCTGACATATTAAATGTTTCCCATTGTTGAGCCTGTCCACTCTCCCATCTGACATACTGACAGTGCCTGCCCAACCCTTCCCATCTGACATATTGACAGTGCCTGTCCACCCTCTCTCCCTCTGACATTTGTCAGTGCCTGTCACCTCTCTCCCATCTGAATATTGAAGTGCCTGTCCACCTTTCTCCCCATCTCCCTTCCTTGTTCCTGTCCACATCAACAATGTGATTGCAAACTCACACCCCCCCCCCCCCCCTTCACCAGAACCAACACACAAGACAAGACAGCCACTGGAGAGAGAGCTGGACTGTGGTCTGGCTCCATGACTCAGTTCTGGTTGCTATCCACAGCAGATTAAACAGGTAGCTCCATAGTTATCACTCAACACCATCAAAGTCATTTCACACACTAAACACCATTAAAGTCACTGAACATGACGGTCACACACACGAATTACTTGCCCTGTAAGATGGCTAAGAACAGCTGACAGACAAGACAGACACAGAGAACTTACTGACCCTATAAGATGGCTAAGAACAGCTGACAGACAAGACAGACACAGACAACTTACTGGCCCTATAAGATGGCTAAGAACAGCTGATGGACATGACAGACACACAAAACTTACTGGCCCTGTAAGATGGCCGTGGACAGTTGACGAGCATGACAAAAACACAGAGAATATACTGGCCCTGTAAGATGGCTGACAACAGCTGATGGACACAACAGACACTGAACTTACTTGCTCTGTAAGATGGCCGACAACAGTTGACGGACACAACAGACAGTGAACTTACTGGCCCTGTAAGATGGCCATGGACAGCTCAAGGACATGACAGACACTGAACTTACTGGCCCTGTAAGATGACCGTGGACAGCTGACGGACACAACAGACACTGAACTTACTGGCCCTGTAAGATGGCCGTGGACAGCTGACAGACACAACAGCCACTGAACTTACTGGCCCTGTAAGATGGCCGTGGACAGCTGACAGACACAACAGATACTGAACTTACTGGCCCCGTAAGATGGCCGTGGACAGCTGACGAACACAACAGATACTGAACTTACTGGCCCTGTAAGATGGCCGTGGACAGCTGACGAACACAACAGATACTGAACTTACTGGCCCTGTAAGATGGCCGTGGACAGCTCAAGGACATGACAGACACACAGAACGTACTTGTGCTGTAGGATGGCAGTGGACAGCTGAAGGAGGACAGGAATCAACCTCATCATCTCCAAAGGAGCGAACAGGAACATCTTGACCACCGCTGTGCGGCTGAACGTGGCACAGCGTCGACTAGGACCCATCACCTGCATCTGCTCCATCGCCCTGTGGACTGGCAGCACACAACACACACCTCTGTACAACACACCTCTGTACAACACTTCGAACACATATCACATGCTTCTGTACAACACTGCCAACACTCACCTATGTACAACACTGTCAACACACACCTCTGTACAACACTGTCAACATATATCACATGCCTTTGTACAACACTGGCAGCACACAACACACACCTCTGTACAACACTGCCAACATATATCACACGCCTCTGTAAAACACTGCAAACACACACTACACACCCCTGTACAACACTGCCAACACACACATTGTGTACAACACTGCCAACACACAAAACACATCTCTGTACAACAAAGCCAACACACACCACACACCTCTGTACAACACTGCCAACACACACCACACACCTCTGTACAACACTGCCAACACACACACACACACCTCTTTACAACACTGCCAACACACAACGCACACCTCTGTACACCACTGCCCACATACATCACACGCCTCTGTGAAACACTGCAAACACACACCACACACCTCTGTACAACACTGCCAACACACCTCACACCTCTGTACAACACTGCCAACACACACCTCTGTACAACACTGCTAACACACACCTCTGTACAACACTGTCAACACACACCTCTGTACAACACTGCCAACACACACCTCTGTACAACACTGCCAACACACACCTCTGTACAACACTACCAACACACACCTCCATACAACACTGCTAACACACACCTCTGTGCAACACTGTCAACACACACCTCTGTACAACACTGCTAACTGCAACACAACCTCTGTACAACACTGCAACAACACACCTCTGTACAACACTGCCAACACACACCTCTGTACAACACTGCCAACACACATCTCTGTACAACATTGCCAACACACAACGCACACCTCTGTACAACACTGCCAATACACAGCACCACCTCTTGTACGTCAATGCCAACACGCAATGAACACCTCTGTACAACAATGCAAACACACACCTCTGTACAACACAGCCAACACACCACTGTACAACACTGCCAACACACCACACACCTCTGTACAACAATGCAAACTACACCACTGTACAACACTGCCAACACACAACACACACCTCTGTACAACACTGCCAACACACAACACACACCTCTGTACAACACTACCAACACACCACACACCTCTGTACAACAATGTCAACACACAACACACACCTCTGTACAACACTGCCAACACACCACACAGCTCTGTACAACAGTGTCAACAGACACCACACACCTCTGTACAACAGTGTCAACAGACACCACACACCTCCGTACAACACTGCCAACACATTACACACATCTCTGTACAACACTGTCAACACACACCTCTGTACAACACTGCCAATACATTACACACACCTCTGTACAACACGGCCGACACACACCTCTGTACAACACTACCAACACACACCTCTGTACAACACTGCCAACACACACCTCTGTACAACACTACCAACACACACCTCCGTACAACACTGCCAACACACACCTCTGTACAACACTACCAACACACAACTCTGTATAACACTGCCAACACACACCTCTGTACAACACTGCCAACACACACTTCTGTACAACACTGCCAACACACATCTCTGTACAACACTGCCAACACACACCTCTGTAGAACACTGCCAACACACACCTCTGTACAACACTGCCAACACACACCTCTGTACAACACTGCAAACACACAACATACACCTCTGTACAACACTAATAATAAATAACTGGCTTACACAATTCTTTACATTAACTGGCTGTAAACAGACCAAACCATGGACATAATGTATCCTGTAAAGACTAAGCATAAAGAATTGGCTTACATATTACTTTACATTAACTGGCTGTAAACAGACCAAACAATGTACATAATGAATCCTGCAAAGGCTAAACATAAATAATTGGGTTATATATTACTTTACATTAACTGGTGTAAACAGACTAAACCATGCACATAATGAATCCTGTAAAGTGTAAGCATGCCCAATGTTTGCTTGAGGTCAGCTTGGACACACAACCTTGACTTACACTGGCGGTCAAGGGAAAAGCTCTGGATCTGATTGGTCTGTGTGGCAGTTGCCTGGCACTGCAGGCATGCCTCCTCCGAGTGGTCTGCAGGTGGACAGCCTTCCTCCTCCATCCCCTGCTTCCTGCTCAGGAGAGTTGGGGGAAGACTTCGGTGTTTTGCACACTGGATCAGGTCTGCACACGGACATCCTCTATTGACACTTCCATTCATGCTGTCACCGAAGGCCTGGAACTGCCTTGGTAATATTTCATCACTTCACATGCCTGCTTACTCTTTCCACTAAGGAGTATCAATATCGGGGCTCCTCCTACCCAGTGATGCAAAAATGGCTGAAATTGTAAGTAAGTCCAATGGGCAAGTTTTCCCTCTTCCAAAAAAGAAAGACTGAAACTTGCTTTCAGAATGGTGACAAACATCTGGGCATTATGGGGTGTTTTGTCCACTTTTCCATTCAATAACAATCAGGACCGTTTGTGGGTACAGATCGGTTGGTGTCTTTCCTTTTGGCCACCTCTTGCTGATGGCACAGAGTGTGACATAACTCTGACTTCAGTAGACAAAATGATGACTGCGCGCACACCTGCAAAGAAGTCTACACCAGACATGAGTCATCTGCAAGCATACTACAAACACAACATGCCGATTTCCAGTGCCACTCTTCATATGCTCCCCTTTTTCTTTCCACCTGATTTTGTTCCCTCCATACTTTCACTCCTATATTTTGCTGAAATCCGCCATGTCTCTGAACAATGGGACCTGTGCAAAATCTTCCTGGGTCCAATCACTTTGGACTAATCGTTAAGCTCCCGAGGCTCACCAAGTACACTGATTTCAAGCCTAGGTTTGTTTTCTGCTGTGTCTTATAAGTGAGACCCTCTTCCTAACTCTTCCCTTCGTTCTTTATCAGTTTCAATGTGACTTCAGGGTCAACACATGTGGTGTAGCCAGCACTGAACACCACACCTGTTCCTTTCAATATATGTACAACATGTGGTGTAGCCAGCACTGAACACCAACACCATTCCTGTCAATGTATGTACAACATGTGGTGTAGCCAGCACTGAACACCAACACATTCGCAATGTCTTTCCCATGAAACAAGTTGTATGTACAACATTGGTTGGGTAATTGTGACCAACACTGAACACCAA
The DNA here is from genome assembly GCA_033310375.1 of Conus canariensis. Lineage (NCBI taxonomy): Eukaryota > Metazoa > Mollusca > Gastropoda > Neogastropoda > Conidae > Conus > Conus canariensis. Next base: position 42,414,189 of record CM065737.1, on the reverse strand, counting down.
ACCATCCCATATTCACTGTGGTACAATGCAATTAATGTGTACAACATGTGGTGTAGCCTACATGAACTGAGCAATGACACCATAACTTACAATCCACGGAAACACATATAGTTACAGGGTCCATACAGACTAATAGTTTCAAAATTCCACAACGTTTTTGTTTTTCATGCCTATCTGAGAAATTTCCATGCTCACAAATGAACTATTTCCACACACAGAATATATTTCTACTGTAATCAAATTCACCCAAATGGCCGTTTCTGTGATGCCCTCACCAAACTTTCATGCTTCGTTCTGTGAAGCCCACACCAAACATTCATGTTTCGTTCCATTACTTTCCTTGACTTCCTCCAGATTTACATGACTTTCCAGTCCTCAAAAATTACTATTTTAAATTGCATGACTCTCCATCAATGATTTCCAGGACATATAAGACCCTGTTTATGGAGGCCCCAGGAACAAGAAATTTTCCTTCTAAAATTACATTTAATCTAATTAGTAACACACTTACTGTGGCTCATTAATGCAATAAGCAATAGCGGTTAGCAAACCGCTGTCGCTTACTGCATTAGTGAGCCACGGTATAGTATGTGTAACTGAACACATATTTAGGGTCTCTGTGAAGAAACATGCATTTTGGATTAATTACTATTGAACAGAAAATCAGGAATCACATGTTTAGGGTCTCCGTTAGCAGACATGCCTTTTGGATTAATTATTATTGAATAAAAAAATTAGGAATCACATGTTTAAGGTCTGTGAAGAAACATGCCTTTTGGATTAATAATTACTGAATATAACAAATGTTCTGCGGAAAAAAAGAGGACAGTGAGTGCTGACCGTGCTGGGTGAGGAAGCGCAGCGTGTCGGTGTAGCCGGCGTGGTAGTACTTGATGAAGTCCTGGGGTGCGGGCACAAAGAAACAGTCCTGCAGCCGGTAGCAGTTGTTGAGGGACAGGTGGAGAGAGTTGTTGCTGACGGTGACCGTGCCCAGGCGGCGGGGGTCGTCCTGTGGACAGATGTGGGTGTCGCCCGCTAGAGGACAGATGAGGACCGTGTCCTCTGACAGCCTGGGCAGATTGTTGGACAGAGCGCCGTCCATCGTGATCTGCACACAGCATAGCTCACAGTCCACAGCACAACACACAGTCCACAACACAGCACAAAGTCCACAGCACAGTCCACAGCACAGAACACAGTCCACAGCACAGTCCACAGCACAGAACACAGATCACACACAGCACACAGTCCACAACACAGCACACAGTGCACAGCACAGTCCAGAACACAGATCACACACAGCACACAGTCCACAACACAGCACACAGTCCACAACACAGCACACAGTCCACAACACATCACACAGTCCACAGCACACCACACAGTCCACAACACACCACACAGTCCACAACACATCACACAGTCCACAACACATCACACAGTCCACAACACACCACATAGTCCACAACACATCACACAGTCCACAACACAGCACACAGTCCACAACACAGCACACAGTCCACAACACATCACACAGTCCACAGCACACCCATAGTACACAGCACACCCCATAGTCCACAGCACAGCACACAGCCCAAACAACCAACAGTCCACAACACAGTCCACAAACACAGTCCACAACACACCACACAATCCACCACACAGTCCACACAGTCCACAACACACCACACAGTCCACAACACAGTCCACAACACACCACAAATCCACACAGTCCACCACACAGTCCACAACACACCACACAGTCCACAAACACACCACACAATCCACCACACAGTCCACAACACACCATACAGTCCATAACGCACCCCACACAGTCCACCACACAGTCCACAACACAGCACAGTCCATCACACAGTCCACAACACACCACACAGTCCACAACACACACAGTTCACAACACACCACACCGTCCACAGCACAGCACACCACACAGTCCAAACAGCACACCACACAGTCCACAACACACTACATTGTCCACAGCACACTACACAGTTCACAACACACTACACAGTTCACAACACACCACACAGTCCACAACACAGCACACAGCACACTACTCAGTCCACAGCACACTACACAGTCCACAGCACACTTCACAGTCCACAACACACCACACAGTCCACAGCACAGCACACAGTCCACAACACAGTCCAAACAGTACACCACACAGTCCGCAACACACTACATAGTCCACAGCACACTACACAGTCCACGACACACTACACAGTCCACAACACACTACACAGTCCACAGAACACCACACAGTCCACACCACACTACACAGTCCACAACACACTACACAGTCCACAGCACACCACACAGTCCACAACACAGTCCAAACAGCACACCACACAGTCCACAACACACTACACAGTCCACAGCACACTACACAGTCCACAACACACCACACATGTCTAGAACACACACAGTCCACAGCACCACCCACAGTCCACAACAAACTACACAGCACACAGTCCACAGCACACCACACAGTCCACAACACAACACAGTCCACAACACAACACAGTCCACAGCACAGTATACAGTCCACAACACAGTCCAAACAGCACACCACACAGTCCACGACACACTACACAATCCACAGCACACTACACAGTCCACAACACATCAGACACATCCAGAACACACCACAGTCCACAGCACACCACACAGTCCACAACACACTGCACAGCACACAGTCCACAACACACCACACAGTCCACAACACAACACAGTCCACAGCACAGCACACAGTCCACAGCACAGCATATAGTCCACAGCACACCACACAGTCCACAACACACCACACAGTCCACAATACACCACACAGTCCACAACACCCCACAGAGTCCACAGCACAGCACACAGTCCACAGCACAGCACACAGTCCACAACACACCACACAGTCCACAACACAGTCCACAGCACACCACAGAGTCCACAGCACAGCTCATAGTCCACAGCACAGCACACAGTCCACACCACAGAGTCCACAGCACACCACAGAGTCCACAGCACATGACACAGTCCACAACACACCACATAGTCCACAGCACAGCACAGAGTCCACAGCACAGCTCATAGTCCACAGCACAGCACACAGTCCACAGCACACTACACAGTCCACAACACAGTCTACAGCATACCACACAGTCCATAACACAGTCCACAACACACCACACAGTCCACAGCACAGCACACAGTCCACAGCACAGCACACAGTCCACAGCACAGCACACAGACCACAGCACACAACAGATCCACAGTTCAGTCCACTGCACAGTCCACAGCACAGCACAGCACACCACACAGTGCACAGCACAGCACACCACACAGTCCACAGCACACTAGACAGTCCACAGCATACCACACAATCCATAACACAGTCCACAACACACCACACAGTCCACAGTACAGCACACAGTCCACAGCACAGCATACAGTCCACAGCACACCACACAGTCCATAACACAGTCCACAGCACACCACACAGTCCATAACACAGTCCACAGCACACCACACAGTGCACAGCACAGCACACCACACAGTCCACAGCATACCACAGTCCATAACACAGTCCACAACACACCACACAGTCCACAGCACAGCACACAGTCCACAGCACACTACACAGTCCACAGCACACCACACAGTCCATAACACAGTCCACAGCACCACACAGTCCATAACACAGTCCACAGCACACCACACAGTCCATAACACAGTCCACAGCACACCACACAGTCCATAACACACCACAGTCCACAGCACACCACACAGTCCGCAACACACCACACAGTCCACAGCACACCACACAGTCCACAGCACAACACACAGTCCACAACACACTACACAACACACCACACAGTCCACAACACACCACACACATCTAGAACACACCACACAGTCCATAACACAGTCCACAGCACAGCACACAGTCCACAACACACTACAAAGTCCACAGCACAGCACACAGTCCACAACACAGCACACAGTCCACAACATATCACACAGTCCACAACACAATCCATAACACACCACACAGTCCACAGCACACCACACAGTCCATAACACACCACACAGTCCACAGCACACCACACAGTCCACAGCACAGCACACAGTCCACAACACACCACACAGACCACAGCACAGCACACAGTCCACAACACACTACACAGACCACAGCACACAACAGATCCACAACTCAGTCCACTGCACAGTCCACAGCACAGCAAAGCACACCACACAGTGCACAGCACAGCACACCACACAGTCCACAGCACAGCACAGCACACCACACAGTCTACAGCACAGCACACAGTCTACAGCACAGCACACAGTCCACACCACACAGTCCACAGCAATCCACACAAACACAGCACACAACACACTACAGTCCACAGCACATTACAGTCCACCACACAGCACACAGTCCACAACACAGCACACAACACACTACAGTCCACAACACACAACAGTCCACAACACAGCACACAGTCCACCACACAGCACACAGTCCACAACACAGCACAAACACACCACAGTCCACAACACACTACAGCCCACCACACAGTACAGTCCACCATACAGCACACAGTCCACAACACAGCACACAACACACCACAGTCCACAACACACTACAGCCCACCACACAGTACACAGTCCACCATACAGCACACAGTCCACAACACAGCACACAACACACTACAGTCCACAACACACTACAGCCCACCACACAGCACACAGTCCACCACACAGCACACAGTCCACAACACAGCACACAACACACTACAGACCACAACACACTCCAGCCCACCACACAGCACACAGTCACACAACACAGCACACAAACCACACCACAGTCCACAACACACAACAGTCCACCACGCAGCACACAGACCGCAACACAGCAACCATGGATGACAATTGCCATAAAGTATACAACACGAACACAATGCACACAAGTCACTATGTAGTATACAACATAGGAGATAAGATAATGTTGCTTATAGCCCAGCCAACCGCAAGGGGCCACATCAGGGCTGTCACCACGTTAAAATCAACTCACAAGTCACTTTAAAAAAAAAAAAACACCTTTCACACATCTCTTTAAATGACATCTTCTAGAAACACACCAGAAACTTCGTTAAAAATCTTTCATCCGTAAAATCTTAAATCAGATGAAAAATGTTAATCTCTCTCAAAAACTAAGATCACGTCAGGCGGGACATCCCTGAACAGGATTTTCATGGTCTCCGCTGTACAACATAGGAACAATGCACACAATTCACCACACAGTTTACAAGTACAACATCAGAACAGTAAATACAATTCACAACACAGCATACAGTACAAACACAATGCACACATTTTACCTAGCAGAATACGACACAGGAACGACAAACACAATTCATCATACAGAATACTGCATGACAGGGCTGTAATCTATGCTTACTTTCACAATATATCCTGATGTCAGCCAGGCCCGAGAGATACAGACAGCATACAGATGAAATCTGATAAATCATCCAATGCAATTATCATTTGGATCCTACAATGGTTTAAGACAAAATGCTATGGAACACACAAAACATGATGCAAAGTAAAACTAATGTAATGTACAACAGAAAAGAAATAAGTCCATTTTTCACAAACATGGTTTGAGCATTTCTGGTGTCTGTTCTGTTGTTCATAACATCTGAAGACGACAAAAGTTGTCCAAAGTCAATGCTCATTTGAATTTTGCTTTAACTGTGTAGTAAATGTTCCTTTGAAAACTCCATAGATGACACACATTTGTGAATGAGGCAAAAGTCTATTATGTCTTTTGAACAATTCCTGCAAAGTTTGGTGGACAAGTTTTTCAAACTGTTTTCTACATGACCATTCACAGATTCAGATTTCATTCTGTTTGGTCACAGCCCATTTGAAATCTCCACACAGAAATCTCCACTACGACTAAATGAGAGAAATTTATGCTAACTGATACATATTAATCTTTGTATCGATTGCTAAAGATTTAGTTTCTCAGCAAATTAAACGCTGAACGTGTAAACTGTACCTCATGTGCACTGTCATTGTTTTGCTTACTGATAATGTGTGTTGGACGGTTAGCTCAAAACAAAAGTGGCAGGGCTCAGATTAGTGTCTACATTCTCCCACATGCCCTTGTGAAAAAAATCACCCCCTCACCTCCCCCCCTCCCCCTAAACCTCTCCCTGCCCACCCTCATCCCCCCCCCCCTTCCCTAAACATATCACCCCTAGCTGACACAGCTGGTGATTTCTGGGCCACCAAAACAAGAAGAGCAGCGGACCACTCTGGGCAAGCCCTCTTACACATCGCCCTTTGCACAGCTGAGCTAAGACACTGATAATGATGGACAGCAATATCGAACAGCGATACCAAACCACTTCACGGCTTTCAGGTCATCACGACACAGAAAACGGGTCATCAAATGGATGCCAATGTTAAGAGGGGCTGATGGGAAGTCGACGCAGCAACGACACTCATAACAACAATTTCCAGTGCCAAGTGACACAGCAGCAAGTTCCACCGTGAGTAAGTGTTATCAACGGAGACATTCTCTTCACAAATCCAACATTTTCAGACTAACGCAAACAAAGCAAGCCATAAAGGAAGTGTTCAAATATGTTGGTGTTCTTGACATCAAAATTCACTCACAATGTTATAATGACTTTGACTGCCGGACACAGAAAGAGAATCACGGCAACAAAAATCTACAATGGGAGGAACTAATCTTCACCGAGAGTGATAACTACAGAACTACAATCGCAATAATGGTCACCACAGTATGGGGAAGTGGAGCTGTCAGCCATGACGGACACACACAGAATTAAGATCACCACAATGTGTGGAAGAGGGACTATTTTCACAGATAGCTCTGGTCAGTCCACAAAGGGAGTGGCACCAAGAGCACACTTTTAATGTCTGAATTTGAGCTCACAGTTTAAAACTGTCTGTGAACAGCCCACAATTCAACCATTGCTTATGACGGTTATTGAGTTAATCGGTTATTGAGTTAATCCGCTGACTGTATGAAACGACATGTATTGTACAATAAGAGAGTTCAGAACAAGACCTGCATCAGGTGAAAGCTTTGCACCATTTTACACTTTGATGTTTTCAGCTCGTCAGTTTCCTGCTATAACAGTCATCGCATGTTTCCAAAAAAAAAAAAAAGGCAGATTAAAAAAAAAATCTGTTTATGCAGATCTAGCCCCACTCCTAACTCCTCCTCACCCCTGTCCTCCATCTCCCCATGATCGCCCCTCGTCCCCTCCCTGTCCCCTTCCCTTGCCTCCTCCTCACCCGGGTCCTCCATCTCCCTGAGATCGCCCCTCGTCCCCTTCCCATCTTCCTCCAACTCCTTTCCCCCTCCCCTCCCTCCCCATGACCTCCTCCCCCCTCTCCCATCCTTCCACATACCTTCATCCCCTCCTCCTATGCCTTACCCTTCTTACCTCCTCCCTCCCTCACCCCACTCCTCTGCCACAGACCCACTCCCTTGAAGCAAAGAAAAATAAGGTAAAAAGAAAAATAAGGTTTAAAAAAAAAAAAAAAGGTAAAAAGAAAAAGAAGATGAGGGGCCTGAACGAGGGGGCCCTGAATGAGGGACCCTGAATGAGGGCCCTGAATGAGGGTCCTGAATGAGGAGCCTGAATGAGGGGGCCCTGAATGAGGGACCCTGAATGAGGGACCCTGAATGAGGGGTCCTGAATGAGGGGCCTGAATGAGGGGCCCTGAATGACGCTCTGAATGACGGCTCTGAATGAGGGGCCTGAATGAGGGACCCTGAATGAGGGGTCCTGAATGAGGGGTCCTGAATGAGGGCCCTGAATGACGGCGAATGACGGCCCTGATAGGGCCTGAATGAGGGACCTGAATGAGGGCCCTGAATAACGGCTCTGAATGAGGGACCTGAATGAGGGGTCCTGAATGAGGGCCCTGAATGACGGGCCCTGAATGAGGGCCCTGAATGAGGGGCCTGAATGAGGGCCTGAATGAGGGCCTGAATGAGGGGCCTGAATGAGGGCTCTGAATGAGGGCCCTGAATGAGGGCCTGAATGAGGGCTCTGAATGAGGGCCCTGAATGAGAGCCTGAATGAGGGCTCTGAATGAGGGGCCTGAATGAGGGCTCTGAATGAGGGCCCTGAATGACGGGCCTGAATGAGGGGCCTGAATGAGGGCTCTGAATGAGGGCTCTGAATGAGGGCTCTGAATGAGGGGCCTGAATGAGGGGCCTGAATGAGGGGCCCTGAATGACGGCCCTGAATGAGGGGCCTGAATGAGGGCCCTGAATGAGGGCCTGAATGAGGGCCCTGAATGAGGGGTTCTGAATGAGGGCTCTGAATGAGGGCTCTGAATGAGGGCCCTGAATGAGGGCCCTGAATGAGGGCCTGAATGAGGGCCCTGAATGTGGGGCCTGAATGAGGGGCCCTGAATAGGGGCCTGAATGAGGGGCCTGAATGAGGGGCCTGAATGAGGGCCCTGAATGAGGGGCCCTGAATGAGGGGCCCTGAATGAGGGGCCCTGAATGAGGGGCCTGAATGAGGGGCCTGAATGAGGGCTCTGAATGAGGGGCCTGAATGAGGGGCCCTGAATGAGGGGCCTGAATGAGGGGCCTGAATGAGGGGCCTGAATGAGGGCTCTGAATGAGGGGCCCTGAATGAGGGGCCCTGAATGAGGGGCCCTGAATGAGGGGCCTGAATGAGGGGCCCTGAATGAGGGGCCCTGAATGAGGGGCCTGAATGAGGGCCTGAATGAGGGGCCCTAAATGAGGGGCCCTGAATGAGGGCCCTGAATGAGGGCTCTGAATGAGGGCTCTGAATGAGGGGCCCTGAATGAGGGCCTGAATGAGGGCCTGAATGAGGGCCCTAAATGAGGGGCCTGAATGAGGGGCCCTGAATGAGGGGCCTGAATTGGGGCCCTGAATGAGGGCCCTGAATGAGGGGCTCTGAATGAGGGCCCTGAATGAGGGGCCCTGAATCAGGGGCCCTGAATCAGGGGCCCTGAATGAGGGGCCTGAATGAGGGGCCCTGAATGAGGGGCCCTGAATGAGGGGCCCTGAATGAGGGCTCTGAATGAGGGTTCTGAATGAGGGGTTCTGAATAGAGGGCTCTGAATGAGGGGCCTGAATGAGGGGCCCTGAATGAGGGGCCCTGAATGAGGGCTCTGAATGAGAGCTCTGAATGAGAGCTCTGAATGAGAGCTCTGAATGAGGGCTCTGAATGAGGGCTCTGAATGAGGGCTCTGAATGAGGGGCCTGAATGAGGGCTCTGAATGAGGGCTCTGAATGAGGGGCCTGAATGAGGGGCCTGAATGAGGGGCCTGAATGAGGGGCCCTGAATGAGGGCCCTGAATGAGGGGCCCTGAATGAGGGCTCTGAATGAGGGGCCTGAATGAGGGGCCTGAATGAGGGGCCTGAATATAGGGGCCTGAATGAGGGCCCTGAATGAGGGCCCTGAATGAGGGCCCTGAATGAGGGGGGGTGAATGAGGGCTCTGAATGAGGGACTTGAATGTGGGGCCTGAATGAGGGCTCTGAATGAGGGGCCTGAGGACATATGGTGGTGCACATGGTGCTGTCCTACCTTTTTATCCAAGACAGGTTCCTCCGTGCCGCTGAAGACTGGGATGTAGGAGCTGTGCTGCAGAGTCTGCAACACAGCACACACAGACCTGAAGTGCCTTACAGTGTACAGTACCAACAACACAGCAACACACAGACCTGAAGTGCCTTACACTGTACAGTACCAACAACACAGCACAGACCTTAAGTGCCTTACACCGTACACTACCAACAACACAGCACACACAGACCTGAAGTGCCTTACACTGTACAGTACCAACAACACAGCACACACAGACCTGAAGTGCCTTACAGTGTACAGTACCAATAACACAACACAGACCTGAAGTGCCTTACACCGTACAGTACCAACAACACAGCAACACAGACCTGAAGTGCCTTACACTGTACAGTACCAACAACACAGCACAGACCTGAAGTGCCTTACACTGTACAGTACCAACAACACAGCACACAGACCTGAAGTGCCTTACACCGTACAGTACCAATAACACAGCACACACAGACCTGAAGTGCCTTACACCGTACACTACCAACAACACAGCACACACAGACTGAAGTGCCTTACACTGTACAGTACCAACAACACAGCACACACAAACCTGAAGTGCCTTACACTGTACAGGACCAACAACACAGCACACACAGACCTGAAGTGCCTTACACTGTACAGTACCAACAACACAGCACACCAGACCTGAAGTGCCTTACAGTGTACAGTACCAACAACACAGCACAAACCTGAAGTGCCTTACAGTGTACAGTACCAACAACACAGCACAGACCTGAAGTGCCTTACAGCATACAGTACCAACAACAAAACACAGACCTGAAGTGCCTTGCAGTGTACAGTACCAACAACAAAGCACAGACCTGAAGTGCCTTACAGTGTACAGTGCCAACAACACAGCACAGACCTGAAGTGCCTTACAGTGTACAGTCCAACAACACTGCACAGACCTGAAGTGCCTTACAGTATACAGTACCAACAACACAGCACAGACCTGAAGTGCCTTACAGTGTAGAGTACCAACAAAAGATCATACACAGACCTGAAGCGCCTTACCCTTAACGTGTAGAATATCAACAACACAGCACACACAGGCCTGAAGTGCCTTACCCTTAAAGTGTAGAATATCAACAACACAGCACACACAGGCCTGAAGTGCCTTACCCTTAAAGTGTAGAATATCAACAACACAGCACACACAGGCCTGAAGTGCCTTACCCTTACAGTGTACAGTACCAACAACATCGTATAGACAGGCCTGAATTGCCTCACAGTGTACAGTGTATTGTACCAATAATACAACATCGATTTATATTTAAGGTGGCTTACATTTAAAGTGTCTTGAACCAACAACATTAACACAGCACAGACCTACCAGTCTTACACCTACACAGGTTACAGCACATTGTATTGACTGTAAGACAAAATCCACAGCAGACAGCAACACACTACACAGCACTGTGAAAGTTCAATATAACTCAGATAGCAATGTGGATCTCACCATAACCCGTTTCCAAACCCATTCTCTTGGATACAGTGGAGGGTGGACAAGTATCTCACCATGACTCCCTGTCCAAGACTATTCCACAGGGTACAGTGGAGGGTGGACATGTACCTCACCATGACTCCCTGTCCAAGACCATTCCACAGGGTACAGTGGAGGGTGGACATGTTATCTCACCATAACTCCCTGTCCAAGACCATTCTACAGGGTACAGTGGAGGGTGGACATATATCTCACCATAACTCCCTGTTCAGTATCCTTCTACAGGGTACAGTGGAGGGTGGACATGTATCTCACCATGACTCCCTGTCCAAGACCATTCTACAGGTACAGTGGAGGGTGGACATGTATCTCACCATGACTCCCTGTTCAGTATCCTTCTACAGGGTACAGTGGAGGGTGGACATGTATCTCACCATGATTCCCTGTTCAGTATCCTTCTACAGAGTACAGTGGAGGGTGGACATGTATCTCACCATGATTCCCTGTTCAGTATCCTTCTACAGGGTACAGTGGAGGGTGGACATGTATCTCACCATGACTCCCTGTCCAAGACCATTCTACAGGGTACAGTGGAGGGTGGACATGTATCTCACCATGACTCCCTGTTCAGTATCCTTCTACAGGGTACAGTGGAGGGTGGACATGTATCTCACCACGACTCCCTGTCCAAGACCATTCTACAGGGTACAGTGGAGGATGCACATTCCAGAGGTGGACCACAGCACCAGTCCTGAATGGTCATCACCTTATCTGGACTGCTCACATCCCTCTGCCCTGTTCACATACCCCCATCCTGTTCAAACCCCTCCACCCTGTTTACACCCCTCTACCCTGCTACCTGTTGACACCCCTCTACCCTGTTGACAACCCTCTACCCTGTTGACAACCCTCTACCCTGTTGACAACCCTCTACCCTTTGACACCCCCACCCTGCTACCTGTTGACACCTCTCTACCCTGCTTACACCCCTCTACCCTGCTACCTGTTCATACCCCTCTGCCCTCTTCACACCCCTCCACCCTGTTCATACCCCTCTACCCTGCTTACACCCCTATATCCTGCATCCTGTTCACACCCCTCTACTCTGCTTACACCCCTCTACCCTGCTACATGTTCACACCCCTCTACTCTGCTTACACCCTTCTACCCTGCTACCTGTTCACACCCCTCTACTCTGCTTACACCCCTCTACCCTGCTACCTGTTCACACCCCTCTACTCTGCTTACACCCTCTACCCTGTTCACACCCCTCTACCCTGTTCACACCCCTCTACCCTGTTCACACCCCTCTACCCTGCTACCTGATCATACCCCCTACTCTGCTTACACCCTTACCCTGTTCACACCCTCTAACCTGTTCACACCCCTCTACCCTGCTACTGATCATACCCTCTACTCTACTTACACCCCTCTACCCTGTTCACACCCCTCTACCCTGCTACCTGTTCACACCCCTCTACTCTGCTTACACCCCTCTACCCTGCTACCTGTTCACACCCCTTACTCTGCTTACACCCCTCTACCGCTACCTGTTCACACACCCCTCTACTCTGCTTACACCCTCTACCCTGTTCACACCCTCTACCCTGCTACCTGTTCACACCCCTCTACTCTGCTTACACCCTCTACCCTGTTCACACCCTCACTACCTGTTCACACCCCTCTACCCTGCTACCTGTTCACACCCCTCTACTCTGCTTACACCCCTCTACCCTGCTGCCTGTTCACACCCCTCTACTCTGCTTACACCCCTCTACCCTGCTACCTGTTCACACCCCTCTACTTTGCTTACACACCTCTACCCTGCTACCTGTTGACACCCCTCTACTCTGCTTACACCCCTCTACCCTGTTACCTGTTCACACCCCTCTACTCTGCTTACACCCCTCTACCCGCTACCTGTTCACACCCCTCTACTCTGCTTACACCCCTCTACCCTGCTGCCTGTTCACACCCCTCTACTCTGCTTACACCCCTCTACCCTGCTACCCGTTCACACCCCTCTACTCTGCTTACACACCTCTACCCTGCTACCTGTTGACACCCCTCTACCTTGTTGACATCCATCCACCCTACTACCTGTTGACACCCCTCCACCCTGCTACCTGTCTACACCCCTCTACCCTGCAACCTGTTGACACCCCTCTACCCTGCTACCTGTTTACACCCCTCTACCCTGCTACCTGTTGACACCCCTCCACCCTGTTGACATCCCTCCACCCTACTACCTGTTGACACCTCTCTACCCTGCTACCAGTCTACACCCCTCTACCCTGCAACCTGTTGACACCCCTCTACCCTGTTGACACCCCTCTACCCTGTGACACTCCTCTACCTGCTACTTTTACACCCCTCTACCCTGCTACCTGTTGACACCCCTCTACCTGTTGACACTCCTCTACCCTGTTACCTGTTGACACCCCTCTACCCTGCTACCTGTTGACACTCCTCTACCCTGCTACCTGTTCACACCCCTCTACCCTGCTACCTGTTTACACCCCTCTACCCTGCTACCTGTTCACACCCCTCTACCCTGTTCACACCTCTCTACCCTGTTGACACCCCTCTACCCTGTTGACACCCCTCTACCCTGTTCACACACCCCTCTACCCTGTTGACACCCCTCTACCCTGTTGACATCCCTCTACCCTGTTCACACCCCTCTACCCTGTTGACACCCCTCTACCCTGTTGACACCCCTCTACCCTGTTCACACCCCTCTACCCTGTTCACACCCCTCTATACCCTGCTACCTGTGACACCCCTCTACCCTGATGACACCCCTCTACCCTGATGACACCCTCTTACCCTGTTCACACCTCTACCCTGTTCACACCCCTCTACCCTTGTTCACACTCTCTACCCTGTTCACACCCCTCTACCCTGTTCACACCCTCTACCCTGTTACACCCCTCTACCCTGTTCACACCCCTCTACCCTCTACCTGTTCACACCCCTCTACCCTGTTCACACTCTCCTACCCTGTTCACACCCCTCTACCCTGTTCACACCCCTCTACCCTGTTCACACCCCTCTACCCTGTTCACACTCTCTACCCTGTTCACACCCCTCTACCCTGCTACCTGTTCACACCCCTCTACCCTGTTCACACCCCTCTACCCTGTTCACACCCCTCTACCTGCTACCTGTTCACACCCCTCTACCCTGATGACACCCTCTACCCTGTTCACACCCTCTACCCTGTTCACACCCCTCTACCCTGTTCACACTCTCTACCCTGTTCACACACCCCTCTACCCTGTTCACACCCCTCTACCCTGTTGCACACCCCTCTACCCTGCTACCTGTTCACACCCCTCTACCCTGATGACACCCCTCTACCCTGTTCCACACCCTTACCCTGTTCACACCCCTCTACCCTGTTCACACCCTCTACCCTGTTCACACCCCTCTACCCTGTTCACACCTCTACCCTGTTCACACTCTCTACCCTGTTCACACCACCCCTCTACCCTGTTCACACCCCCTTACCCTGTTCACACCTCTCCTTCACACCTACCTGTTCACACCCCTCTACCCTGTTCACACCCCTCTACCCTGCATAGTATGACCGAGGAGAGAGGGCTGTCCCTGCTCACTGAACCATTTGTCATGGTACAAAGGTGACCAACAGTTAAGGCCAACACAACACAGACAGTGACTATTGTAGTCCCATCCCTCATTACACCATGTCAACATGCAGTATGATGCATACCTCTATCAGCTGCTGTTATACCACGTCAATATGCAATATGACGCATACCTCTATCAGCTGCTGTTACACCATGTCAACATGCAATATGACGCATACCTCTATCAGCTACTGTTACACCATGTCAACATGCAATATGACGCATACCTCTATCAGCTGCTGTTACACCATGTCAACATGCAATATGACGCATACCTCTATCAGCTGCTGTCAACATGCATACCTCCATCAGCTGCTGTTATACCACGTCAACATGCAATATGACGCATACCTCTATCAGCTGCTGTCAACATGCATACCTCTATCAGCTGCTGTCAACATGCATACTTCTATCAGCTTCTGTTATACCATGTCAGCATGCAATATGACGCATACCTCCATCAGCTGCTGTCAACATGCATACTTCTATCAGCTGCTGTTATACATGTCAACATGCGTACCTCTATCAGCTGCTGTTATACCATGTCAACATGCAATATGACGCATACCTCTATCAGCTGCTGTTATACATGTCAACATGCATATCTCTATCAGCTGCTGTTATACATGACAACATGCATACCTCTATCAGCTGCTGTTATACATGTCAACATGCATACCTCTAACAGACACCATGTCAACATGCATACCTCTATCATCTGCTGTTATACATGTCAACATGCATACCTCTATCAGACAACATGTCAACATGCATACCTCCATCAGACAACATGTCAACATGCCTACCTCAATCAGCTGCTGTCTGCTGCTGAACTGGCTGATGATCTCATTACGAATCATGTTCTGGAAGTCCGTGAAGTTCAGACTCTGCAGCCTGGACACGGAGACATGCAGACGTCCAGAACACAGGAGATGGGCATCTGGTGGCAGGATCTCCTCCAGGGTTCTGTACAGGATGTCGTTGATGGGCAGCCCCTGGTCAAAGGCCCCCAGGGGGCACTGATAGGCTTCCTGGGCCAGGCCCAGAACATGCTGAGTGACTGTGTCTGCACAACACATGATTGGTGAGAATGTTGAGTGACCATGTCTGCACAACACATGACTGGTCAGAATGATGAGTGACAGTGTATGAACAACATGATTGGTCAGAGTGTGGTGCGTGACAGTGTATGCACAACACATATTGGTCACAATGATAGAGGTATACATGTTGACATGGTATCATAGTGGTGTATGCACCACACATGTTGGTCAGAGTGAGTGACAGTGTATGCACCACACATTTGGTCAGTGTGTGTGACAGTGTATGCACCACACATGTTGGTCAGAGTGAGTGACCATGTATGCACCACATGTTGGTCAGAGTGTGTGACAGGTATACACCACACATGTTGGTCAGAGTGAGTGACAGTGTATGCACCACACATGTTGGTCAGAGTGAGTGACAGTGTATGCACCACACATGTTGGTCAGAGTGAGTGACAGTGTATGCACCACACATGTTGGTCAGAGTGAGTGACAGTGTATGCCACCACACATATTGGTCAGAGTGAGTGACAGTGTATGCACCACACATGTTGGTCAGAGTGAGTGACAGTGTATGCACCACACATGTTGGTCAGAGTGAGTGACCATGTATGCACCACACATGTTGGTCAGAGTGAGTGACAGTGTATGCACCACACATGTTGGTCAGAGTGGGTGAGTGACCGCATATATGCACCACACATATTGGTCAGAGTGAGTGACAGTGTATACACCACACATATTGGTCAGAGTGTGTGACAGTGTATGCACCACACATGTTGGTCAGAGTGTGGTGAGTGACCGCGTATACACCACACATATATATTGGTCATGAGTGAGTGACAGTGTATGCACCACACATGTTGGTCAGAGTGAGTGACAGTATCACCACACATATTGGTCAGAGTGAGTGACAGTGTATGCACCACACATTTGGTCAGAGTGAGTGACAGTGTATGCACCACACATGTTGGTCAGAGTGAGTGACAGTGATATGCACCACACATGTTGGTCAGAGTGAGTGACAGTGTATGCACCACACATGTTGGTCAGAGTGAGTGACAGTGTATGCACCACACATATTGGTCAGAGTGAGTGACAGTGTATGCACCACACATGTTGGTCAGAGTGAGTGACAGTGTATGCACCACACATGTTGGTCAGAGTGAGTGACCATGTATGCACCACACATGTTGGTCAGAGTGAGTGACAGTGTATGCACCACACATGTTGGTCAGAGTGTGGTGAGTGACCGTATATGCACCACACATATTGGTCAGAGTGAGTGACAGTGTATACACCACACATATTGGTCAGAGTGTGTGACAGTGTATGCACCACACATGTTGGTCAGAGTGTGGTGAGTGACCGCGTATAACCACACATATATATGGTCTGAGTGAGTGACAGTGTATGCACCACACATGTTGGTCAGAGTGAGTGACAGTGTATACACCACACATATTGGTCAGAGTGAGTGACAGTGTATGCACCACACATGTTGGTCAGAGTGAGTGACAGTGTATGCACCACACATGTTGGTCAGAGTGTGGTGAGTGACCGCGTATACACCACACATATTGGTCCGAGTGTGTGACAGTGTATACACCACACATATTGGTCAGAGTGGTGACAGTGTATGCACCACACATATAATTGGTCAGAGTGAGTGACCGTGTATGCACCACACATGGTGGTCAGAGTGTGGTGAGTGACCGTGTATGCACACCACATATTGGTCAGAGTGGGTGAGTGACAGTGTATACACCACACATATTGGTCAGAGTGAGTGACAGTGTATGCACCACACATGGTGGTCAGAGTGTGGTGAGTGACCGCGTATACACCACACATATATATTGGTCTGAGTGAGTGACAGTGTATGCACCACACATGTTGGTCAGAGTGAGTGACATGTATGCACCACACATGTTGGTCAGAGTGTGTGACAGTGTATGCACCACACATGTTGGTCAGTGTGTGTGACAGTGTATGCACCACACATGTTGGTCAGAGTGAGTGACAGTGTATGCACCACACATGGTGGTCAGAGTGTGGTGAGTGACGTGTATGCACCACACTGTTGGTCAGAGTGTGTGGACAGTGTATGCACCACACATTTGGTCAGTGTGTGTGACAGTGTATGCACCACACATGTTGGTCAAGTGTGGTGAGTGACCGTGTATGCACCACACATGTTGGTCAGTGTGAGTGACAGTGTATGCACCACACATATTGGTCAGAGTGAGTGACAGGGTATGCACCACACATACTGGTCAGAGTGAGTGACAGTGTATGCACCACACATGTTGGTCAGAGTGTGGTGTGACAGTGTATGCACCACACATGTTGGTCAGAGTGTGGTGAGTGACAGTGTTGCACCACACATGTTGGTCAGAGTGGTGACAGTGTATGCACCACACATGTTGGTCAGAGTGAGTGACAGTGTATGCACCACACATATTGGTCAGAGTGAGTGACAGTGTATGCACCAAACATATTGGTCAGAGTGTGGTGAGTGACCGCATATATGCACCACACATATTGGTCAGAGTGAGTGACAGTGTATGCACCACACATGTTGGTCAGAGTGTGGTGAGTGACCGCATATATGCACCACACATATTGGTCAGAGTGTGGTGAGTGACCGTGTATGCACATGTTGGTCAGAGTGAGTGACCGTGTATGCACCACATATATTGGTCATGATTGGTCAGTGGGCCAAGTCACATGGTTTCCTGCATCACTATACATCATAATGTCTGCATGACACATTGGGTGGACAGTAGTCATCAGATCAAGTCACGTGACTCCCTGTGTCACTATCTCATACAAGTCTATGTATCAATGTCTGCATGACACACAAGGTGAACATTAGTCAGCAGATCAAGTCACATGACTCCCTGTCTGCACTGGTCAGTATGCCCAGTCACATGACTCCCTGTCTACATTAGTCAGTATGCCCAGTCACATGACTCCCTGTCCACATTAGTCAGTATGCCCAGTCACATGACTCCCTGTCCACATTAGTCAGTATGCCCAGTCACATGACTCCCTGTCTACATTAGTCAGTATGCCCAGTCACATGACTCCCTGTCTACATTAGTCAGTATGCCCAGTCACATGACTCCCTGTCTACATTAGTCAGTGTAGCGACATGACTCCCTGTCTACATTAGTCAGTATGCTCAGTCACATGACTCCCTGTCTACACTGGTCAGTATGTCCAGTCACATGACTTCCCTGTCTACATCAGTCAGTATGCCCAGTCACATGACCCCCCTGTCTACATCAGTCAGTATGCCCAGTCACGTGACTCCCTGGTCTACATTAGTCAGTATGCCCAGTCACGTGACTCCCTGTCTACACTGATCAGTATGCCCAGTCACATGACTCCCTGTCTACACTGGTCAGTATGCCCAGTCACATCACTCCCTGTCTACACTGGTCAGTATGTCCAGTCACATGACTCCCTGTCTACACTGGTCAGTATGTCCAGTCACATCACTCCCTGTCTACACTGGTCAGTATGTCCAGTCACATGACTCCCTGTCTACACTGGTCAGTATGTCCAGTCACATCACTCCCTGTCTACACTGGTCAGTATGTCCAGTCACATCACTCCCTGTCTACACTGGTCAGTATGTCCAGTCACATGACTCCCTGTCTACACTGGTCAGTATGCCCAGTCACATCACTCCCTGTCTACACTGGTCAGTATGCCCAGTCACATGACTCCCTGTCTACACTGATCAGTATGCCCAGTCACATGACTCCCTGTCTACACTGGTCAGTATGCCCAGTCACATCACTCCCTGTCTACACTGGTCAGTATGTCCAGTCACATGACTCCCTGTCTACACTGGTCAGTATGTCCAGTCACATGACTTCCCTGTCTACATCAGTCAGTATGCCCAGTCACATGACCCCCCTGTCTACATCAGTCAGTATGCCCAGTCACGTGACTCCCTGGTCTACATTAGTCAGTATGCCCAGTCACGTGACTCCCTGTCTACACTGATCAGTATGCCCAGTCACATGACTCCCTGTCTACACTGGTCAGTATGCCCAGTCACATCACTCCCTGTCTACACTGGTCAGTATGTCCAGTCACATGACTCCCTGTCTACACTGGTCAGTATGCCCAGTCACATGACTCCCTGTCTACACTGGTCAGTATGCCCAGTCACATGACTCCCTGTCTACATCAGTCAGTATGCCCAGTCACATGACTCCCTGTCTACATCAGTCAGTATGCCCAGTCACATGACTCCCTGTCTACATCAGTCAGTATGCCCAGTCACATGACTCCCACACAATATACGATGATCACCACGTGGCACAAAGCATCAAACCCTAGTGGGTCAGTAGATTAGTGTCAATCACACCACACTCATGATAGTGCAACTTTTTCTGTCAACTCAGATAGCAATTTAAGGGCTGCCAAGTGCATTCAACTCCCACCTGTGAAAAGTAACACTTCAGATAATTCACTTTCAGCCTGATTATCACTAGACACGTACACCTACTGCTGGTGTTCATTGCGATTTATATGTATCCACTACATTTTTCTTCACAACATCCTCTTTACAGTTGTTGTCTTGTGAAAAATTGCCTTGTCCATTCCAAAGCCTTAATTGGAATCAAATCAAACAAGAAAATTTGCGTGTCCTTGCTGTAATAGAGCACAAAAAAGGATGGTAGATAGGCAAGTGTTAAACACTGTTACCAATTCTGGGCTGCAAACATGAACATGTATAATTGATTCGAGTGAAAAAAGTGATAATCACTGAAACCCATCATTATCAGCTTTTGTCCTCTCTCCTGCATTAAACTTATTGCACACACACACACACACACACACACACACACACACACACACACACACACACAGAGTTCACTAAGGTTCACTGTCCACTAGTGTCCAGTGTAGCTCAGCTATCCTTCCACCACTGTTTATACCTTCTGCCCTAAAACATTTCGCTGAACCACTTTTTCAGTGTCATTATCAGGATGGGCACTGTAAAAAATGAGTCTGCCTCAGAGGCTGACATGATCTGTCACTGTCAGGATGGGCACTGTAAACCTGAGTCTGTTTCAGAGGCTGACATGATCTGTCACTGTCAGGATGGGCACTGTAAACCTGAGTCTGCTTCAGAGGCTGACATGATCTGTCACTGTCAGGATGGGCACTATAAACCTGAGTCTGCCTCAGAGGCTGACATGATCTGTCACTGTCAGGATGGGCACTGTAAACCTGAGTCTGCTTCAGAGGCTGACATCATCTGTCACTCAGGATGAGCACTATAAACCTGAGTCTGCCTCAGAGGCTGACATGATCTGTCACTGTCAGATGGGCACTATAAACCTGAGTCTGCTTCAGAGGCTGACATGATCTGTCACTGTCAGGATGGGCACTGTAAACCTGAGTCTGCTTCAGAGGCTGACATGATCTGTCACTGTCAGGATGGCACTGTAAACCTGAGTCTGCTCAGAGGCTGACATATCTGTCACTGTCAGGATGGGCCTTAAACCTGAGTCTGCTCAGAGGCTGACATGATCTGTCACTGTCAGGAATGGGGGCCTGTAAACCTGAGTCCTGGCTCAGAGGCTCTGACATAGAATCTGTCACTGTCAGATGGGCACTGTAAACCTGAGTCTGCTCAGAGGCTGACATGATCTGTCACTGTCAGGATGGGCACTGTAAACCTGAGTCTGCTTCAGAGGCTGACATGATCTGTCACTGTCAGGATGGGCACTGTAAACCTGAGTTACTGCCTCAGTGGCTGACATGACTCGCACTCAGGATGGGCACTGTAAACCTGAGTCTGCCTCAGAGGCTGACATGATCTGTCACTGTCAGGATGGGCACTGTAAACCTGAGTCTGCCTCAGTGGCTGACATGATCCGTCAGGATGGGCACTGTAAACCTAAGTCTGCCTCAGTGGCTGACAGATCTGTCACTGTCAGGATGGGCACTGTAAACCTGAGTCTGCTCAGTGGCTGACATGATGTCACTGTCAGGATGGGCACTGTAAACCTGAGTCTGCTCAGAGGCTGACAGATCTGTCACTGTCAGGATGGGCACTTAAACCTGAGTCTGCCTCAGTGGCTGACATGATGTTCTGGATGGGCACTATAAACCTGCGTCTGCCTCAGAGGCTGAATGATCTGTATCAGGATGGCATATAAACCACTGCTTCAGGGCTGAATGATCTGTCAGATGGCACTGTAAACCTGAGTCTGCCTCAATGGCTGACATGATCTGTCACTGTCCCCAGATGGGCACTGTAAACCTGAGTCTGCCTCAGTGGCTGACATGATCTGTCACTCAGGATGGGCACTGTAAACCGAGTCTGCCTCAGGCTGACATGATCTGTCACTCAGGATGGGCACTGTAAACCTGAGTCTGCTTCAGTGGCTGACATGATCTGTCATGTCAGGATGGGCATTGTAAACCTGAGTCTTCTTCAGTGGCTGACATGATCTGTCACTGTCAGGATGGGCACTGTAAACCTGAGTCTGCTTCAGTGGCTGCACTGTCAGGATGAGCACTGTAAACCTGAGTCTGCTTCAGTGGCTGTCATGATCTGTCACTCAGGATGGGCACTGTAAACCTGAGTCTGCTTCTGAGGCTGACACGATCTGTCACTGTCAGGATGGGCACTGTAAACCTGAGTCTGTTTCAGAGGCTGTCATGATCTGTCACTGTCAGGATGAGCACTGTAAACCTGAGTCTGCTTCATGAGGCTGACATGATCTGTCACTGTCAGGATGGGCACTGTAAACCTGAGTCTGCTTCTGAGGCTGACACGATCTGTCACTGTCAGCATGGGCACTGTAAACCTGAGTCTGTTTCAGAGGCTGACATGATCTGTCACTGTCAGGATGGGCACTGTAAACCTGAGTCTGCTTCAGAGGCTGACATCATCTGTCAGGATGGGCACTATAAACCTGAGTCTGCCTCAGTGGCTGACATGATGTCACTCAGGATGGGCACTGTAAACCTGAGTCTGCTTCAGAGGCTGACATCATCTGTCACTCAGGATGGGCACTATAAACCTGAGTCTGCCTCAGAGGCTGACATGATCTGTCACTCAGGATGGGCACTATAAACCTGAGTCTGCTTCAGAGGCTGACATGATCTGTCACTCAGGATGGGCACTGTAAACCTGAGTCTGTTTCAGAGGCTGACATGACCTGTCACTGTCAGGATGGGCACTGTAAACCTGAGTCTGTTTCAGAGGCTGACACGATCTGTCACTGTCAGGATGGGCACTGTAAACCTGAGTCTGCTTCAGAGGCTGACATGATCTGTCACTGTCAGGATGGGCACTGTAAACCTGAGTCTGCTTCAGAGGCTGACATGACCTGTCACTGTCAGGATGGGCACTGTAAACCTGAGTCTGCTTCAGAGGCTGACATGATCTGTCACTGTCAGGATGGGCACTGTAAACCTGAGTCTGCCTCAGTGGCTGACATGATCTGTCACTGTCAGGATGGGCACTGTAAACCTGAGTCTGCCTCAGTGGCTGACATGATGTGTCACTGTCAGGATGGGCACTGTAAACCTGAGTCTGCTTCAGAGGCTGACATGATCTGTCACTGTCAGGATGGGCACTGTAAACCTGAGTCTGCTTCAGAGGCTGACATGATCTGTCACTGTCAGGATAGGCACTGTAAACCTGAGTCTGCTTCAGAGGCTGACATGATCTGTCAGGATGGGCACTGTAAACCTGAGTCTGCTTCAGTGGCTGACATGATCTGTCACTGTCAGGATGGGCACTGTAAACCTGAGTCTGCTTCAGAGGCTGACATGATCTGTCAACTGTCAGGATAGGCACTGTAAACCTGTTTCTGGTTCAGTGACTGAGGTACTGTAAACCTGAGTCTGCTTCAGAGGCTGACATGATCTGGGGGCTAGATCATGGTTATTCTGGCAGTGTTTTATCAGAAAACTTGAGAGCTTGGGACGCCTAGCCTAGCATAAGAAAAATGAACAAAAGCTGTTACCGAGATCTGTATCTTTGAGCGGATGACAGGATGTTTTTTAAAATTAAACTGTCCAGGTATCTTAGTTTAGAAAACAGTGGATTGTTGCTGGCAGACTTTTTTTTCCAAGTGAAGCGCACTCAATAGCACCATAGATAATAATTGGAAGGAACTTGTTCAATAACATTAAGTACCATGTCCAGTTTGACAAAGATGTGTCAGGACAAAGTGCCAATTTCAATTAAAACATTTTGGTCTTAAAATTAAATATAATTTTCTAGAGAAAATTGGTCCAGCATCCAGTTCCTTATTCTCACACAAATAGACCCTGTTCTTGTCTGTCCACATGTTGGCTTTTCTTTCTTCCCAATAAATGAGGCCTCTCACAAAGCTCACAAAATCTGCAAGCAAGCGCAACCCCATTGTTTTTCGCCATGAACGAAAGCTACTTGTGGTGGCAAGCATTGGCAGAGTTGATTTTAACGTGGTGACAGCCCTGATATGGCCCTTTGCGGTCGGCTGGGCTATAAGCAACATTATCTTATCTTACCATTCACAAACAGACCAAAAGGAAAGACACACCTGAAAATTCCCAGACCCAGACAAGAAGTCCTCGACGGCTGAACCAGCCAGCCTGAGCAACTCGGCACCACCCTCGGAAGCCTGCACTGTGACTGCAAGTCAGCATGCTTGTGGACATAGGGTGCAGGCATGAATAGGGTATTCAATGGACATTAACTGCTCCCTGGCAGATGCCACTTTGTGTGATGGACACTGGATGTGACACAACAGAACCTCCATGGAAACGTACCCATGAGTGTACTAACCAGCATTTCATGACTGCAGAGCCCACCAATAAAAAACGTGACCAACATGCAAACTGCAGCACAATTAGACAAACAGTTGTACTTTTCATAGCGGCAAGGTGGCACAATTCTCACCTGCATGGCAAGCGTGAGCGTTTCACAGCATGCCCTAGCCATGACCAGGGCTAGGACAAGGTGAAACTCTGCTAGATTGTCTTGGGCTGTCTGGTATGTGGAAGAAAACGGCGAACAGTTGTTATGTTCTGTGACTGGTGTTTAAAAAGTAATAACTTTCTATGATTGGTACATAAACCCATCACAATGCCGGCAATGCCTGTGCCAGCAATGCCTGAAGTAGTCACACTGTCAACTAAATGATCTAAGTTTCACCCATTTCTTTACTTCCCTCACCTCTCACACTGTTCGCCTTGTTTTTACATATAAATCACCTTGAGCAGGTTCATCTCCACTGAATGACACTAAGAATTTGGTTGGTTGGTTGGCTTTTTTTTTTCTTTTTCTTTTTTTTTTTTTTTTTTTTGGGGGGGGGAGGGGGGATTGGAAGGTTTTCTTTCACCCATTCAACTTCAAGACAGAAGGTTAGGCACAGCAACTAGAACAACAATAAACCCTGACACTACTTTAGTCAGTTCAGAAGGTGAACCCAAAGATGTGGATGCCTCAACACTTGTTCAGTTTGGCCTCGCATTGAACTGGATGATTTGTGATGGATTAGTTCTCCAAAAATGGAAAGGAAAACGATAAAGGTGGAAATGCAATGACAAGGAAAAATGGGTGGCCCAGAAAGACAAGGGGAACACAGAAAAAAAAAAGTAGCAAAAGAAAACGAATAGAATAACAATGTTGTTGGTTACACAATGCACCAAAGCAACAAATTACAAAAAAAAAAACCTGTCACCTTTAAGATATTGTTTTGTGTCAGCTAAAACTAAGGGGAGAGGACAGAAGAAAAGTCTAAGCTTTCGAATTGCTCTGCATAATGGGTTTCAATTTTCCTCCCTCTTTGAACAGTCTCTGGTTGTTTAGAAATAAACTTGATTTATGACCCGGTTAATGATAACTTCAAACACTTAAAATATAATCAGTCTCTCCAGCTTGTCTACAGTAAACAATAGGTGTCCATGTTGTCCTCTCTGTGCTTGATTCCCTGAAATGTGTGAACATTCTTTGTCATGAAAACAGACTGCCCAACATAGCTGACATTGTGTTCGCAGGAGAAAGGGGTGCAGAACAAAACCTTTCTGATTGTTTAAGCATTCTTCTTCTTCTTCTTTCTTTTCGTGTCCACAATTATCATGCTGATTATTCTAAACAATGTCAGCACTTAGTGGAATTACTGTCCATTGGTTTGCTCCCCGAGATCACAAAATAACAGAAGTCACTATCAAACATTTGATTTAGGCCTACTTATATTTTACAAGAAATTTCAACTCTTTGTTTCAACGTTTTACAAAAATGTAGATATTAGAATTTCAATTCTGTCAAGAATAAGCATGACTTCTCACAATTTTTCTATTTCCTTTTAGTTATACGATCAAAAGACAAAAGCCACTTTCTTGAAACTGCAATGTTTAGATTTTTCCACTTGTACAAAATCAAGCAATGCAAGGCATGATCGATATACGAATTTGTAGTTCTGCAAAACACACACACACACACACACACACCACGCACGCACACCACTCCAGTAATTTTGCAGCATTACACGTACTCCGTTGTTGTTTGTTGTTGTTGTTGTTTTGTTTCTGATACAACATGCAAAACAATTTCACTACTTACCCAATGGCACATCGCAAATCAAACAGCACGCCACGAGAGCTCCAGCACTGGCTCCGGCATACTGTGCTTCGGCCACAATGTGGGGGATGTGCTGTTTCAAACACTCTACCACTCCAATGTGGTAGACCCCCAGAAACCCACAACCCGCGAACGAAAAACTACAGGTTGGGGAAGGGGGGGCTGCCATGTCTGCCTCGCCTGTTTCCTCCGACAGCCGAACTCCCTCACTCCTGCCTCGCCTGTTTCCTCCGACAGCCGAACTCGCTCACTCCTGACCTACTGACCAGCAGACTGGGAATCAGCTGGCTTTGTTGACAAGCCAAAGGCGGTCATGTGACATGACAACAATGGTGGCGGGAAAGGGAGGTGTCGGACCATTTGACGTCATAGTGGTCAGAGAGAGGTACACGCTAGCAAGCTCATGCTTGATTGGTGACTTGGAATAATTGAGGAGCTGGCTGGGAGGAAAGATGAATGTGATAATAATCGAACCCCCCAAAACACATAACAAATAAAAGATTATTCAGAGACCAAGTGATGATTGCATGCAGTCTCCAAAAAAGTTGAAATACATTGACGCATGTTGATTGAAAGTCGGCACAAGCGCTACCAACCAAATCAATATTAACTTTTGACTTTGTTAATCATGCTTATTTTTTCCTTTACTTGATTTGTTCATGGAAATTCAAGTAACTCTTCTCATTATATTTCTGTTATTAGTTAGCTTTGGGGTCATGAATTTGTAGCTGTCACGTGACGCAAACGGATCTGAAGGCGAGGCGAATCAGAAAGGCGAGGAGGGGGGGAGAGCAGACAGGAAGTGGGAAGAACAGTGGGCAGACCCCCCCCAAAAATCATGTGTTCAAGTCAGGAGGGGAAGGAAGTAAGTGGGAGGGGGGGGGGGAGGGGGAAGCAGGGAGGGCTACGCACTTAGAAAAAGCTCTGTGTGTGTGTGTGTGCGGGCGCGCGTGGGAGAGGGGGGAGGGGGAGATGAGGAGGATAGAGAACCATGCATACTGAAAAGAAGGGAAGAGAAAATAAATTCTGTGATGGCACAGAGAGAGAGAGAGAGAGAGGGGGGGGGTGGAGGGTCGCGGACACTTACCAAAGATGCCCCAAAGTGCCTGCTGAAAATCCGACTGCACTTTTGGCCAGCTGTTTGATCTGCAGTTGCCACTAGGTGAGTACATGATCATCTGGTGATGGCAATCCACAAGACCAAACTTCAAACAATGAGTACATGATCATCTGGTGATGGCATTCCACAAGACCAAACTTCAAACAATGAGTACATGATCATCTGGTGATGGCATTCCACAAGACCAAACTTCAAACAATGAGTACATGATCATCTGGTGATGGCATTCCACAAGACCAAACTTCAAACAATGAGTACATGATCATCAGGTGATGGCATTCCACAAGACCAAACTTCAAACAATGAGTACATGATCATCTGGTGATGGCATTCCACAAGACCAAACCCCAAACAATGAGTACATGATCATCTGGTGATGGCATTCCACAAGACCAAACCCCAAACAATGAGTACATGATCATCTGGTGATGGCATGCCACAAGACCAAACTTCAAACAATGAGTACATGATCATCTGGTGATGGCATTCCACAAGATCAAACCCCAAACAATGAGTACATGATCATCTGGTGATGGCATTCCACAAGACCAAACTTCAAACAATGAGTACATGATCATCTGGTGATGGCATTCCACAAGACCAAACCCCAAACACACTAAACCTTATCGGAAATTAAATGAGGCAGGGAACAGTAAACGATAAACAGTAAACAAGTTGGGTATTTTTTGCTGCCATAAGAAAACCTAACACAGAGTAACTTTTATTCAAAACTGGCACAGCCTTTTAAACTTGAATAAAGTCAGACAAATACATAGACGAACAATCTGATAGTGGGGGAAAAAACAAGCGCAGGCCAACAACTGAACTATCTTCATAGTAATGACTTGGACTTAAGGACTTTTTTCCTCCCCACACTTTCGTTTGGTTTCATTTACTACTCTTCGCTGGCTGCTTTGGGGGTGCTATTGGATTCTTTTTTGCACCCTTGGTGGTGAGAATACCACAGTATTATGGACTGTGGTGTGTCTCTATTTGACGCCATTAGCGCAGACGCAACCAGCCGTGTCTCCCTGATGAGTCCGACCCAGCGGACGCAAGGCCTCGGAGCAGGCAATACAAATATATCTGCCTTCAAAAGGGATTGCGATGGTTCCCTTATGCAGCTAGTGAAGAGTTTTCATATCTGTAACATATTTTCTTAATTTCATGTTCCCAGTTTCTCCATCTTCAAATCCCCCCCCCCCCCCCCACCTCCTTAAGTCCAAATCTTTGCCAAGTCATTACTATGAAGATAGTTCAGTTGTTGGCCTGCGCTTGTTTTTCCCCCACTATCAGATTGTTCGTCTATGTATTTGTCTGACTTTATTCAAGTTTAAAAGGCTGTGCCAGTCTTGAATAAAAGTTACTCTGTGTTAGGTTTTCTTATGGGAGCAAAAAATACCCAACTTGTTTACTGTTTACACTAAACCTTGTTGACAAACTCGGCTGATCTGATCGCTTTGGCTGGAGAACTATGTCCCTTTTATTGTTTTATTTTCTTTTTAACAGACAAATATCAGAACTTTTGAACATACAATTAGTTAGGTTGGAACCAATATTTTAAACAGAGAAATGTCTGAATTTTTTAACATAGAATCAGGTTGGAACCAATACACGTGCACACATGCACATGCGTACACATGCACTTGCGCACATAAAAGCACACACGTAGCATACACACACACACACACACACACACACACGCACACGTTCATGCGCGCGCGCACACACACACACACACACACACACACACACACACACACACACACACACACACACACACGCGTCTAATATCACTATGTGGATAGACGTTAAATTGAAGACAACAACAACAACACACACACACACACACAACACACCACAACAACCACCAACACACACACACACACACACGCACACAGCGTATACGCCTTAACAGCACACACACACACACACACCACACACACACACACACCACAACACACACACACACACGCTGAAACTAAAACTTGGAACCAGTATGCATGCCACAAAACTGACGCCATGGACAGGGAAAAAAATAGTCACGCGAAGTAGGCCTTAATGCTTTTTTGTTTTGTTTTGTCTGCTCAGTTGTTGATGTACAAAGGTCGTTGGCAGAAATGAGACTGACCCCACAGACAGTGGGTCGTTAACAACCTGACCTTTTTTTTTCTGGGAGGTGGATGGTGGAGAAAGAAGGAGTGAGAGTGGTCTTTGGCAGCGGATGTGTACAAATCCTGCATGAAATTTACCCCATTTTCACCCCCACCCCCACCCCCCGCTAATCCGTCCCTGCTCCACCTACTGCCATAAAATACGTAATCCCCGGCCATGTGAATGACTGCGAGGATTGGCCGCACTGTTCCTTTTGGGTCTGCCGTGTCTTGGTGCTTTGTTTGGACTTCTATTTGTTCTGGTACTGTTGGTGGTGGTGGTCACGTGGTAGTGACGGTGGTGGTGATGGTGGTGGTGGTGTGTGTGTGTGTGTGCGCGCGCGTGTGTGTGTGTGTGTGTGTGTGTGTGTGTGTGTGTGTGTGTGTGTGTGTGTGTGTGTGTGTGTGTAGCCACAATGCAGAGCGGCGACCTGGGATGGAATGGGGGCGTGGATGAGGGATGAAATACAAGATCTGAGTGAACTGCTTCAGCCTTATCGTTGGTTCACTGAGTGCAAGGAAGTCAAACTCAGGTCTGGAACAGGACAACGCAGGGAATACAGCTCACCTCTTGTTGCGCTGAATGGAGGGGACACCAGTTCTGGAAGTGCATTGTACTGTGCAGCATTGTACTGTGCAGCATTGTACTGTGCAGCATTGCACTGTTTCGCACTGCGCTGCACTGTCCTGTGATGCACTGTACTGTACTGCACTGCATTGTCCTGTTCTGTACTGTGATGAACGGTACTGTAATGCACTGTACTGCATGTACTACGCTGTAATGTTCTGTACTGTTATGAACGGTACTGTAATGCACTGCACTGCACTGTAATGTTCTGTACTGTTATGAACGGTACTGTAATGCACTGTACTGCACTGTAATGTTCTGTACTGTTATGAACGGTACTGTAATGCACTGTAATGTTCTGTACAGTGATGAACGGTACTGTAATGCACTGTACTGCACTGTAATGTTCTGTACTGTTATGAACGGTACTGTAATGCACTGTACTGCACTGTAATGTTCTGTACTGTTATGAACGGCACTGTAATGCACTGTACTGCACTGTAATGTTCTGTACTGTTATGAACGGCACTGTAATGCACTGTACTGCACTGTAATGTTCTGTACTGTTATGAACGATACTGTAATGCACTGTACTGCACGTTAATGTTCTGTACTGTTATGAACGGTACTGTAATGTTCTGCACTGTATTGCACTGCAATGTTCTGTACTGTTATGAACGGTACTGTAATGCACTGTACTGCACTGTAATGTTCTGTACTGTTATGAACGGTACTGTAATGCACTGTAATGTTCTGTACTGTTATGAACGGTACTGTAATGCACTGTACTGCACTGTAATGTTCTGTACTGCGATGAACGGTACTGTAACGTGCTGCACTGTACTGCACTGTAATGTCCTGTACTGTTATGAACGGCACTGTAATGCACTGCATTCTACTATAATGTTCTGTACTGTGATGAACAGTATCGTAATGCACTGTACTGTACTGCACTGTAATGTTCAGGACTGTTATGAACGGCACTGTAATGCACTGTACTGTAATGAACTGCGCTGTAATGTAATGTTCTGTACTGTTATTATGAACGGCACTGTACTGCATTGTAATGCTCTGTACTGTTATGAACGGTACGGTAATGCACTGTACTGTAATGCACTCCACTGTACTGCACTGTAATGTTCTGTACAGCGATGAACGGTACTGTAATGCACTGTACTGAACTGCACTGTAATGTTCTGTACTGTTATGAACGGTACTGTAATGCACTGTATAGTACTGCACGTTAATGTTCTGTACTGTTATGAACGGTACTGTAATCTTCTGCACTGGACTGCACTGCAATGTTCTGTACTGTTATGAACGGTACTGTAATGCACTGTACTGCACTGTAATGTTCTGTACTGTTATGAACGGTACTGTAATGCACTGTACTGCACTGTAATGTTCTGTACTGTTATGAACGGCACTGTAATGCACTGTACTGCACTGTAATGTTCTGTACTGTTATGAACGGCACTGTAATGCACTGTACTGCACTGTAATGTTCTGTACTGTTATGAACGATACTGTAATGCACTGTACTGCACGTTAATGTTCTGTACTGTTATGAACGGTACTGTAATGTTCTGCACTGTACTGCACTGCAATGTTCTGTACTGTTATGAACGGTACTGTAATGCACTGTACTGCACTGTAATGTTCTGTACTGTTATGAACGGTACTGTAATGCACTGTAATGTTCTGTACTGTTATGAACGGTACTGTAATGCACTGTACTGCACTGTAATGTTCTGTACTGCGATGAACGGTACTGTAACGTGCTGCACTGTACTGCACTGTAATGTCCTGTACTGTTATGAACGGCACTGTAATGCACTGCATTCTACTATAATGTTCTGTACTGTGATGAACAGTATCGTAATGCACTGTACTGTACTGCACTGTAATGTTCAGGACTGTTATGAACGGCACTGTAATGCACTGTACTGTAATGAACTGCGCTGTAATGTAATGTTCTGTACTGTTATTATGAACGGCACTGTACTGCATTGTAATGCTCTGTACTGTTATGAACGGTACGGTAATGCACTGTACTGTAATGCACTCCACTGTACTGCACTGTAATGTTCTGTACAGCGATGAACGGTACTGTAATGCACTGTACTGAACTGCACTGTAATGTTCTGTACTGTTATGAACGGTACTGTAATGCACTGTATAGTACTGCACGTTAATGTTCTGTACTGTTATGAACGGTACTGTAATCTTCTGCACTGGACTGCACTGCAATGTTCTGTACTGTTATGAACGGTACTGTAATGCACTGTACTACACTGTAATGTTCTGTACTGTTATGAACGGTACTGTAATGCACTGTTTACTACACTGTAATGTTCTGTACTGTGATGAACGGTACTGTAATGCACTGTACTACACTGTAATGTTCTGTACTGTTATGAACGGTACTGTAATGCACTGTACTGCACTGTAATGTTCTGTACTGTTATAAACGGTACTGTAATGCACTGTATTGTACTGCACTGTAATGTTCTGTACTGTTATGAACGGTACTGTAATGCACTGTATTGTACTGCACTGTAATGTTCTGTACTGTTATGAACGGTACTGAAATGCACTGCACTGTACTAACACTGTAATGTTCTGTACTGTTATGAACGGTACTGTAATGCACTGTATTGTACTGCATTGTAATGTTCTGTACTGTTATGAACGGCACTGTAATGCACTGTACTGTTCTGTAATGTCCTGTACTGTTATGAACGGTACTGCAATGCACTATACTGCACTGTACTGTAATGTTCTGTACTGTTGTGAACGGCACTGTAATGCACTGTACTGCACTGTAATGTTCTGTCCTGTCATTAACGGTACTGTAATGCACTGTGCTACACTGTCCTGTTCTGTACTGTTATGAACGGTACTGTAATGCACTGTACTGCACTACACTGTCCTGTTCTGTACTGCGATGAACGGTACTGTAATGTACTGCACTGTAATGTTCTGTAGTGCGATTAACAGTACTGTAATGCACTGCATTGTACTGTATTGTTCTGTACTACGATGAACGGTACTGTAATGCACTGTACTACACTGTAATGTTCTGTACTGCGATGAACGGCACTGTAATCCACTGTACTGTACTGTACTGCACTGTCCTGTTCTGTACTGCGATGAACGGTACTGTAATGCACTGTACTGTACTGTTCTGTAGTGCGATGAACAGTACTGTAATGCACTGCATTGTACTGTAATGTTCTGTACTGCGATGAACGGTACTGTAATGCACTGTACTGCACTGTAATGTTCTGTACTGTTATGAACGGCACTGTAATGCACTGCATTCTACTGTAATGTTCTGTACTGCGAAGAACAGTATTGTAATGCACTGTACTGTACTGCACTGTAATGTTCTGTAGTGCGATGAACGGTACTGTAATGCAATGCACTGTACTGCACTGTAATGTTTTGTACTGTTATGAACGGTACTATAATGCACTGCACTGTACTGCACTGTAATGTTTTGTACTGTTATGAATGGTACGGTAATGCACTGCACTGTACTGTAATGTTCAGTACTGTTATGAACGGTACTGAAATGCACTGCACTGTACTGTACTGTAATGTTTTGTACTGTTATGAATGGTACTGTAATGCACTACACTGTGCTACACTGTAATGTTCTGAACTGTTATGAATGGTACGGTAATGCACTGTACTGTACTGTCATGTTCAGTACTGTTATGAACGGTACTGAAATGCACTGCACTGTACTGTACTGTAATGTTCTGTACTGTTATGAACGAGACTGTAATGCACTGTACTGTAATGCACTGTAATGTTCTGTACTGTTATGAACGGTACTGTAATGCACTGTACTGCACTGTAATGTTCTGTGCTGTTGTGAACGGTACTGTAATGCACTGTAGTGCACTGTAATGTTCTGTACTGCGATGAACGGTACTGTAATGCACTGTACTGTACTGCACTGTAATGTTCTGTACTGTTATGAACGGCACTGTAATGCACTGTACTGTACTGCACTGTAATATTCCGTACTGCGATGAACAGTATTGTAATGCACTGCACTGTACTGCACTGTAATGTTCTGTACTGCGATGAACGGTACTGTAATGCACTGTACTGCACTGCACTGTAATGTTCTGTACTGCGATGAACAGTATTGTAATGCACTGCACTGTGCTGCACTGTAATATTCTGTAGTGCGATGAACGGTACTGTAATGCACTGCACTATACTGCACTTCACTGTACTGTACTGCACTTCACTGTATTGTACTGCACTGTACTGTACTGCAAGGCACTGCACTGTACTGTACTGCATGGTACTGCACTGTACTGTACTGCATGGTGCTGCACTGTACTGTACTGCATGGTACTGCTCTGTACTGTACTGCATGGTACTGCTCTGTACTGTGTGGTACTGCACTGCACTGTACTGCATGGTACTGCACTGCACGGTACTGTACTGGATGATACTGCACTGTACTGTACTGCGTTAATGCACTGTACTGTACTGCATGGTACTGCTCTGTACTGCACTGCATGGTACTGCTCTGTACTGCATGGTACTGCACTGCACTGTACTGCATGGTACTGCACTGCACGGTACCGTACTGGACGGTACTGCACTGTACTCTACTGCGTTAATGCACTGTACTGTACTGCATGGTACTGCTCTGTACTGCACTGCATGGTACTGCACTGCTCTGTACTGCATGGTACTGCACTGCACGGTACTGTACTGGACGGTACTGCACTGTACTCTACTGCATGGTACCGCACTGTACTGTTTGGCATGATACTGCACTGCACTGTACTGCACTGCATGGTACTGCACTGTACTGTAGTGTTGGTACTACACTGTATTGGACTGCATGGTACTGCACTGTACTGTACTGCATGGTACTGCACTGTGCTGTACTGCATGGTACTGCACGGTACTGCACTGCATGGTACTGCACGTTACTGTACTGCATTGTACTGT
The DNA here is from genome assembly GCA_033310375.1 of Conus canariensis. Classification (NCBI taxonomy): domain Eukaryota; kingdom Metazoa; phylum Mollusca; class Gastropoda; order Neogastropoda; family Conidae; genus Conus; species Conus canariensis. Next base: position 42,378,919 of record CM065737.1, on the reverse strand, counting down.
ACTGCATTGTACTGTACTGCATGGTACTGCACTGCACTCTACTGTACTGCATGGTACTGTACTGCACTGTACTGCACTATACTATACTGCATGGTACTGACTGTACTGCACTGCACTGCACTGTACTGTACATTGTGTTCTGTACGGCAATGTATTGTACTGTAGCCTACTTCATTGCGCTGTACTGCTGTGCAGTGTACTGGTTTGTTCTGTACTGCACAGTACTGTACTGATTTACTGTTTCTTTATCTGCAGGAGCATTCTTTTCATCCTGCTCAGATTAACTCAATATGAATCTAGGTAATCGGCTTTACAAACGATTGGGCTGATCAATCCCAGACTCATAACAACGAACAAGTAGGGTAACTCTTGCTCCGATGATGAAATAATTACGCGTCCATAACTCCAAACGAATGCTGCTTACGACAACTAATCTCCTAGCAGAAATGACAACAGTGTGTGTGTGTGTGTGTGTGTGTGTGTGTGTGTGTGTGTGTGTGTGTGTGTGTGTGTGTGTGTGTGTGTGCACAGACAGGAGATTTTTAATGCGGCATGAAACTTCAAAATAGCAATAAACTGTCTTTCGCCAGTGTGCTCTGCAGTCATGAAATAGGGACTGGTACCCATGGGGACTCTTTCGTAAAGGTTATGTCGTGTCACGTCCAGTGGCCATTACACAATGGCATCTGCCAGGGAGCAGTTCTGTCCCTTGACGTCTTACTGGAATGCCCTGTGCATGCCTGCACTCTATGTGAACACAGTGCAGACTTCCATGTTGGGTGCATGATTGCTCCCAGCTGATTTCTTCAGCAGTTGAGGACAGAGCCTCTGCGGGTCACACTAAAATCTTCAGGTATCTCTCTCTTTTCTTTTTCTTTCTAAATAGCAATACACTAGTAAACTGTACGCACACTCAGGAGAACCGATGGGAGCGTGTCATTGGTCACAAGGTCCATTGGTCACAAGGTTCGTTGGTCCCAAGGTTCATTGGTCCCAAGGCTCGTTGGTCCCAAGGTTCATTGGTCCGAGCGTGTCATTGGTCCCAAGGTCTATTGGTCCAAAGGTTCATTGGTCCCAAGGTTCGTTGTTCCCAAGGTTCACTGGTCCCAAGGTTCGTTGGTCCCAAGGTCCGTTGGTCCCAAGTTCCATTGGATCCAGTAAAAAGAAACTGTCTGTCTGTCTTCCCCCCCCCCTCTCTCTCTCTTTCTCTCTCTCTCTCTCTCTCTCTCTCTCTCTCTCTCTCTCTCTCTCTCTCTACTGTGTTTTCAAGATAGCCACATACTACTGTACATTACACAGATTTATTGACCTTGGGACCAACGGACCTTGGGACCAATGGACCTTGGGACCAACGGACCTTGGGACCAGCGGACCTTGGGACCAGTGGCATGACCCCAAACCGATGATACACGTTCATGTTTCGGGGAGTCATTTTCACCCTATCAATCATGAGCCTGCTACGACAGGTCAAACAGAAGTGCACCAATATTCGGCAACAACGCATTTATAACACACCCGCAGTTCTTCCCTGAACTGTACACAGCATTCGCCTCGCGAACAGCAATAGGCCTAGACGTTACGTTTCATGCCTGTTAGCTCTTCTGCCTTTGGAGACTGCAAAACGCCTCCGTCACATGGCCGGCGGCAATGGCTGAAGATGCCCTACAACGTGACCTGAGGAAATCACTGTGAACTTTGAACTGTGAAAGCTGTTTGGCCGATGATTGACGTCATGGAGGAAGCCACGTCCACTTCAGCCAGGTGTGGTAGAAGATTGCATCACTTCTTTTGGGAGGCTTCCAACACAGTCCATTCGGTGACGGGTGCTCAGCTGAAGCTGTATTTCAGGCTGAGCTTTGTTCCTGATCGCACCAGGTGAGCTGAAGCCTGCTTTCTTTTCGATCGGATGAATGGTGCCCCAGTTGATCGGTGAATGGTGCCCCGGATGATCGATGAATGTGCCCCGGTTGACCGATGGATGGTGCCCCGGTTGATCAATCAATGGTGCCCTGGTTGATCGATGAATGGTGCCCCGGTTACAGAGAGGCGTCATGTCTGCAGGGACTACGTGCTGAACACTGTGTTACCTGAACAACCTTTTACCCCAAATTTCCTTTACTGACGGCGAAAGGAAAAGACAACTGACTGCATCCCCCACCTCACCCTACCCCATCTTACGAGCCTTTATACTTGTAAGGCTAGGTCAGAGTTAGAGGCAGGGCTAGGGATTTGGTTTAGATTAGGATTACGTTAAGGTCAGGTTAGGATTAGGGTCAATTTAAGGGTCGGGTTAGGTTTAAGGTAGGGGTTAGGTTAGGATTAGGGTCATGTTAGGATTAGGTTTCGGGTCAGGTTAGGGTCATGTTAGGATTAGGTTTAGGGTCAGATTAGGGTCAGGTCAGGGTTAGGGTCAGGTTAGGATGAGGTTAGGGTCATGCTAGAATTAGGGCTAGGGTCAGGTTAGGATTAGGTTAGGATCAGGTTAGGGTTAGTGTCAGGTTAGGATTAGGGTGAGGATAGGGTTAGGGTCAGGTTAGGAATAGGGTTAGGGTCAGGCTAGGATTAGGGTCAAGTTAGGTTTAGGGTTAGGTCAGGTTAGAATTAAGATCAAGTCTTAGGATTAGGGTCAGGTCAGGTTAGAATTAGGGTCTGGTCAGGTTAAAATTTGGGTAAGGTCAGTGTAGGGTAAGATCAGGTTAGGGTCTGGTCAGGTTAGGGACAGGAGCCCCATCATTCCAGTGTCGGAGAATGGGCCTGCAGCTTTCTGACCACAGTGCCTACATACGCTGCTGTCAGCACGTCACTACAGCACACACCACCTCCTCTCCCGACGATTCAGTCTCTCTTTACCCCCACCATCCACATCCACCACGTCACTACAATACACACCACCTGTTCTCCCGGCGATTCAATCTCTCTTTACCCCCACCATCCACATCCATCACGTCACTACAGCACACACCACCTGTTCTCCCGGCGATTCAATCTCTCTTTACCCCCACCATCCACATCCATCACGTCACTACAATACACACCACCTGTTCTCCCGGCGATTCAGTCTCACTTTACCCCCACCATCCACATCCACCACGTCGCTACAGCACACACCACCTGTTCTCCCGGCGATTCAGTCTCTCTTTACCCCCACCATCCACATCCATCACGTCACTACAATACACACCACCTGTTCTCCCGGCGATTCAGTCTCACTTTACCCCCACCATCCACATCCACCACGTCGCTACAGCACACACCACCTGTTCTCCCGGCGATTCAATCTCTCTTTACCCCCACCATCCACATCCACCACGTCACTACAATACACACCACCTGTTCTCCCGGCGATTCAATCTCTCTTTGCCCCCACCATCCACATCCACCACGTCACTACAATACACACCACCTGTTCTCCCGGCGATTCAATCTCTCTTTACCCCCACCATCCACATCCACCACGTCACTACAGCACACACCACCTGTTCTCCCGGCGATTCAGTCTCTCTTTACCCCCACCATCCACATCCACCACGTCACTACAATACACACCACCTGTTCTCCCGGCGATTCAGTCTCTCTTTACCCCCACCATCCACATCCACCACGTCACTACAGCACACACCACCTGTTCTCCCGGCGATTCAGTCTCTCTTTACCCCCACCATCCACATCCACCACGTCACTACAATACACACCACCTGTTCTCCCGGCGATTCAATCTGTCTTTACCCCCACCATCCACATCCACCACGTCACTACAATACACACCACCTGTTCTCCCGGCGATTCAATCTCTCTTTACCCCCACCATCCACATCCACCACGTCACTACAATACACACCACCTGTTCTCCCGGCGATTCAATCTCTCTTTACCCCCACTATCCACATCCACCTTCCCCCCACATTTCTTTCACTCCTTTCTACCACTCTCCCCATCTCACCCTCCCTCCACGCATACACGCACACACTCACCCACGTGCACGTTCCCGCTGCACCAACCTTACCAACACACGCATTTACTCGCTCTCCCACCACCACCCTCCCCCTCAAACGACTCCCTCTGTCTCCCGTCATATCCGGCCCTGTGTGTGTGTGTGTGTGTGTGTGTTGTGTGTGTGTGTGTGTGGTGCCATGTGGTTATGAACGCGATTGAACACATAATTACCGTAGATGGGCGGCAGGGGAAGGGAACCTCTACATTCTCCTCACAACTGATTACAGGGACTGAGAAGCCTTAGATTTGCACCAACGGGTTCATAACAAACCCCGACAGGGCCCCGCTCAACGCCCGACTTTGTCGACCAATCAGCTTTGTGAATACGTGTTGCAACGATAACGCCTTGAAAGGTACAGGCAGACCAGGACAGGACAGAAGCAGACGGCGTTTGGCAGTGAGAACGGCTGGAAGGCATGGAGAAGACCATCGCAGAGAAAAAAGTGAGCTTTTCTCTGGCAGGCTGTGGTTTCCTGGGGATCTACCACATCGGGGCAGCTGCCTGCTTGAGTGAACATGTGCCCCATGTGTTGGAGGAGGCCAGATTTTGTGGCGCCAGTGCCGGAGCGCTGATCGCCTGCAGTTTGATCTGTAATGTGCCCATGGGTGAGTAGTGGTGAATGACAGTAAGTGCTCCGATCCCTTGTCGGATGACTAATAGTCAGTCCTGTCTTAGTTAATACTTGGCTACTTACTAGTTGGGCGTAACCAGATGAATGGGAGGTAGTGTAGATTCAGTGTTCGAAATACCCACCCATCCGACTGTCCGCGACAACAAAATCCAGCGGACGAATAGCCTAGTGGAACTAAAGCAGGTGCCTCCTCATGTCTACCAGTTTTCGACTGTCGGTGAAATAATGACCGAGCAGTGTCCTTGAGACAGTGCATGTGACATACAGTGTTAGTAATATCACTATGCGAGCAGCATGCATGCAGTGTGCTTGATCAGCGCAAGAACTACTGTTCTGCTCCCTTGAATTGACCATCTCAGGCAAACGTCAAGGCAAACGTCAAGTCAAGTAATGTCATCACCGTTTTAATGGACCTTGGCCATAAATATTTCGTGTCGACCTAGTTTAGAACAGTCAGCAAAGTGCCCCTGTTCAAGTTTGGTATTCCCAGCTACAGAATTCGAGAACATTTTGCTAGGAAAAAAACAAACAAAAAACCGGAGACTTTAACCGCAGGAAACTTTCAGAAATCATGTAAGAAAAATCATGAATCGCTGTTCTACATAAAGAGATAAATGCCATTGCACTGCGCGTGGTGTTCTGTAGTTGTATATATGCTTTGGAGTCTGCTCTTGAGTCCGCAGTTCTTGGCAGCTATTCGTATTTCATATACTAATAATGAATGGTTGTAATGGCACTGCTGATAAGTTTAGATATTTTATTTATCATCTCTTTACTTTGGAAGGGCACGTAGAAGTATGGGAAGACATGCGTTTCCTTTACCCACTAGTCCTCAGGACGACTGAAAATTATCTGAGAAGTTCTAACCATGCTCAGGTCCTTGCTTAATTTAGTAATGATTATGGATGACGTCTCTTCTGTACATCCTTCATGACCACTTCCTTCCCTGCCTACACTCATTCATTTCCTGCCCATTTGTGTGTGTGTGTGTGTGTGTGTGTGTGTGTGACGAATTGAGGTGGATGTAAGTTTGACGTTACTTATCGGAGATCTTGTTCTTTTTATCGGAGATCTTGTTCTTTGTTGTCGTTTCTCACATAGATCTGTGGTGAATTTTTTTTTTTTACAAACTTCTCAATTCAGTTGGCATTTAATAAAACAGGGTGATATTTTTAAGCAGTCCTGAAACTTGTCAGGTCTGAAGAATGAGGAGTTATACTTTGAAACTTCCGGCAAAGTCTCACATGTAACAGATCCACAGAGCTGTTCGCTTGGTAGGCTTCATTTTGGGGTCTCCGGGTCTAGCTTGGTTCATCGGTGGTCTCTGCTGTAGTGCTCCATTCGTTTAAAAGCTTTGCTGTCGAAACAGCATATTCACGCGCGTGTGTGTGTGTGCGCGCGCGGGCGCACACACACACACACACACACACACACACACACACACACACACGCACCTCTCTCTCTCTCTCTCTCTCCTCTCTCTCTCCACACACACACACACACACACCCAAAGCAAAGGGAGGGGGGGGGGGGGGGGGGGGTCGAGGTTTGGTTACGAGGGCGACAATATTTCACGACTGCTTCGACCTTTTGTCCTGTGCCGTGGTTTCATCACGTCATGTGGCTGTCAGTTCGGCACGCGGGCGGTGCGCGTGTTTGGCTCTTTTGATTGGTCGATTCTGGGTGTGGTGTCAGTCGCTATTTATAGTTCACCTCGAACCAAGAGTACATGGGCGGGTTTATCGTTGGCATTTTTGGGGGGTTGGCATTATCAGAACTCGCATAGTTGGCCTCTTTTTCCAGTTATCAGTTTGTTTCAAAATCATGCTTGGTGGTCGGTTGCAAGACTAGTTGTGTGTGTGCGTGCGTGCTTGTGTGTGTGTGTGTGTGTGTGTGTGTGTGTGTCGGGATTGAGGTTGTCAAGAAAGTTACAAATGGATTCATCCCCTTTTTTGCTTTTAAACTTCCTCACCCTCATTATCCACCCACTCCAGTTCACGAAAGAAAAAGATAGAGAAAGACATAGGAAAAAAGAATATTTTTTATATTAATAATAGTGACAGAAGGAAAAAATCATAGCCCATGTCCCTTCTTTACCCACATTCACCCATCCTCGCCTCCCACCTCCCCCACCCCCCCACATACACACAGACACTCACACACTGACATAACTTGCATGGTTGAGTGCTTCCCAGCTTCTCCTTCGTGTTCCCCAGTCCCACTGATTTTCCCATCCCTGTGAAATGTGGTCACATGGTGTATTATCACCATTGGCAAAATTGCTCACAACCCATTCACACCCGGGAACTGGGTCAGAACTGCTGGCAGAATAAAACCTGTTGGGATGGAGCTTTAAATGGCTGGAAGAGTATCACTGGAAGTGATAATGAAAATTGCGTTGATGATATGCTACACTCTTTGGTACCACCATTGGCAAAATTGCTCACATCCCATACACACCTGAAAGTATGTCAAAACAGGTGTGAGAATAAAACCTGCTGGCATGGATATTCAGGATGTGAATGGATGGGTGACTTTGGAAGGAATGGTGAAAACAATCAGAGACAGTACTGCAAATGTTGCCCGTGAGCTGTGCCTGTGACTGCTGTGAGAGTCATACAGCAATGAGAAGACAACATTCACAAGTGGAATATTTCTGGGTGCCTAGATGCTGCCTTCAATCCACAACTTTCTCCCCATGCACACCCCTCCCTCTCTCTCATTTCCCTTCCTTTGAAGGTGCCCAGTTCCCCTGTTGAGATCAGCATCATGTTGGCAAACCCCAACACTGATAATGGAGCCACTGTAATAGGAAGAGAGAACAGTGCAACCATTGTCTGCATCAGTGTACAAAAACCAGGTTACACAGCATTGTGATCTCACTACACACACAAAAGATAGAGAGAGTCCTCTGCACACACACACACATACACAAACACACACACACACACGCACACACACACACACACACACACACACACACACACACACACACACACACACACATGCTGTATGATTTAGCAGCCCATTCTGACATCACAGAGCATGTGATGTATCATACCATTATTTCCAGTTTGTGAAATTCCAGCACTCCATTTAAGACCTGTGTTGCACCACCACTAGACTTATTATTGAACTAATGACAGTGATGCATGTTTCAACCAGATGAACCTCGATGGCAATTTGAAGCATACCAGAGTTAATCCTTTTTGGCAGGTAGAGTTCTTTCCGTTCTTGGTGCACGCTACCAACTAACAGTCACTGAATAAACAGATGATTGCCAGGCTGCTCATCGCATGGTGATTGTCATGGCATATCACACTTTGACATACATTTTATTGAATTATTGATTGAAGTGATTGAAGTTCATTTGATGAATTAATGTACAGGCTGGCTGTCACATGGGTCATGACAACAGAGTAGGGTGCTGTCTTCGACAGGGTGTGAGAGAGACTTCCCACAGTGAAACTGGCTTTAATGTCAGTGATAGCATCAGCTGTCTCAGATTCGAGTCATTGTAACAAGATCAGAGGGAGACAAACAGGAGTAATATTTTGCTGGCTGTGGTATTCTTACACTAGTTACAGAGAATCACCATGCAAGAAATCAAGTTTTTGTACAAAACACTTGGAAAGCGAGAATACCCAGATTGACATGTGATACAGCTGGAATGTGAGCACTGTGAACATTTCCAAGTCTTGTCCAAGTTGTTTGTTATTATTAATTGATGATTGTGTAGAGAACATTTCCAACTTCTGTTGTTGTTGACCGATAACTGTAAACCATGAATATTTCTAAGTTCTGTTGTTGTTGACAGATGACTTACTTGTTTAGTGAACACTTCGAAGTTCATTGTTATTGATAGATTACTACTATATGTAGTGAACATTCTTCAGCTTGACAGATGATTGTGTAGTCAATTTCATTTTGTTGACATGACTACAGTGAAGTTCATTGTTGTTGTTGACAGATGAATGTATGACGAATGCTTTTCCTAGTTACTTTTTCACCAACACATGCTGTGTAGTCAACACATTTCAAAGTTCCATTATTGGTGACAGATCATGAGTGTGTAAAGAACATTTCCAAGTCCATTGGTGATGACAGAGGACTGTGTATAATGAGCACTTCTTAAATTCAGCTGTTTGTTGACAGTGAGTGTGTGCTGTTGTAATTTTTATAGATTTCTCTGGTGTTGCAGATCATTGCGTGGACTTCACTCTGCGCCTGGCCAGATCATCAGGGCAGTACCCCCTGGGTGGGTGGGAGCCCACCATCAACATTGAGGCCATTCTGCGGAGCAGCATTGACCAGGTGATGCCTGCCGATGCACATCAGCGCTGCACTGATCGTCTCTTTGTCTCCGTGACTTCGCTGAATGGTCTGAGAAATCAGATCATCAGCAAATTTAGAACCAGGAAGGAGCTGCTAGATGTAGGTAATTGTTGTAAAAGATGTATTAATTTGAATGTCTGCTGAATGGTTTATAATATCAGTAGACTGAGACCTTTGAAAGGAAATAAAAAAGCTATAATAGTATCTTATGGAAGAAGTAATATGTGTCAAATTCATATTTAAACATAATCTGTTAGTGAGTATTTGAGATAATTCATAATTCATAATACATTAGTTGGTTAATTGAGATGATACCATTATTGGTGTGAGAAAGAAATAGCCATTATGAGGGGTGTGAAATATCTTCACAACTGGTGGCCCTCCATATAGTGTTAAGAAAAACAGTGAAGGTATAGTTTGGATGATTATTCCATGGAATAGTTATCATGCTCTCAAGGAAACTTTCAAGATCAACATTGTTATAAAATCTGCTGCGTAAAAACAGCAGTTTTGTTAATCGAATGGTCTTGTGATTATATTTATGAATCATAGATAAGGGACTTTCTCATTTCCTTTAAACTGTATCATCATGATTATAGAGTTTGTTGGTTTTCTACTTTCTTAATTAAAAAGTGCAACATAATAAAACCCACTAGTACTTCTACTACTGGAATCATGCTGTCCAAGTTGCTATCAGATTCACTCCAATTCATTCAGTTTAGACGAGCGTTATACATTGGACATGCATAAAGGAAGGGAGATAATTCACCTGGTGGTTTTAACTTTTGAAACGGGGAGTAGGCGTTGAGACTGGGTAAGGGTAGAACAGTGTGCACAATGTTGTGGAGAGCCTTCTTTGACAGCTTTGTTACATCACACACATTCTTCTGTGACTGTGCAGCCTGATAATGGGCTGATGCACCTGGAGAAGAAAGGCACTGCTGGCTGCAGTGAACTGCTGTGTTTAAATAGCAGGGGGGAAAAAGAGTACTTACTGCTGGCTGCAGTCTACTCCTTCTGTGTTTAAATAGCAGGGGGGAAAAGAGTACTTACTGCTGGCTGCAGTCTACTCCTTCTGTGTTTAAATAGCAGGGGGGAAAAGAGTACTTACTGCTGGCTGCAGTCTACTCCTGTGTTTAAGCAGCAGGGAAAAAAATCAACTTTGACTATCAGGTTCAAAAGTGTGTGCAGACCTTTGAATTATATGTCGGTTGGCCAGTCTTGAAATAATTGTATTTACTTCTTTTTTTTTTTACTTCTTATTCATAGTCAGATATCCACAAGAAATTATAGAACTAGCAAAATGATTTGTGTGTGTGTGTGTGTGTGTGTGTGTGTGTGTGTGTGTGTGTGTATATGTGTGTGTGTGTGTGTGTGTGTGTGTGTTGTGTGTGTGTGTGTGTGTGTGTGTGTGTGTGCAGACTCTGATGTGCAGTGCTTATGTTCCTGGTTTTAGCAGCTACACCATTCCCCAGATGGGTGAGGAGGTGAGTCAGTCCTTCAGTTTCCCTGGACCTCTTAAGACAGTCCACCCAAAGAACTTTCAACTGGCTGTTTGTGGAAGAATGTGTTTATGCCTCAGGTTTTGGGTACCAGCACAGCTGACCACTGTAACCAGACATAGAACTTGTTGAACCTACAAGGCTGTGGTCAGAGCACAGCTGACCACTATAACTGGACATAGAACTTGTTGATCCCATAAGGCTTTGGTCAGAGCACAGCTGACCACTGTAACTGGACTTAGAACTTGTTGATCCCACAAGGCTGTGGTCAGAGCACAGCTGACCACTGTAACTGGACATAGAACTTTCATCTCGTAAGGCTTCGGTCAGAGCACAGGTGACCACAATACTGGACGTAGATGTTTATCACCTTGACAATCTTCGGGAACCTGTTGAAGGCATGCTTAGGTCAGAGAAAAACAAACATGTGATTTCTACATGGGCAGAATAATGGGGTCAGTAAATACATTGGCGGGTTTTGTTTTGTTTTGTTTGTTTTTTTATCTCTTGTAACAGCGAACACCACACCAGTGGTAAGCAACAGTCAGAAAAGTTGAGGTTATCACTTTCCCTTTACTTGGTGGATTTCCAAGAAATGGAAAGAAAAGGACAAAAAAATATTTCTGTGGAATAAATTTTCAAAAAGGAAGGGAGGGGGTGAAGGGGTAGGGAGAAACAGAGGGCAGTGAAATCTGTGGAACACTGATTGCATTTCCACTGGTTGCGTTGTCAGTGAGCCAGCAGAAGACACTGACATCACGAGGTGCTCTATGTAAACTTCTCAGCGTGAAAAGGACAACACTGTGCTTCAGTGAGCAGGATGCATCAGCAAGACAATGAGAACAGGAATGTCAACTACACAGCTGTACAAACAACTGGTCCTGTTGGTAGCTGGCTTATACTACACAGCTGTACAAACAACTGGTCCTGTTGGTAGCTGGCTTATACTACACAGCTGTACAAACAACTGGTCCTGTTGGTAGCTGGCTTATACTACACAGCTGTACAATCAACTGGTCTGTTGGTAGCTGGCTTATGCTACACAGCTGTACAAACAACTGGTCCTGTTGGTAGCTGGCTTATATTCTGGACAATGTAGTAATTGGTGCTTAGATTTGGGTCATATTGCACTGTTTGGAGTGCAAGGTTTGTTTGTTTGGGTTTTTTTTGGGGGGGGGAGGGGTAGATCACTGAGAATTCGGAGATTTTTTCTTGTTCTCTCAGAGTGAGCCCTGATGATGGACAGCATTCTCAGACTGTATCGCCAGCCACAACCAGTGCAATACATTGTGTGTTGCAGTTCTGCAGCAGTCTTATGGCAGATGACTCTTTTGCATGTTCAGCGAAGTACTATAGCCAGTTTAGGGGATTGCATCCCCTTACAGCTTATATGCTTACAGCTTTCTATAGCTCATTCAGGGGATCAGATAGTGAGCAATTTGTAAGTGTGTTGTGCAGACCTGTTTTCCCCGTACGATTTTGCCGTAATTTTTACAGAAAAAAATTGAAATTACGCCTCCCCCCTGCCCCCTCCCCCGCCCCCTCCCCCCCCCCCCCCCCCCCAAAAAAAAAAAAAAAAATTACAGGAAGAAAATCATAGAAAGAAAATCGTTAAATGCAAAGTTTCGTCTACTACTGTTTTGGTCAAAAGCAGTAAGAAGACATTTCCCGGCCACGGCGCACGCAATTACAGCCTCTTGGCCGGCGAGGGAGGCCCGCCTATTTTTAACGAGCGCCCAACCTCCCTCCCCCGCAGTAGCACTCCCACCTCTCCCCACCCCCATCCCATCCCTCTCGCATCGCCCGCACATTCCTTCCCAGCTTCTCTGTGGCGAGGTACACGCAGCGCGGAATGGCAGCATCACTGTGGCGAGGTACACGCTGTGCCGATCGGAATGTGTAATGCTGGTCTCCCCAGAGCCAAGAAAGTGGCTTTGCAGAAACTACTGACCACTTGTACTGCTGTGTCAGCCCCGATATGGCCCTTTGCGGTCGGCTTTCCTATAAACAACATTACAATTACCGTACTGCTGGACCGACAAGGAGAGAGAGAGAGAGAGAGAGAGAGAGAGAGAGAGCAAAACGCACACACACGAAGAGAGAGACAGACAGACAGACAGACAGACAAAGAGAGAGACAGATAGAGGGCAAAAGAAACACACACACACACACACACACACACACACACACACACACACACAAAAACAACCTTCGTCTAATATCACTTTATGTGGAAAGACAACAACAACAACAACACACAAAACCTCCTTAAAGACGCATCTTTTCCCTCGGACTGATTAACAATATCCACTTACAACTGTGCGCGTGTTTTCTAGTGTTGAACGCGCTCGTGTGTCTGTCTGCGTGTGTGAGTTTTTCGGCGGGGTGTGTGTGTGTGTGTGTGTGTGTGTGAGTGTGTGTGTGTGTGTGTGTGTGTGTGTGTGTGTGTGTGTGTGTGTGTGCTTTGAATAGGAATTATAATGTTATCATGTTTATCCTTTTACATTACATTACATTACGTTACACACACACACACACACACACACACACACACACACACACACACACACACACATCCGTCTGAAATCACTTTGAGTGGGAAGACGTTAAACTGAAGAACAACACACACACACACGAAGAGAGAGTGAGAGAGAGAGAGAGAGAAAGAGAGAGATTTAATACTTACGGTAATACTTACGTTCACTGTTTGCTGCCCTCAAAACGTTGTCAAGCCCATTCACCAGACGCAGACGTAAACACACACTACTAGCCAACACAATTTGTTTTGCGTGTTTCATGCATTTTTTTTTTTTTTTTGCTGTGAGTGTAACATGCTTAATTTCCACATAAACATGAACAGATTTTGGTGTGCATGTTTCATGCTCTTTTACGCTACGTTTGTAACATGCTGAGTTGTTTTTTTTACGCTACGTTTGTAACATGCTGAGTTTTTACACACCACACACACACACACACACACACACACACACACACACACACACACGAGCATGTCTGTGGGGAGAGAGAGAGAAAGAGGGAGATAGAGAATCAAAGCAACGCGAGAGGGGGCGAAAGAAAGAGAGAGAGAGAGAGGGGGGGGGGGGGGGGCAATGCAAGACAGGACAGAGGAAGACAGAGAGATTTTGTACTCACGGTTGTGCAGCGTAGTCGATGTAGGATGTATCCATCATTGTTAAAATTCAGCTCAACATGTTACTTATCACGGACTGTCCCGTTAAATGGAAGATGATAATACAGTATTGCTGTTTTCCTTTGTATGCAAACAACTAAGAAGTCTCACAGACTGATTCTCTTTATCACTTTCCTGTGAATTGATTTGGAAATTGTCGCGTTGGTTGCCAGCCAGCAAGTACTCGACTCATGGGGGAGCAGGGAGGGTGGGGTGGGGTGGGGTGGGGGTGGGGCATTAAACCTGAGTTATGTCTACAGTAAAGTAAATGTAACATGCAAAAAAAAAAAAAAAAAGAACGGTCTTTACTCTTAAAAGAAAGCAGTCTATATGGGTGCAGTGCAATGAATGAATAACACAGGGCTCAGTTGCAAAGAACAAAACAAACTTGGACTTACTGACATACCAAACCAAAAGCTGCGATTTTCATACAGTAAAGCAACAACAACAACAAGAACAACAACAACCAGTCAGCCAACCCAACCATCCAAACTAACAAAGAAAACAAATTAAATAACAAAAAAGCTTTAAAAGCTAATGGACACGGACAAAAAAAACGACAACGACACTAGACTATATACAACATAGAGAACAGGAAACATGATGACTGTGTAAGTTGGCACCTGAGAAAATGCATTTATAAGCATATGCAGCTGTGCATTCATGATGACTACAATGGGCGTGCAGTTATCTGGTGAAACGCACACACACACACACACACACACACACACACACCACACACACACACACACCACACACACACACCTTCTCTCTCTCTCTCTCTCTCTCTCTCTCTCTCACACACACACACACACACACGCACGCACGCACGCACGCACGCACGCACGCACGCACGCTCGCTCGCTCGCTCGCACTCACGCACGCACTCACGCACGCACGTACACACGACCGCACGTGCGCATGCACGCGCGCACCCCCACACACACTGCAGACGGGGAAAAGAATAAATCAGTTAGTAAGTGAAAGTATAGGGGTGGGGGACGGAAGTTGTGAGGAAATTAACACGGGGAAAAGCCGCTGAGTTCTTAAGTGAAGAAAACACTGGGGAAAATTGATGATTTCTGCAATGACGTAAGTCAGAAGCATGCAGAGATAGAGAGAGAGAGAGAGAGGGGGGGGGAGACAGATACAGAGAGAGAGAGAGACAGAGAGAGAGAGAGAGTGAGAGAGACAGAGAAACAGCACGTGGCCTGTTGTCAGCTTGTAGGGAGCATGCAGGGCGTGTTAAATGAACACACAGACAGTGACGTCAGACACGGAGAGGCTTACTGAGCTGGGAACAAAGACGGTTTTACACCCCACATATAGCCTTCCACCGGCCTGTAACTAGTAAATGACTTAGATAACTTAGTACTTGAAACTAAAAACTTTCCAGTGAACAATTGTAAGAGCGGACACCAACCCCTCAAAAGACCTGAATTTAAGTTTTGATATTGTCAACAAACCCCAAAATGCACGAATTTTACTTATCTCAAAGAAGGAAACGTTTTCCCGTTGCTCACACTGACGGAGATGGCGTTTTGAAGATTTGGACAAAAGTGATATCCTGTCTACTTCTTTACAGAGCTAAGACTATATGAACACTGAAACAAACGAAGATGATGAACTGCAGTATCCAAAACACCGAAATTCGCACTTTTTGCACAAATTTGCCACAGAGAACACCATGCGCAACTATGGCGGGTAGCATCTTTCTTCTTCCCTGCAGCTGAAGCTGATCGCAGTGCACGCGTTCACGCTGATTGGTTAATAGCTGGCCGCTTTATTTAGCTGACGGCCAGTAAAATGGCAAAGTCTCGCTCACACTAAGCGCGGGGCAAACGACGGGTCTCGTGTGCCGTGCGGCGTGCCTTGCGTCTTTTACCTTGTCAAAGATGCCGACGAAGCGGTCTTAAGTGCCAACAGCCGGCTCTTCCAAATCTTCAAAAGTTGCGAAAGTATTGTGGTTATGAAGATTGCAGGGTTTTTTTTTTTCAGATTACAGGTTTTTGTCTGAGATATTACAGGTACAGGAATTTGGGGTAAACAGGTCTGGTGTGTGTGTGTGTGTGTGTGTGTGTGTGTGTGTGTGTGTGTGTGTGTGTGTGTGTGTGTGTGCACGCAAATGTGTTTGTATATTTGAATGGAGAGTGCTGGGATGGGGTGGAGAGAGAATTTCCGTTGTTGTTTTTTCCAGTAGAACTGACTACAAGCATACTTCTTTTTGGGGCACAAGTCATGCTTTTGTGGTCTGATGAAGGCAAAATAGTGGTAATAACAGATAGTCTGATGTTTTCTGTCATTGCCATACAACAATAGATTGTTAATAGGTGAATAAATTCAACCACTGTGTGTGTGTATGTGTGTGTGCAGTATTTTCTGGACGGCGGTCTTTCAGACAACTTGCCCATTCTGGACAGCAACACCATCACCATCTGCCCATGGGCGGGGAGCACAGCATCTGTCCCCAGGACCCAGAGGGCCAGTCCTTCCCCTTGACCATGATGAACATGAGCATCTGTCCCAGTACCCACAACCTGGCCCGCTTCAAGGACGCCTTCTTCTGCCCCAAGCCAGAAACCCTCAAGAACTACTGCTGGCAAGGCTACGATGATGCCCTTCGCTTCCTGCATGAGAACCGTCAGTTCACTGCCAGCCTTTCCTGTGGTCCTTTCTGTCTCTTGTGTTCATCATTCCCCATCATGGCTTCCTTCTGTCAAGTCCTGTCTGTTGTGTTCATCAGTCCATACACTGGCTTCCTGCTGTCTGTCTCCACTGTTCCACCTGTCTACCATTCTCCACTGTTCCACCTGTCTGCCATTCTCCACTGTTCTGCTTGTCTGCCATTCTCCACTGTTCATCTGTCTGCCATTCTCCACTGTTCCATCTATCTGCCATTCTCCACTATTCTACCTGTCTGCCATTCTCTACTGTTCCATCTGTCTGCCATTCTCCACTATTCACCTGTCAGCCATTCTCCACTATTCATCTGTCTGCCATTCTCCACTATTCATCTGTCTGCCATTCTTCACTGTCCCACCTGTCTGCCAGTTCTCCACTATTCATCTGTCTGCCATTCTCCACTATTCATCTGTCTGCCATTCTCCTCTGTTCCACCTGTCTGCCATTCTCCTCTGTTCCACCTGTCTGCCATTCTCCACTATTCATCTGTCTGCATTCTCCACTGTTCCATCTGTCTGCCATTCCCCACTGTTCATCTATCTGCCATTCGCCACTATTCCACCCGTCTGCCATTCTCTTCTCCACTGTTCCACCTGTCTGCCATTCCCCACTGTCCATCTGTCTCCCTTCTCCACTGTTTCACCTGTCTTCCATTCCCCACTGTTTCATCTGTCTTCCATTCTCCACTGTTCCACCTGTCTTCCATTCTCCACTGTTCCACCTGTCTGCCATTCCCCACTGTTCATCTGTCTTGCCATTCTCCACTGTTCCACCTGTCTGTCCATTCTCCACTGTTCCACCTGTCTTCCATTCCCACTGTTCCATCTGTCTTCCATTCTCCACTGTTCCACCTGTCTCCATTCTCCACTGTTCCACCTGTCTTCCATTCTTCACTGGTCATCTGTCTTCCATTCTCCACTGTTCCACCTGTCTTCCATTCTCCACTGTTCCACCTATCTGCCATTCTTCACTGGTCATCGCCTTCCCTTCCATTCCCCACTGTTCCACCTGTCTTCCATTCTCCACTGTTCCACCTGTCTGCCATTCTTCACTGGTCATCTGTCTGCCATTCCCACTGTTCCACCTGTCTTCCATTCTCCACTTTCCACCTGTCTGCCATTCTGCACTGTTCCACCTGTCTGCCATTCTCCACTGTTCCACCTGTCTGCCATTCTTCACTGGTCATCTGTCTGCCATTCTCCACTGTTCTGTGTGTCTCTCTGCTTAACCTAAAGAAAATTGTAAAAGTTTTCAAATTGTTATTTGAAATGAATAAATCATGCATATTCTAGTTTTGGCACAAATGAGTTCATTTGACATCAAGATTGTCAGCCGCTGAAATGGGCCCAGTTGTGATGGTACTTGCATTGTTGACATTTTTTATTCAAAATTGATTTGCATTGAAACCTAGACTGAAATGAAAATCATTATAGTCTCTTCAGTCAAACAAAATTTATATCTCAAAAAAGTTTATAAAGTTCAGTGTCTCCACTTCACTCCACCTTTTTATTTTTGTTAATCTTTGCCTGTAACTGAGTTCACTGGAATAACAAGAGTCAGACAAATCATGTTAATTGAAGTAGACTTAGATCTTTGACCACAGCCCATGATGATTTCAGTCTGGAACGACCAGTTGAAGACTTAACTCCCCTTACTCAATGTTTCAGAGTAAGTCATCATCAGTCTGCTATTTCTTGAATCTGTGTACAGCTTTACTTTGGCTGAGTTTTTCGACTCTACCACATTGTATTGATGTCGATATCCAAGCTGAATGTTTTTCACAATAAAAAAAAGAACATATTTCAACACAAAGGTCATGATGAAGCACTCCTTCAACTTTGTCACCAGTTATATTTTGGAATAAATCTGCTAATCTCATTACATTCATTCAGGTACTGCTGCTTCAACTATTCAACAGAACTTGTGCATCCACCATTTGCAATCATTATTCTATTCCTAAAATGTTTCCGTCAAAGTCATTTTCACTCTGAATACAGCTAACTTCTTGTTGAAGTGTTGTTGATAAATCATCGTTCATTCCAGTGATGTGGTCAGCTAAAGTGTGTAATGACTGCACAACTTATGCCTCTGATTTATAAATAGCACCCATGGGATACACTTGCATGCATTTCTAGGGTAGCTAGGCCCGACTGCATTTCCTGAATGAAAGGGTGTGAAGAAGATGGACTGGCACTCGGATTCATGTGGCCGAAAATGGACGTCACCAGTGTGTGTGTGCCAGTGGTCAGACCTTGGAGTGTGATGCCGGCAGGAAAGATATAAATAGTCTTCAGATCAACTAGGAAATGATCATGTTTACAGCTAAATAAGGATCCATATGAGACCTGTCTTTGTGATTTCTACTGAAGCAAAACCACATACTTACCCTCTTCATCGCTCGTGTATCCAAAATAGATAGCAGTTACAGCAGTTTCTTCCTCTCTTTTTCTGACAAATATATAAATGGAACAAAAGGTACATTTTGAAAAAAGAAAATTGCAGCAGCCAAATTTCTTCACCACACCGTGCATTCTGATTAAAGAGTACAGGTTGACCTAGTGTAAGCTAGAGGTCACAGGTTGACCTAGTGTTTAGCTGCTGACCTTTGTCTGTCTATTCACACAGAGGTCACAGGTTGATCTGGTGTTCTGCTGTCGACCTCTGTCTGTCTATTCACACAGAGGTCACAGGTTGACCTAGTGTTCAGCTGTCAACCTCTGTCTTTTCACACTGAAGTCTTCAAGTTGAGGATGGATGTTTTTTTCTTCTTTCTTTGTTGTTGTTGTTGTCTACGTGTTTGTGTTTCTCCTTTTAGCCTTCAGTACTGCTGCATGGTGTGTTGTAACAGGCTGGTTATTTTAGCCTGTGAAGCCTTCTGGCCGTATGCCTTTCATAGGTCTAATCGTTTGGCATTTTGTTTCCAATCAAGTCGGTCAGAGACATTGATAATGTTATCCTTTGTAGTTTTGTACTTCTCTGACACTTTGGTGTGTGACAATTTGTGAAGTGACTGTCATGGTGATGGTGATGGTTGTGGTGACAGACCTGATTCACTGTAATGACTGTGTCATGGTGATGTTGTGGTGACAGACCTGATCCACTGTAAAGTTCACCGTGTGCTGGCCGTGCTGACCAATCTGGAGCATCGCATGAGCGTCGAGTGTGATGACTGTGAGCATCACCGTGACCACACCCGCAACTGTGAACTCCCTTCAAACATCAAAGCCTACTGTAAGTCCCGTCAAACATCAAAGCCTACTGTGAGTCCCTTCAAACATCAAAGCCTACTGTAAGTCCCTTCAAACTTCAAAGCCTACTGTAAGTCCCTTCAAACATCAAAGCCTACTGTAAGTCCCTTCAAACTTCAAAGCCTACTGTAAGTCCCTTCAAACTTCAAAGCCTACTGTAAGTCCCTTCAAACTTCAAAGCCTACTGTAAGTCCATTATCAGAATCTCATTTTTGTCGTATCAGAATCTCATTTTTGTCGTATCAGCCTGCCTACCCATTAGCCTACCAACTAGCCGACTGATCAATGGTGATTTTTTGCTGGTTGTCTGTGGGGGTGATGTACATGGTGTATGATAAGACGCCGGACTGTCTATGTGTGCAGAGGCGGACAGGTGGGGGAGGGGGATGTACATGGTGTATGAGCACACACAGGACTGTATGCTGTGTGCAGGGGAGGATGGTGAATGGGAGGGGGGGAGGGGGGTGCTGTGCAATGTGTATGATGACACACAGGACTGTATGATGTGTGCAGGGGAGGACGGTGAGGGGGTGTGATGTACGTGGTGTATGATCAGGCACTGGACTTTATGATGTTAGCAGGGGAGGATGATGAGTGGTGCGAGGGAGGGGGGGGGGGTGATGTACATGATGTATGATCACACACAGGACTTTATGATGTGTGCAGAGGAGGATGGTGAATGCGGGAGGGGGAGGGGTGATGTACATTGATGTATGATGACATGCAGCACTGTATAATGTGTGCAGGGGAGGACGTTGACTGGTTGGAGGGGGGGTGATGTACGTGATGTATGATGACACACAGCACTGTATGATGATTGCAGGGGAGGACGTGGACTGGTGGAAGAAGGTGATTCCCCACTACACGGGCTTGGTGCTGGAACCGGTCAGGTTGATGTGCAAGATCTGGCTGATGCCTATCACCATGCTGCGACACTATGTCACTCAGCTGTTCTTGGTGTGAGTACCACATGGTGTGAGGAACTACATCACCACATACACTATGTGACACAATTGTTCGTGGTATCAGTAGTCACACCACCACATGCACCACATGAGCGATTATCTTTTCCACATTTTACAGTTTCACTCCATCTCTGAGAGACTGGTCAGATGTGTCAAAGTCTAGACATTATTAGAGGGAGAGACCGGTCAGATGTGTCAAAGTCTAGACATTATTAGAGGGAGAGACCAGTCAGATGTGTCAAAGTCTAGACATTATTAGAGGGAGAGACCGGTCAGATGTGTCAAAGTCTTGACATTATTAGAAGGAAAGACTGGTCTGGTGTGTCAAAGTCTTGACATTATCAGAGGGAGAGACTGGTCAGATGTGCCAAAGTCTAGACATTATTAGAAGGAAAGACTGGTGTGTCATAGTCTTGACATTATCAGAGGGAGAGACTGGTCAGATGTGTCAGAATGTAGACATCATTAGAGGGAGAGACTGGTCAGATGTGTCAGAGTCTAGACATCATTAGAGGGAGAGACTGGTCAGATGTGTCAGAGTCTAGACATCATTAGAGGGAGAGACTGGTCAGATGTGTCAGAGTCTAGACATCATTAGAGGGAGAGTCTGGTCAGATGTGTCAGAGTCTAGACATTAGAGGGAGAGACTGGTCAGATGTGTCAGAGTCTAGACATCATTAGAGGGAGAGACTGGTCAGATGTGTCAGAGTCTAGACATTATTAGAGGGAGAGACTGGTCAGATGTGTCAAAGTCTAGACATTATTAGAAGGAAAGACTGGTGTGGTGTGTCACACAATGTAGACATCATTAGAGGGAGAGACTGGTGTGGTGTGTCACACAATGTAGACATTATTAGCGGGAGATACTGCTCTGGTGTGTCACACAATGTAGACATCATTAGAGGGAGATACTGCTCTGGTGTGTCAGACTGTAGACATTATTAGAGGGAGAGACTGGTCAGATGTGTCAAAGTCTTGACATTATCAGAGGGAGAGTCTGGTCAGATGTTTCAAAGTCTTGACATTATCAGGGGGAGAGACTGGTGTGGTGTGTCAGATTGTAGACATCATTAGAGGGAGAACCTGGTATGGTGTGTCACACAGTGTAGACATCATTAGAGGGAGAACCTGGTATGGTGTGTCACACAGTGTAGACATCAATAGAGGGAGAACCTGGTATGGTGTGTCACACAGTGTAGACATCATTAGAGGGAGAGACTGGTGTGGTGTGTCACACAGTGTAGACATTAGAGGGAGAACCTAGTATGGTGTGTCACACAATGTAGACATCATTAGAGGGAGAGACTGGTGTGGTGTGTCACACAGTGTAGACATCATTAGAGGGAGAACCTAGTATGGTGTGTCACACATGTAGACATCATTAGAGGGAGAGACTGGTGTGGTGTGTCACACAGTGTAGACATCATTAGAGGGAGAGACTGGTATGGTGTGTCACAGTGTAGACACAGTGTAGACATCATTAGAGGGAGAGACTGGTGTGGTGTGTCACACAGTGTAGACACAGTGTAGACATCATTAGAGGGAGAGACTGGTGTGGTGTGCTGCACAATATAAGTGTACACATCATTAGTGGGAGAGGCTAGTGTGATGTGTCACAGTGTAGACATCATTAGAGGGAGAGGCTGGTGTGATGTGTCACAGTGTAGACATCATTAGAGGGAGAGACTGGTGTGGTGTGTCACAGTGTACACATCATTAGAGGGAGAGACGGGTGGTGTGTCACAGTGTAGACATCATTAGAGGGAGAGTAGACATCATTAGAAGGAGAGATGGTGTGATGTGTCAGAGTGTAGACATCATTAGCCGGAGAGATTGGTGTGGTGTGTCACACAGTGTAGACATTATTAGAGGGAGAGACTGGGGTGGTGTGTCATACAATGTAGACATCATTAGAGGAAGAGACTGGTGTGGTGTATCACACAGTGTAGACTTCATTAGAGGGAGAGACTGGTCTGGTGTGTCACACAGTGTAGACATCATTAGAGGGAGAGACTGGTGTGGTGTGTCACACATTGTAGACATCATTAGTGGGAGAGAATGGTATGGTGTGTCACACATTGTAGACATCATTAGAGGGAGAGACTGGTCTGGTGTGTCACACAGTGTAGACATCATTAGAGGGAGATACTGCTCTGGTGTGTCACACAGTGTAGACATTGTTAGTGGGAGAGAATGGTATGGTGTGTCACACAGTGTAGACATCATTAGTGGGAGAGACTGATGTGGTGTGTCACACAGTGTAGACATCATTAGAGGGAGAGACTGGTGTGGTGTGTCACACACTGTAGACATTGTTAGAGGGAGAGACTGGTCTGTTGTGTCACACAGTGTAGACATCATTAGAGGGAGAGACTGGTCTGGTGTGTCACACACTGTAGACATCCTGTAGATAAAGCTGAAGTTCTCTTTTTTTCCAGAGACTATTTCCAGATGGACATTCTATGGTTAACACTATTTTTCCCTCAGGGCCTACCTCCAGGGGGATATTCTAAGGTTAACACTGTATTGTTTATTCCCCAGAACCTACCTCTGGAGTGATATTCTAAGGTTAACACTGTATTGCTTATTCCCCAGAACCTACCTCCGGGGTGATATTCCAAGGTTAACACTATTGTTTTTTCCCCCAGGACCTACCTCCGGGAGGATACTCTAAGGTTAACACTATTGTTTTTTGCCCCAGGACCTACCTCCGGGAAGATACTCTAAGGTTAACGTATTGTTTTCTTCCTTCAGGACCTACTTCCTGGGGGATATTCTGTGGTTAACACTATTTTGTTTTTTCCCTCAGGGCCTACTTCCAGGTGGACATTCTATGGTTAACACTGTATTTGATTTTTCCAGGGCGTACTTCCAGGTGGACATTCTGTGGTTAACACTGTCATCTTTTTTTCCCAGGGCATATTTCCAGGTGGACAAGTTTCGTCACGGCGGCCTGTCGGCGGAGGTGCTGAGACTGGTGAAGAAGTTGGGCAACCCCAAACAGTTCCTGTGGGAGCTGCTCCTCATCACCATGTCCAAGTTGGCCCTGCAAGTCATGGAGTACTGGTACGACCCTCAGCCCCCTAGTGACCTAGACCTCACAGTCCCTATCTGACTCTCAGCCTCCATGTAAACACAGGGCATAGACCTCACAGTCCTTGACTCTCATCCTCCATGTAAACACAGGGCATAGACCTCACAGTCCTTGTCTGACCCTCATCCTCCATGTAAACACAGGGCATAGACCTCACAGTCCCTGTCTGACCCTCATTTCCCATGTAAACACAGGGCACAGACCTCATAGTCCCTATCTGACCCTCATCCTCCATGTAAACACAGAGCATAGACCTCACAGTCCTTGTCTGACCCTCATTCCCCATGTAAACACAGGGCAGAGACCTCACAGTCCCTGACTCTCATTCTCCATGTAAACACAGGGCATAGACCTCACAGTCCTTGTCTGACCCTCATCCTCCATGTAAACACAGGGCATAGACCTCACAGTCCTTGTCTGACCCTCATCCTCCATGTAAACACAGGGCATAGACCTCACTGTCCCTATCTGACCCTCATTTCCCATGTAAACACAGGGCACAGACCTCACAGTCCCTATCTGACCTCATCCCCCAAGTAAACACAGGGCACAGACCTCACAGTCCTGACCCTCATCCTCCATGTAAACACAGGGCATAGACTTAACAGTCCGTCTGACCCTCATCCTCCATGTAAACACAGGGCATAGACCTCACAGTCCCTGTCTGACCCTCATTTCCCATGTAAACACAGGGCACAGACCTCACAGTCCCTGTCTGACCCTCATCCTCCATGTAAACACAGGGCGTAGACCTCACAGTCCCTGTCTGACACTCATCCTCCATGTAAACACAGGGCATAGACCTCACAGTCCCTGTCTGACCCTCATCCTCCATGTAAACACAGGACAGAGACCTCACAGTCCCTGACCCTCATCCTCCATGTAAACACAGGGCAGAGACCTCACAGTCCCTGTCTGACCCTCATCCTCCATGTAAACATAGGGCATAGACCTCACAGTTCCTGTCTGACCCTCATCCTCCATGTAAACACAGGGCACAGACCTCACAGTCCCTGTCTGACCCTCATCCTCCATGTAAACACAGGGCATAGACCTCACAGTCCCTGTCTGACCCTCATCCCCCATGTAAACACAGGGCAGAGACCTCACAGTCCCTGTCTGACACTCATTTCCCATGTAAACACAGGGCAGAGACCTCACAGTCCCTGTCTGACACTCATTTCCCATGTAAACACAGGGCATAGATCTCACAGTCCCTGTCTGACCCTCATCCCCCTATGTAAACACAGGGCATAGACCTCACAGTCCCTGTCTGACCCTCATCCCCCATGTAAACACAGGGCATAGACCTCACAGTCCCTGTCTGACCCTCATCCCCCCATGTAAACACAGGGCATAGACCTCACAGTCCCTGTCTGACCCTCATCCTCCATGTAAACACAGGGCACAGACCTCACAGTCCCTGTCTGACCCTCATCCCCCATGTAAACACAGGGCAGAGACCTCACAGTCCCTGTCTGACACTCATTTCCCATGTAAACACAGGGCAGAGACCTCACAGTCCCTGTCTGACCCTCATCCTCCATGTAAACACAGGGCAGAGACTTCACAGTCCCTGACCCTCATCCTCCATGTAAACACAGGGCAGAGACCTCACAGTCCCTGTCTGACCCTCATCCTCCATGTAAACACAGGGCAGAGACCTCACAGTCCCTGTCTGACCCTCATCCTCCATGTAAACACAGGGCACAGACCTCACAGTCCCTGTCTGACCCTCATCCTCACTCTTAATGGGAGAGGGAGGAGCAAGCTCAGGGAAGATGTGAAGCTGTAAAAAGAAAAAAAAATCACTCCCTTGTGTCGTTAGAATGAATATGGGGAATGTGGACACATTTCCTATACAGTTCTACTAGTATCCCTTCTCCCCCTCCCCCACCCCCACACCCTCCCCCCTCCATTGCATTTGCTTTTGTATTCACAAACCGTAAAGGGCCTAAATCCATAGCTGTTTACTGCTTTTCTTTTCAGTTCGTATTGGATGGGTATTTTAGTGATTATTGTAATGTATGATAATGACATCCTCTGGTGTATGATGATGTTGGTCATGTTTGTTTAAATGATGATGTCTGTCATGTTGGTATTCTCTTGTATGGCGATTTGACTTGTCAGCCATGATTGTATTGTATCATGACATCAATCATGTCGGTATTGGAAGGTGATCTGAGCTTGTGTGGTATTGTGATGGGAGTCGTGTTAGTATTGTATGGTGATGTCAGTCATGTTTGTAATGTATGGTGATGTCAGTCATGTTTGTATTGTATGGTGATGTCAGTCGTGTTTGTAATGTATGGTGATGTCAGTCATGTTTGTATTGTATGGTGATGTCAGTCATGTTTGTATTGTATGGTGATGGGAGTCATGTTTGTATTGTATGGCGATGTCAATGTTTGTAATGTATGGTGATGGCAATGTTTGTATTGTATGGTGATGTCAGTCATGTTTGTAATGTATGGTGATGTCAATGTTTGTAATGTATGGTGATGTAAGTCATGTTAGTATTGTATGGTGATGTCATTCATGTTTGTATCTTATGGTGATGTCAGTGTTTGTATTGTATGGTGATTGGAGTCATGTTTATATTGTGTGGTGATGTCAGTCATGTTAGTATTGTATGGTGATGTCAGTCATGTTTGTAATGTATGGTGAGGTCAGTGTTTGTATTGTATGGTGATGTCAGTCATGTTTATCATTGTATGGTGATGTCAGTCATGCTTGTAATGCATGGTGATGTCAGTCATGTTTGTATTGTATGATGATGTCAGTCATGTTTGTATTGTATGGTGATGTCAGTCATGTTTGTACTGTATGGTGATGTCAGTGTTTGTAATGTATGGTGATGTGGGTCACATTTGTCGGGATGCCAGAATTTCTAACAAGTTGAAATGTTGTGTGACAATGCTGGGGTCAGGTTGGATATTAGTCATGTGACCCTGGAAGCCTGGCAGTCCACCTGTCCCCTGCTGTGTTCCAGGACCCGTGTGTTCTCCGAGGTGTGTGCCTTGGGTCAGACGTGGAAGGCCACCCAGCGCATCATCTGCAAGGAGATCTGCCAGCTGTGTGGGTTGGGATACCACCTGCCGCCTGGGCCTCTCCTCAAGGTCAACGACGACCAGAAGCGGGCCGACGATGTGACTACCACCACCCTGGAGGAGGGCGCAGAGAAAGCGACGGCAGGTCAGGAGGAGCAGGGGGTGTCTGGGGCCGTCCAGGAGGAGGCCAGCGTCAGTGTGGAGGCCAGTGCTGAGGGAGAGGAGGTGACAGGAGCCGGCCTGCCTGAGGCAGCAGAGACCATGGCGGTGTGGGTGGACATTCACGCCAACAGCGTGGACATGGCCCTCCCTCTTCCAGAGCAAGCCGACCAGCCGGCCACAGAAGTCCAGGCCCCAGAAACCGTGCATGTGGAGGGGGTGGGGGAGATCCAGGAGGTGGTGATTGATCCTGTGATGATGGTGCCAGCTGCGAAGGCCGACCAGCCTGAGGCAGCCCAGAAGGCAGCGGAGGTCAGCCAGCAGAAGACAGAAAGGATCCATCAGTATGTGCACAAGCTGGAGCATCTGAAGAGCATCATGACCTTGCACTACGTGGACGAAAACAGCCAGCGACACACGGAGAGCCTTTTTGTGGAGGAGGTGTCCCCACTTGACGCGTCCTTGGAAAGTGCTTCAAGCGTCTGTCCACAGAGACCACAGTCAGGCAGAGAGGGGCCACTGGACAAGGTCAGTTCAAGGGCTGGTGCAGAGGTGGACAGCATTCCTGAAGAAGTGGAGGAGCAGGTGGACAGGGAAGTGAAGCAGCTGCTGGAGACCAAGCTGTTCACGGGGCAGCGGAAGTTTGAGAAGAGCTACGAGGCCAGCCACCAGCTGCGGCTGAAGAAGAAGAAGAGGAAAGAGGTGAGGAAAGACACCGGCCACTTCAGCCTGCAGCTTATTAGTCTTGGCACTGACAACCCCCCATCCCCTGTCCTCTCCCGCAGCACCAGTCTGCGCAGCGTCATGGAGGATGATGGGGAACTGGTCCGCTCCGTCAGCGATGCCTGCACCCTGGCCAGCTCCATACGCAAACTGCGAGAGATGAGGAAGGTGGGCGTGGAGTGCTCAATGTGTGACTCCTGCAGCAGTCTGAATGAGGCGCCCCTGGCCGCCTCCCACAGCAGTCTGACGGAGTCGTCTGCCCCCTGCACATTCAACCACCATGGGTCACCATCGCCAGGCGTTCCCAGCCAGCAGTTCCGGCTGAAAGCTTCGCCCGCTCCCTTGAGGAAATGTCTGTCGGACACCTCTGAGGTCTCTGCCAACCTGCGCCTGCTGAAGATGGGCCGGCTTCCACCACAGGATAATAGGACCCCTGCAAGGGAGAGCACCCCAGTTCAGGGAGACCACTCCCATGGTGTAGGAAAACGGCCCATCCCGAGAGTGGCCACGGCACCGGTTCTGGCATCACCACTGAAAGAATCTCAGTTTTCTTCTGACAGCAGTGGGGCAACGGTGGATCCGTTGTCCAGCATGTCCCAGCATTCCCTGCTTCCCATCATTCCTGACGACACGGCCTGCAGCCATCCCCAGCCGGCTGTGCCTTGCGTGGTCAGCCAGAGAGAAGTTGAGGGAGAAGGGGGCACTGAGGTCAGTCAGCAGGCTGCAGTCACTGCCCACACAGCCTTGGGGCGGTCCACACAGCATGGCAAGGTCAAGGCCCCCGGGGGCGGTGGCAGACTGCAGAGGAGTTGGGCCATCCGGGGGTCAGGGGGGCAAAGGTCGCAGCTTCTGTCCAATCTTCGCAAGCTCAAGACCCAGTCAAGTTCAGCTGATAGTACCCCCATCTCCACCCACCCCACACTGGTCTCCACTCGCGCTGCGTCCTCCTCTGCCCTTGCCACCCCTCCCGCCAGAGATTCTGCTTACAACACCACCTCCCCATCTGCAACCACCACGTCCACTCCTGCCACCACCATCTCCATCTCCACTCCTGCTATCACCATCTCCACTCCCGCCACCCCCTCCTCCATCCAAACCGCCCCCTCCACTGCGGACACTTCCTCCAACACCATCTCCATCCATACCGCCTCCTCCATTGCGGACACTTCCTCTAACACCATCTCCACTTCAGCAACAACCATCACCTCCTTACCTGCCACCACCATCTCCGCTCCTACCGCCCCCTCCTCCAGCACGTGAAATGTGGACAGGGTCAGCACTGTAGACACAACCCTCCCCCTCCCTCGCCAGCTTGGCAGTCAAGCTGTGAACACAGGGAAGGAGAGCCAGACTGGCTGTTGAGGTGATTGAATGGCAGTGACAATCAAATGTTGAGGCAAAGGCACTTTTCAAAAGTAAGAATAGTGTATGAACAGGACATCAGAACCTATGGATTATGTATTCTTTCATGAACAGAAAAAAAGCTTTGTAAAAAAAAAAAAATCAGTATAAATACACATTATGTCTGTCAAATGGTTAGGATTAAAGCATTCTTCTCAGCTCACTTTTCAGGCTTGTGTAAAAACAGCCCTCTGTGGGTCATGGCATAATGTCATGGAACAGCGATATTTTCTTCCCACTTCAGACATAAAGGCTGCATGCAAGTAACTACCACAATTTGTTTTACACCATATCCATGCAAGTAGATATTGCATTTTTGTTACACACAGTATCCATGGTAGCACGTGCCAGTTTTGTGTATGTATTCTTACCAACATTGATACCCCACTCGTTATTATGGACTTTGCTGTCATTTCTGTTTCCTGGACAAGGGTGTTGAAGGATTTCAGCATCGTCTCAACTGAGAAGTGAGCACCATTGTCCACAGGTGGCATGGATGTTGATGGCAAACGTGCACTTGCAGCCAGTGGAAGGAAATTCCACGAGGTTGAAGCAGACTCTTCTGGTTTTATAAGTGAGGGATGATTCTTTGCTGAAGCAAACACCTGTTGCCTCACAGTGGGGATTGATTCCTGGCTACAGCTGTCTTTTGTGTTGGCAGCCCTGGCCTCGGTGGAACTGAGGGCCAGGAGGTATGACAGATACATGTCCACCGTGTGGACTTGCCAACCGTCTGTGGGGATTGAACTGATGTTAGAACATGGAGTATGCCTCACAGACTGAACACCAAGTAGTGGGGGCAAGGGGGTGGAGGGGGGAAGTGCAGGGTGGGAGGGTTTGAGGATGTGACAGCCTGTGTATCATCAGACTCATGGTGTTCAGTGAGGGGTAGAGGGCGAGGACTAAACTTCCATCCTCCCTGACATTACTGAACGTGGTGCTGCCCTGTGTGCTGTTTGTGCCACAGCCCTGGTCTTTCATTGTTGCCTGCACCCCTGCCCGTGAGAGACTGCTGTTGGAAACATTGTCTTTGGATGTATGATGTCACAGTGTCATCATGTACAAAACCACTGCTGTTATTAGCATAATTTATACAGAATGTAAAAAAAAGAACTGTTCACTGTCAGGGCTTGTGGAATGAACAACTTTGTGGCTTGTTTCTGAACTTGCGGCGAAAAAGAACGACAAAAAATGACGGAAATGGCTTGGACTCATTTGCATTATCAGCTTCGTCTACAGTGATATTTGTGACCATTCATGCAAGTAAAGCAATGAACAGGATGTAGCTGATAAGCTGACCTCTGACCTACTTTTGCCTCAGGGATTCATGTAATTTTTGTCTTCTTGCCTGGAGTATGGGTCTTGTTACTAGGAGAATGTGTATTGCCTGGTGGAGAATGTCGTTTGTCACAGGTTTGGAGAATGCCTTGGTCATCTGGAGAATGTGTCTTTGGTCACTTGGAGAATGTCTTTTGTCACATGGGGAATGTCTTGGTCATCTGGAGGATCTGTCTTTTGTCACGTGGTGAATGTGTCTTTTGCTATTTGGAGAATGTCTTGTCACCTGGAGGATGTGTATATTGTCACCTGGAGAATATGTCTCTTGTCACCTGAAGAATGTGTCTTGTCACTTGGAGAATACAGAATGTGCTGATTTGATGTGTATCAGAGAGAAGTTCTTTTCCACCAGTGATTTATCAGTTCTTTTTCGTGAGATTTCAGTAGATCTTATTTTTTCTTTTTTGAAAGAGGTAAACTTATTTTATAAAATATAGTGTTTTAATTATGTATACAGGTGTCGTCGGAGTTGAACAGATAATTGTGCTTTTGTCCTCATAAATTTTAAGCTATATGTTAATACTAGTGTGGGTATTTGTATTTAGAGACTTAGATATGATAGCTGAGGTCCTGATTTGGCTCCTAGTAGTCCGCTGGACCCTATAAACACCAACTAACTAACTAACTAACATCCGTCACCTGAAGAATGTGTCTTGTCACTTGGAGAATGGGTCATTTGTCACCTGAAGAATGTGTCTTGTCACTTGGAGAATGGGTCATTTGTCACCTGAAGTATGTGTCCGTGTGTTTTCTCTTCTTGGGGAAAATGTGTTCTGTTACAAAGAAAATAGTGCCTTGACTTCAGTCACCACAATGATGGGCTTTAGTGTCTTCCAGTCACCACAATAATTCACCTGGGGAATGTGTCTGGCTTTGACACATTCTCATCTGTATGCCCCACTTCATGTGACCCCATGTAAGTGATTAACTGCTGAACAGTCTGTGTTCAGTGTGTTTGTGAAGTTGTAAGCTAATCGTCTTCTTTTGGGCCTCCTATCAGTTCATCATAGGAATTGTGGCTGTGCTTCACGGTCTGCATTGCCCTCCATTTTGGGCCCTTGACATGGGAGATAACTGTAGACTCTTCATGTACATAGATGCCAACCCTCCCAAATTTTTCTGGAATTTTCCTCTCCTGAAAGCCCAAATTTAGTGAAAAAAGGATCCAGGATTCTAAATTTTGTTTTAAAGTGTAGGGGCTGGGTGTGTGTGTGTGTGTGTGTGTGTGTGTGTGTGTGTGCCATTTTCAAACAGGTCGATATAGTACTGCAGAATAAAGCACAAATGATATTATGTGGATGTTGGCAATTAAGTGTAAGGGAAATGCCTTTTCTTTTGAGACTCCACATTTGTCAACTGAAATATAAGGAGGGTTAGAACTGCTTTCTGCCAGAAGCCAAACTGCCCCCTGTCCATTCGCCCCAAACCCATTTCATCTTCTGGTTCTTGAAAGTTGACCCCCAGAAGGTCGGCAGCTGTGCATGTAGACATAGTCACTGTATTGGGACATTGATAAGTGATCGGATGTGTTGATTGATCTCATTATATGTACATTAATAGCTCCATGTTGGTATGATACACACCATACCATGGCCATGTCAGACTGCAGGAAGGTCTATAATGTCTGCTGTGTTGTAGTGACAGCAGCAACAGAAGAAAGAACATGTGTGATAGATGTCTGGTCTTGATTGGGTACAGAAAACAGATCTTCCACCTCTAAAGGAAGGAATGGTTAAAACAAAAAGGAAAATTGAATGGTCGTAGGCATGTGGTCAAGCACAGAGGCTTTATATGGGTGGTGGACTGTGACAAATTGATTTGCAGAGTTTTGCTAATGGGTGTCAGAGCACATCACCCTCCTTGAATTCAATCAGATCCCTGTTCTGCTGCTGGGTGGACAGTGAAGGTTTTCAAGGTGCATAAATTGGAACTAATGATCATCAGCTCTGCAGCCAAACACTAACGACTGGACTGTGGACCTTTGAACACAGGTGGTGGATCTACCACAGTTGTAGGTTCAACAGTGGAGGGGATCCTTTTGAACAGGAGAGAAATGTGACAAAATAATGTTATAACATTGTGTGAATGTTAGTGCGTGAATGACTTTCATATCACAGGAGAGATGAGCAAACAGAGGTTCTAATAGCCTGTCAAACTGCTGGTGCACAGTCCCAGTAATAGAAAAAAAACATCTGGTGCCAGCCATCAAACAGCTTGTAGGCCTACGGTCAACTGGGAGCCAACTAATGGGTCAAATCAAGGGTCCATGGTGTCCTCCCAAATTGGCATTGTTCTGGCTTCAGTTCTGCTGTAGACTGTTTTCTTTTATTTCATTCTACAATGTCTCCCATCTTACATCGCTTGCATGGAGAGGCCTCTCCAATCATGATAGCTAAACTGCTGGACTGAAGTTGCCATTGTTTCAGTTCATCTTTGTGTGTGTGGAGTAGGTTGTCACCTCTGTTGGTCTTCTGGCCGACTGGTGTCATCGGCAGTTTTGGACTCCACCAAGAGGCCCACCTTTAATAGTGTGTGTCAAAGAAAGTGTGTACGTGTGTGCGTGTCACTCTGTGTGTGTCTGTGTGTGTGTATGTGAGCGCACACATGCACGCTTGCATAATTTAGTTACCTTTCAGTGCAAGCGCATCACCTATGGTGGGTGTATTCTCTTTGGGGTCCAAAGTTAGTGAGCACCAATGAAAATCAATGGCTACATGTAGATCAAGCAGTTAGAGCAGTCTTGATTTGAAAGGCTGTTTCTCCAAGGGTGCAAATTCATGTGCGAGATGTTCCAGAGTAAATAATGGTGGACTGCAGTCCAGTTGAAACCAGAAACGATGTCCAGTTTTTGGAAGGAAACTACACAGGAGCTCTGTGCCATGGACTTAAATATTGTCTCTGCATCTCCCCTGCCTCCCATCGAATCTCCCCTGTCCTTCCTCATGTCACAGGGCACACATTGTAGACCTGGTCAGTGGAGGAGGGGCGGAAGGGAGAGTGCAAGAGAAACTCTGGTGGTCAACACTAATGTGTCTATGTTGAGCGGTCCACTGTCTACCTTTTTAGCAGTAGAAACAAGAGGGGACAGTATGATTATCAGAGGGGATCTTTGTTGTACTTATCCAGAGTCCAAACCACACAAGAGGCTCATATGATCTGCCAGACTGTGTATGGCACAGGAGCTGTTATTTTTTACCCTGTAAGGTACACATTTACCTGTAAAATCCATGTATGTCAGTCTACAGTAGAACCCATTGGTACAGGCAAAGAAAATGTAGTTGCAGTCAGGGCTGGTATCCGACATATGAAACTGTAGCATGTTGCATAGAAAGAGAAACACACGCACACACACACTCTCTCTCACACACACATACATGTACACTCTCTCTCTCTCTCACACACACACACTCTGTCTCTCTCTCTCTTTTCTGGATGTGTAACACATATTTCTTGTATGTGTTTTATGCCGCTGGTATGGTAATTTGATTTAGTTCTTGTGTGTGTTTTTTTTTTAACCTTATGGGCAGACTCTGGAAACAGATATTCAAGCACTGTGTAATCTGTATGTGGGCATGTGCTGTGATATAGCCTGACATGAATTAACGAAATAAAACTGAGAAATAAACTATCAGAGCATATGTTGTAAGTGGATTGTTTTGTCTTTTGGAGTATGAAGTTGCTGTTTACACCTAACAACTGTTTACAACTTAAGTGAAGAACTACTGAAAGGCTTTGATGGTGCTAGACTATCCCATGATGTGACAACTGCAAGAGACCGACTCCCATTTCATTTGAAGTGTCCGGGTGGAAGAATCTGTGCTGGGAATGATCCAAGAGAAGTGTGGGGGGTGATGTGGCATTTATTCACCAGCCAGACTGGTTGTTGTTCAGTGTGTATGAGGAAATGTGCGTGTGTGTTTGTGTGTGTGTGTGTGCGTTTAAGAACACATTGCGCACATGCACCTGTCTGAGAATAGATCGATGATACATGCTCCATGAAGAGAGAAACAGAAGTTGGCATAACATTGGTAAGCTTAAACGAACATTCTTCAACATTCACTGGAACTGCTAAATCCTTCCTCCTTTTTTTTGGTTTAATTTTTTTTTTTTTTTTATTGTTTTAGTCATAAGAATGCCTTTGCCCAGACATCCCCCAAGAACACCTTTTCTGAAGGACAACCTGGCAAATCCCCACCTGACTGTGATCACTGCTGTGTGCATCGGCAACTTTCACATGGCCATCCTACAGAACAGACAGGAGGTGACCTGGTTTACTTTGGGGATCTTTACCATATGTAATAAATAATCAGATATACAAAGAGTGTGTGGGTGTAAATAAACTCACATAAAGATCCATGTTATAAACAGGGAAACCAGAGGCAGGCTGAGCTTCTGTTAGCACCTGGAACTGTGAGGTGAAATCTGATGTACACAAGTCCACTTGACGCAACAGTTGAAGAGCCCACAATGGTAACGACCGGACCGGACTGAGCGGTCTTAACGATGCTTGGCTGACCTGGGGGCGACCCCAGCCATCAGCTGACACAGTCCTGTTGTCTGACAGCCATGGCACACACAGTCCTGTTGTCTGACAGGCATGGCACACACAGTCCTGTTGTCTGACAGCCATGGCACACACAGTCCTGTTGTCTGACAGCCATGGCACATACAGTTCTGTTGTCTGACAGCCATGGCACACACAGTCCTGTTGTCTGACAGCCATGGCACACACAGTCCTGTTATCCGACAGCCATGGCACACACAGTCCTGTTGTCTGACAGGCCATGACACACACAGTCCTGTTGTCTGACAGTCCATGGCACACACAGTCCTGTTGTCTGACAGCCATGGCACACACAGTCCTGTTGTCTGACAGTCCATGGCAAACACAGTCCTGTTGTCTGACAGTCCATGGCACACACACACAGTTCTGTTGTCTGACAGTCCATGGCACACACACAGTCCTGTTGTCTGACAGTCCATGGCACACACACAGTCCTGTTGTCTGACAGTCCATGGCACACACAGTCCTGTTGTCTGACAGTCCATGGCACACACAGTCCTGTTGTCTGACAGCCATGGCACACACAGTCCTGTTGTCTGACAGCCATGGCACACACACAGTCCTGTTGTCTGACAGCCCATGGCACACACACAGTCCTGTTGTCTGACAGCCATGGCACACACACAGTCCTGTTGTCTGACAGTCCATGGCACACACACAGTCCTGTTGTCTGACAGTCCATGGCACACACACAGTCCTGTTGTCTGACAGGCCATGGCACACACAGTCCTGTTGTCTGACAGGCCATGGCACACACAGTCCTGTTGTCTGACAGTCCATGGCACACACAGTCCTGTTGTCTGACAGTCCATGGCACACACAGTCCTGTTGTCTGACAGTCCATGGCACACACAGCCCTGTTGTCTGACAGCCCATGGCACACACAGTCCTGTTGTCTGACAGTCCATGGCACACACAGTCCTGTTGTCTGACAGTCCATGGCACACACAGTCCTGTTGTCTGACAGTCCATGGCACACACAGCCCTGTTGTCTGACAGCCCATGGCACACACAGTCCTGTTGTCTGACAGCCCATGGCACACACAGTCCTGTTGTCTGACAGCCATGGCACACACACACAGTTCTGTTGTCTGACAGCCATGGCACACACACAGTCCTGCTGTCTGACAGCCCATGGCACACATACAGTCCTGCTGTCTGACAGCCCATGGCACACAGTCCTGCTGTCTGACAGCCCATGGCACACACAGTTCTGTTGTCTGACAGCCATGGCACACACACAGCTCTGTTGCCTGACAGCCATGGCACACACAGTTATGTTGTCTGACAGCCATGGCACACACACAGTCCTGCTGTGTGACAGCCCATGGCACACACAGTCCTGTTGTCTGACAGCCATGGCACACACAGTTCTGTTGTCTGACAGCCCATGGCACACACACAGTTCTGTTGTCTGACAGCCATGGCACACAGTCCTGTTGTCTGACAACCCATGGCACACACAGTTGTGTTGTCTGATAACCATGGCATACAGTCCTGTTGCCTGATAACCATGGCACACACAGTTCTGTTGTCTGACAGCCCATGGCATACACACAGTTCTGTTGTCTGACAGCCGTGGCACACAGTCCTGTTGTCTGACAACCCATGGCACACACAGTTCTGTTGTCTGATAACCATGGCACACACAGTTCTGTTGTCTGACAGCCATGACACACACAGTCCTGTTGTCTGACAGCCATGGCACACACAATTCTGTTGTCTGACAGCCATGGCACACACAGCTATGTTGTCTGACAGCCCATGGCACACACAGTTCCGTTGTCTGACAGCCATGGCACACACACAGTCCTGTTGTCTGACAACCATGGCACACACAGTCCTGTTGTCTGACAGCCATGGCACACACAGTCCTGTTGTCTGACAACCATGGCACACCCAGTTCTGTTGTCTGACAGCCATGGCACACACACAGTCCTGTTGTCTGACAACCATGGCACACACAGTCCTGTTGTCTGACAACCCATGGCACACACAGTCCTGTTGTCTGACAACCATGGCACACACAGTCCTGTTGTCTGATAACCATGGCACACACAGTCCTGTTGTCTGATAACCATGGCACACACAGTCCTGTTGTCTGACAGCCATGGCACACACAGTCCTGTACTAACATGTCACACCTCCCACCAACTGTACACAGTGGCCAAAAGAAGCCAGCCTCCAGTCCTCCTGTCCACACACCCACCTGCAATCAATGCCACCCAGTTCTCCACTCTGCTTCAGTCTACACAAACTCTCCAAGTTCCCGAATTAATGTCGTCAAACACTCGCACAGCAGTAACATTGATCACTTCATCATCTATAATTCATACCCTAAAACATAGTTACATACATGGTTTATTACCAACATGTCATAATTGGTGGACAAAAATGCTTATGAAAAATAAATAGTACAAAACACACAAAAATGTGGAAGCATGTTAAAAGAAAACAGAAAAACATCTGGGGAATGTATCATTCATGTCTCCAATCTGAACACAAACAGACCTATCAAGGTGTTGTCAAGGTGTCACTGTAATGTGTCATCATTCATGTCTCCAATCTGAACACATAGAGACCTATCAATCAGTGTCATCAAGGGTGTGTCACTATAATGTGTCATCATTCATGTCTCCAATCTGAACACACAGAGACCTATCAATCAGTGTCATCAAGGGTGTGTCACTGTAATGTGTCATCATTCATGTCTCCAATCTGAACACACAGAGACCTATCAATCAGTGTCATCAAGGGTGTGTCACTGTAATGTGTCATCATTCATGTCTCCAATCTGAACACACAGAGACCTATCAATCAGTGTCATCAAGGGTGTGTCACTATAATGTGTCATCATTCATGTCTCCAATCTGAACACATAGAGACCTATCAATCAGTGTCATCAAGGGTGTGTCACTATAATGTGTCATCATTCATGTCTCCAATCTGAACACACAGAGACCTATCAATCAGTGTCATCAAGGGTGTGTCACTGTAATGTGTCATCATTCATGTCTCCAATCTGAACACACAGAGACCTATCAATCAGTGTCATCAAGGGTGTGTCACTGTAATGTGTCATCATTCATGTCTCCAATCTGAACACACAGAGACCTATCAATCAGTGTCATCAAGGGTGTGTCACTGTAATGTGTCATCATTCATGTCTCCAATCTGAACATGTACATACCAATCAATGTGTCATCAAAGTGTCACTGTAATGTGTCATCATTCTTGTCTCCAATCTGAACATGTACAGACCTATCAATGTGTCATCAAGGAGGTGTCACTGTAATGTGTCATAATTCATGTCTCCAATCTGAACACATACAGATCTATAAATCAGTGTCAAGGAGGTGTCACTGAATGCTGACAACTCTGTGTGCACTACACCACTTCTGCCCGGCCCTGAGACTACAATTCTTAGGGCTGACAGGTAGAGATATGTGGGTGAATAAAGAAGTGAGGAAAGAGTCGGCAAGAGGGTGGGGCTGACAGGTACAGCTATGTACAGCAGGAAGAGGGTGGGGCTGACAGGTACAGCTATGTACAGCAGGAAGAGGGTGGGGCTGACAGGTACAGCTATGTACAGCAGGAAGAGGGTGGGGCTGACAGGTACAGCTATGTACAGCAGGAAGAGGGTGGGGCTGACAGGTACAGCTATGTACAGCAGGAAGAGGGTGGGGCTGACAGGTACAGCTATGTACAGCAGGAAGAGGGTGGGGCTGACAGGTACAGCTATGTACAGGTGAATAAAGAAGCGAGATGTACAGGTGAATAAAGAAGCGAAATATACTCTACAGATGAATAAAGTGAGATGTACAGGTGAATAAAGAAGCGAGATGTACAGGTGAATAAAGAAGCGAAATGTACTCTACAGATGAATAAAGTGAGATGTACAGGTGAATAAAGAAGCGAGATGTACAGGTGAATAAAGAAGTGAGATGTACAGGTGAATAAAGTGAGATGTACAGGTGAATAAAGAAGCGAGATGTACAGGTGAATAAAGAAATGAGATGTACAGGTGAATAAAGAAGTGAGATGTACAGGTGAATAAAGAAGCGAGATGTACAGGTGAATAAAGAAGCGAGTATGTACAGGTGAATAATGAAGTGAGATGTACAGGTGACTAAAGAAGGGATGTGTACAGGTGAATAAAGAAGTGAGATGTACAGGTGAATAAAGAAGTGATGTGTACAGGTGAATAAAGAAGTGAGATGTACAGGTGAATAAAGAAGTGAGATGTACAGATGAATAACGAAGTGAGATGTACAGTTGAATAACGAAGTGAGATGTACAGGTGAATAAAGAAGTGAGATGTACAGGTGAATAACGAAGTGAGATGTACAGTTGAATAACGAAGTGAGATGTACAGGTGCATAAAGAAGTGAGATGTACAGGTGAATAAAGAAGCGAGATGTACAGGTGAATAAAGAAGTGAGATGTACAGGTGAATAAAGAAGTGAGATGTACAGGTGAATAAAGAAGTGAGGAAAGAGTCAGGAAGAGGGTCTCATGGAGGAGACATGGCAGATTCCGTTCCTCAGCATCAACCAAATGCACTGGTGCCAGACATCAGACATCAAGCAAATGTTGTCTTTACATGTGTGTGTGTGTGTGTGTGTGTGTGTGTGTGTGTGTGTGTGTGTGTGTGAGGGCACTGTATGTATGGACATCGTGGAATGACAGTACAGAGGATGGTTAACTGTTTTAAATCATAATTTAAAAAAAAAAAAGAAGTTCAGAAAGAAAAGGGGTTAATTACCGCCAATGACACAGACAAACAGATGAGAGGACAAGAAACAATGCATTTCGACCTCTTGGGTCTTCTTCAGGCAAAAACAGACAACATTTAGGAAAACGAAAACGAAGAATGAGAAACCACTTCTCATACTCGGTGCAAAATGGCTGTTGGATGAAGACGAGGCCGTTAAGGAGAGGATCATGGGAGTTGAAATAGTAATGATGACCATGATAATAATGGTAATAATGGCAATAGTAGTCATCATAGTGGTGATAATAAAAAAAGAAAAATATGTGTGTGAAACAGTAGGGTTTGTTCGTTTGTTTCGTAATTATTGTTTAATAGTATGACGTCATCAGTGGTCACGCCATGTCGCATGAGAGCTTTGCTGACGATACTCAGCTTCATCAGTCGGCTCCCATTGCTGAAACTGACTCACTGATTTCTCGGATGCGGGGCTGCATTGCAGACCTGAAGGACTGGATGACAACCAACAAACTACAACTAAATGACGACAAGACGGAACTCATGTTCGTGACAAAACAGCCTAACCATCCTTCTCTGCCTTCAACTGTCACTATCAATGACTGTGCTGTCTCTGTCTCCACCTCTGTCCGCAGTCTAGGGGTCATACTTGACCAATCCCTCTCCTTTGAGAAACAGGTTTCAAATATTTGCAAGATTGCCTATTTAGAACTAAGAAGAATCAGCTCTGTACGTCACCTTCTCTCTACAGATGCTACAGAAACTCTCATTTGTGCATTTGTCTTATCTAGAATAGATTACTGCAACTCACTTTTGGCCGGCCTTCCAAAATACCTGATAGAAAGATTACAGCGAATCCAAAATCATGCAGCCCGAGTCGTCTGTAGAGCAAGAAAACATGCTCACATTTCGCCTCTCCTCCACTCTCTTCACTGGCTATCTGTCTCAAACCGTATCTCGTACAAAATCTCAACTCTCACTTTCTCTGCTCTCTTTGAAAATGGACCTTCTTATCTCTCAGATCTCCTTAAAATCTACACCCCCTCTCGACAACTACGCTCCTGTGCTGACGACCGCCTTCTGCGAATGACTCGCTTCAGGACTACTACTGGTGAAAGATCTTTCTCTTTTCAAGCTCCAGCGACGTGGAACAGACTGCCAGACTGTCTCAGACATTCAGATTCTATCTCTTCTTTCAAGTCTAAACTTAAAACCCATCTATTTTCTCATAATTAGTCAATGCTGTGGGGAGAGGGGGGGGGGTGTACAACCTAACTCATAGCCGTCTGGGCCTTTTCAAATGTAGCGTATGTGTATGTTCTCTATTATATGTATTTGTTGTATGATTGAACGTTATAGGATTAAGTTTTTGTAGTGATATTTGAAGAATAAGTGAATGTCACATTGGTAGGATTAGGATTTGTTAGTTATTGTAGTAATAGTATTTGTAGTTGGGTGTAAGGTGTATTATTGTATAAGAGAAGGGTGAATGTAGTATGACTTTGTAAAGCGCTTAGAGAAATTCATTTGATTAAGCGCTATATAAGAAATCATTATTATTATTATTATGATATATTAGTGATGGTAGTGATTATGGTGGATTGATAATAGTGCTTAGTGGTAAGGAATAGAAACGATACATTAAAAAGAAAAAAAAGAAAAAAACCTAATGGGTGGTCGAAGAAGATCATGTTGCTTAAAGCCCAGCCAACCGCAAAGGGCCACATCAGGGCTGTCTAATGGGTGGTGATTGTGATGAAAGTAGTTATATGTGGGGGTGTGGGTAATGATGATAATGATTGGAAAGGAATGGAAGTGATCAACAGGTGACGGGCTATCGTTGTTGGGGAAAAAGGAAGAAAAAAAAAAAAGGGGGGGGGGGGGGGGGCAAGAGGGCAAGGGGGGAGGGAAAGCTCA
Organism: Conus canariensis; assembly: GCA_033310375.1. NCBI lineage: Eukaryota > Metazoa > Mollusca > Gastropoda > Neogastropoda > Conidae > Conus > Conus canariensis. The sequence goes on along the minus strand of CM065737.1, from coordinate 42,337,397 downwards.
TATCTCTCTGCCCACACACACACACGTATGTACAGGGAGGAGGAGGGATGGAAAACTCACGTGTTTCCGCCATGGATACAAACAAAGTACAGGACAAAACACAATGCACTTTGACCTCTTGGGTCTTCTTCAGGCAAAAAACAAACAACATTTAAGACAATGAAAACGAAGAACGAGAAACCACCTATCTTCTCATAGTCGGCGCAAAATGGCCGTTGGATGAAAATGAGGCCGTTAAGGAGGGGATCATGGGAGTTGAAATAGTCATGATGACTGTGATAATAATGGCAAATAATAGTGGTAATAGTGGCGATAATGAAAACATAAATAATAACCCCTTTTCTTTCTAAATTTTGCTTCGTTTTCCGCCCTCAGTCACTTTGTTGTGGAACACAATTTAGAAACAATGTAGTCTATTTTAGACCAAACGGAAACAACTAAGACAAAATGGGAGTAAAATGCCTTGAAGTGATCACTGGCAGAACAAGGTGCAGCTAGTATGAGCCTTCTGAAGGCATGGACAGTCACACTCTTGTATGCTCAAAAGTGAACAGAAACAGAGCATTACAAAAATACCTACAACAGAAAATACTGCAGACCAAACAATGGTCTGTTATTTGTTTGTTTCAAGGTGAAGAATAAAGTACTGCTGGAAATATCCTTGATGCAACTTTGTAAGTCATTTTGTTTTGTTTTTTTTACAAGGGCAACAAGGTTCCTGTAGAAATAACAAAACTGGTGGGTATGTCCATCTTGTATGTCCACCATCCAATGATAAAAATGTGGAGAGCTGGAGCCTAAGAAAGTGACCACAAGAGTTCAACTCTCTCTTTCCAGCTCTTTTCCTGGGGACTAACTCACAGAGTTGTCTGGCTGTCACCCCTTCACATTGTGGCCTCATATCGGAACACAGGTAATATGGACCTGTTTACACAGTGACACATTGCTGTCATGTCAGATGTGGTGTGTACCGAAGTGTTTACACAGTGACACATTGATGTCATGTCAGATGTGTGTACGGAAGTGTTTACACAGTGACATGTTGATGTCATGTCAGATGTGGTGTGTACGGAAGTGTTTACACAGTGACATGTTAATATCATGTCAGATGTGGTGTGTACAGAACTGTTTACACAGTGACATGTTGATGTCATGTCAGATGTGGTGTGTATGGACCTGTTTACACAGTAACACGCTGATGTCATGGCAGAGGTGGTGAGTATGGACCTGTCTACACAGTGACATCTACATGTGAGCAGATGTGATGTGGGTATGGATCTGTCCACATGTCACAGCAGATGTGGTGTGAATGGACTGGTCCGTGCGGAGACAACTTCGTGAAATATTCTATGCTTTCTCTCCTCAAACCTGCCACAATGGTAACAGAAAAAACAAATTTACAAAAACAGTTGAAAGTACACACTTGCACTCACAGAACATACACTAGTACGAACACACAGAGAGGATTTGCATAAGAAGGCACCTGAGTTTTAAGTGCCATGTTGATCACATTCAGCACTCAATGATAACTATGTCAATGGACCCATATTGCTGGAACGCAGGACGGAAAATGTTCATGGATATATCACAGATACTTGCAAACCACATCCATGAAGTTGGGACACAAGAAAACAAGACATAGATTGATTTCCCCTTTCCACATCTAGGGGGCAGCACACTAGTGTAGTTGACAGATGCCTGATTAACTAGAGATATATCAGCATCATCATCACCACCTTGATATTCAGGTCCAAGAACAAGAGGGGACACAAGTCTTCACCAGACAGGCTTCTGGCCCTGTTTGTTCCCACAGGATCATAGACACACACACACACACGCACGCACGCACGCACGCACACACACACACACACACACACACACACACACACACACACTTACACACACACACACACACACACACACACACACACACACACACACACACACAGGTGCTAGTAGTAGATTTTTAAAAACCTGAGGCCATCCAGGCCCCAGTGGTGTACAGAGGCAGCGCCCCTGTTGGGCGGTCATGTGGGCAAGGCCCCTCTGAAGCTGAAAGAACAACGCTTTTTTGAAGGCCAATGAAAGGCTCTTGTTGAATGTAAACTCAAAATTTAGGCCTGAGATTAAAGCTAAAAGTTAATAAATAGATACATAAAACACAACTTAAATGCAGTTTCCAGAAGAAAATCAAAGATAACTCTTTTCTCTGTTGTTGTTTTTTACCAATTTAATCTACACATACCTTTACACCTTTTAATCTCCCATACATATTCTGAAGTGACAAGGGACTCAGGATTGCCTTCTGTAGTCACCATGAATTATACTCCTGACTTTGAAGTCGCTGAAAACTTGAGCTACTACATGAATGTATGTTTGGCAGATGGCTGCAAATATACTTGGTGTAAGAAGCCACAATGCAGCTACTCTACAGATGCCGTCTTGGCATTCAGTCTGAAATCGCCACACAAGAGGAATGAAGTCACTGTAAAATTTGCTGTCACTTTCTGAAATTTTTTAAGTCTTAAGTCTTCAAACAAACAGAACAGAAAGCCACCCCTGGCCTGTCATCTTCTGTAGCCACAGGCACATGTTCCACTGTTTGTATCCTTTTCCATCAGCCATTCCCATCGCCATCGACTTCTCGCACCTTTCTCCACCTCCTCTAGCCTTGAGACATTGCCTTTTGTCAAAAAAATGCCATGTAACAATTGTTCCACTGTCACGCTGATGTCTCAAATCGACTTTCAAATGCACATATGTCTATAGTGTCCAATTGACCTGAAGGACTGGAGCACTTCGTACCTTCAGCATTGAAGAGTGCAAACAAAGCCCATTGAAAACTTGGAATTCAAACAAATAGTGGAACTGCCATCCAATTTAAACCACTCTTCAAAAATTCGTTGCTCTTCAGATTTAAAAGGACTAGCATCACTGGCGCCAGCCACTATTAAAAACTAGGATTCCGGCATGTAACGGACACAGTAGCACCGATGCACACACACACACACACACACACACACACACACACACAACACACACACATCAACATTTCGTTCAGCCACACATCCCCTCTGAATGTGGACACCCAGTGGCAGTGCTTAAGGGATCAATCACGTGAGATCACCACCCCCAAGTCAGAGCGACCACCACCAGATGACTGGCGGTCAGCCAGGTCCAGGCATGGGGCCAGCAGCTGGCAGTGCCGGTGACAAAGGGGTAGAAGAAGTCGTCGGGTACTTTGGGGCCGTAGATGGAGGGGTGGGCCTCATAGGTGGCAGCCTCCTTGCTGACGTCCAGGAAGGACACGGCGGTGGAGATGGGCACGGCCTGAGTGACCTGACCTGACGCTGCCAGCTGGTGGACAGACAGGCAGACAGACAGACACAGAGATCAGTTGATGCCACAGCTAACAACAGAAACAGAACTGTGTATGGTTATCTGGGGTATACAACGATCCACTTCACTGTATAGTTTGTGCTGGTAAAGTTCTGGAAAGTTCATTTTCTGCAGCATGTGAAGCACAGCTATACTACTGTGATTGTGTGTTACACTTTCACTGTTTCATCACAACCAACATGATCACAGTCCATAAAGGATGAATAACAATTACTACTGATGACTACAGCAGGATGGAAAGACACGGTCGCAGTCCATAAAGGATGAATAACAATTACTATTGATGACCACAGCAGGATGGAAAGAATGTGCAATGAGCGAGGCAGGCAAATGCACAGAGAGAGAGAGAGAGGGGAGGGGGGGGGGGGGGCGGCTGGCTGAAAAGAGGGCTAACGTGTAATAG
>CM065737.1:42291095-42328595 GCA_033310375.1 Conus canariensis | reverse complement strand
TCAGATGATTCACACAGCCAGGGTTACAACTGACACCTATCACACACAGCATTTGTCTGGTGATTCAGCATTTCCCCTGTCAGTCACCTGCCTATCCAACTGTCAGGGTTATCACAGCACTCAATGCCTCTGGCCGATGACAGCTACCACACAAAGCATTGTTTGCTGATCCACCAGTCTACCTGTCTGTGACTGCCCATCATTACTGTCAAGGCAACCACAGTTACAAGATTACGGAGCTGGACCCATGACAGTACTAAAGTAATGCATTTCGTATATGAAGTTCTTTCACAAGCTAGACAAACTGGACAAAGACCAAAAAAAATTTAATAAAAAAGAGAACTTAGCACTGGTAAGCAGTTTTCCTTACAACTCACAACTGGGGGTACTTATATGCACAGATTTTACAGTTTGACATATGGATTTTCACACGGGGGTTCCTTGAGATGCACAGTTTTTCTGTCTTTGCTCTTGTTTTAATTTCCATCTGCAGTCATCCCACTTTGACACCACACATAGACTGACCAGAATAGTATCAATCTGTAGTGTAGCTTTGACACCTTCACACCTAGACCAACCAGAACGGTACCAATCTGTAGCAGACCTGTCTACCTCAAAATTGAACCATTAGTATTCCATGGAGTAAATTTCAGTATTCCAAGACCCCCAAAAAAAGTATTTTTCTTACCTTGAACTTTAATATGGATCTAAGTTATATCGCGCAATTCTTCTTGCAGCCAACTTACTGCGCTGTACTCACACTCAAACACTCGCACCAACTAGCACAAGTGCACCACACACACACACACCACACACACACACACACACACACACACACACACAAACACACAACACGCGGGCACACACGCTGCACGTATCTAATGGACCATCTCATTAAAAACTAAAAAACAAAAATTGTAATGCCCTCCTCCCTTTGCCCCCCCCCCCCCTCCCACACACACACACAGAGTGACAGACATGTACACCCTTCGTTTTCCATCTTTTTCTTCTCTTTGTAATGCCACTCCATCCCCCTCTCCCCCTGTTTTTTTGGGGGTGGGGGGTGGGCGGGGGAGTGGAGCTAATTAACAGTAGAAGTAAAAGTGACAGACACACCTTGAGCAATTTTCTGTCACGAGAGTCAGGAAACATCTTGTTGAATCTAGGGAACAAGACGATTGGTCGTTGACGGGGACAGATTCGCGTCAGCCACCAGCCTACACATCATCACCTCGGCGTTTGTCACTTGCTGCTCCAGGTCCCCACTAGACTTTGCCTCGGCCTTTTTCAATGCTTGTACAAATTGAAGGTGTTCCTTTCACTACTTCTGATAGTCTTTTTTTTTATGCGATTTTGACGAAACATGCTTCATGCAGTTGCTGCGCCCTCCATGAGCACAACCCGTTTCGCACAAAGTGCACCACACCAAAGTTGGTTTTTTTGAGCTTGGGACTAAGCACTTCCAAGCTGCGTGGTACGTGCTCAGGAAAGTTTGCTCCCTCTTTTGGCAACCTTCTTTTCAACATCTAGCTCTTCATCATGAACACGTAATTTTGTTTGTGGTGGCATTCTCTTAGTGAATATCTGTGTTAGTTGCTCACAATGAAAGATGGCCGACCATAGTGTAAGTGGGTGCGTGCAAACTGGAACTAGCAACAATAACCTGCGTCTTCAAACAGGAAAATAGTACAATTTTTTTTTTCTTTTTTTTTTTTGTAGCCAATGCTGCTGATTTTTTTATTTTTGTCGCACTCAGCATATTATTGCATTTTCCAGTCAAATCTAGTAAAATACGATAAAAAATCTTAGGGTAGACAGGTCTGCCGTAGCGTAGCTTTGACACCTCCACACGTAGACCAACCAGAATGGTACCAATCTTTTGTGTAGCAGACAGGTTTCAATGAAAACTGATTAGCTCTGATCTACACGCCAGCAATTATGTTCAGACTGATATTGTAAGAGAGGTAACTGAGTTTGTTCTTAAACACACAAACACACTTTCAGCCACATGCTCTCACACCTCAGCCCCCCAACCCCACCCTACCACCCACAACCCATTCCCAACACACACACACGTCCGTCTGCCCCACTCCCCATACACACAGAAGTAAAGAGAGACACTGACCAGGTGTGGGCCATACACGTACCGACTCAAATGTGGTGGAGAAGGTCTGCATGAAACTGACAGAGCCTCCAGAGGTCAGGGTCACAGGGGTCAATACGAACCGTGTCAAAACATCGACAATACCCGCCGACCCGTCCGTGATGATGGTGTAGTACACCTGCACACAGAGTCAACATCTTTCCATCAGCACACATGACCACAAAATACACTGTATTACAGAAGAACACAACACAATAGACTGTATCACAGAACAGAATAATACAACACAATACAGCAGTAGGAAAGTAAGAACGACTCAAGAGAGAGTTAGACAGTGCAAGGTCTTCCCAGGAAGAACAGCTCAGACCAGTGTTTCAGCCATGAACTCCTTACACTCTGAGGGGACCCTGTCTCCTGCTCATGTCTCCCCAGTGCCTGTCAGCCGTCAGAAAATGTTTTGGGTATGGCCAGGATTCAAACCTGCACCCCTTGGATGGCTGGACATGCAAAGGCCATATCACCATGTCTCAGGTATCCTCACCATGTAGCTATGGGACACACCTGTTAAAAGCCAAGTCACCATGTAGCTATGGGACACACCTTTTAAAAACTAAGTCACCATGTAGCTATGGGACACACCTGTTAAAAGCCAAGTCACCATGTAGCTATGGGACACACCTTTTAAAAACTAAGTCACCATGTAGCTATGGGACACACCTGTTAAAGACCCAGTCACCATGTAGCTATGCACACACCTGTTAAAGTCCAAGTCACCATGTAGCTATGGGACACACCTGTTAAAGACTAAGTCACCACGTATTTATGGGACACACCTGTTAAAGGCCAAGTCACCATGTAGCTATGACACACCTGTTAAAGGCCAAGTCACAATGTAGCTATGGACACACCTGTTAAAGGCCAAGTCACCATGTAACCATGGGACACACCTGTTAAAGGCCCAGTCACTATGTAGCTATTGGACACACCTGTTAAAGACCAAGTCACCATGTAGCTATGGGACACACCTGTTAAAGGCCCAGTCACCATGTAGCTATGGACACACCTATTAAAGGCTAAGTCACCATGTAGCTATGGACACGCCTGTTAAAGACCCTGTCTCCATGTAGCTATGGACACACCAGTTAAAGACCAAGTCACCATGTAGCTATGGACACACCTGTTAAACACCAAGTCACCATGTAGCTATGGACACACCTGTTAAAGACCCAGTCACCATGTCATAGATGTCCTTCCCATGTATCTATGGACACAGCTGTTAAAAGCCAACTCTCCATGTAGCTATGGACACACCTGTTAAAGACCCAGTCATCGCATAGCTATGGACACAACTGTTAAAGACTAAGTCACCATGTAGCTATAGGACACACCTGTTAAAAGCCAAGTCACCATGTAGCTATGGGACACACCTGTTAAAGACTAAGTCACTATGTAGCTATGCACACACCTGTTAAAGGCCAAGTCACCATGTAGCTATGGGACACACCTGTTAAAAGCTAAGTCACCATGTAGCTATGGACACACCTGTTAAAGACTAAGTCACCATGTAGTTATGGGACACACCTGTTAAAAGACCAAGTCACCATGTAGCTATGGGACACACCTGTTAAATCACTGGCTGCTGGTCGAAAAACAAATAGACTACAAACTGTCCTTACTCTGCTTTAAATCTTTGAATGGCTTAGCTCCTTCCTACCTCATCTCTATGTTCCTTCTAGGCAGATGTGTTCTTCTACCGACAACATTCTGCTTAAAATCCCTTGATTTCAAACTAAAACCTACGGCGATCGTTCTTTTTCTTTTCAGGGACTGGTTTCTTGGAATAAAGTCCCAATATCTTTGCATAGTTCAAACTCTCTATCTTCCTTCAAGGCATCTCTTAAAACAACCCTCTTCACCTATCAATAGTAGTTCTTTCTTCCCCTTCCCTTGCCCATCAAATTGATTCTGTGACTAATGTGTGTGTGTTGTGTGTGTGTTGGTGTGGTTGTGTGGTGGTGTGTTGTGTGTGTGGTGTGGTGTGGGGTGTGTGGGTGTGTTGTGTGTGTGTGTGTGTGTGTGGTGTGTGAATATGCACCCTTGTTTGTAGATGCATGGTACTTAATGCAATATTCATCTTCCTGTTGGTTTCATTTATGTTTTCTTTAACCTTTGATGTAATTGTAAGCGCTTAGGGCTTATGATGTAAAATTAAGCACCATAAATAATCATTATAAATATTCTTCTTCTTAATATTAAAGACCCAGTCACCATGTACGTATGGATACACCTGTTAAAGACCTAGTCACCATGTAGCTATGGACACACCTGTTAAAGGCCAAGTCACCATGTAGCTATGGGACACACCTGTTAAAGACTACATCACCATGTAGCTATGGGACACACCTGTTAAAAGCCAAGTCACCATGTAGCTATGGCACACCTGTTAAAGACCAAGTCACCATGTAGCTATGGGACACACCTGTTAAAAGCCAAGTCACCATGTAGCTATGGGACACACCTGTTAAAGACTACATCACCATGTAGCTATGGGACACACCTGTTAAAAGACCAAGTCACCATGTAGCTATGGGACACACCTGTCAAAGACTACATCACAGTGTAGCTATGGGACACACCTGTTAAAAGCCAAGTCACCATGTAGCTATGGGACACACCTGTTAAAAGCCAAGTCACCATGTAGCTATGGGACACACCTGTTAAAGGCCCAGTCACCATGTAGCTACGGACACACCTGTCAAAGGCCCAGTCACCACATAGCTATGCTCACACCTGTTATCAGCTGGGACATTTCAGCTTCATGGCATTCACTTGCAAATTCTTCATTCTTTACCACATCCAGCTGGAACTTGTTTTTTTTTTTCAGCAACCGCTGCTCTTACCTTTTCTGCCCTTGCCTTCAGGGTTCTAGTCCTTTTCTTACCAGAAATCCAGATCTGTTTCATTAGATCACAACAATCCAGTATAATGTGACGTAACACAGGACAATATAGATACAACACAGTGGAATACTGTACAAAGTAATAAAACATACAACATCCAACACAATGTTGTACAAATACATACACACAACACACACACACACACACACACACACAACACACACACACACACACACACTCCCCACTCCCACCTGACCTGTGACAAGACGTTAGCACAGACGGCGGCCTGCAGGGAGGGGCCAGGGAGGGAGGGGTCGGAGCAGGTGGTGATGTTCCCACTGCCAGGGTCCAGGCACTGAATGGGGTCCACTGTCCGGTTGTCCAGCTTCACCTCCACTGTGGAGCCGCTGTTGTACAAACTGAACCCTGAAATCATCCCATCACCCCTTCATCAACATCCACTGACCAGTACAAGTACTACGGCCCACCATGTCTAGAGATGAACCACACATCAACACATCAAGAACTAAGGCTCATCATCTATAGAGATGATCCACACATCAGCACATCAAGAACTAGGACCCACCATCTATAGGGATGATCCACACATCAACAAGAACTAAGACCCACCATCTAAAGGGATGATCCACACATCAACACATCAAGAACTAAGACCCACCGTCTATAGGGATGATCCACACATCAACACAACAAGAACTAAGACCCACCATCTATAGAGATGATCCACACATCAACACATCAAGAACTAGGACCCACCATCTATAGGGATGATCCACACATCAACACATCAAGAACTAGGACCTACCATCTATAGAGATGATCCACACATCAACAAGAACTAAGACCCACCATCTAAAGGGATGATTCACACATCAACACATCAAGAACTAAGACCCACCATCTATAGACATGATCCACACATCAACACAACAAGAACTAAGACCCACCATCTATAGAGATGATCCACACATCAACAAGAACTTAGACCCACCATCTATAGAGATGATCCACACATCAAGAACTAAGACCCACCATCTATAGGCATGATCCACACATCAACAAAAACACTCACCATCACCACACAGAAGCCGGTAAAGAACCACCATCTGTGTCTGTCAATGTGTATTCAACACACAAAGTAGACACAGTTCACCCACTGTCTGTGTCTGTCAGTGTGTATTCAGCACACAAAGCAGACATAGTTCATTCACTGTCTGTGTCTGTCAGTGTGTATTCAGCACACAAAGCAGACATAGTTCACTCACTGTCTGTGTCTGTCAATGTGTATTCAGCACACAAAGCAGACATAGTTCACCCACTGTCTGTGTCTGTTAATGTGTATTCAGCACACAAAGCAGACATAGTTCACCCACTGTCTGTGTCTGTCAATGTGTATTCAGCACACAAAGCAGACATAGTTCACCCACTGTCTGTGTCTGTCAGTGTGTATTCAACACACAAAGCATAGTTCACCCCTTCTGTGTCTGTCAGTGTGTATTCAGCACACAAAGCATAGTTCACCCACCTTCTGTGTCTGTCAGTGTGTAGTCAACACACAAAGCATAGTTCACCCACCTTCTGTGTCTGTCAGTGTGTATTCAACACACAAAGCATAGTTCACCCACCTTCTGTGTCTGTCAGTGTGTATTCAACACACAAAGCATAGTTCACCCACCTTCTGTGTCTGTCAGTGTGTATTCAACACACAAAGCATAGTTCACCCACCTTCTGTGTCTGTCAGTGTGTATCAAACACAAAGCAATAGTTCACCCACCTTCTGTGTCTGTCAGTGTGTATTCAACATACAGAGCAGACATAGTTCACCCACCTTCTGTGTCTGTCAGCGTGAGTTGAACTCCTGGAACAACTCAGGCCTCTGCAACACACACACATAGCACACCTGTCTGTTGCTGTAACCAGTCATCATACCATACCCCTACAACATGGACTAGGTCTTTTTTTTTCCATGCTCACACATTCCACAATACCTGTGCCAGCTTTCTTTCCAAAAGCACACGTTCCACCATACCTGAGCAGACTTTCTTTCCAGACATATTTCTAAGTGGCAGACCAAATACTGCTATGATAAAACATACATATTAGCACATCTGTGTGTGCTCCCTTTCTCTGCCTCATACTCCCTCACTCAACACTCTCAAAATGAGACATTATGCAGTATGATGTTCATACGATTTCGTTTTCTAAAAAAAAATGCAATGTATGAGCCAACACTAATTTCATGTTGTTGGCACATGACACTCACTTCAAACTGAAATACTGTCCTGACAGCACCTGATTCTTGGTACGAAGGCATGCAGTTAAAGATGTAGTCTTTTTCAGTTTACTGTCACAGAAGCCAGTGAACATCTACTCACCATCACCACATGGAAGACTGTGAAATCATGATACAAAAAAAAAACAACAAACAAACAAAAACAGAGAAGATCCAGGAGTACAGTGAAATAAAACACTAACCATCACCACGCAGAAGCCATGAAGAACCACTCACCATCACCACACAGAAGCCAGTAAAGTACCACTTACCATCACCAAACGAAAGCCAGTAAAAAAAAACATTCACCATCACCACACAGAAGCCGGTAAAGAACCACTTACCATCACCACACAGAAGCCAGTAAAGAACCACTTACCATCACCACACAGAAGCCAGTAAAGAACCACTCACCGTCACCCACACGAAACCAGTAAACAACCACTCACCGTCACCACTTAGAAGCCAGTAAAGAACCACTAACCATCACCAGACAGAAGCCAGTAAAGAACCACTCACCATCACCATACAGAAGCCAGTATAGAACCACTCACCATCACCACACAGAAGCCAGTATAGAACCACTTACCATCACCACAGAGACACCAATAAAGAACAACTCACCATCACCACACACAAGCCAGTAAAGAACCACTCACCATCACCACACAGAAGCCAGTAAAGAACCATTCACCATCACCACACAGAAGCCAGTATAGCACCATTAACCATCACCACACAGAAGCCAGTACAGAACCACTTACCATCACCACACGGAAGCCAGTAAAGAACCACTCACTGTCACCATATAGAAGCCAGTAAACAACTACTCACCATCACCACATAGAAGCCAGTAAAGAACCACTCACCATCACCACACAGAAGCCAATATAGAACCACTCACCATCACCATACAGAAGCCAGTAAAGAACCACTTATCATCACTACACAGAAGCCAGTAAAGAACCACTCATCATCACCACACAGAAGCCAGTAAAGAACCACTTACCATCACCACACAGAAGCCAGTAAAGAACTACTCACCATCACACACAAGCCAGTGAAGAACCACTTACCATCACCACACAGAAGCCAGTATAGAACCACTTACCATCTCCACACAGAAGCCAGTAAAGAACCACTAACCGTCACTACACAGAAGCCAGTAAAGAACTACTCACCATCACCACACAGAAGCCAGTAAAGAACTACTCACCATCACCACACAGAAGCCAATATAGAACCACTCACCATCACCACACAGAAGCCAGTAAAGAACCACTTGCCATCACCACACAGAAGCCAGTAAAGAACCACTCACCATCACCACACAGAAGCCAGTAAAGAACCACTTACCATCACTACACAGAAGCTAATATAGAACCACTCACGGTCACCACACAGAAGCCAGTGAAGAACCACTTACCATCACCACACAGAAGCCAGTAAAGAACCACTCACCATCACCACACAGAAGCCAGTGAAGAACCACTTACCATCACCACACAGAAGCCAGTAAAGAACCACTCACCGTCACCACACGGTAGCCAGTAAAGAACCACTCACAGTCGCAACACGGAAGCCAGTAAAGAACCACTTACCGTCACCACACGGAAGCTAGTAAAGAACCACATACCATCACTACACAGAAGCCAATATAGAACCACTAACCATCACCACACAGAAGCCAGTAAAGAACCACTCACCATCACCACACAGAAGCCAGTAAAGAACCACTCACCGTCACCACATGGAAGCCAGTAAAGAACCACTCACCATCACCACACAGAAGCCAGTAAAGAACCACTCACTGTCAGCACACACAAGCCAGTAAAGAACCACTTACCATCACTACACAGAAGCCAGTAAAGAACCACTTGCCATCACTACACAGAAGCCAGTAAAGAACCACTCACCATCACCATACAGAAGCCAGTATAGAACCACTCACCAGCACTGCACAGAAGCCAGTATAGAACCACTTACCATCACCACAGAGACGCCAATAAAGAACAACTCACCATCACCACACAGAAGCCAGTAAAGAACCAATCACCGTCACCACACAGAAGCCAGTAAAGAACCATTCACCATCACCACACAGAAGCCAGTATAGCACCATTAACCATCACCACACAGAAGCCAGTATAGAACCACTTACCATCACCACACGGAAGCCAGTAAAGAACCACTCACCGTCACCACACAGAAGCCAGTAAACAACTACTCACCATCACCACATAGAAGCCAGTAATGAACCACTCATCATCACCACACAGAAGCCAATATAGAACCACTCACCATCACCATACAGAAGCCAGTAAAGAACCACTCACTGTCACCACACAGAAGCCAGTAAAGAACCACTTACCGTCACCACACGGAAGCCAGTAAAGAACCACCCACTGTCACCACACAGAAGCCAGTAAAGAACCACTCACTGTCACCAGACAGAAGCCAGTAAAGAACCACTCACCCTCACCACACAGAAGCCAGTAAAGAACCACTCACTGTCACCACACAGAAGCCAGTAAAGAACCACTCACCGTCATCATGCAGAAGCCAGTAAAGAACCATTCACCGTCACCACACAGAAGCCAGTAAAGAACCACCCACTGTCACCACACAGAAGCCAGTAAAGAACCACTCACTGTCACCAGACAGAAGCCAGTAAAGAACCACTCACCCTCACCACACAGAAGCCAGTAAAGAACCACTCACTGTCACCACACAGAAGCCAGTAAAGAACCACTCACCGTCATCATGCAGAAGCCAGTAAAGAACCATTCACCATCACCACACAGAAGCCAGTAAAGAGCCACTCACGGTCACCACACAGAAGCCAGTAAAGAACCACTCACCATCACCACACGGAAGCCAGTGAAGAAGCGGCGAGCATCCAGGGCAGGAGCGGTCTCACAGTCTGATGACAGATCTCTGATGTTGCGCACACAGCTGAAGGTCTGGTCCAACAGATAGGCTGACGACACACACCAGACACCACATAAACTGTGTGAAACTGTTCGTCCCTGTTCGTAAGCAATATATTTGTTACTCAAATACTCTCTCAGACATATTAACTGTGCAAATCACATGCAAACACCCAAAAAGGGACAAATGCAGGTATGTATGGATAGACAGACAGTTCTGCTGATGATGAGCATCGGTTTGTTCAAGTTTACTGTGGCTTCTGGAGAAGACCTACTTGCTGAAATTTCAAACATCTGTTTTGTATTGTGTATTAAATAAGTATCACTTTGCACCTTTTCTTACGTGTTTATTTGTATTTTCACCATCAAACACACATAAAAACTGTTTTTAAGTCCACATGCAGAAACACAAAACATGCCACACACACACACACACACACACACACACACACACACACACACACACACACACACACAGAGAACAAGGAAATTTTGTCTTTATCTTTGTCTCAATGCTTGTCTCATGTGTACCACAGTTTTCATACAATTTCTCAACAAAGTAAAATGGAGAGTCAGGCAGCCAGTCCAGATGCAACAGTCACACATGACCAGTGACACCCAGCTGCAGCATGATGGAATCCTGTGGGTAATGGATCCCCTGCCACGATCCTGTCATGGTCAAATGCTAGCTGTGAGCCAGGGGCTGATCACTGCTTTCGTATCACAGGCACATACAAAGTGGGTTGATTTTAATGTTTCTTTTTTGCTATGGAACCAAATCTGCTGACAGTTCACTGATAAAGTCAGCGTCGATTATTTTTTGCTATGAAACCAGATCTGCTGACAGTTCACTCACATGGTCAGCATTGATGATAATGGTTTTTGCTAAGGAACCAAATCTGCTGACAGTTCACTGATATGGTCAGAGGATGTTCAGCTTGGGTTGTCATCAGGACAGGGGTCTGCAGGTGGACACTCCATATGGAAGGTGTGGCACAAGCATTCTGTTCACACTGTATTCAAGCAGAGAGCACAGCAATACAACTACATTGGTTTTTGTCTCAGTTTCGTCCACACTGTGTGTGGATTGGTTTGTTTTTCAATGTCTGTGAGCCAAATTTCACAGCAGAGGGGCAAAGAAAGAAACGGGGAGGAAGACGGAGGTTTTGAGACAGAAATCCTCAGCCCCTCACTAGCAGTTGATGGGGACCATCAAGGTCTGTCCTGACCACAGAACCCCTGGTTTCCCCTGTCACACAGTCCACCAGCCTTTCTGACAACACAACCCCTGGTTTCCCTGTCACACAGTCCACCGACCTCTGACAACAGAATCCCTGGTTTCCCCTGTCACACAGTCCACCGGCCTCTCTGACAACACAACCCCTGGTTTCCCCTGTCACACAGTCCACCGGCCTCTCTGAAAACACAACGCCTGGTTTCCCTGTCACACAGTCCACCGGCCTCTCTGACAACACAACCCCTGGTTTCCCCTGTCACACAGTCCACCGGCCTCTCTGACAACACAACCCCTGGTTTCCCCTGTCACACAGTCCACCGGCCTCTGACAACAGAATCCCTGGTTTCCCCTGTCACACAGTCCACCAGCCTCTCTGACAACACAACCCCTGGTTTCCCTGTCACACAGTCCACCGGCCTCTCTGACAACACAACCCCTGGTTTCCCTGTCACACAGTCCACCGGCCTCTCTGACAACAGAACCCCTGGTTTCCCCTGTCAAACAGTCCACTAGCCTTTCTGACAACAGAACCCCTGGTTTCCCCTGTCACACAGTCCACTGGCCTCTCTGACAACACAACCCCTGGTTTCCCCTGTCACACAGTCCACTGGCCTCTCTGACAACACAACCCCTGGTTTCCCTATCACACAGTCCACCGGCCTCTCTGACAGCACAACCCCTGGTTTCCCTGTCACACAGTCCACTGGCCTCTCTGACAACAAAACCCCTGTTTCCCTGTCACACAGTCCACCGGCCTCTCTGACAACAGAACCCCTGGTTTCCCTGTCACACAGTCCACTGGCCTCTCTGGCAACACAACCCCTGGTTTCCCTGTCATACAGTCCACCGGCCTCTCTGGCTACACAAACCCCTGGTTTCCCTGTCACACAGTCCACCGGCCTCTTTGACAACAGAACCCCTGGTTTCCCCTGTCACACAGTCACCAGCCTCTCTGACAACACAACCCCTGTTTCCCTGTCACATAGTCCACCGGCCTCTCTGACAACACAACCCCTGGTTTCCCTGTCACACAGTCCACCGGCCTCTTTGACAAACAGAACCCCTGGTTTCCCTGTCACACAGTCCACCAGCCTCTCTGACAACAGAACCCTGGTTTCCCTGTCACACAGTCCACCGGCCTCTCTGACAACACAACCCTGGTTTCCCTGTCACACAGTCCACCGCCTCTCTGACAACAGAACCCCTGGTTTCCCTGTCACACAGTCCACCAGCCTCTCTGACAACAAACCCTGGTTTCCCTGTCACACAGTCCACCGGCCTCTCTGACAACACAACCCCTGGTTTCCCCTGTCACACAGTCCACCGGCCTCTCTGACAACACAACCCCTGGTTTCCCCTGTCACACAGTCCACCGGCCTCTCTGACAACACAACCCCTGGTTTCCCTGTCACACAGTCCACCGGCCTCTCTGACAACAAACCCCTGGTTTCCCTGTCACACAGTCCACCGGCCTCTTGACAACAGAACCCCTAGTTTCCCTGTCACACAGTCCACCGCCTCTCTGACAACCATACCCTGGTTCCCTGTCACATCAGTCCCACTGGCCTCTTGACACCACCCTGGTTCCCGTTACCACCAATCAGACCTCATTGACACAGAACCCCCTAGTTTCGCACTCAGTCCAGCTACTCGTACAAGCATACAGACTCTCGGCTATCTTCCTAACATACACCCTTCGAGCTACTCCCCACACTACAGACATCATCCAGGCTCTCTCACAACATACAGACATCATTCCGTTTCCCCATCAACATCATCCCAGCTACTCCTCACAACATACAGACATCATTCCCACTTACATCCCACCTTCGACAATCATACCCCTGTTCTCACCAACATCAGACATCATTCCAGCACTCCCCAACATACAGACATCATTCACCAGCTTTCCGTCACACATCAACCGCCTCTCTACAACAGACACATTCCCAGCGTATCCCTCAACATACAGACATCCATTCCCAGCTACTCTCACCTAACATCTGACATCATCCAGCTGACTCTCACAACATACAGCATCTTTCCCAGCTACTCTCACCAACCTACAGACACATTCCCAGTACTCCCACCAACATACAGACATCATTCCCAGCTACTCTTCCTAACATACAGACATCATTCCAAGCTACTCTTACACATACAGACATCATTCCCAGCTACTCCAACATACAGACATCATTCCCAGCTACTCCCACCAACATACAGACATCATTCCAGCTACTCCCACCAACATACAGACATCATTCCAGCTACTCCACCAACATACAGACATCATTCCCAGCTACTCCCCAACATACAGACATCATTCCCAGCTACTCCCACCAACATACAGACATCATTCCAAGCTACTCTCACCAACATACAGACATCATTCCCAGCTACTCCCCAACATACAGACATCATTCCCAGCTACTCCCACCAACATACAGACATCATTCCCAGCTACTCTCACCAACATACAGACATCATTCCCAGCTACTCCACCAACATACAGACATATTCAGACTCACAGACTCATTCCCAGCTACTCCACAACATACAGACATCATTCCCAGCTACTCCACCAACATACAGACATCATTCCCAGCTACTCCACCAACATACAGACATCATTCCCAGCTACTCCCACCAACATACAGACATCATTCCAGCTACTCCACCAACATACAGACATCATTCCCAGCTACTCTCTCAACATACAGACATCATTCCCAGCTACTCACCAACATACAGACATCATTCCCAGCTACTCCACAACATACAGACATCATTCCCAGCTACTCTCACCAACATACAGACATCATTCCCAGCTACTCCCACCAACATACAGACATCATTCCCAGCTACTCCCCAACATACAGACATCATTCCCAGCTACTCCCACAACATACAGACATCATTCCAGCTACTCTCACCAACATACAGACATCATTCCCAGCTACTCTCACCAACATACGACATCATTCCCAGCTACTCCTCACCAACATACAGACATCATTCCCAGCTACTCCACCAACATACAGACATCATTCCCAGCTACCTCCAACTATACAGACATCATTCCCAGCTACTCCACAACATCAGACATCATTCCCAGCTACTCTCACCAACATACAGACATCATTCCCAGCTGACTCCCACCAACATACAGACATCATTCCCAGCTACTCCCAACATACAGACATCATTCCCAGCTACTCTCACCAACATAGACATCATTCCAGCTACTCTCACCAACATACAGACATCATTCCCAGTGCTCCCACCAACATACAGACATCATTCCAGCTACTCCCAACATACAGACATCATTCCCAGCTACTCTCACCAACATACAGACATCATTCCCAGCTGCTCCCACCAACATACAGACATCATTCCCAGCTACTTGTACTAGCATACAGACATCATTTGGAGCTTCTCTTACTAACATACAGACATCATTTGGAGAATACTCTCAACACAAGGACTACATCATTCCGAGCTACTCCCACAGGACAACATTATTCTGAGCTATTCCCACCCCAAGGACAACATCACTCTGAGCTATTCCCACCACTCCACAGATGACATCATTCTGGGCTATTGCCCATTCTTCAGGATCCACACAGGATACAAGGGAAATCAACATGCGCCGACTGTCCAGTGGTCTATCCCTGCATACATTACTCTATTGGTCTATCCCTGCATACATTACTCTATTGGTCTATCCTGCATACATTTCAGCAGCCTTCCATTCTTCCCTCACCACTAACATGGTGACAGCCCTGATATGGCCCTTCGCGGTCGGCTGGGCTATAAGCAACATTACCTTACCTCCCCTTTCCCTCACAATCTCCCCCACCCCTTCACCCCACAAAGACGCCCTCACCCTGACCCAACGCCCCTCACCCCTCCTGGCACTCTTCCAGTCCCTCCGGTACCCAGCTGTCCCTGAAAAGGACCAATGTCCGGTGTCCTACCTGCAGGATTGCTGTCCAGGCAGTCCACAGAGGTCAAAGGGCTTGGCAGACCCAGCTGACCCACCGCCTCCGACTCCATCACTGTGTAGATGGGGTCACCGCTCTGTGTAGGACAACACACACAACACACATACATACACCATGCCCATTTATACCACACACATATACACCACGCCCAAATTCACCACACACATATACACCAAACACGTACCCACCATACACATATACACCACACCCATGTACACCACACACATATACACCACACTCATACATACCACACACAAATACACCACACTCATACATACCACACACCTATACACCACACTCATACATACCACACACATATACACCACACCCATATATACCACACACATATATACCACACCCATGTATACCACACACATTTACACCACACCCATACATATCGCACACATATACAACACACCCATATATACCACACATACATACACCACATCCATATATACCACACACATATACACCACACCTATACATACGACACACATATACACCACACCCATACATACCACACATATATACCCATATATACCACACATATATACACCACATCCATATATACCACACACATATACACCACACCTATACATAACGACACACATACACACCACACCCACACATATATACCCATATATACCACACACATATACACACATGTATACTACACACCACACCCAAGTATACTACACACATTTACACCACACCCATACATACCACACACATATACACCACACCCATATATACCACACACATACACACCATACCCAAATATACCACACACATACACACCTCACCCATACACACCACACACATACACACCACACACATACACACCACACACAAATATACCACTCACATACACACCACACCTATACATGCTACATACATATACACCACACCCATATATACCACACACATTTACACCACACCCATACCATACCATACACCCTACACCAACACACCAAGCATACACACATACATACGACACACATACCACCACCACATACACACCACACAAACCGATCACCACCACCAAGTCATCACTGTCAAACTGGATCATTCCTCGATCTGCTGGTCAAGATCCTGATGTATCTGTTACATAACAAGTCTACACCACAAGAATCTGCAACTCTCCTTCCTTTCCCCCTCCCCATCCTGCCCCATGGCAGATTCCACAGGTCTTACCCTCTTCTTTTTTTTCATTTTCAACACAAACAATATACAGTGATTGCATTAACGGAGAATACCGACACTCTCTTACACTGGGAGTGGTTTCATTTTGCCGATACCAGCAGCTAAATTGGATCAGAGTTGCATCAGAATGGGGAAGAAAATCCATATATTAACTTTCAAGCAGCGCCTGGATCATGGCCCAAGCAACTTCTAAATCCAACGAATTACATGTACAGCAGTTTTTAATCAGCACTTCCATCACATTACGTCCACGTCATACCTTTTGCATCAGACACTGAGCCAAAGAGGCATGCTCTTCATTCCTTAAAAAGACAGCACTGCAATCAGCCGTCAATGATTCTCTTGTGGCCTTAGATCTGAGCAGGTTACTATGGATAAAACCCGACAATAATCAACAGTTTCTTCTTAAAAATCAAACCAATCTAGACTCTGACAGCACAGAAAATGTACAAGGTTACAAGTCCCACACAGACTTGAACACATCATGTTGAAATGTAGGCCTATCCTGACCTTGAGGTCTCTTTGTTGTCAATGGTGTTGCTTCCCTTGCTTCCCACACTGCCTCGTTGAGGGACAGTGCAGAGTAGTCGGTGCTGGGACCAGGCTGTAAAGTCCCCAGCGCAATCACTGTGTTATATCAACTTCAACGAAACTGTCCTTTGAGATGATGCTTGTGAACAACTTGCCCCTGAAGGTATCCTCCTCTGAACTCTGACATCTCACCGACAGCATAGCAGTTCAGCCAGTCCAGAACAAAGGGACCACTTGCATAAACAGACTTATAACAGCCAACAAGCAGCTCTCCAATGTCATTTTGTCAACACCATTTCTCCTGCATTTCTTCAAAATTCCTGTATACTTTTTTCTCATATTTTTTTTTCTTTACTTGACCTGGTTGCAACAACCCGGAGGTGCAGTTGACAGCCTGAGACAACGCAAAATCACTGTGCAGAAGATGGATGAAATGACTGGTGACCATGATTCTTCAGACTCTGCAAAAGATGCACAAGTTCATCACCCTGACAAGGGTCAGGCATCAGCTGTGAGCTGATGACCTTCACCCCTACTCTGAGCACAAGCACAGTCAGTACCTTGTAGAAGGAGGTGTTAGGAAGAGCGGCAGACAGGGCGGGGGTCTGGAAGGAGGAGGAGGAGAACTCTTCCTGGTAGTCGTGAAAAACGCTGAGTGAATCCACCAGGTCAGGCTGAGTGTAGGTATCACTGTTCCCACCTGATCAGAGCATACAACCAGGCATGGTCACCACACTGCAACTTGGGATTAGTACTTGGTGCACAATGCCTACCATCCAAACAGACACAGGTTATCACACCTCAGAGTGACTTGCTAGTAACACATACAACCTGGTACAGATACTTATCGAAGGGAAACAGGATTAGCACTGTACAAACACCAGTGACAACTAGGACATATTACACAACACACAACACACATTACACAGCACACAACACACAGCACACAACACATAGCACACAACAGATGCACAGCACATAGCACATAACACACAACACACAGCACATTACACACATTGCATAGCACACAACACATCACACAACACATGGCACACAACACACAACACATCACACACAGCACATCGCACACAACACAGCATGTAGCACACAACACATAGCCACAACACAGCACACACACAAGCACACAACACATAGCACACAACACTCAAGCACACACAACAACAGCATAGCAAACACTCCACAGCACACAACACAATATAAACACTAAAGCACACAAAACACAAACAAACATATACAGTACATACATAAACAAAGCACAACACACAACAACTCAGCACAAACACAACCACACACACACACACACACTCCAAACCCTTACTTATTATACAGAGTAGATGTAGAGCTGACCATCCCGTGTCTCTGACCTAACAGTGTCAGAGTTTTCAAACAAAAAGAGTTCCTCTGGGAAGCACACTGAGTCCTCTTCCCTGCAACACACAGTATGATGTTAGACTGTGGATCAACTAGGTTACAACACACAGTGTGATGTTAGACTGTGGATCAAATAGGTCACAACACGCAGTGTGATGTTAGACTGTGGATCAACTAGGTCACAACACACAGTGTGATGTTAGACTGTGGATCAACTAGGTCACAACACACAGTGTGATGTTAGACTGTGGATCAACTAGGTCACAACATGCAGTGTGATGTTAGACTGTGGATCAACTAGGTTACAACACACAGTGTGATGTTAGACTGTGGATCAACTAGGTCACAACACGCAGTGTGATGTTAGACTGTGGATCAACTAGGTCACAACACACAGTGTGAGGTTAGACTGTGGATCAACTAGGTCACAACACACAGTGTGATGTTAGACTGTGGATCAAATAGGTCACAACACGCAGTGTGATGTTAGACTGTGGATCAACTAGGTCACAACACACAGTGTGATGTTAGACTGTGGATCAACTAGGTCACAACACACAGTGTGAGGTTAGACTGTGGATCAAATAGGTCACAACACACAATGTGATGTTAGACTGTGGATCAACTAGGTCACAACATGCAGTGTGATGTTAGACTGTGGATCAAATAGGTCACAACACACAGTGTGATGTTAGACTGTGGATCAAATAGGTCACAACACACAGTGTGATGTTAGACTGTGGATCAAATAGGTCACAACACAGTGTGATGTTAGACTGTGGATCAACTAGGTCACAACACAAAGTGTGATGTTAGACTGTGGATCAAATAGGTCACAACACACAGTGTGATGTTAGACTGTGGATCAACTAGGTCACAACACAAAGTGTGATGTTAGACTGTGGATCAAATAGGTCACAACACACAGTGTGATGTTAGACTGTGGATCAACAAGGTCACAACACGTAGTATGATGTTAGACTGTGGGTCAGCTAGGTCACTACAACACGCAGTGTGATGTTAGACTGTAGATCAAATAGGTCACAACACACAGTGTGATGTTAGACTGTGGATCAACTACATCACACTGTGGATCAACTAGGTCACAACACACAGTGTGATGTTAGACTGTGGATCAAGTAGGTCACAACACACAGTATGATGTTAGACTGTGGGTCAACTAGGTCACAACACGCAGTGTGATGTTAGACTGTGGATCAAATAGGTCACAACACACAGTGTGATGTTAGACTGTGGATCACAAGGTCACAACACACAGTGTGATGTTAGACTGTGGATCAACTAGGTCACAACACACAGTGTGATGTTAGACTGTGGATCAACTAGGTCACAACACACAGTGTGATGTTAGGCTGTGGATCAACTAGGTCACAACACACAGTGTGATGTTAGACTGTGGATCAACTAGGTCACAACACACAGTGTGATGTTAGACTGTGGATCACTAGGTCACAACACACAGTGTGAGTTAGACTGAGGATCAACTAGGTCACAACACACAGTGTGATGTTAGACTGTGGATCAAATAGGTCACAACACACAGTGTGATGTTAGACTGTGGGTCAACTAGGTCACAACACAAAGTGTGATGTTAGACTGTGGATCAAATAGGTCACAACACACAGTGTGATGTTAGACTGTGGATCAACTAGGTCACAACACAAAGTGTGATGTTAGACTGTGGATCAAATAGGTCACAACACGCAGTGTGATGTTAGACTGTGGATCAACAAGGTCACAACACGTAGTATGATGTTAGACTGTGGGTCAGCTAGGTCACCACAACACGCAGTGTGATGTTAGACTGTGGATCAACTAGATCACAACACACAGTGTGATGTTAGACTGTGGATCAACTACATCACACTGTGGATCAACTAGGTCACAACACACAGTGTGATGTTAGACTGTGGATCAAATAGGTCACAACACACAGTGTGATGTTAGACTGTGGATCAACTAGGTCACAACACACAGTGTGATGTTAGACTGTGGATCAACTAGGTCACAATACACAGTGTGATGTTAGACTGTGGATCAACTAGGTCACAACATGCAGTGTGATGTTAGACTGTGGATCAACTAGGTCACAACACACAGTGTGAGGTTAGACTGAGGATCAACTAGGTCACAACACACAGTGTGATGTAATTAGACTGTGGATCAACTAGGTCACAGCACACAGTGTGATGTTAGACTGTGGATCAACTAGGTCACAGAACACAGTGTGATGTTAGACTGTGGATCAGTTTGGTCACCAGTCACAAGCTCTAGAACAGCCATATGTATGGTGACTTGCTGTTGTGTTTTACTTCAGTGGAGCATAAATCAGCCAAAAGACTGACTAAGGAACTAAAGGGTACAGCTGACTTTCATTCTCTTTGGTAAGAATGTGCCTGTGAAAGAACCAAATAGGAACAGGGATATTATATTTTCATTATGATTAATCATCTTTTCTTTCTTCTATATTTTGCATTCCCGGCCATGCTACATCCTCAATCTGGTTAGTATGGTGAAGTCCACAGTCCTCTGCAGAGACCCTACTGGTCCCACAGCTTCTCCTGGACCTCAACTGAACTGGGCCACATCTGGTGTCTCAAGGGCACTAATTCTGTTTTCTTCCTGTGTCGCTTCTCCTGTCGATGTGGCTGGGCCCCTTTCAGGCTGGAGGCTCGGCGCTGTCGCTACCTGGTAAACCATGGGACAAGCACCATACTGTCAAATGTCAGTCTGCATGGCCATAATGGGTAAGATGCATAGTGTCTGGTCTTCCCCTGTGCTTGTGACTCTGCAGGAGGTCTGCCCGCTGGCCTCAGCCGACACATTCCGACTTCAAAGCAGCTCTTGGTTGTCTGGTTATCACATTAATGCAGGGCTAACGTGCACCAGACAGTGCAGGTTCGGACTCAAGTTTTCCTCCTCTAACGCTATGTTGGTACGTGGCACCTTCTTCTATATTATCCAGTGCATCCCCAAACCCAAAGCTTGAGGGATCCCCAATCCACCAACCAGGGCATGCACCTCTACACTGTACAGTACCAGCGGGAGGGATCAATCATCTAATTAATCCAAACTGTTCATCTCTGAGCTAAAATGATTCCTTGGCATGAACTGGGAGTCTCATAAAATCTCTTGTGAGCACAAAAACAAAATTTCAGGGAAATGACTACTCTAAAATCGGCCTGTCCACAGTAGGAGACACAGTGAAGATGACACTAACAGAGGAATTAAATGGAAGAGAAATGGCATGACATGTATACCTGTACTCCCTATCAGTATCACAGCAAGTTATTGATAATCAACGGATTTTCTATGCACAATACAAACATGCACACATTTACATCTCAAAACCTACATAAAACAGCATCATCACCACTCACAACACACACA
Source organism: Conus canariensis (assembly GCA_033310375.1). Taxonomy (NCBI): domain Eukaryota; kingdom Metazoa; phylum Mollusca; class Gastropoda; order Neogastropoda; family Conidae; genus Conus; species Conus canariensis. The sequence goes on along the minus strand of CM065737.1, from coordinate 42,306,584 downwards.
CTCTCTCTCTCTCTCTCTCATAGACAAATGCATACACACTCTCTCTCTCTCTCTCTCACACTCTCTCTCTCTCTCTCTCTGTGGATTGTTTTTCTCGCCCGTTTCTTGCTGCAGTGCATGGACGTGGAAGCAAACCCAGGACCTACACATTCGGATCTCCTCATACAAATGGAAGAACATATAACTCGTTTAAACGACGCCGTGAATGTCTTGACAAAGAAATGTGCTTTCCTTGAAAGCAGATACGAACAAGTCGTAGACTGGATGGATTACTTCGATGAAGTACGCCAGAATGTGGACGATGATATTGATAAGCTTGAGGCATTTTCCAGACAAAACAACGTGAAATTTTTCAACGTCTACGAGGAAGAAAATGAAACTTATTCTGACTGCGCCAGGAAGGTTGTTCAGCTTCTGAACAGGTTTTACCCCTGCAAGACTTGGTCCCTGGAGGATGTTGAACGGGCCCATCGTGTAGGACGGAAAAGAGAACACTCTGCCTACCCCCGTCCCCTCATTGCAAAACTACACAGGTGGAGTGATAAACTGTCAGTTCTAAGTGAAAAGGACAGCAGAAAGGACTTGGCTGATACGCTGAACATTCGTGTGGGTGGCGATCTCACGAACAGACAGCAGAGTGTCATCAGACGAGAGAAGGAAGAAGGACGACGTGCCTTCTTTCGCAACGGACGCCTGCATATTGACGACAACAGAAGAGAGCAGCGCCATGGAAACCGTGCTGGCAGACAACGTTCTCTGCAAAGCCATCACGCTGAAATTAAAAACCAGCAGCGGCAATCTGTCAGCCCACCTCCTCCCTCTGATATGGAATCTTTTCCTGCCCTCAGACGTCCACATGCCTCAGCTCAGCAGAACGACGGATCCTCTTGTGTTGCGCTTTGCCCGACATCCCACTCCGCGCCCTACCCTCTCTCTTCAGCCCCAACGCCACGTCCTCAGAGAACGCCGCGAACCAAGGCCAGTGTTCGCCAGACAGCTTCACCAAGTCCTGTTCCTTCCGCTTCTGGTGACAGTGCTGCTGTTCCACAGGATCTGGACCTTGCCAGCCAGGAGACCCTCGCACCTGATCCAGTGGACAGTGTGAGTGATAAACTCGCTGATAAATCTTCCGTCTACCAGAGAACTGTCACCTCATTCTCCCGCACCACCACGGCTTCCAGTGTGATTAGCGCTCCTCCACCGCTCAGTGCATGTTCGCAAAAAAGTGTATATACTCATGCTGGTTCACCTGCCCATACTGTGCCTGTGACAACGGACAAATTGAATGGTTTCCTGTCTAGTGGAATTGCCTCTGCCGACCATTCCTCCGTTCTAGACCCTGTGGATACATGGAACTCCGACGATGTTGAAAGTCAGTCTTTCTCTCAGCCCTTGTTTCAGCCCCAGCAGTCTCCTTTAGTAAGTGACCAGTCCCCTACCTGTTCTTACTTCATTCCTCAAGTTTCATATGAAAACGAAACCCCAGTCAAATCACCATGCCACCCACCTCAAACCCGTAGCAGAGCCAAATGTCGCCAAACACACCTGACAGACACATTCACTACCACTCCTCGTACAGCCCCAGCCCCCTCTAGTAGCTAGGAATTCGGCCCTGCCTGTGTTTCAAATCACCCCACGGCTCAACAATCTGGCATTTTAAAAGATGCCAAAACATTACGGTTCTTGACTTACAATGTGGAAGGTATGTCAACAGTATATGATCATGAGGTTCGCTCTTTTGTGTCTGTTTATGATTTCATTCTTTTCGTTGAAACTTTTTCAGATTCCTTCCCAAGTCACTTGTTTCCTTATCATGATGTATATATTTCTCCTGGTATTCAAGTTTCTGATTCCGTTACCGCTAGACTGTCCGGTGGAATTGCACTTCTTGTAAAGAAAAAGCTGACTAGATTTATTACACATATCACAATTGAATATGACAACTGTTTGGTTCTCAAGATATCGAAACTACAAACGGGTTTTTATTTTGACTGTTTCTTGATTGGTTTGTATATCCCACCTTCAAATAGTGTTTATTATGCTGAAACTGAAATTGATAATGGTTTATGTTTTTTGGATAACTGTATCGCTGATTTATTTGAAGAATATGGCGAGCTACCTCTCATTGTTTTTGGAGATTTGAATGCCAGAACAGGCAATGGTAATGTTTCTGACTTCTCCATAGATGACTTTATTGGTGAAAATGCAGATGATTCAAAGCAGTGTACAAGATTTCGTAGGGAGTCAAAGGATGGTGTTACAAATGAATTTGGTAAATATTTACTTCAAATATGTGATCAATATAACCTGATTATAATGAACGGACTTGTTTTGGGTGATGAGGGGGGAAACTTCACTTACATTGCCTATAATGGATGTAGTGTTATTGATTACTTTATTGTATCTGAATGTATGTTTCATGCGGGTTCATATTTAAACGTTATTCCCAGAACTGACTCAAAACATATGCCTGTAGAAATATTTCTTGAAGTACCTAAGGCCATTGAACTGAAACCCACCTCAACCCATTCTACGATAAGTAAAGTTACTAAGTTTGTGTGGAATAATGAAAAGAAAAATGATTATTGTGCAATGTTTAATGATAATGATGTTAAGAAACTAATTCAAGATGCTAGTAATTTAATAGATCTTGATATTGATGCCTCATTAGCCTCATTCATTGGTGGTCTCAAGAAGGCTGGGAAAAGTATGTTAAAGACGTTCAGGGTAGATAGTTTCAGACAAAAGCCATGGTTTGACAGAGAATGTGCAGAAAAAAGACGTGAAGTACGTAAAGCTTTACGAACATTTCGCAGAGTTTGCGACAGTATTGTAAAAAATGATGTTGACAATGATAGTAAAAAGCTACAAATGATATATTACAGATATATGTATGTGATTTCAAGGAGACAGTATAAAATTCTGCTTAGCATTAAGAGGTCCGAACATAAACACTCAATTCTAGATACCCTTGTGAATAGTAGTGGCGATCCTAAACGTTTTTGGGGAACTGTTAAATCTGTTCTTATATCTAAAGAATTAAAGCATAATTCGATCACTTCTGGTGAATGGTTTGATCATTTCAAGATGGTTTTTAATAGTGATCTATCTAATGATACTGATTTACCAGATTTTGAAGAAACTTTTCAAACTAACTTGCCTGTAGACACAAACTTGGACTGTGCTCCACTAGACAGAGCGATAGAGCAATGGGAAATTGAGGATGCTATAAAAGCTTTGAAATATGGAAAAGCATCTGGTTCCGATGGATTAAGTGGTGAATTTTATAAAAACTCATCTCAAGAAGTCATTCTATTTTTAATTCAATACTTCAATAAACTGTTTGATTCTGGTAGTTTTCCTAAGGGGTGGTCTCAGTCTATCATTCTACCTGTGTATAAAAAGGGTAATCCTGATTGTCCTGACAATTACAGGGGTATTTCCTTGCTAGATATTGGAGGCAAGTTGTACAGTTATATCCTTAATAAAAGACTTACTGAATGGGTCGAAGATAATGATTTAATTGATTCATCTCAAGCTGGTTTTAGACGAAATCATAGTACAATTGATCACATTTTTACCCTTCTGGCACTAATTCAAAAGCAGTTACTCAATCGGAGCAAGCTATACGTTGCCTTTATTGATTTCAAAAAGGCCTTCGACTTAGTTAACAGGCAGTACCTTTGGATGGTATTAAAGAAGAAAGGAATCAGAGGTAAAATGTACAAAGCTATCAAAGGCATGTATGAAACGGTCAAAGCTAGTGTAAAAGTGAACAACCAATGCACTGAACCATTCTTCTGTCCTCGTGGCCTGAGACAAGGTGACAACTGCAGTCCAGTTTTATTCTCGCTATTTATTAATGAACTTGCAATTGATGTAACCCGTAATGGTAAACACGGTGTAAAGCTATCCCCAGATTTAATGGAAATTTTGATACTACTTTTTGCTGATGATGTTCTGTTACTATCTTTCTCGGTTATTGGTCTGCAACGACAGCTGAATATTTTGAGGGATGCCTCGAATAGAATGAATTTATCGGTTAATTTAGATAAAACTAAAGTGGTCGTCTTTCGCAAAGGCGGTTACATTGCAGCGAGAGAAAAATGGTTCTTTGGTAGCAATAAGCTAGAAGTGGTCAATCAGTATAAATACCTTGGTATCATTTTTTCTCCTTCCCTCTCTTTCTCCTACGCTATGGAAGATAGAGCTGCGAAAGCAAAGAGAGGAGTTGTATGTATCTTAAAACTGCTGTGGTCCCTTGGTGAAAAGCATCCAAAAGTGTTCTTTAAATTATTTGATTGTCAAATCCTACCAATGCTAACTTACGGCTCTGAAGTTTGGGGATTGATTGCAAATCAGAATTTGATTGAAAAAGTACACCTCTTTGCGTTGAAAAGATTGTTAAATGTTAGCGTTAAGACACCTAATGTCCTCGTCTATGGTGAATGTGGTAGATATCCTCTTTATGTTCATACTTATACAAGATGTGTTAAATATTGGTTGAAACTTTTGAGAATGTCTGATGAGCGTCTGCCTTTAAAATCTTATAAAATGCTGTTAGCTCTTCACTATAAAAATCAGAACAATTGGGTTTCTGCCGTATGCTTTACTTTATACAAATATGGATTCGGACATGTATGGGAACACCAAGGTGTTCAAAATATTCATCTTTTTCTCAGAGAATTCAAGCAAAGGCTAATCGATTGTTTCATTCAAGGATGGGAGGCTCAGTTGAGAGATAAAAGTCGGTATACATTTTATGCATCTTTCAAACTATCGTTTGGTACATCTCAATACTTATTCGACCTAAAACAGTGTGTACTGAAAAAGTCCTTAATCAGATTTAGATTAGGTGTTTCAGCATTACGAACGCATCGGTACCGATACTCTAATAATGTCTCCCCTAACTGTCCATTTTGTGAGAGTGTCCCAGAAAGTGAACTTCATTTTATATGCGTCTGTCCCAAATACTCAAATGTTAGAGAAAAATACATTCCTTGTAAATATTACAATTACCCTTCTTCTTTCAGGTTATCGTTACTGATGTGTGACACTAAATGTATGTGCAGACTGGCAGCATATCTAACTGATGCATTTAAAATCCGTAATCTTGCTATTTCCTCTGCAGGTTAGTATGGTTGTTAATCATATTCATTTTCAATGTAGTATCCTGACATGATTTCCCTTTGTACCCCCTCCCCTTGACATGGGCAGAAGGCCTGGCTCATTAAACATTTTGTCATTGTCATTGTCATTGTCATTGTCTCTCTCTCTCTGTCTGTGTCACACACACACACACACACACACACACACACAACACACACACACACACACACACACACTGTCTCACACACACTCATAGACAAATGTATAAACATACTGTCTCTCTCTCCCTCTCTCTCTTTCTCTCTCTCACTTACACACACAGTACAAATACACACACACTCCATTACATGGCAACTAAAGGAGAGAAAGTGAAGCCTCACGGCTGTGAAAAGGGCAGGCACTGGGTGAAGGCTTGTCTGTCAGCGTCACTGCACTCCTCGTCACAGCAACAGTTCACATCACATGCATTGCCCGTCACATCGCAGGGGCACTGACCTACCACTGCACACATCACAGTAACTGTTCACGTCACATGCATTCCTTGTCACATCAAAGCAACAGTTCACATCACACACATTGCCTGTCACATCACAGGAAAAATGACCCACCACTGCACACATCACAGCAACAGTTCACATCACACACATTGCCAGTCACATCACAGCAACAGTTCACATCATACTCATTGCCAGTCACATCACAGCACACATCACAGCAACAGTTCACATCACACACATTGCCAGTCACATCACAGCAACAGTTCACATCACACACATTGCCCGTCACATCACAGCAACAGTTCACATCACACACATTGCCCGTCACATCACAGGGGCCGCCACTGAACACATCACAGCAACAGTTCACATTACACATATTGCCCGTCACATCACAGCAACAGTTCACATCACACACATTGCCCGTCACATCACAGGGGCCACCACTGTACAGATCACAGCAACAGTTCACATCATACACATTGCCTGTCACATCACAGCAACAGTTCACATCACACACATTGCCGTCACATCACAGCAACAGTTCACATCACACGCATTGCCCATCACATCACAGCAACACATCACACGCATTGCCCATCACATCACAGGGACAATGACCCACCACTCCACACATCACAGCAACAGTTCACATCACACACATTGCCCGTCACATCACAGCAACACATCACACGCATTGCCCATCACATCACAGGGACAATGACCCACCACTGCACATGTGACAGCAACAGTTCACGTCACACACACATTGCCTGTCATGTTCTGTCAGGCATCAGAATGCACTTTTGGCTGTATTTTTCAGCCCATTGCGTTTCACGTTACAGATTTCTTTTAAAAGATAAGGCAACCACACTGTATAAACGTGTTACCCATTGGAAAGTGTTGGACACACACCTTAATTGTGCATCGCACCTTAATTGTGTGGGTGCTTGTGTGTATGTGCATGTCTGTGCATGTGTGTGTGTGTGTGTCTGCATGTGTGTGTGTATGTGTGTGTGCATGTGTGTGTGTGTGTGTGTGTGTGTGTGTGTGTGTGTGAGGACCCAGGGTGACCAGACCTGCGCCCTCTACCATGTGCCCTCACCATACATGCCCACAGGAAAAAGTGTCATCCCCAATCCAGGTCAGGTTCTGAATGCAGTTCTTGTCACAGATGATCATTTATAGGATGGAGACAGAGAGAGAGAGAGTGAGAGAGGGAGACATAGTGAGAGAGAGAGAGAGAGAGAGACAGAGAGAGAGAGACAGAGACAGAGGGAGAGAGAGAAAGAAAGAAAGAGAGTCAGAGAGAGAGAGAGAGAGAGAATGGTGGGAGAGGGGGGAAAGGAATGTGTGTACATATATATGCATATGCATGTGAGCACTTTCATGAATATACGAGTAAGATAAGATAATGTTGCTTATAGCCCAGCCGACCGCAAGGGGCCACATCAGGGCTGTCACCACGTTAAAATCAACTCACAAGTCATTAAAAAAAAAAAAACCACCTTTCACACATCTCTTTAAAAGACATCTTCTAGAAACGCACCAGAAACTTCGTTAAAAATCTTTCATCCGTAAAATCTTAAATCATATGAAAAATGTTAATCTCTCTCAAAAACTCAAAGATCACGTCAGGCGGAACATCCCTGAACAGGATTTTCATGGACTCTGCTGTAAAATGTTTGTGTCTCACATCGTGCAAGTCCCAACACTCTAAAAGAATATGTTTCATTGTGAGTGGCACATGACATGGAATGCACCACGGAGCTTCCTCATTCTTTAAAAGGTACGAATGGGTAAAATACGAATGGCCGGTGTGCAGCCGGCACAGAACTGTTTCTTCCTTACGGCCACCAGACGTAGATGGGAGGAACTCATTAAGGTTTGGACGGATCTGAAAGAGTTTGTTATCCGTCTGTGTGTTCCAATCCTCCTGCCAGAGGTCTCTCACATAATCGTTAATTTTGGGTTTCAGATCTGAGCAAGGGATATAAATGTTGGACAGTTTCTCTCTTGTGGCATTCTTGGCTAAACGATCAACCATTTCATTCCCTCCGATGCCAACATGACCAGGAACCCAAGCCAGAATAATGTTGTAAATGAAATGAGGCAGGGAACAGTAAACGATAAACAGTAAACAAGTTGGGTATTTTTTGCTCCCATAAGAAAACCTAACACAGAGTAACTCGGAGCAGGCAATACAAATATATCTGCCTTCAAAAGGGATTGCGATGGTTCCCTTATGCAGCTAGTGAAGAGTTTTCATATCTGTAACATATTTTCTTAATTTCATGTTCCCAGTTTCTCCATCTTCAAATTCCGCCCCCCCCCCCCCCCCCCCCCCCCCCCCCTCCTTAAGTCCACATCTTTGCCAAGTCATTACTATGAAGATAGTTCAGTTGTTGGCCTGCGCTTGTTTTTCCCCCCACTATTAGATTGTTCGTCTATGTATTTGTCTGACTTTATTCAAGTTTAAAAGGCTGTGCCAGTCTTGAATAAAAGTTACTCTGTGTTAGGTTTTCTTATGGGAGCAAAAAATACCCAACTTGTTTACAGAATAATGTTGTAACCATCCGCTTTCAACTTGCTAAAAAGCTCAAAGAAATTTAAAAGTTCTGGATGCTGAAGGTTGCGGCCAGCTATGGCCTCCAAAGATGACAGTGAATCTGACAGAACCAGAAAGTCCCTCTTCTTAGAAAGTGAAATTATCTTTAATGCCAGAACCAGAGCAGTAATTTCAGCAGAATAGACAGAAGCATCTGGAGGTATATGCTTTAACAGTATCTGAGAAGGAGCACCAGGGCAATAGGCTGCACAGGCCCTCCATCCTCAGACTTGGAACCGTCAGTGAAAATTTTTTGATAAGACGGGAATTTTGAACAGAGGTCAGCATACAAGGCCTTGTATGCCAGAGAGCTGGTAGACTCTTTACGAAAAGCTGCAAGATCAAAACAAATCTCTGGTGTGAAAAAGGTCCACGGAGGCTGATCTGGAAACTTGGAAAAATCCGACACCACTCCTAGGTCTAGACCTGCATTCCGCACGTGAGGCTACATACGAAGACCAAACGGCGGAATACAGTTAGGGTTCGTTTCGAATTTGCTTTGAAACTGGGGGTCAAAGACACAGTCATAGGCAGGATTCTGCGGTTCTGAGAACAGTCTGATATAGTAATTTAGAGACATTTTCAGCCTGCGGTTGGACAGTGAGGGTTCACCTGCCTCTGCGTACAGGCTGTACACAGGGGTGGTGCGGAATGCTCCAAGACAGAGACGAAGCCCTTGATGGTGAATAGGATCCAAGAGTTTCAGATAAGAGGGTCTTGCAGAGCCGTACACAGCACAACCATAGTCCAGTTTGGAACGGACCAGGGCTCTGTAGAGATGCAGCAAAGTTTTCTTATCAGCGCCCCAGTCAGTGTGCGCTACGACCCGCAGAATATTTAGAGCTTTCTGGCAAGAAGTTTTGAGATTTTTAATGTGGCTGAGAAAGTTGAGTTTTTGATCAAAAAGAACTCCTAGGAATTTGGCTTCTTTTACAGCTGGAATGGTGGACTTGTCCACACGAATTTCAGGATCACCAAAAAATTGATGAAAATTGTGAAAATGGATTGACTGAGTTTTGGTACGTGAGAATGTAAACCCGTTTTCCTCGGCCCACTGCTGGATCTTGTTGACACAAAGTTGGAGTCGACGCTGTACGCTGGGGTAAGAAGCTCCAACTGCGTACAGCGTGAAGTCGTCAACGAACAGAGAGGACTCGGTGCCCCGGCTTACCGATTTGACAATGTCATTAATTTTAATGCTGAAAAGGGCAGGAGAAAGGATGCTCCCCTGAGGTACACCCAACTCCTGCCCATGGATGTCAGAAAGTGTGGTGCCAACACGCACCTGGAACTGTCGATTGGCCAGAAAGTTTTGGATAAACAGAGGCAGGTGACCACGAAAACCAAGTTTGTGCAGGTCCATAAGGATTCCTGATTTCCATGTGGTGTCATATGCTTTTTCGAGGTCGAAAAAGATAGCGACCACATGCTGTTTATTGACAAAGGCATTGCGGATGGTGGTTTCCAGACGGATTAGATGGTCGACTGTCGAGTGGTATTTCCGGAAACCGCACTGTTGCCTGGCCAAAAGGCCATCGGTTTCCAGCTTCCACATCAGACGGGAGTTGACCATCTTCTCCATCAACTTACAGAGGCAGCTAGTTAGAGCTATTGGACGATAGTTCGAAGGGTTAGTAAGGTCCTTTCCAGGCTTTGGAATTGGAATGATCAGGGCTTTCCGCCAGGAGGGCGGAAAGCACCCTGTGGTCCAGATATGGTTGTATACTTTAAGAAGGGTCTGGAGACAGTTTTCTGGAAAATGTTTCAAAACCTGATAATGAATATCATCCAGACCAGGGGCAGAATCAGTGCAGGTTTGTAAAGCTGTTTTCAGTTCATTGATTGAAAAAGGGAGATTGTAGGCTTCAGAGTTGTCTGATGTGAAATTGTATAAAGATTTCTCTCTGAGTTGTTTGTTTTTTAAAAAGGCTGCAGATTTATTTGAAGATGAGGAGTTCTGTTGGATGGTGGAAGCCAACAGATTGGCAACAGCTTGTTTGTCAGTGACCAGAGCATCGGCAAGTTTCAAGTGATGAATGGAGGGGTTGGTGTTTTTCCCCTTGATTTTTCTGATGATGTTCCAGACTTTTTTCTTTGAAGTTTTTGATGTCAGCCCGGAGCAGAAGTTTCTCCAAGACTGACGTTTACTGATTTTGAAAGTGTGTCTCAATTTGGCGCGGAGTTTCTGATGGGCTCGAGCGTTGGGACCTGAAGGTCGTTGGTATACCCGACGCTGAGCCCGTTTGCGAACTTTTGAAATTTGTTGGCAGTCTAAATTAAACCAGGGTGTTTTGGGCATTTGGAGTTTATTGGAAGACATTGGAATACAGGTTTTAGCACACTTTATCACAGTGTTAGTCAGAGATTCAGCTGGGTCTGGACTCTGAAGAAAATCAGTGTCCTGGAATTCTTTCAAAATATTGGTGGCAAAAAGATTCCAGTTGGCCTTCTTATAATTAAGATGTTGTGAGACAGTGATGTTTTCAGTTAATAAGGGTTTTAAAAGAACAGGGAAATGGTCACTTCCGTGTAGATCGTCATGGACAGACCACTCATAGTCCAGGACCAGCGAGGGGTCACAAATCGACAAATCTAAACACGAAAGTGAACCTGTGGAAGAGTGGAGGTAAGTTGGAGCTCCATCGTTCAGACAACACAAATCAAAGTCTGAAAGGACATCCTCAAGAAGCAGACCTCTGGATGACGAACTGACACTACCCCAAAGAGGATTGTGACCATTAAAGTCACCCAACAGCAAAAAAGGTCGAGGAAGTTCTCCGATCAGACCAACAAGGTCCTGACGACAAACCGGGACAGAAGGTGGCAGATAAAGTGAACAAATTGTTATAGTTTTATGGAGAGTGACTCTCGCAGCTACAGCCTGAAGGGGGGTAGTCAGAGCGACAGGACTAAACAGCAAAGTTTTATGTAAAAGAAGGGCAACACCGCCCGACAGTCCCAATGAGGATGGTTGTGCAGGTTTGGAAAGAACATTAAAGCCAGAAAGAGTGAAGGTCTTCTGGCTTTGAATTTTAGTTTCCTGAAGAGCCACGACGGAAGGTTTCATAGTTTGACACAGAAGCTGCAGCTCCTCAAAATTTGAATTTAGACCACGGATATTCCAATGGATTAGTTTGCTATCCATGGTGCAGAGGACGAATAGGAGCGAAATCAGGTCATCTCCTCATCCACGTCTGCATCCAATAGAGCAAATTTATTGCTTAGTTTCACTGGACTATGTTGGTCTTCAGACCTGCTGGCAGACTTGCCCACAGGTGAAGAAGGCCTGGATTTTGGGGATGGTGGAGGTTTCTTTCTCATCTCCACCATCTCCACACTTGCTTGAACTCCCTTGCCCGCACGGGCACTGCACACAGGAGTTCGAGGCGGGAGGGCTGGCTTTTTAATCTGCCCAGCAGCAGATGGAGTAGACTGCTGGGCAGTCTGAGGGGCGGCGGATTTCTTGCCTCCACCAGGGGCACCTACTCTGGGTTGGGAGGTGGTGGACTTGCCTCCACCAGAGCCCAACGTTCTTCCTTGCAGTGACTTTGTGAAAATAAATTCATCAGTCTGGCAGCAGACTGATCGGGTCGACACTTTCTTTACAGCAGAAGCATAGGAAGACGCTGTTGGCGTCTGACTGCCAACAACCTGTTTACGGGCCTCAAAAAACGAAATCTTCTTTTCTGTTTTAACCTTTTGGATGTTGGACTCCTGAATCCAGACAGGGCAGTTGCGTGAAGAGGAGGGGTGGTCGCCACCGCAGTTCGCACAGTGCGCCGGGTCTTTACACGGCCCATCATGGGTTGCCTTGCAACAAACGCCACACACCTCCTGCCCAGAACAGCGGTCTCTGACATGGCCGAACTTCTGGCATTTGTAACAGCGCATTGGAGACGGAACATACATTTGTACGCGGACATTCAGGTATCCTACTTTGATGACAGGAGGCAGCACAGGGTTGCAGAATGTCAGAAAGAGGGTGTTGGTGGCCACTCTTTCTGCACCTTTTTTGACTGTCACCCTATGCACCTCTGTCACACCCTGGGATGCAAGTTCCGCCTTGATCTCTGCCTCTGAGACACCTCTAAGATCTGGGCATCGAATCACTCCCTTAGAGGAATTCAGCGTTTATGGGGAGTCACCCGGATCTCTCGGTCTACTAGCTTTGTAGCTTTCAGCAGCTGCTCGGATTGTTTCTTACTTTTACAATGGATAAGAAATGTACCATTTCTGAGACGTTTAATGGACTGTGGGTCTCCTGCAATGCCTTGAAAGCCCTTCTGTATAGCAAATGGGCTTAGTGCAGAAAGTGGTTTGTCCAGCTCCTTGCCTTCCATAATCAGCCAAGAGGACCAAAATCCTGACATCTGCCTCGTTTCAATATCGGAATCAGAGTCTGGATCAGATTCCTGCGGAAACCACCGTGAAATTAAATTAGCCTTTCTTTTTTGGGGGGAGGATTGTTTGGTGAAAAAGCCATATTTAGTGTAATTATATTTCGTCTCTCCCTTACCCACCCACCTTGGAGTCCAACTAAGGGGCCAGGGCCAAGAAATCACTGTCTTGACCCCTTCCAGGTTTCAGGAGAGATATACAACAGACAGAAACCTACCAACCCTATCCCCCCTGATCATGCCCAACTCCCGGGAACAGAGAGCTGAGCACTGCAGGGGTTACCCTGGCCAGCCGGAGAACTGCCTGTTTTGACCCAGCCCCATGAAGGGGAAGCCGATTGACACACCCGGGCCAGAGTGTACCTCCTGTCTAGGAGAGGTCCGAGCCAAAGTGATGTGTTGAGGGCGTTGGCCCTCTCAATCACCAGGATCTCATTCCCCTCCGACACAGGTCGCACCGCACGGCAAACGCGGCGGATCTTAAGAAGACCACAGAGAGAAAAGGAGTGTGGAAAAGAAGACTTGAAGGGGAGACGAAGATAGAAAAGAGCCAAATAAGAAAGGCAGAAAACAAGAAAAGGAGAAAGACGGGTTACTATTAGTCAGGATCCTCACCCTTAGCCTATCTGACATGGGAAGCCCTACCAGGGGCATCAACTCCATACCACGTTATGCTTAGCGCCTAAGAAGCAGTTTTAAAAAACCAGCCTATCTTCAAGTATTGATGCCCCCGCCAGCAAAGCCCAAGGGATCACAGGACCACGCAAGCCCTCCGACCACGGCAAGGTTGCAACCCCCGGTGGGCATGTGAGCACTTTCATGAATATACGAGTGCATTCTGTGAGTTTCAATCCGTTTCAGTGCGTGTGTGTGTGTGTGTGTGTGTGTCTGTGTGGTGCGTGCGTGCGTGCGTGCGTGCGTGCGTGCGTGCGTGCATGCGTGCATGTTCTGGTACACAACGAGTACACAATGTGTACGCCACAGTTTTAACATAAATAGGAATTTAGTATATGCATTGTCTGCTTTTTTCCATTTCAATAATTTGTGATGGATATGCATGCAGCCACATGACAATTTGTCTTTTGAGATAATACAGTTAAACCTGAGAGATTCCACATTTTCTTCAGTGTTTTATGTTTGGGCCAATCTTTTCAAAGGTTCATCAACATTTATCACATGTTCAAAAATTGAGAAAAGACTCCCGGTGCTGACCTCCTCTCCTCCAAAACATGATAAAACTCGGCATTCCGCCAGCCTGCCTGCTTTGTTTTGGCAGACCTGTTGTATTTTACTTTGTTTCAGCAGACCTGTTTTATTTTACTTTGTTTTGGCAGACCTGTTGTATTTTACTTTTTGGCAGACCCATTGTATTTACCTTATTTTAGCAGACTTGTATTTTACCTTGTTTTGGCAGACCTGTTGTATTTTACCTTGTTTTGGCAGACCTGTTATGTTTTACCTTGTTTTAGCAGACTTGTATTTTACCTTGTTTTGGCAGACCTGTTATGTTTTACCTTGTTTTAGCAGACTTGTATTTTACTTTGTTTTGGCAGACTTGTTGTATTTTACCTTACTTTAGAAGACCTGTTGTATTTTACCTTGTTTTGGCAGACCTGTTGTATTTTGCTTTGTTTTGGCAGACCTGTTGTATTTTACTTTTTGGCAGACCCATTGTATTTAACCTTATTTTAGCAGACTTGTATTTTACCTTGTTTTGGCAGACCTGTTGTATTTTACCTTGTTTTGGCAGACCTGTTGTTATTTTACCTTGTTTTGGCAGACCTGTTGTATTTTACTTTTTGGCAGACCCATTGTATTTAACCTTATTTTAGCAGACTTGTATTTTACCTTGTTTTGGCAGACCTGTTGTATTTTACCTTGTTTTGGCAGACCTGTTGTATTTTACCTTGTTTTGGCAGACCTATTGTATTTTACCTTGTTTTAGCAGACCTATTGTATTTTACCTTGTTTTGGCAGACCTGTTGTATTTTACTTTGTTTTGGCAGACCTATTGTATTTTACCTTGTTTTGGCAGACCTGTTGTATTTTACCTTGTTTTGGCAGACCTGTTGTATTTTACCTTGTTTTGGCAGGCCTGTTGTATTTTACTTTGTTTTGGCAGACCTCTTGTAGTTGTTATTGTTGTTATCGTACCCTGGCTAAAAGACTCCAGGGATCATCCGAACAGCCGAAGCACTTGAACACTATGGTACAAATGCATCAGCTAGGGATGAGAGCATTACGTGTGTGACCGTTTTTTATTACCCTGCCATGTGGGCAGCCACACTCCGACTTCGAAGGATTTTGGAGACTGATAATGTTATGCTAGGAGCTTGTCACCACTCAAGACAATCCACACATAACTATGCAGAGCATAGCAACATTTTGATGTAGCCTTGGTGTTCTAGCCTATGTCAATTGATCTGACACAGCCTTAAGCCAAGGCGGTTGGCAGACCTCTTGTACTTTACTTTGTTTTGGCAGACCTCTTGTACTTTACTTTGTTTTGGCAGACCTGTTGTACTTTACTTTGTTTTGGCAGACCTGTTGTATTTTACTTTGTTTTGGCAGACCTTTTTTATTTTATTTTCATAGACCCGTTGTCTTTGTTTTGGCAGACCTTTTCTATTTTCTTTTCGCAGACCCGTTGTATTTTACTTTGTTTTAGTAGACCTGTCGTATTTTACTTTGTTTCAGCAGACCTGTTGTCTTTCACTTTGTTTCAGCAGACCTGTTGTATTTCACTTTGTTTTAGCAGACCTGTTGTATTTTGCAACAGCACTGAGTTTGCCCTCCTGACAGGGTCCAAGGAGAAGCATGATAGCTTCTGCCTGTCAGCACCGTGTCCTCAGACCAATGTGAGTGGCCACCGTCATTG
>CM065737.1:42233595-42288595 GCA_033310375.1 Conus canariensis | reverse complement strand
TTTTAATTTAAAAAAACGAATAAATGAAGAAAAAAAAAAAAAAACTTTTATAGTCCTCGGGAAAAAGTCTTGGAAATTTTTTAAGGACAATAGCAGTTGTGGGTTGTTTTTTTTTATTATTTTTTTTTTTATCAAACATGATCAGGCAAAATAAAAGAAAAACTGGCTGATGCGCGAGACCTCTTCATTCAGGCTTCACACACACTAAGCGTTAGTGAACTCTGGAGTAGGTTCAAGACTCTAATCCATTCCCTCATGGATGAACATATTCCCATAAAAGCTGTTCGAAACAGATCTACCCATGAAAAGAAAGCTTGCCAGGAAATTTAAGAAGAGCGAAACCTCATCTGACCCCTCAGTAAGACGACAATACCTACAGATGAAGAGCAAAGTGCAGCGTGAACAGCGGCGAGCCTACTGGACTTTTATCAACAATATTATCGACTCTCCAAAAAGCGACGATGAGCAGTTGAGGGGAAGCAACCAGAAACGATTCTGGAGCTACATAAAATCTCTCAGATGCGACAGTACAGGGGTGTCTCCATTACAAGATCATGGAAGATTGTATGCATCCCTGAAAGAAAAGGCCAACATTTTAAACCACAAATACAAGTCGGTCTTCACAAGAGAAAATGACAGCAACATCCCAATACCATCGAGAACGCCCTCCCCTGCAATGGCTGAGATCACGATCGATGAGGAAGGGGTAGGCAAGTTGCTGAATAACATCAACCCATATAAAGCAGCAGGACCAGATGACACCCCAGCAAAAGTGTTGAAAGAATGCACAAACAAGATCGCGCCCCTGCTTTCTACCATTTTCACTAAATCATTGGCAGATGGATGTGTACCGGACGACTGGAAAAGGGCGAACGTGATGGCAATATTCAAGAAGGGCAACCGTACTTCTGCTGCCAACTACAGACCGGTCTCCCTCAACAGCATCTGCTGTAAGATGCAGGAACACATCATCGCAAGCAACATCATGTGTCATCTGAACCAACATGAAATTCTTGTTGACTCCCAGCATGGGTTTAGAGCCAAAAGGAGTTGCGAAACCCAACTGATGACACTATTCCACGACATCGCCAAAAACCAGGACAGTAAACAACAGACAGATAAGGTAATCCTGGATTTTTCCAAAGCCTTAGACAAGGTCCCTCACAAACGCCTCCTCTGTAAGCTGGACCAGTATGGTGTACGAGGATCGGCATTGGACTGGATCAAAGCCTTTCTTTCCAACCGCTCCCAGATCATCGTAGTTGACGGCGAAAAATCTGAGCCAGCACCTGTCATCAGCAGAGTCCCACAGGGGACAGTTTTATGACCCATCCGGTTTCTTATTTTCATCAACGACCTGCCTCAGAACATCAAGACCAACATCAGATTGTTCGCTGATGACTGCGTAGTCTATTCCACCAATAAGACTATCCAAGACTGCAAGATGCTCCAACGAGATCTCAACACACTGACCGATTGGGAGCAGCGCAGGGGGATGGAATTTCACCCCGAAAACTGTAATGTCCTCACCTGTTCAACATCAAGAAACCCCATCAACTTCAACTGCAAATTAAAAGGACACACTCACGATCACGCCGACAGCTCGAAAATATCTTGGCGTCGACGTAAGAAGTGACCTCAACTGGAAAGATCATGTAACAAGAGTCACCCACAAGGCCAGCAGCATGGCAGGCTTCCTTAAAAGAAATCTGAAGACGTCCAACAAAACCAACAAAACCATTGCTTACCCAACCCTTGTACGCCCACACCTGGAGTATTGCTCATCAGTTTGGAGCCCATACAAAGTAGGCCAAAAGAAAAAGATTGAAATGGTGCAAAGAAGAGCCGCACGTTATGTATGCATTGACTGTGGTTGGACCAGCAGTGTAACATCCATGCTGCAAGAACTAGGATGGGAACCCCTTGAATCAAGGTGAAACAGGCAGAGGCTAACCTTCATGTACAAGATCGTTCATGGCACTGTTGATATACCTCCAGACAAATTCCTCAAGAAAGGATCCACCAAAACAAGATCAAATCACCAACACAAATTTGCTCACCTCGGCACCTCCTCCGACCCATACAAGTTCAGTTTCTTCCCGTCAACCATTCCCGCCTGGAGCACCCTGCCTGCAACAGCAGCAGATGCTCCCTCCTTAGTATCATTCAAGAGGGAGCTCAACAAAACCCCAGCTTAGACTCTTCCCCAACTAGCCTCGCGGTAAATGAAGGATAGGGTTGGGCCGGTCCAAGTATTGACCTGGGGGTCGCTACGACTGCGGATAAGCCTCGCCAGATACCAGGTTAGGCTAGTTGGGTCCCCTCTTTTCTTTTCTTTTCTTTTCTTTTTTTTTTTTTTTTTTTTGTTTGCCTGCCACAGCACGCTGCCCCGGAGCTGAACTCAGGGGTATGCGGTGGGGCTGACGAGGTCTACTTTAGATCCTCCGCTATCTTTTTGTTGTCCCTAATACATCTATTTCTTTTTCATCTTATGCCTCTGTGCACACAGGTCAATAATAGTCAATAATGACGGCTGACCTTCCAAATTGAAAGAATGAAGAATTGAAGACCGGAACTGAAGGTCTTTCGTCTGTCACTAGTTTCTGAAATCCCAGGAAATTGGGATGAAATTTGTCAGTTTTAATCATTACAGGTGACTGAATACCCTGAAATAACATGGTCAAATCACAGTGTGTCTCATTGAGTGAAAGATATCATTATCATTGTCAGAGAATTTAATCACCCAGAAACAGGTTGGGTAGAGGAGGTTTGCTCTGAGTGACAGGGCCATCCGACATGAAACTGTTGTGACTGTGTTCATAGTGATGTTTGTAATTTGCATGGGTACGTGAATAGTTTGGCTAATGTTTTGTGGGAACGGGAATAATTTGGTGGATGTTTCGTTGGAACTTGAATAGTTTGGCGGATGTTTCAGGGGAACATGAATTGTTGGTGGATGTTTTGTGGGAACGCGAATAGTTTGGTGAATGTTTCATGGGAACATGAATAGTTTGGTGGATGTTTCAGGGGAACGTAAATTGTTTGGTGGATGTTTTGTGGGAACATAAATCATTTGGTGGATGTTTCAGGGGAACGTAAATTGTTTGGTGGATGTTTTGTGGGAACATGAATAGTTTGGTGGATGTTTCATGGGAACATGAATAGCTTGGCAGATGTTTCGTGGGAACATGAATAGTTTGGTGGATGTTTCATGGGACGGTGAATAGTTTTGCAGATGTTTTGTGGGAACATGAATAGTTTGGCGGATGTTTCAGGGGAACATGAATTGTTGGTGGATGTTTTGTGGGAACATGAATAGTTTGGTGGATGTTTCGCAGGAACATGACTAGTTTGACAGGTATTTCAGGGGAACATAAATTGCTTGGCGGATGTTTCATGGGAACGTGAATAATTTGGCAGATGTTTCATGGGAACATGAATAGTTTGGTGGATGTTTCATGGGAACATGAATAGTTTGGTGGATGTTTCGTGAGAATGTGAATAGTTTGGCAGATGTTTCACGGGAACGTAAATAGTTTGACAGATGTTTCATGGGAACGTAAATGGTTTGGTGAATGTGTCGTGGGAACGTGATTAGTTTGGCTGATGTCTCATGGGAACGTGATGAATTTGGCAGATGTTTCGAGGGAACGGGAATACTTTGGTTGATGTTTCATGGGAACATGAACAGTTTGGCGGATGTTTCACGAGAACGTGAATAGTAGGCAGATGTTTCATGGCAACATGAATAGTTGACAGATGATTCATGGGAATATGAATAGTTGGGAAATGGTTCATGGAACATGAAAAGTTGGCAGATGTTTCATGGTAACGTGAATAGTTTGGTGGATGGTTCATGGAAACGTGAATAGTTTGGCAGATGTTTCATGGGAACATGACCAGTTGGCAGTTCTTTAATGGGTACGTGAACAGTTGGCAGATGTTTTAATGGGAACGTGAATAGTTGGCAGATGTTTCAGTGGACTTGTTTTAATATGTGACGTGTTCTAAGTTTATGGATTATTTATTATCAATTTTCCGTATGTTGTTTTTATGATGAGCCTGTAAGATCACAAATGAATTTCCATTTGGATTAATAAAGTATCGATGAATTGAATTGAATTGAAATGTTTGTCATCCCTCCTATAAATAAGGGCAGGTAATGTTTGAATTGGCTTACATGTCTTCAATGAATTGGGGGATGTAATGTGTGAAAGACATTACGTGTCCTCAATAAATAGGGTGAGGCAATGTATGAAAGGCCTTATGATTCGTTAATAAATAGGTGGAGGTAATGTGTGAATAGGCTTATGAGTCACTTCCGTGGACAGGGGGAGGTAAAGCATGAACAGCCATATGAGTCTTACCCTTTAGGTAAGTCTCAAAACGAGATGGCTGAGGGAAGAAAATTAAGCAAATTTAAATAGAAACGGGTTAGTTACTGCCACAGATACAGACAAACAGATTACAGGACAAAACACAATGCATTTCGACCTCTTGAGTCTATTTAACATCATCACAAAAAGATTAAAACGGGGGAAAAAAGAAGAAGAAGAAGAATAGGAGGAGACAGACAGACAGACAAACAGAGACAGAGAGAGAGAGTTACAAGAAACGAGCAATAGGACTACATAACAGCTAATCTAAATATTGAAAGGTTGAACAGATTAAACTGATCCCAAAATGACTTAATCTTAGAAACAGGTAAAATACATTCTACGACTTCTGGAGGTAGGAAAGTTTTCATTGAAGCACATTTTACCAGTATATGCTCAATTGTCAGTACTGCAGAGCAGGCACACTTAATGACTTTACAGCACTTTGTCGTTAAACCATTTAACAAAAGGCTGCACGACAAGGTAACAATTGATCTACTTGCACATGGAGCATTCAATAATGAAAAGTACTCTGTCCCAGAAGAGAAAAAATGTCGTATTGTTTCATTTTCTATTATGTTACACATTTCTACTGAAGATGAATTGCAAGGCAGTTCAATAGCATTCAAAGTGTTTCTCGCCCCATTTTTTTTGCAAGATGGTCAACATATTCATTGTAATAAATTCGACAATGGGATGGTATCCAACAAAAGTGACATCGGACCATTTCAGTTGACTGCAATGACTTAATTTTTTTTTTTCAAAGATAACATTATTCTTGTAATTAAATGATCAAACAAGAGATCGCAATACTGATTTAGAATCTACACAATAAAAGAACATTTAAAAGATTTAGTGGCAGATTAATCAAATATGACAGAGCCATAAGAATAGCTATTAGTTTTGTAAAAATCGAAATGTGTGTGCCAAGATGATATGACTTTTCAACATTTAAAGATGGAATAACAAAGCCAGATCCCGCATGATGATCTTCTAGCACAGAACCGTCAGTATAAACCTTAAGATGATCAGAATAAGTTTCAGATACATATGTTTTAATTGTTGTACTTAAAATATTTGGATTGTCATCTTTTCGTGTATCTGCGTAATCAAAGTCAAAACTACCTTTCGTTAATTCCCATGGAGGAATAGGCGTGACATTCATCATAGGGGCAACACTTTTGGGGGTGATATTGGAGTCTTTAAATAATTCATAGACATAATGTGCTACAGTCTGTAACTTATATTTATTCCTTGCTTCCTTTGAATTGTCAGTATCAGATCTTATGTTTATCTCTGCTCGAAGTGAATTTTCAACGTGTTTGCTCTTATTACATACTCTGCTGATGTCAGCTTTCTCATTTTATCAAGAAGTAAAACACCAGCCATTCTATACGATTTCTGTGTGCTTGTATGAAAGGGACACCTAAAGCCAGTTTTATGGCTTTTGCTATCTAAACTTTGTGATTTGTTTAGGAACGTCTTTGGAGCAGAAAAGAATACCTCCTGACCAAACATTAATCTAGATCTAACAAGTGAAATCGCAAGATGGACAAGAGTTTTCGGGTCCTGACCCCAAGTTTGTTTACTTACAATCTTTAAAAAGTTCACGTTTTTCATTGCTTTTGATAACATGTTGTCAAAATGTTTTTTTCCCAGTTTAATTTTGGCGTAAGATAAAGCCCCAAAAATTTTACTTCAGTTTTGTAAGTAATATCCTGACCTTCAATGTGAAATTTAGGTGCTTTTTTGGATCAGCACCATTGTTAAAAGAACCATGCATGATTTGCGCTGAAATTTCTAAATCATTATTCATCATATATTCGTTGAGTTTATCGAGCTCTGTCTGATATAATCTGTTTGTATGACTAATAAAGCGTAATCCAGTCTTTTTCCTCAAAGGGAAACGTTCATTCACATTGCTTTATCGTCGGCATACTGTACTACATTAATGGATTTGGACAGACACTTTGGTAAATCATACAACATGATGTTAAAAAGCAAAGAAGCGATTATAGATCCCTGAGGAATTCCCATGTTGATTCGCCTCGAAGAAGACAAAGTATTCCGTATTTTTGTGATAATTTCTCTCCCTGTCAGGAAAAATTTAATATACTGATAAATACTGCCACTTAACCCACTATTTTTAAGTTTAAAAAGTAGTCTCGCATGCCATATAAGGTCATAAGCTTTCTGAACGTAAAAACAACAACGCTAATACACTTTTACCTTTGGCAAATTGTTGCTTTATTTGCGTGGTAAGTTTAGTTAAATGATCTATCGTAGACCTGCCTTTCCTAAATCCAGCCTGATTGACGGGAGTGATTTGCTTCTTTTCACAAAAAATATGTTAATCTCGTTAAAAAAAAAATTTCCATAATTTTTCCAACATGTGATGTGAGGGATAACGGTCTGTAACTTGACGCCTCTGACCGCGGTTTGGCTGGTTTAAGTATAGGCGTTATGACTGAAGTTTTCCAAACACTTGGAAGACTTCGTGTTTCCCAACATTTAAGATAAAAATTGTGTAGAATTAAGCGCTATTTCCTTGGAAAAATTTTAATGGCTGTCCATGCTGTAGGAAATACCATCATACCCTACAGCAGCTCTTTTATTTGTAAAGGACTCAATGGCATCTTCCAGTTCATTAAAAGAAACAGGGAAAATTTTCATTATCCGGAACAGGATCTCTATACTTCTCCTTTCGTTCATTGCTTTTTCTCATATTAAGCTGGGTTGGTGTTAATCCTTCACAACTACACATTAACAAAAGCTGTTGTCAGGCAGGCACTCAAGGTCTTAGGTAGGCACTCAAGGTCTAACCAGCGCATTGGGCTAATGTGTAGGTCAGACATCTGCTAAGTCGTAGCCACGAGACCCTCTTCTTCAATTCTCTCATCTTAGTTGTTAATTCATTTATCCATCAGCTTAAAATCATATCGTAGTGTGGTCTCAAAACTTAGCGGATGTGGTGTAGCGTATATGGACTAGTCCGCCCGCAATGACGCCTTCTTGATGAAACTGAAACTGAAACTGAAGCTTCATCACAACAGATTTTGGCAAACATATCAACAAATGTTTCGGCCTTTGCCAAGGGGGTTGGGAAGCTCTTATCCTTTACTTTGATTGGACTACAAAGATGCACACAAAGTGTGGACAAACAATAAGAGATTTCAAAAACGGTTTCTGTCTCGTCCTTCTCTTTGTACAGTAAAATGTCCACCTGAATCTCTTCCTTCTCTTTGTACACTAAACTGTCCATCTGAATCTCTTCCTTCTCTTTGTACAGTAAACTGTCCATCTGAATCTCTTCCTTCTCTTTGTACAGTAAACTGTCCATCTGAATCTCTTCCTTCTCTTTGTACACTAAACTGTCCACCTCAATCTCTTCCTTCTCTTTGTACACTAAACTGTCCACCTCAATCTCTTCCTTCTCTTTGTACACTAAACTGTCCACCTCAATCTCTTCCTTCTCTTTGTACACTAAACTGTCCACCTCAATCTCTTCCTTCTCTTTGTACACTAAACTGTCCACCTCAATCTCTTCCTTCTCTTTGTACACTAAACTGTCCACCTCAATCTCTTCCTTCTCTTTGTACACTAAACTGTCCACCTCAATCTCTTCCTTCTCTTTGTACACTAAACTGTCCACCTCAATCTCTTCCTTCTCTTTGTACACTAAACTGTCCACCTCAATCTCTTCCTTCTCTTTGTACACTAAACTGCCCACCTCAATCTCTTCCTTCTCTATGTACAGTAAACTGTCCACCTCAATGTCTTCCTTCTCTTTGTACAGTAAACTGTTCACTTCCATCTCTTTCTTCTCTTTGTACACTAAACTGTCCACCTCAATCTCGTCCTTTCTTTGTACGCTAAACTGTCCACCTGAATGTCGTCCATGTCTTTGTACACTAAACTGTCCACCTGAATGTCGTCCATGTCTTCGTACACTAAATTGTCCACCTGAATGTCGTCTATGTCTTTGTACACTAAACTGTCCACCTGAATGTCGTCCATGTCTTTGTACACTAAACTGTCCACCTGAATCTCGTCCTTCCCTTTGTACACTAAACTGTCCACCTGAATGTCTTCCTTCTCTTTGTACAGTAAACTGTCCACCTGAATCTCTTCCTTCTCTTTGTACAGTAAACTGTCCACCTGAATCTCTTCCTTCTCTCTGTAAAGTTCCAACGCCACTCTGAACCTCTGGAATCGTAATTTCCGGTCTCCCCACAGTTCTGGCTTGCTGAAATCGAAGTTGACTGGAGGCTTTAACCCTTTTATCTGTTACGTTTCCCCCAAGTACTATATACATCTGTGTCGTTACTCTAAACAACTGAAGCAAGAACTTCTTGACTTCATTCAGTTTGCGAACAACTTCCATCCATCCCTCAAGTTTACCTATGAAATTTCTGACTCGTCTCTTGCTTTTCTCGACATACTTGTCAACATGCAGAAAGACTGACGATCCCTCCATGCTACAGTACATTATAAACCAACAGATTCTCATTCGTACCTTCTCTTCTCATCCAGCCTCCCACCTGCATCGAAAGACAGCATCCCTTTTTCCCAGTTCCTGAGGCTGCGCAGACTCTGTAGCTCAGACAGGGCTTTTGTGAAAGAGGCAACAACCATGGCTACTTTTTTCACTGCCAGAGGTTACCCTTTCGCCTTGATACAATCAGACCTGGAACGAGCCAAGTCAATTCCAAGATGCCAAGCTCTCAAAAGCAAAGAAGTGGATGCTGCAGAGACGGACCGATGCATACTGACTTTGACCTATCACCCACACAACATACCTGTGAAAAACATTCTATGTCGCAACTTCTCGATCCTCAGGAACGATCCAACACTGAAAGATACATTCAACCAACCTCCACTTGTGGCTTTCAAGAGGGACAAAAGCCTTGGTGACCATCTTGTGCATGCTGCCTTCCACTCTACGCACCCTTCTGCTCAAGCTGGCAATTTCCCTTGCAAGAAACCTAAATGTAAAACCTGTACTTTTATTAACCCTGCAACAACTATCCAAGGCCCATCAGATCATAAGTTTCAGGTAAAATCCCATTTCACATGTCAAACTCAAAATGTTGTCTATGTCCTGACCTGTACCTTGTGTGCTATGATGTATGTAAGAGAAACATACAGATCACTCAATGATCGCTTCAAGGAACACAGGGACAACATTCTGACAGGAAAAGATACACCAGTGGCAAACCACTTTACTTCTGAACACCATAACCTGTCGCACATCACAGTGGCAGCGCTTTGGCGCAATGGACAAAAAGAGGGCCAATACCGCAAATTCATGGAAAGCCAGCTAATACAACGCCTTGGCACTTTGAGTCCTAATGGACTCAATGTCAGGAAATAAACTTGTTTCTCTCAAGCTGCACCCCCCCCCCCTTTCCCCCCTCCTGCTCCCCCCCCCCTCCCATGTTCTTACCATGTTCTATACCATGTTTTCCTTACCATCACCCCCTCCCCTTTCTCTGTAAACCACCACCCAGATGGTCCTCTCCCTCCTACCTCTCCCCACCCCCTCTTTGCCCCACCCTTTTTGTTGACCATATTAACACAGTTCACCTTTTCCCCACCCCCTCCCCTACCTTTTTGGCTGAACTGTGGTCACAAGAAACCTGCCAGCTTCCCCTACAACCTCAACACTTCACTTCGTGACCAAGTGCTTACAGCACGAAACGTTGAAGGATTCTCTGAAAGGTACCTTTTTTCTTTACCTTTATATTTTCAAGTTACTTGCAACTGAGCTATACACAAAGATGCCGATCGGTCAGTGGATTCAGAGGACAGTTGAATCACTTAAAAAAAGCAATGCCCAATAACATCATCGTATAATGTAGCACTCGCATGACGCCCTAAACGATAAGCATGTTTTTCTTCTCCGTCAGCTTTACTGGTGATCATTTTTGACCTGCGAATACAATTCTTCAGTCTGGTCATCAGCACAGTGTGCTAAAAGGCTAAAAGTGCGAGAGAAAAAAGAAAAACATGTGCTAATGGGTGAAAACCACAGAGTGTACTCGGAAGGAACATAATCACATTTGCCACCTGGAACGCAACAGCACTTAGGTCTTCATCTTACAAGCGGGTAAATTCCATCACCTGCAATGTCAATGTTACTGTTTCTATGTTTAACTTTCTTGGCAATTACTGTAACGTATATCTTTCAAAACATCTACCATTAATGATCGTTATTACACACGACTCTTTATTTTCAAATCCAGGTGACCGAGGGCGTCTTTATTTTCATTGCCTCTAATGGAGTTAGTGTGGTTGCGGGGAATTTGGGTCGGTTCCGATCAGTTAGTCTCTATTCCGGTTCAAAGTTGCACCAAAGCATGGATTTGGTTACACCGAAAAAAACATCCTCGTGCATGCGTCGGTCATTAGTATATCACCCGCCAACACTATCTTCGATTGAAGTTAAGATTCGGAGCCTGCAATATATCACAAAAGCACCACGAAATTCCATTTGCTGTAAGTGTCATCCGCGGATGCACGTGTTACCAGCACCAGAGTTTAGGGGCACATGGATAAGTACTTGGTTTTAAGTTTCAGTTCCAGCAGGAATGCATGTGCTAATGTAGTTCAGCTCCATTCGACCTCCCCAAAGACACTCGCTCACCTTCAAACACAGTTTCACTCAATCTCAGTTATCTTTCCCGCAGAGATAAAAGTGAGTTTAGTTTAATGAAAGTATTCTGAACCATGAAAACAATGATGATGGATGATAATGAAATAGACGATGATTCTATATATCGCCATACTTGTCATCGTTATATTTAATTGCATTAATATCATCATTATTATTATCATTAGTGTTATTACAGTAACTATTTAATCATTTCATAGGTTGTTATTATTTCAATCATTTCGTAGATTGTTATTATAAGTATTATACTGTTCCTTAGATTTTAACATGGTATCTGTCCCATTTTTGCAGGTCATTCTTTTATTATTAGTATTTATAAGTATTTTTGAAACTGTTCTTTCTTCTTCTTTTTTCCTCATTAGTATTATGCTTGCTATTACTGTTATTATTGCATGAATATGATACTATTATTAACATAATTATTGTTGTTATTATTTTAATCAATCTCATCTTCACCACCCTCTTTCCTCTTCTTTTCAAGTCTGTTTGATAATTTGAGTATCCACATATGTCACATTTTCACCCAGGTCAAAGAGATAAGTGACAGTTTGTTCATTCTTTGTTTCCATTGTTTTAACCTTTTTGCTACGCGCCATGCAATAGTGACGGCAACTCAGTTGACCCGTTCATGATGAGCCGCTCTGTGGTGATGGCAACTCTGCTGTACTCCCTGGATGTGCCATGCCTCCATCACAGCACAACTAAAAAAAAAGATCCCCTGTTCTTCGTCTACGGTCTAAGGGATGCAGCTGCCCTAAATATTTAAAACAGGGTTCTAGCCACTGAAAGGGTAAGTTTACATGCACTAGCGATGACCTTTGTGACCCCAGAGTAGTCCCAACAAAGAGACCCATCTGGCACTGGGAATTGCTGCAAAAGGCATGTGTGGAATTTCCTGCCCCGCCAACATATGGGGCAGAAGAAGAATGACATGGGGTGTTAGAACTGGTTTAGCAAAGTGGTTCAGAGGATGAGGGGGGTAAAGGGGTACAAGTTTATCAAAACGAATCTGAGCTTGATTTACTTGCTCTGTGTATTTGATAGTTTTATACGTCGTATCGTCTATAGCCAAAACAGAGAAAAGTGTGTTCGGTGTGCAATGATTTATTTTCCTTTTTAAAAGATTTTTTTTTTCATTTGGATTACACATATTGAATACCTCAGGCTTTCTCAGCATCTATTCAATTTTTAAAGTAAGAGTGAAATTTTATGCCCCTTTTCTTCCTCATTTGCTGTTATCATACAAACCAAACGAACATAAACAAGATCATGTTCTCCTACATTTTATTTATGTTGTTTCCGTAACTATAGCGTTGCTATTGTACCCAAAATGTATTTAAGTCTATGCTCATTGCAAAGTTCATGTGTTACCCTTTCCGTTGAACAATTGCTTGTTAGGTTTATATTAGGGGACATAAAATATAATTTTAAAAGTGTGAAAATTGCACGCCTGCAATGGTAGTAAGCACGTGTGGTGCATGCGTCTGCAGGGAAGTGACGTTGCTCTGCAGCACCCATCGTGAAAGGATTAAATTTAAAATGTTTGTTCTGCCTGAAGACCCAGTAAATCAAAACGCTCTATGTATGTTATGTAATTTGTTTGTTCCTTTGTTTAGCAGCTCAGGAGTAATTGTTTTTTTCTTTTTTATACTCTGAATCATGTTTAACAGCTGCCAAATAAACACAAGTTGGTCTTCATGTTTCTGTGTCTCTGATTTGCATCACAGGAACCATTTTGATTATCATGCAATGGAAAATTGAGGAGCACAGTGATGACATCAACAGATAGGCAGAGTGGGGCAGGAAGGGTATGATGGAAAGGAAGGGGACAGAGGTGGAGGGGGAAGGGAGAGGGCTAGTGTGCCAGGGATCTGCCGCCCATTCATCTACAGACACTCTCTGTCTGTCTGTCTGTCTCTCCCTCTTTCCGTCTCCCTCTCTCTCTCGCTGTCTCTCTCTCTCGCTGTCTGCCTCTTTTTTTTTCTCCAGTCGGTCCCACCAGCCACATTCCCACTCTTCTGTTATCTCATTTGATGTTTGAAAAGGATTTCATTGCCATTGATCATTGTCATATTGCTCATTGTCAGTTGCAGTGTGTTCGCATTGTCATATGGCACGGTTCAAAAGGAGCTTTGTCTATACAGCTTTTGTGTGTGAATGTGACTGTGTGTGTGTGTGTGTGTGTGTGTGTGTGTGTGTGTGTGCGTGTGATTATTCTTATTTTCTGAATCTTTATTTGCTCTGTTGCAGAGTGATTTTTTCTGCTGGAGAACAAAGTGGCGTGAAGAGTAAGATGCCTTTATGTGATACACAAGCTCACTGTGACGATGTCGTGTTGAATCAAGATATGGTGGGAGTGAAACGTAAACACAAGGAAGATATTAGCCATGCCATGGATCTTGATCAGGTAAGTGTCAAGTGGAACATCAAACTTGCCATGGGTCTCAATTACATGAGAGTCAAGTGTAAAGTTAACCTTGCCATGGATCTCGATCAGGTGAGGGTCAAGTAACCTTGCTATGGATGTAGCTCAGGTGAAGGTCAAGTGTAACGTTAACATTGCCATGGATCTTGATCTGATGAGGGTCAGGTATAAGGTTAACATTGCCAGGGACATAACTCAGATGAGTGTCAAGTATAAGGTTAAGTTAACATTGCCAGGGATATGACTCCGGTGAGGGTCAAGTATAAGGTTAACGTTGCCAGGGATATAACTCAGGTGAGGGTCAAGTATAAGGTTAACTTTGCCATGGATGTGACTCAAGTGAGGGTCAAGTGCGGGCATATACACATACACACACATGCTTTTACGCCCATGTACACAGGCATACATACATACATACACACACATGCTTTTACACCCATGTACACAGGCATACATACATACATACACACATGCTTCTATGCCCATGTACACAGGCATACATACATGCAATGCATACACACACATGCTTTTACACCCACACACACAAAATAATGTAAGGCAAGAAGGAACAAGAGCATGGGACAGCAAAAGGTGTAGGTTTGAGAGATGACTCGATGGAAGAGGCGGAGTGAGAGCTGCAGAGAGAGAAAGCAAATTTGTTTCATGCAGAGGGTGCTTGAAAAGATAGTGCTGTCTCATGAAAGCAAAACAACACTCTTTTTATTAACATCTTTTACTTCTTTCAGTTTGACCTCACCCCACTTGTCCGAGAGCTCGCCTCCTTCCTGCATCTAAGTGGCGTCCTGAAATGCTGTGGTTTGGGATTGTTCAATGCCAAATGGCTGTGTAGAGTCAGGAATGGCTTAAAGCTGAATGAATCTCTAATTTTAGTGATATTCAGTGCTATTTGACAGGAACGACTACTGTTCATGTATTTCGATGGCCATTGTGTGTGACACAGGAGCCGTTAATGATCAAGCGTCAATGCAGAGAGATGTGCCCAGATGCCGAAGGGGACAACGGGGTTGTGCTGAGTCACACGGATCATCAGAGTTCATGACACCATCACAGGCCTCATCCCTGTCGCCCGCCATGTCCACCCCCCTTGGTCCGGTCTGTCCATCTGCACTTCTCTCTTCATTGCTTCTGTCTCACACCCTTCCCCTTCACCACCACTCCTACCCCTCTCAGCCCCTCCCCACCTCTGAGTCTGGTCAATGAGTGTGGTCAGTCTGTCGTGTCTCACCTTCTCTTCAGTTATATATTGTTAAAGGGAAACCCATCTTCCTTTTTGTCATTAGTCTGATGTTGAACTGTGTTTGTTTATACACTGGTCTCCATGGCGATGCCGAAGGCTTTCCCAGTGAAAATAGCTCACCTGCATTTGGGAAGTTTTGTGATAATAACTTGCTCTGTTTTGTCTCTGTCTTTGAATGCTTTGTTTGTTTGGGTGTTGTTGTTTCGTCTTTCATAGCAGTCTTTAATGTTTTTTTGTTGTTGTTTTTTTCCCTTAGCAGACCATTCTTGTGTCTTACTATGGAAACCTTTTTACACTTTTTTTTTTTTTTCCCAGATCGTTATTCATGATGTTCTTTTCTGGAGATTCAGTAGTCAAACTTGTACACACTGGTCAGATTGGAAACTAGTTGTCTATTCTCCAGCATTGGATCGTCCATATGGCTTTTTAAAAATGTATTTTGTGTGGCAATTAATTGTTTATCATTGATTTTTTAAATTATACATTTGAGATGACAAAATGAAGGGAAATGCCTAGCTGTTTTACCGTGTCCTCGCCTTGAGCACATCAGTTGTTTTGCTGGCATGTCATGAAGTGTTTTTGTTGTGCATTGTTTCTTCAGAATACAGTCTTTTTCAGGATGTGTCCATTTTTCTCCGAGTCTCATAGCCCTGGGCAAGCCCTTTGTGGTCGGCTGGACTATAGTGGGAAAATTATCATCGTAAGCTAGGGTGATATGATGATGAAATAGGCCTGGCTATGGACGTAGGTCTTCTTTTTCATTGTTTGGTTGGTCGCTTTGTTTAAATTATCTACGGCTGAGCCAAACATGGTGAGAGACAGGGACAAGTTAGAGAATGACAAGAGAGAACGTCACTCTCTGGTTAGTTTGTGATTTCATGTTCAAATGCTCCATGCTATTTGTCATTGAAATACATTCAGTTTTTGTCACCATTTGTGTATTGTTATCACTTTATCTCTCCTTTGACCAACGCAGTTCATAAATGGTTTCACTCAGTCCGTGTGGTTCACTCAGTTGGTTTACAATCTCTCTAGCCTGATGTTTGTGTGGTTCACTCAGTCCACTTACAATCTCTGTAGCCTGATGTTTGTGTAGTTCACTTAGTCCACTTACAATCTCTGTAGCCTGATGTGTGTGTGGTTCTCTCAGTCCACTTACAATCTCTGTAGTCTGATGTTTGTGTAGTTCACTTAGTCCACTTACAATCTCTGTAGCCTGATGTGTGTGTGGTTCTCTCAGTCCACTTACAATCTCTGTAGCCTGATACGTGTGTGGTTCACTCAGTCTACCACACAATCTTTGTAGTCTGATGTTTGTGTGGTTCACTCAGCCCACCTCACAGTCTTTGTAGTCAGATGTTTGTGTGGTTCACTCAGTCCACCTCACAATCTCTGTTGTCTGATGTTTGTGTGGTTCACTCGGTCCACTTACAATCTCTGTAGCTGATATGTGTGTGGTTCACTCAGTCTACCTCACAATCTCTGTAGCCTGATGTGTGTGTGGTTTACTCAGTCCACCTTAAATCTCTATATCTGATATTTTTGGTTCACTCAGTTTCCACTTACAATCTCTGTAGTCTGATGTGTGTGTGGTTTCACTCAGTCCCCTTAAATCTCTGTAGCTGATATGTGTTTGGTTCACTCAGTCTACTCACAATCTCTGTAGTCTGATGTGTGTGTGGTTCACTCAGTCCACCTCACAATCTCTGTACCTGATATTGTTGTGGTTCACTCAGTTACCTCACACTATCACATCTCTGTAGTCTGATGTGTGTGTGGTTCACTCGGTCCACTTAAATCTTGTAAATCTGATATTTTTGGTTCACTCAGTTCCCACGTTAGAATCTCTGTAGTCTGATGTGTGTGTGGTTCACTCAGTCCACTTAAATCTCTGTAGTCTGATATTGTTGGTTCACTCAGTCCACTCAAATCTCTGTAGTCTGATGTGTGTGTGGTTCACTCAGTCCACTTACAATCTCTGTAGTCTGATTTGTGTGGTTCACTCGTCCACCTCACAACCTCTGTAGTCTGATGTGTGTGTGGTTCACTCAGTCCACATTACAATCTCATGTAGTCAGATGTGTGTGTGGTTCACTCCGTCCACTTACAATCTCGTAGTCTGATGTGTGTGTGGTTCACTCAGTCCACCATACAATCTCAGTAGTCTGATGTGTGTGTGGTTCACTCAGTCCACATTACAATCTCTGTAGTCTGATGGTTGTGTGGTTCACTCAGTCCACCTCACAATCTCAGTAGTCTGATGTGTGTGTGGTTCATCAGTCCACATTACAATCTCTGTAGTCTGTGGTTGTGTAGTTCGCTCAGTCCACCTCACAATCTCTGTAGTCTGATTGTGTGTGGTTCACTCAGTCCACTTACAATCTTTGTAGTCTGATGTGTGTGTGGTTCACTCAGTCCACCCTTCACATCTCTGTAATCTGATTTGTGTGTGGTTGCTGTGCTTACATCTTTGCAGGTGGTGGTTACTCAGTCACTCAACTCTGTAATGATGGTTGTGTAGGTGTGCTGGGCTGTCACTACCTCTTGCTCCCCAGGGACCACCAGGTCCTCATGCTCATGAGATGTGATAGGCTGTGTCAGGTGGTATGTTATGGCAGGGACTTTGACACATCGAAGATCTTTTTTTTCTTGTGATGATGTGGGATGTGGTGGTTGTGTGTGCTGATGTGTGTGTGTGTGTGTGTGTGTGTGTGTGTGTGTGTTTGTGCAGTGATAATTATTTCCTAAAAATTAGAGGGTCAGACTCGGTACAAAAAACTTGCTTCCCAATTTTCAGGGGGTCGCACAAATATTTAGGGGGTCACCATTTATAACTGCTAGAAAATGTAACACACACACACACACACACACACACACACACACACACACACACACACAATGTGCTCTCACTGGCTCACGCACAAAATGCATAGAGAAAGAGACAGAAATACATAGAGATGAGGTGCTTATAATAAAGTTAATAAAACATTCCAGTCTGTGCTAAGTGTTATTTATTCATATTTGTGTTCCTATGCTTTTAAAGTGTTATCAACTAACATGAGTAAATGTGAGCAGCTGTTCTATCAGGATTTTAACAGTGAAACTTATTTGTGGGATGTCCTCTTCGATTATCATCACAGAATTTCCACTGCGCGAGCCATTTCCTTCAATGATGAAATGTTTTATTGTATGACCAAATTCCAATCGCCCTGCAATGATCATCAGAAGCCTGGTGGAACCTACTACGAAACTGTAGACTGGCCATTCTTGCTCTGTGAGCAACACATTCATATGTCCAGAACGGAGC
Organism: Conus canariensis; assembly: GCA_033310375.1. Taxonomy (NCBI): domain Eukaryota; kingdom Metazoa; phylum Mollusca; class Gastropoda; order Neogastropoda; family Conidae; genus Conus; species Conus canariensis. The sequence continues at coordinate 42,270,556 of CM065737.1, read as the reverse complement.
AGTTTTAATTATCCGAACTGGTCATGTTACATAGATCATTCGACTTTTGTTCCATTCGCTGGATTATCACCCATGAGCCACAGCTGAACTGTCGGATTTTGATTTTGAAAAGCCGAAATTCCTACGGTTTTCCACCCACCTAACTGAATCATGTGATCTTGCGGTCCAATCATAGACTGGATAGGCCTAATCTATTTTGACGACTCTTGTTGGTTTTCAGTAGAGAAGAGTTCTTAGGCGGAAGTCATTCATTGATTCAGAACGTTCTAAATCGTCGAGGAAATTTACGTTTTTTAACTTTGATCGTGATGGATAGGACGAAAGCCCCTTTGCATGATGCGCTGCTCAGAGTTGTAATGCGTACAGGAGAAAATCAGTGCATCACGGTAAATTTTGGTACGTTTTTGTGACGCACTGGCCTGAATTTGTGCGTAAGAATTATCACTGGTGTGTGTGTGTGTGTGTGTGTGTGTGTGTGTGTGTGTGTGTGTGTGTGTGGTGTATATGTGTGTGTGTGAGGAGGGGTGGGGTGTGTACCTGAAGACACTACAGGTGTGGAACACTGACATGTGTTTTATGTGACATACTGTGATGCAGTGCGATGTGACGCTCTGTGTGATGTGACGCTCTGTGATGCAGTGTGATATGACTGCATGATGTGACACTGTGTGATATGACACTGTGTGATGTGACACACTGTGATGCAGTATGATATGAGTGTGTGATATGACACACTGTGTGAAGTGACACTGTGATGTGACACACTGTGTGATGTGGCACACTGTGATGCAGTGTGATATGACACTGTTTGATATGACACACTGTGTGAAGTGACACTGTGTGATGTGACACTGTGTGATGTGACACTGTGATGCAGTGTGATATGACACTATGTGATGTGACACTGTGATGCAGTGTGATATGACACTGTTTGATATGACACACTGTGTGATGTGACACTGCGTGATGTGACACTGTGTGATGTGACACTGCGTGATGTGACACTGTGTGAAGTGACACTGTGTGATGTGACACTGTGATGCAGTGTGATATGACACTATGTGATGTGACACACTGTGTGATGTGACACTGTGTGATGTGACACTGTGATGCAGTGTGATGTGACACACTGTGTGATGTGACACACAGTGAGATGTGACACACTGTATGATGTGACACACTGCGATATAGTGTGATATGAGTGTGTGATGTGACACACTGTGTGATGTGACACACAGTGATGTGACACACTGTGATGCAGTATGATATGAGTGTGTGATGTGACACAGTGTGTGATGTGACACTATGTGTGAAGTGACACACTGTGATGTGACACATACTGATGTGACGTGACGTGGTGTGCAGAGTGAAGGGGGAGGTGTGTGGTGGATGGACATGGACGGAGAGACCCATTGCCCTCTGTGTGATGTGACACACTGTGATGTGACACACTGTGATGTGACACATACTGATGTGACGTGACGTGGTGTGTAGAGTGAAGGAGGAAGGGGGGAGGGTGTGCGGTGGATGGATGGAGAGACCTACTGCCCTCTGTGTGATGTGACACACTGTGTGATGTGACACAGTGTGATGTGACACTGTGTGATGTGGCACACTGTGTGATGTGACACACTGTGATGTGACACATACTGATGTGACATGACGTGGTGTGCAGAGTGAAGGGGGGAGGGCATGCGGTGGATGGACATGGATGGAGAGACCTATTGCCCTCTGTGTGAATTGTGATGTAACCAGGTGTGATGTGACACGCTGTGTGATGTGACACACTGTGATGTAACACATACTGATGTGACATGACGTAGTGTACAGAGTGAAGGAGAAATGGGGGAGGATGTGCAGTAGATGGACATGGACAGAGAGACCTACTGCCGTCTGTGTGATGTGACACTGTGTGATGTGACACACTGTGATGTGACACATACTGATGTGAGGTGACGTGGTGTGCAGAGTGAAGGAGGAAGGGGGGAGGGTGTGCGGTGGATGGACATGGACGGAGAGACCTACTGCCCTCTGGTGTCCAGCATGGATGTGGAAACAGCCATGATCAGCGCCACTCCCCTCCACTGATGCTGTTCCTCCCCTCTTCCCCCACTGCCCCCCCACCATCACACAGGTCAGTCAGGTGTGGATATGCTGGTCATTGGTCTGTCAGGAGAGGAGGCCAAAGGGGAGGTTGGGAGGGCAGACTGCATGAGGTGTGGGCGTGAAGATGTATGTGTCTATCATCTGCATTTTTGTGATTGTATTATTCAGTCTTCCTGGAAAAGGAAAAGTGTGTGTAGGTGGTCCATTGATCAGCTGTATTGTGTCTGGGGAATCTTGGGATTGGCAATATCTGGTGCCCAGACATGTTGGTTGAAAGCATTATTCTGGTTCCTCTTCATCTACCTCAATTTTTCTGATATAATGTGGTTAAAGAAAAATAAAGTTAAATGTCATGAGAACAAATTGTTTGTGGATTACCCTATCATTTTATTAACCCGTAGAGTGCCTTTAAGCCGTCAGCTGACGCCGCATTAAAAATGCTTTCCCAGTGCCTATGGGCCGTCCACTGACGTCATGCATTTTTCTTGAATTTTCATTCGTTACTATTTCTATCAACGGACTTAAATAGAGTGTGCGTAGTAAGCCTTATATGTCTGTAGTATTAAAATGATATGTAAATGACCACACGTGAGGGGAAAGCCCATTTATTCTCATCACTGACTGGATGACCAGCCAGCACTTCGTCTCGCTTGCAAAGATGGCGGCGCAACCTTCGACAAGCACAGCGACCAAATCAACGTATTTACACAGCTGAGCAGGCTCTGCTAATGATTTTTGACAAAGACAATAATCTTTTATTCAACAACTTACTCGAGCATAAAGGTGAGATGATGATTGTGATGGAATTGCTGACCGTATTCGTCAGTTACTGAGTCGGGCTGTGTGACCTCAATGTGTGTTCAGCTGACTGGTTTGCCAGCGTCGAACGAGCTCGCCTAGTGTGTACTCTGCACTGCGTGCCAGTGGTCAGTGACGTGGTAGTCAGCGTGAGAGGGGAGCGCGGCCTGCTCGCGGCGCGGCACAGGGCAGAGGGAAAGGTAGGGGAAGAGGAGCAGTGAAAGAGAGGGTTAAGTCCGGCAAGGGGGCGTGGTGGGGAGAGGGGGGCGTGGTCGTGGACTGACCTGTCTGCATAGAGTGTGAGCGTCTTGATAGACTTCTAAACTGTTTTACTTTCATTTACAGGTGTAGTGTGACAATACAAACTTTATTTTCAACTTTTTTGCTTTGTGTTCTTGTTTGGATGTGAAGCTGTAGTGGTAAATACATATGCTTTTGATCGTGCAAAAAAATCTATCCAAATCTAATTGTCTAAATACTTTTTTATTATCAAAATTAAAACAAAAGAAGCCCAGATTCAAAATCTTCATTCAATTTCCTTCAAAAATCATATATATTTCATTGTTATATCTTTTGTAGTTTCTGAGCTAGAATTTTTTGTTAATTATTACCCCCAAATCATTAGATTTCCCTGGCACTGGGAAAGCCTTTGTTTGTAACATTTTCAAGCAGCTTCAAGCAGCGAACGGGTTAAGCATGAGGGCAAAAATGATAAGAACACTGTTGTGATAGTTAGCAGAAGCTGTTCAGTCAGGAGTGAACAAGTGTTTTCCATAAATCACTTCCTGATAAGGTAAGCGTCTGCTATGAGTAGCGGCAACAAGGAATGTGCAACAGAGAGAGAGAGAGAAAGCCAAATGAAGCACTTGTCAGAGAAATCATGCCCACGCCTTCAAATGCTTTAGTGAAAGCCTTGAGCAGAATCACTGGCTAGCCACACTGAATGACAATTGACTGGCAGGGTCTCTTTGGATCCAGAAGTAGCTGATGTCGGTTCTTTTGTGCCATGTGAATGAGCGTCAAACTCTGTGTCCAGCATGGAAAACAGAATTTCTCACAATGCGTTTAACTCTTTGTTGATAGCTCACAGTATGTTTTGCATTATGTCCACAGCCCACAATGTGTGTTACAGTATGTCCACATCCTACAATGTGTGCAGCCAACAATGAGTTTTACACTATGTTGACAGCCTACAATGACTTTTACACTATGTTGACAGCCCACAATGAGTTTTATGCTATACTGACAGCCCACAATGAGTTTTATGCTATGTTGACAGCCCACAATGAGTTTTATGCTATGTTGACACCCCACAATGAGTTTTATGCTATGTTGACAGCCCGCAATGAGTTTTATGCTATGTTGACAGCCCGCAATGAGTTTTATGCTATGTTGACAGCCCGCAATGAGTTTTATGCTATGTTGACAGCCCGCAATGAGTTTTATGCTATGTTGACAGCCCGCAATGAGTTTTATGCTATGTTGACAGCCCGCAATGCGTTTTATGCTATGTTGACAGCCCGCAATGAGTTTTATGCTATGTTGACAGCCCACAATGAGTTTTATGCCATGTTGACAGCCCACAATGAGTTTTATGCCATGTTGACAGCCCACAATGAGTTTTACGCTATGTTGACAGCCCACAATGAGTTTTACGCTATGTTGACAGCCCACGATGAGTTTTACGCTATGTTGACAGCCCACGATGAGTTTTATGCCATGTTGACAGCCCACAATGAGTTTTATGCTATGTTGACACCCCACAATGAGTTTTATGCTATGTTGACAGCCCACAATGAGTTTTATGCTATGTTGACACCCCACAATGAGTTTTACGCTATGTTGACAGCCACAATGCGTTTTACGCTATGTTGATAGCCCACAATGAGTTTTATGCTGTGTTGATAGCTCACAATGAGTTTTACGCTATGTTGACAATTAGCAATTAGTTTTATACTATGTTGACAACCCACAATTAGTTTTATGCTATGTTGACAGCCCACAATTAGTTTTATGCTATGTTGACAGCCTACAATTAATTTTATGCTTTGTTGACTGCCCACAATTAGTTTTACGCTGTGTTGACAGCTTACAATGAGTTTTATGCTATGTTGACAGGCCACAATGAATTCTACACTATGTCGACAGCCCACAATGAGTTTTACACTATGTTGACAGCTCAGAATGAGTTTTATGCTATGTTGACGCCCCACAACGAGTTTTACGCTACGTTGACAGCTCACAATGAGTTTTACGTTATATTGACAACCCACAATTAGTTGTTTGCTATGTTGACAGCTTGCGATGAGTTTTACGCTATGTTGACAGCCCACAATTAGTTCTATGCTATGTTGACAGCTTATGATGAGTTTTACGCTATATTGACAGCTCACAATGAGTTTTATGCTATGTTGACAGCTCACAATGAGTTTTACGCTATATTGACAGCTCACAACGAGTTTGACGCTATGTCAACAGTTCACAATGAGTTATATGCTGTGTTGACACCCCACAGTGAGTTTTATGTTATATTGACAGCTCGCAATGAGTTTTACGCTATGTTGACAGCCCACAATGTGTTTTACGCTATGTTTACAGCTCGCAATGAGTTTTGTGCTATGTTGACAATCCACTATGACATTTATGCTATGTTGATAGTCCACCATGAGTTTTACGCTATGTTGACACCTCACAATGAGTTTTACACTATGTTGACAGTTCACCATGACATTTATACTATGTTGATAGTCCACCATGAGTGTTGCGCCATGTTGACAGTTCACAATGTGTTTTACAGTATGTTGACAGTCCACAATGTGTTTTACAGTATTGTACAACCCACATTGTGTTTTACAGTATGTTGACAGTCCACAGTGTGTATTACAGTATTGTACTGCCCACATTGTGTTTTACACTATGTTGACAGTCCACAATGTGTGTTACAGTATTGTACAGCCCACAATGTGTTTTACACTATGTTGACAGTCCACAATGTGTGTTACAGTATTGTAAGTCCACAATGTGTTTTACACTGTGTTGACAGCCCACAATGTGTTTTACAGTATGTTGACAGTCTACAACGTGTTTTACAGTATGTTGACATCCCACATTCTATTTTCCATTGACCCTGTGAGCAGGAAGGTGGTGGTGAAAGCTGAGCATGCCTGGACACCTATCTCATGTATGCTGGGACACGTCGGCCAGTAACCTTTCGGCTGCGTTACTCTCAAGCTGTCGTCAGATCAGGCAGTTCACCACGTGAAGATGATCATGGCAACATTGGTATATTGGATACTGCAGTACCAAGGATTACTATGAAACTACGCACAGAACACTCTGATTTTTGTCATACGTGGAACAGCAAGACGAAATTTATACATTATCATTTGGGAATGGTAATCTGTATGTGTGTGTGTGTATATGTATGTGTGTATGTGTTTGCACATGTGGTGTGGTGTATGTGGGTGTGCATGTGTGTGTTTGGTGTGTGTGTGTGAAAACTAATGTGATCTCATGGCCACACTGACTTTATTATGTTGTGTGGGTGATAGAGAGCATTTATCCTTTGCCTTAAAAGTTGATATAACAGTTAAAGTGGGAGGAATATATGTGCCTGATTCCATGTATTCGTTTTCTCTTCACATGTAAAGAACATGCATCATAAAGAATATCCCCTGATAGACATTTCAAAACATGACATCAGAAACCAAAGACAAAACAAAAAATAGAATTAATTTGAATTTTATAGCTTGTAAAACATGTCTGGAGGTTCATTGGATCATAGGGAATGCAGAAACAGAAAATATGAAATCGTGAAAGCTTCATGGGGAGGGGGGGGGTGGGGGCTGCAAACACCAAACCCTGCAGAAAACCCCCTTGAGGATAGGTCGGGAGGTTAGGGAGAGACACGGCATTCTGAGCTTCCAGGTGCTCCACTTTTAGCGTAGCATGTGACGATGTTGTTGACAATGCTACCCTGCTACACTGTGTCATGAAATACTATGCCTAGAAAACATCAATAAATTTGATTCATCCTTACACAGACTTAGTGGCAGTTTAAACAGTACTGAGACAGTGTAGACTGTAGACTTATTTCAACGAAGTATGGCCAGGCTAGATGAGGCTACAAATGAGCACAAATTTTCTGTCTTACAGAATATTTTCATCGACCATTTTGATTTTGGCTAGGTCAGGTTGAAACCATGCCATTAGCTAGCGAGATTTCGGTTGTCTTATGCCACCATCATCTTGTGATACAGTGCTACATTTGCATTTAGAATGCTATGCTATGGATAAGTGATTGCTCGTTCTTCTTTTTCTTTGTCCTGAATGTTGCTTATCTTGCCTGAAGAAGACCTAAGAGGTCAAAATGCATCATGTTTTGTCTTGTGATTTGTTTGTCCCTGTTATCTGGTGGATTTACTTCAAATTCCTTTAAAGTTTCTTACATTAAAAATGTCATAGTGCTACACTTTGCATGTTGAGGCCTTGACAGCGCTGAGCATCACACAGGAACAACAGGCTGCCCCCTCCACATTTCTCTCCTCTATTGGGTGGGTGGAGAGGGGGAGGGCGGTGCTATAAAGGAATGTAGGATTACTTCTGAAAGATGGTGGATTTTCTGCATTTTACATCTCTCTGCATTTTTTGAACGGATTGTTGACATGACAAGTGAAGAAGGAACTAACGATACAGACCCTAGAGATCTTCTGTAGAACCTGTGGAGAGATGCATGTGTGAAGATGGATTGTGTACGAAGCATTGTGTGAAGATGGATTGTGTACGAAGCATTGTGGAGAAATGCATCATATGCAGTTGGTGTATGAAGTGTGAAGACAGACTGTGTACACAGCAGTGTGGAGGTACACGTTAACTTTCGGGTGATGATTGAAGAAAGGCTGTGTACACAGCAATGTGGAGGTACATGTTACTTTCGGGTGATGATTGAAGAAAGGCTGTGTACACAGCAATGTGGAGGTACACGTTACTTTCAGGTGATGATTGAAGAAAGGCTGTGTACACAGCAATGTGGAGGTACACGTTACTTTCGGGTGATGATTGAAGAAAGGCTGTGTACACAGCAATGTGGAGGTACACATTACTTTCGGGTGATGATTGAAGAAAGGCTGTGTACACAGCAATGCGGAGGAACACATCACATGCGGATGATGTGTGCAGACAGATTGTGCACGGAGTGTGTGTTCCATTCTGTCAGAGGCATGTATGTGTGTATGTATGGCCACAGTCGGTTCATCAGACCTTGCTGTCACTGGCCTGGCTTTAATGGTGCTCCCTGTTCCTCTGTGTGGCCTTCAAGCTGTGGACACTGTGTATAACCTTGACCCCACACCGCTCTAGTGGGTCAGTGGGTTGGACAGTGAGTCCACCCCGCGCTAACCTGCCCCTCAGTGTCTCCTGCAGCCTTTACAGCTGTGTGAGATGCTAGGATTTTATGCGTACCTACTTATTTTAAATCGTTTCAGTTTTAGATGTGACATTTATCCAGATGAATGGAGGCGGTATTTTCATGAATGTTGATTCTCACATTTTTGTAGATCTGTTGATTTGCACATATTTGTAGATCTGTTGATTCACAGATTTTTTGCTGATCTGTTCATTCTCACGTTTTTCTTGATCACTTTCACTTTTTTTTTGTTGTTATCTGTTAAGTCACAAGTTTTTGTTCTGTTTGCCCTCACATGTTTATGGCAGGGGACTGTACTTGTGTTGTACTTCCGTGGGCAAAGCGTGTATGTGCTTGTCACTTCCTCTTTTTCCTCACTGTCCTTGACTGATGTTTTGAATTCTTTTTGTCTTTCTTTGCGTTGTCTTTTTTTCTTTTGTGGACCATTCTCCAGTTTTGGATCTAGAAACTCTTACACATGTTTCCTGTCATAGCAGTTGTTGACATGCCAGCTTTTTTATGATAATCTGGTAGTTATGATCTAGAAACTCTTACACATGTTTCCTGTCATAGCAGTTGTTGACATGCCAGCTTTTTTATGATAATCTGGTAGTTATGATCTAGAAACTCTTACACGTTTCTTGTCATAGCAGTTGTTGACATGCCAGCTTTTTTTTTTATGATAATCTGGTAGTTATGATCTAGAAACTCCTACATGTTTCCTGTCATAGCAGTTGTTGACATTGCCAGCGTTTTTATGATAATCTGGTAGTTAAATTGTGAAGGTTGACCACAGTGTAAAAGTTGACCACATAGGGACAGTTGACCACAGTGGAAAAGGTGACCACAGTGGGAAAGTTGATGACAGTTTGACAGTTGACAACAGTGTGACAGTTTGCCATAGTGGGGGAAGTTGGCCACAGTGGGGGAAGTTGGCCACAGTGGGGGAAGTTGACCACCATAGTGGGGGAAGTTGACCACCACAGTAGGGAAGTTGACCACCACAGTGGGGGAAGTTGACCACCACAGTGGGGGAAGTTGACCACCACAGTGGGGGAATTGACCACAGTGGGGAAGTTGACCACAGTGTGGAAGTTGACCACAGTGGGGGAATTGACCACAATGGGGGAATTGACCACCACAGTGGGGAAAGTTGGCCAAAGTGGGGGAAGTTGGCCACAGTGGATAAGTAGAATTTGTGTTCAGAATGGTCATTTTTACTATTTTGACTATCAACCACCGTCACAGCAACAAAGATTATCATAACACCACCATCATTACTTTCAATCTAACACTTGATAAGCATTGACATGACTCATTTTCATACAGACGAAAATCTTGCGTGTTTTGAAAATTAGATTCATTATGATCTTTTTCAAGGGTACTGTGCATTTAAAGGTCGGTGCTAATTTTTCTTGGTGTACAAGGGAATACTGAAAGTGACATGGTGTGGGAGGTGGAGAGTTAAAAAGTTTAGGTCATACAAGACCCGTAGCACCTGCAAAGGGTGAGACTGTAAAGCCTCTGTGACATGTATGGATCATGTTTTCCTCAGGAGTGGGTATACCTTTGTCTGGTAATGTTTGTAATGTATGGATTGTGAGAGAGCGGCGTTGACTTCACGGTCGTGATGTATATGAAAGACCCTTGTTGCTAGAAATGAATCGCCTGACTGAATATATCTTTTCACTCAGAAAAACAAAAACAAAGTGACAGATAGAAATTGCATAAATATTCCAAGGAATATTTTTGATACTTCAAGAGAGATTATGTTTTTGTTGTTGTCTCTGGATCGTGTTGATCCAGGAAGAACAACAAAGGTCAAAGTGCCTGAAGGTTGACCCAGCCCCTGTCCTGTTTTCTGATGGTAGTTTCCATGGCCTGCTTGCTAGTGATGGCATATGATGCCCATTTCCATGGTGCTTTGATGTCAGCGTGACTGCCATATAGACACATAACTCAAGCATTAGTGCTGAGGTGAATGTTCTCAAGGTGTTATAGCGTTGATGTGAATGTCTTCATCATGCTGCAGTGTTGATGTGAATGTCTTCATCATGCTGCAGTGTTGATGTGAATGTCTTCATCATGCTGCAGTGTTGATGTGAATGTCTTCGTCATGCTGCAGTGTTGATGTGAATGTCTTCATCATGCTGCAATATTAATGTAATGTCTTCGTCATGCTGCAGTGTTGGTGTGAATGTCTTCATCACGCTGCAGTATTATGTAAATGTCTCATCATGCTGCAGTGTTGATGTGAATGTCCCTTTTCATGCTGCAGGTGTTGATGTGAATGTCTTCATTATGCTGCAGTGTTGATGTGAATGTCTTCATCATGCTGCAATATTAATGTAAATGTCTTCGTCATACTGCAGTGTTGATGTGAATGTCTTCATTATGCTGCAGTGTTGACGTGAAGTCTTCATCATGCTGCAGTGTTGACATGAATGTCTTCATTATGCTGCAGTGTTGATGTGAATGTCTTCATGCTGCAGTGTTGATGTGAATGTCTTCATGCTGCAGTGTTGATGTGAATGACTTCATGCTGCAGTGTTGACATGAATGTCTTCATTATGCTGCAGTGTTGATGTGAATGTCTTCATCATGCTGCAGTGTTGATGTGAATGTCTTCATGCTGCAGTGTTGATGTGAATGTCTTCAGCTGCAGTGTTGATGTGAATGTCTTCATGCTGCAGTGTTGATGTGAATGTCTTCATGCTGCAGTGTTGATGTGAATTCTTCATGCTGCAGTGTTGACATGAATGTCTTCATTATGCTGCAGTGTTGATGTGAATGTCTTCATGCTGCAGTGTTGATGTGAATGTCTTCATCACGCTGCAGTGTTGACTTGAATGTCTTCATTATGCTGCAGTGTTGATGTGAATGTCTTCATGCTGCAGTGTTCATGTGAATGTCTTCATGCTGCAGTGTTCATTTGAATGTCTTCACCATGCTGCAGTGTTGATGTGGATGTCTTCATGCTGCAGTGTTGATGTGGATGTCTTCATGCTGCAGTGTTGATGTGAATGTCTTCATGCTGCAGTGTTGATGTGAATGTCTTCATGCTGCAGTGTTGATGTGAATGTCTTCATGCTTCTTCTTCTTCTTTGCGAGCGCCATGGTCTACATGGTCAGTCCGGCCCTTGTGATGAATAGTGCCGTTTATACAGCTCTTGTAGATTGCCATAGAGCTTCATCATCAGAGCTGTCTCTGTTGGCCACACCTCTCTCCTTGGCTGTTCATGTAATGGGCATTTTTGGAGCACATGCTGCAGTGTTGATGTGAACGTCTTGATCATGCTGCAGTGTTGATGTGAATGTCTTCACCATGCTGCAGTGTTGATGTGAATGTCTTCATGCTGCAGTGTTGATGTGAATGTCTTCATCATGCTGCAGTGTTGATGTGAATGTCTTCATCATGCTGCAGTGTTGATGTGAATGTCTTCACCATGCTGCAGTGTTGATGTGAATGTCTTCACCATGCTGCAGTGTTGATGTGAATGTCTTCATCATGTGTTAATGTTGATGTGAATGTCAGAAACCTTTGTTCAATCCTTTTTTTTTTTAATGGCATTGTTGGTAGTAGATAGCAAGTTGTTTTCATGTGGAGTGTTCGGCTGTTTTGTGAACAACAGCATTATCATGGGTGGTGATGGCAGCAATTTGTTGGAAGAAAGTACACACATGGTCAAGCCAGTAAGTTGGTCAATGTGTGCATGCTAGGAGGTCATTTTTTTCTGAATTATTATAGTTTCAAATGAATCTTGCAAATCTTTTGGGTTTTTTGTTGTTTTTTTTAAACAAAATTTAGTTCGGAGCTGATTAATCCCTAGCTGTGGCATTGTACTATTCATTTTTAGAGTGGAATCCTGTGTCATCATTTGTTATCAGTGTAGGACTTAACAAACGGAAGTTGTATGTATACATAGATACCTCATCACAGACGATGGATGTAATTTAAAAAAGAATCTATGATATCAACTGGAAATCTTTTGATCCCTGGTTATTGTATTACTTTGTCACATTGTTGTAATAATCATGGAAAGGAAACGTGTACTGAGAATTAGTTTCATTATACACTCCAGTTGGTATTAAAAGATCCTTTACCTGCATACACTTTGTTTTGAGCGATGTTGCCAGAGTATGTATTCTTGTGTCAGTTTTCATCGTAGAAATTTTTGCTGTAGTAAACAACAATCTGACCCTGAAATAAATTTTTCTCCATCTAACATACACATTACAAAGTTGGTTTTTTTTTTTGGGGGGGGGGGGTTGTTTGTTTTTTTAAAGAAAGCATTTACCTAGAGAATGGGTAGCCAGGAATAGCACAAGGTAACACTATCTGTAGGAGAGAAATGGGAGATAATACGAGACAAACACAGTGAGAGAATGAAACAAGATGAAAAGCATATAAACGTACTCCCAGTTTATCCTGAATACACGTGAGATATTCCCTAAAAAGGAAAAACCGTCTTGGGCTGGTGTAACCGTTAGTAATGGCTATTCTGGTAAACATTGGCCATCGTCTGTGACCTAAAATGAACATACTTACAAATTTTCAGAAAGATCGGCTAAGAACTTTCTGAGATGTTCCATAAAGAAGAAAACCATTATGGGCCATTAGCAATGGATATATCAGTAAACTTAAACATCGGGCATCATCCGTGACCCATAATGAACATACCTACAAATTTTCAGAAAGATCGGCCACGTACTTTCTGAGATATTCCATGAAGAAGAAAAACAGTTATGGGTCGTTATAGTCGTTACTAACGGCTATAATGGTAAAATAAAACGTTGGGCATCATCCGTGACCCATAATGAACATACCTACAAATTTTCAGAAAGATGGGCCAAGTACTTTCTAAGATATTCCATAAAAAAAGAAAAACCGTTATGGGCTGTTATAGCTGTTAGTAAAGGCTATAACAGTAAACTAAAGCATTGGGCATCATCCGTAATGCATAGTGAACATACCTGCTAATTTTCACAAAGATCAGCCAAGTACTTTCTGAGATATTCCATAAAGAAGAAAAACCGTTACAGCCGTTAGTAACAGCTATAACGGGGTAAACTAAAACATCGGGCATCATCCGTGACCCATAATAAATATACCTGCTGATTTTCACAAAGATCAGCCAAGTACTTTCTGAGATATTCCATGAAGAAGAAAAACTGTTACAGCCGTTAGTAACGGCTATAACGGTAAACTAAAACATCAGGCATTATTCGTGACCCATAATGAACATACGCTAATTTTCACAAAGATCGCCAAGTACTTTCTGAGATATTCCATGAAGAAGAAAAACCATTACAGGCCGTTACAGCTATTAGTAACGGCTATAACAGTAAACTAAAACATCGGGCATTATTCGTGACCCATAATGAACATACCTACAAATTTTCAGAAAGATCGGCCAAGTACTTTCTGAGATATTCCATAAAAAAGAAAAACCATTACAGGCCATTACAGCCATTAGTAACAGCAATAATGGGGTAAACTAAAACATCCGGCATCATCAGTGACCCATAATGAACATACCTGCTAATTTTCACAAAGATCGGCCAAGTACTTTCTGAGATATTCCATAAAGAAGAAAAACCGTTACAGGCCGTTACAGCTGTTAGTAATGGCTATAACGGTAAACTAGAACATTGGACATCATCCATGACCCATAATGAACATACCTACAAATTTTCAGAAAGATCGGCCCAGTAGTTTTGTCTGGAGCGAGTGGAACACATTTTGACCAAGGACGGACACCACACACACACACACACACACACAAGCATTTCTTCATTCCCATTCTAAAGTACTCCCTGTTCTATAAGAACTGGGAGTACAAAAAGGTCCAGGCCTGGGATTGGGGTTCAGCTGACAGCAGACAGGGAACTTGATGATTGTCATGAGCAGATGGTCACTTGATGAGAAGTGGTCAAACTGATGCTGACATCGGCTGTAGGCTCACTCCAGGCTGTAGAGTCCCCCTGACGTGGGCAGTCCTTTGGGAAGGAGATGGAGACCTCACTCCCCTTGAGGTCAGTCATGGTATTGCACAACCCATTTCCCCACCCTGACTGCATGACCGTCCCTGTCCCTGGAGACTGACATGGTACTGTGTATGTAGCTACTCTACATTGAACAGGAGAGGGGCTTGCTACAATTTGACATGTCACTGTCTATGAGGCCTAATTGACACTGAACAGGTGAATGTCCATAGCTTGCTGGAGTTGGATATGGTACAATAGATTGGCTGAACTTGACGTTGAACAGGTGAATGTCCATAGCTTGCTGGAGTTGGATATGGTACTGTAGATTAGGTCAACTTGACATTGAACAGGTGAATGGCCATAGCTTGCTGGAGATGGATATGGTACTGTAGATTAGGTCAACTTGACACTGAACAGGTAATGGCCATAGCTTGCTGGAGTTGGATATGGTACTGTACATTGGCTGAACATGACATTGAACAGGTGAATGTCCATAGCTTGCTGGAGTTGGATATGGTTCTGTAGATTAGGTCAACTTGACCTTGAACAGGTGAATGTCCATAGCTTGCTGGAGTTGGATATGCTCTGTAGATTAGGTCAACTTGATCTTGAACAGGAGAGTGGCCATAGCTTTCCAGAGTTCGACATGTTGCTGTCTATGAGGCAAGATTGACATTGAACAGAACGTTCATAGCTTAGAGGAATATGATATGGTTCTATAGATTAGGCCGACGTAATATTGAACAGGAGAGTGGCCATAGCTTGCTAGGGTTTAACATGACACTGTCTGTACAGCCTAACTGACACTGAACGGGAGAAAGTCCATAGCTTGCGGGAGTTTGATTACTGTAGGCCAATTTAACACTGGACAGGAGTGTGGCCTTGCTTGAGTTTGTCATGATGCTGTAGGTGAAGTCAGCTTTACACTGAACTCCAGAACAGGACAGTGGCCGTGGCTTGCTGCAATTTGATTGGCACTGAAGACGATAACCCAATTAACGTTGAATAGGAGAGAGACCATAGCTTGGTTGAGTTAGACATGGTACAAGGCCTAATTAGAAATGAATGGGAGATAACTTGCCCAGTTGACTCATACGGCATGGCTACATGCCAAATGGGAAAGAAGGGCAAGGGCTGAGAGGGACAAATGTGGGGTGAGACAGGCACTGCTTTTGTAGGATTATTAACATTCAGTTACAGATGAAACAGGCCACAGTTAGCAGTCATCAAAAAAAAAAAAAAAAAAAATCAGAAAAGGGGGAAATTTACTAGTATTCCACTGGCATGATCACAATCCTCTTTACACCATTCTCATTATTGTAACAATACCCATCAATTTATTGAACCAATCTATTATAGCAGTACCCCATCAATTCATTGAACCAATGTAACAATACCCATCAATTTATTGAACCAATCTATTATAGCAGTACCCCATCAATTCATTGGACCAATCTGTTGTAGCAGTACCCATCAGTTCATTGAACCAATCTATAATAGCAGTATCCATCAATCCACTTGCACTGATCTCATTATTGTAGCAGTATCTATCAATCCATTTTTACCAGTCTGTAGCAGTACCCATCAATCTACTCATAATCCATCAATCCACTCACACCAGTCTGTAGCAGTACACATCAATCCACTCACACCAGTCTGTAGCAGTACACATCAATCTACTCATAATCCATCAATCCACTCACACCAGTCTGTAGCAGTACACGTCAATCCACTCACACCAGTCTGTAGCAGTACACATCAATCCACTCACACCAGTCTGTAGCAGTACACATCAATCCACTCACACCAGTCTGTAGCAGTACACATCAATCTACTCATAATCCATCAATCCACTCACACCAGTCTGTAGCAGTACCCATCAGTCCACTCACACCAGTCTGTAGCAGTACCCATCAATCCCTCACACCAGTCTGTAGCAGTACCCATCAGTCCACTCACACCAGTCTGTAGCAGTACCCATCAGTCCACTCACACCAGTCTGTAGCAGTACCCGTCAGTCCCTCACACCAGTCTGTAGCAGTACCCATCAATCCCTTCACACCAGTCTAGCAGTACCCATCAATCCCATCACACCAGTCTGTAGCAGTACCCATCAATCCCCTCACACCAGCCTGTAGCAGTACCCATCAATCCCATCACACCAGTCTGTAGCAGTACCCATCAATCCCCTCACACCAGTCTGTAGCAGTACCCATCAGTCCACTCACACCAGTCTAGCAGTACCCATCAGTCCACTCACACCAGTCTGTAGCAGTACCCATCAGTCCACTCACACCAGTCTGTAGCAGTACCCATCATCCACTCACACCAGTCTGTAGCAGTACCCATCAGTCCCTCACACCAGTCTGTAGCAGTACCCATCAGTCCACACTCTGCAACCATCATCCATCCAAGTCTGTAGCAGTACCCATCAGTCCACTCACACCAGTCTAGCAGTACCCATCAGTCCCACTCACCACCAGTCTAGCAGTACCCATCAGTCCACTCACACCAGTCTGTAGCAGTACCCATCAGTCCACTCACACCAGTCTGTAGCAGTACCCATCAGTCCACTCACACCAGTCTGTAGCAGTACCCATCAGTCCACTCACACCAGTCTGTAGCAGTACCCATCAGTCCACTCACACCAGTCTGTAGCAGTACCCATCAATCCACTCACACCAGTCTGTAGCAGTACCCATCAGTCCACTCACACCAGTCTGTAGCAGTACCCATCAGTCCACTCACACCAGTCTGTAGCAGTACCCATCAGTCCACTCACACCAGTCTAGCAGTACCCATCAGTCCACTCACACCAGTCTGTAGCAGTACCCATCAGTCCACTCACACCAGTCTGTAGCAGTACCCATCAATCCACTCACACCATCTGTAGCAGTACCCATCAGTCCACTCACACCAGTCTGTACAGACCCATCAGTCCACCTCACACCATCTAGCAGTACCATCACCATCCCTCACCCAGTCTGTAGCAGTACACATCATCCCCTCACACCATCCTAGCAGTCCCATTCATCACTCACAATCCATTCAATCATCCATGCACTCAACACAGTTGTAACTGTACAGCCTGCACTGCTGTTTGAAGACATTCATCAGGTACCTGAATTCTGAGCAAGTTGATACCTGCTACTTCCTTGGTTCCTTCAAGCACTTGTTCCACCTTCTACCGTTCTCTTTTTCTCCCGTTTCCTTCCACCTCCCCCTCGCCTCTCTCTGCACCTTCACACTTGCCTGCCCCCCCCCCCCCCTCCCCTCCCCCCCATTCCTCTTTTATTGACCCATTTCACTGCTATTCATAGCAGTCGTCTTTAGCATCCTGACCTGTACAAGCTCTGCTGTTTTGGGCTATTGCTCAGTTGTATCCATGCAGGGTTCATCCATGCCAAGTCTTCATTTCAAATCCCTGCACTCTCCCCCTCTGAGGTGCAAAGATCATACTAGAGACCTAGTTCAGTCAGTTTGTTGTCAGTTTCTGTTCATTTTCTTTACACCTCATTCCAGATGGGCATCATCAACAAACTGACCTACATATGACATCATATTTACATCCATGACTCTTTACTGTTCGATATATCCTTTCAGATTTTGTGAAATAGGCACCTATTTTTTTTATCACTTTGGCAACAGGGCACTCCTATAGGGATTTTGTCATCATTGTGAAGATACATTACATTACGGTGGAAGAAAGGTTTTGATTACTGTATTGATGATGTGTCATCACTTTATTGATTGATCAAAAAGGAGAAACTGGTATGGTCTTCTTAGCAATATTTAGCAAAATATAAGTGTATGTGGCCTTAGTTTTGTATTCATGATTATATTTATTCATATCTGAGCCTCTTTTTGTCAGAAATCATTTAAAATGGTAAGATTTGATCAGATTTAATCAGATATTAACATTTGTTACAAATACTTTCATGTATGTCTTTCATCTGTGAATAAATCAGTAAGTCTAACTCATCCAAACTTTGAAAAAAACATGAATTTTTCAATATTAAGAATATTGCTGAAAACAGATTTCAGGCCATTTTTAGTACTATAGATCTTCACAATGAGGGTGGTGGGACAGGTGTTAATATTTATTTCACAAAGTTTGGTTATGCTAGCTCTGGCAATTTCTAACAAAATGGCAATATCAAACATGGACACACACACACATATACACAAATATGACCACATGAACAACCCAAACAGGGGACATTGACTCATCTGTGGTATACACGAGTCAAACACAAGGAGATTCCGAGTTTTAAAAATGTCTACCTTTCTCACTTGGCTCCTGTGGGAGTAAAAGTAAAAAACACTGTGACCACTGTTTGATCCTGATCTCACCAACCAATACACACATTTCTCTTTTTCACAAGTCGTTTTCTATGTCACCAGTTAAACATCTAACACTGATCCTGATCCAGTGCACGCATTTCTCTGTTTCACAAGTCGTTTTCTATATCACCAGGTAAACATCTACCACTTGATCCCATCCAGATAGAAGCGTTCCTTGCAGAGTCGTTACCTTTTCATGCAGCTTGTGTTTGGTCAAGAAGAAAGTCACTCAAACAACAGACAAAGCATGTGACAATATTGTGAGATAAAATTCTTGATTTTAATAAAACCAAAGGTCAACATGATATGTGCATAGAAAACATCACAAAAACTGTAGACATTTGATATGTTTGTACAAAACAGGCATGGATTGTGTGGAAATCAATTTGATGTGAGGTCTGCTTCTTGTAAAAGAGAAACAACGTCACAACAGAGAATCCCACTTTCAACTAGATAGTCACTTCTGGCAGGTGACTGTGCAATGATCTATTGAAAAAGGCAGTGAAAATTCAAGGCCTGCAACAAACTGTCTCAGACTGTACAGTCAACTGTCCTCTGAAGTGGAGAGGACTTTGACAACCACAGCCAGTGTAAAACTGATCACAACCACTTAGTGTATCATTCCTCTGGAATTCTCCAAAGCACTGCTGAGGTCTTACCAAGACCCTCCATCAATGCACTGTACAGTAACATTGCATTGCATTCAAAATGTCAATTGCGTAATTAAAAAAAAAAAATTACACAATGGACAGATCAGAATACCAGAAAAAAAAACACAAAAAATGGTGTACCGCAATCAATAAACTCTTAAATATTCACTTTATAACTGGACAAAACTTTATCCCCATGCTTATTATTTTAATTGAGATATACTCAGTCACAACATGAGTAAAATCATACATTTTTCAACCACACACTCACCAGCACTTCCATGGAGGAACAGCAAAAATCACTTGCATTATTTGCATAAGGATGACGGTGTAAGGTCTGCTAGCATAGGGAAGTATGCACACACATGTCTACAGCTCTAACGACTCCACTACCACTTTTTTTTTTTTCTCCCCTGATCTTTTTTCCCTCCCAAGCTGAAATATTTTCTTATTCGCCAATTCTCATTTTCACATCTTGCTGAAAACCCTGAATTCACCAAGAAGCGGGATGTCTGCCTCGCTCAAGCCCAAAAGTCCTCATCAACTTCCAATGCCCATGACTCTGATGAGCAGAGGAACGGAAAATGAGGTCACCTTGCAAGAAGAGATTTTTTTCCTGCTCTCTTAATGATGATTAGTGATACTGAAGATGATGACGACGATGCTACTGCCTTCCATTCTGGTGAGTGACTATGACAGGAATGTACTCTAGGCTTCCTTTCATAACATGCCCCAGTATCAGCCAGTCCCAGGAGATACGGATACCTGCAGTGTTGGTCAGAAAATTTTAACAACTTGCAAGATGCATCAATTAAGTGGAATAAACTCAACAAATTAGTTCCAGTCTTCTAATTTGAGACTATAGCAAATTCATCTCTGGGAAGAAGCTATCGGAGCAAAAAATCCCAAAAACAGCTCTGATAAGAATCAAACCCATGACCTCCAACCTCTCAAATCAACAATGCTGACCGCTGCACAATGAAATCAGTCTTACAACATTTTCAATTTCACAGGGAAAATAAAATAAGAAAAATTAATAACAATCTACAAGGATTTCTCGGTGAGGTCAACTTGGGTCGTGACTGTTGTATTAAAAAAGACGGTTACAGTGGAGGAAAGACACTGGGTGAATGGTTCAGTCTATAACAGATTTTTTTTCCCCATGGAATTCTGTGCTGAACTCAACGATCTTGCGTTTCTCATATTTTTGTCTCAATGGTGGACAAACTTAATGTACATGGAATTTAAGAATTTAAAAAAAAGAAACAAAAAACAAAATGAGATGTCCAATGATCTGGAAACAAATGTTGATTTCATGTATCGCATGATACAATCTCACAAATTCAGATTTCACACATTTAACAACACATTCTCACAAATGTAGATTCCACGCATTTCACAATACGCTCTCACAAATGTATGTTTCACACATTTCACAAACACTCTCACAAACGTAGATTTGATACATCTCACAATACAATCTCACAAATGTAGATTTCACACATCTCGCAATACATTCTCACAATGCAGATTTCATACATCTCACAAACACTCTCCCAAATGTAAATTTCACACTTCTCATAATACAATCTCACACATGTAGATTTAACACACCTCACAATACAATTTTGGCATCCGATAATCTCCAGAAAATTGCATGAGGTTTACAACACACAAACAGTGTTAAGGCTCCATGTGTACATTCAGCATTGCTAATGCTACGTACAGATTCTGATCTATTTTGCATAATACATTAACAGATTGAGATTTCTGTAGTCTATTAAATCAAGTGTCCATAACAGAACAAAAGTGTTTTTTTCACAACTTTCTTGAGGTAAATCGTGATGAGATACAAGCCTCCACAGTACTGTTGTACTAATATTGCTATCATGTGCTTCTGTGAACAATATTTTTGCTACAAGATGCATGGGTCACACCCTTCCACAAAAGCTGTGTCCCCTCAGTAAAACAGGCTCTTTAGAAAAGCGTAACGGCAAAACATTGAACTGTCATGGCATGTGAAATATTAATGATTTAATGAATGCCATATCTTTTCTTTTTTCCTGTAGCAAAAAGCTTAATATTCATTAATGTCTCAGTAAATTGACCGAATCTGTATTCATAGACACTACAAAATAAAATGTTGATTAAGATATACCTAGTCATAAACTGTTGTCCTTCGTCAGTAAAAATGACCTGATCTATTCAGAGAAGCTACAAACAAAATGTTCATGAAATGAACCTAATCATGAATGTTTACATAATTGTCTCGGTCCACTCAGAGAAGCTGTAAAATAAACCACTGGTTTAAGATTACAAACATCCTGAATAAAACCATGTCAGTAAACTGTCCAAGTCTATTTGAGAGAAACTGCAAAAAAAGAACTTCCCTAGCAATGTTGTGCAAAACTACTCAGAGAAGCAGGGAAATAAACCAGTGATGAAGTGTTGTCCTTCGTCAGTAATACTTCAGTCAACTGTCTCCATCTGTACAAACAGGCCATTAACAGACAGTGGACAAACTGCCCATTGAGGCCTCCGTGACAGTCAGCAGTGCCAACTCACAGTTGCCTCATGATGACTGTCCACCATCCACTCCCCCACAGCCGTGTCGGCAGTCAGGAAGGACGCCGAAAAGGTCGTCAGAAGCTGTGACCTCCCCGTGAGCTGAGCTTGCTGATGGAGAAGCCGATGGCCATGTACATGATGATGGAGGCCACGATGGTGATCATGCAGGCTAGGAAGGCATAACGACTCCATTTGTCAGCGTAACGCAGGTCACCACGCTTGAAGGCTCTGTTGGACAAATCTGAAAAACAGCAAGTCTCCTGTTTAAAGCATCGTCAATTATATCCAGAAATATTTCTTAATAAAGTGTTTAACTGGGCAAAAGATGTACTTATTTCCAAGACATTACTTTAAAGCTGTCAAATAGCTACAAATAAAAGAGCAAACAGTACAAAATAATTACTCTGTTTCTAAATGTCACATAACGACAACTATGCAGCCCTGGTGGTAAGTGGCACTTGTGGAGTAGTCTGGCTCTGGCATGTCTGTCTTGACCAATACCCTCATCAAGACTGAAAACAGTCTGGCCTTTACTTTGCATCTAGGCAGTCTTGGCAATCCTTGGAAGGCAGACACATGCATGCATGCTCACTCATGTGCACAACACACACACACACACACACACACACACACATCCTACATTGCACTCACACTGTCCCAGGCTGTCACACACACACCACACACACACACACAACACACTAAATGCACTCAAGGCATCTCTCACACAACCACACACAACACACACACACACACCAACTATGATGCACTCACAGGCAGTCACACACACACACACACACACACACACACACACACACACACACACACACACACCTATGATGCACTCACAGGCAAAGACAAGAGCCAAAGGCCCAAACAGTGGGTTGACGATGGTCAAGAGGATGGACAAGGGGAGGTAAGTGTAGGGCTGTTTGCCCACATACGCGCCATTCTGGATGGCGGGATGAGTGTAGACGGGGTCCATGGTCACCAGAATCTGCTTGCTGGTGGTGTCGTACACCTCTTCAGAGTTGGGCGTCGTCATTGCTCCGGGATTGGCCATGGTTTGGATGCTTCTTAAAAAAAGGTTGAACACTGCACAAGACTGGAAGAGTGGCCGCCACAAAAAGGTCACTTCCTGTACAGATCATATACAGACAGACATACAAAGCATCTTTTAAATTCAATCTCTCTCTCTCTCTCTCTCTCTCTCTCTCTCTCACACACACACACACACACACACACACACACACACACACACACACACCAGACATGAGACCTGAGCAAGAGTAAAAACCCTTACAAATTTCAGAGAATCCATAAATTTCAGAGGGTCCACAAGCCGATGCAGGTGAGCTCCAGGGGCAATGACCTCCAGAGGTCAAGGGTTACAGGCCTCTGAAGGTAAACCCTTTCTTTCACCCTTGCAAACTGTTGCATTACCACCAACCTTCTGGTGCCCCAAGTTGGGGACCTGGGGATGAAGGGGATATGTGGAGTGACAAGGGGGCAGATCAGCTTCTGACTGATAGCAGTTCTCACTCCCTTTGTCCTTCAGATGTCATGTGGAATGTCGGACAATGCATCTTTCATACATGTCATTGCCAACATCCATACAACATCATTAGGCTTTTGTTCTGCAAAACCTTAACATCCCTTTTCAAAAACGACTTTCTAAACAACACATTCTTAAACAAAATTTTGAAACTCTGGATTTTTTTTCCCCTAACTTCTGGATTTCAGAACAGCTTCCGAGTTAGGGACATTTTAGAAATATTCAAGATGGTTGGCATCTATGCCATTGTGAGTTTGACAGTATTTAGTGTATAGTCATGCCATCCTGAATTCCAACAATGATGCCTGCAGTCTTATCAATGTTCTTGCCAATTCTTCTTTCCTCTGCCTTCAAAACATTTTGAACCCAGAGATTTTCTACCAACATGTTAGTAGCTGCTGGCAGAAGCCTTGACAAACTTAACTGGAAAAAAGTAATGAACTGGATGGTGAACTTGAAACCTGATGCTCTTATTCCCACATCCCACACAATTTTCTCAGTAGATTTATGCAAATCTCAAGAATGGCCCTGCCGACCTATAAGCATGGTGAATTAGGCTAAAACCTGAAAAGTCTCTCATGTCTGCATGCACACACACACACACACACACACACACACACACACACACACACACACTGTACCAACAACCTAATTATAAAATCTGAAATAGTGTCATATTGTAAGAGTCTGCAAACCTACCGGACATCCATCTTGCTTTATCAGTCTATGTGTGACAATATACCAGTTTTGATACGGGTTACTTAAACAGTAGTGGAGAAGAAAAGAAATGTTTTGATTGCGATATGAGTCATCCATTAGCAATGGAGAAGACAATGTGTCCGTTGTGATAGGGCTTACTCCATTAGTAGTGCAGAAGACAAGACAATGTGTGAGTTATGACCAGAAAGTTTGTTGTTGTTGTTCAAGCAACCAATTTTTTTCTACACAAATAAGATTTCACAAACCTGGAATGGAATATGAATAAAAACATGCTGTCGATCAGAGCATGACCTACTCCTTGAATAAAAGTCCATTTTCTTGGCACACTCCAGTTGTCCACAACCAATAAAAAAAAAAAAAGCAAACACTAAACTAGTAACGCTAAATGTGACGCTAACTATTCATCATGAAAATCAAAGCAGTGTTATTTCATAATAGGATTGATATCTGAGAAATGGGTTTCTCAGCATGAACAAAGAGCATCTGATTTTTAAACAAACATTTGGCAAGTGATGAGAAATCATACACATGTAACTAACTGTCTTCTTTGATCAGAATTATGATTGGAGATAGTTCATCAGCAGTGGAAAAGACAATGTATCAGTTATAATAGGATGCCCTTCACTGGTAGAGAAGAGGACAATGTGTCAAATGTGAAAGGAGTTACTCCAAGAAAAGTGGGGAAGACCCTGTATTAGTTGTGATAGGACTTACTTCATTAGCAGCGGAGAAGACAAGTGTTAGAATATGAGTCACTTCATTAGCAGTGCAGAAGACAATGTGTTAGAATAGGAGTCACTTCATTAGCAGTGGAGAAGACAGAAGTTAGTTCATTAGCAGTGGAGAAGACAATGTGTTAGACGTGATAGGAGTCACTTCATTAGCAGTGGAGAAGACAATATGTTAGATGTGATAGGAGTCACTTCATTAGCAGTGGAGAAGACAATGTGTTAGATGTGAGAAGAGTTACTTCATTAGCAGTGGAGAAGACAATGTGTTAGATGTGATAGGAGTCACTTCATTAGCAGCGGAGAAGACAATGTGTTAGATGTGATAGGAGTCACTTCATTAGCAGCGGAGAAGACAACGTGTTAGATGTGATAGGAGTCACTTCATTAGCAGCGGAGAAGACAACGTGTTAGATGTGATAGGAGTCACCTCATTAGCAGCAGAGAAGACAACGTGTTAGATGTGATAGGAGTCACCTCATTAGCAGCAGAGAAGACAACGTGTTAGGTGTGATAGGAGTCACCTCATTAGCAGCGGAGAAGACAACGTGTCAGATGTGATAGGAGTCACTTCATTAGCAGCGGAGAAGACAACGTGTTAGATGTGATAGGAGTCACTTCATTAGCAGCAGAGAAGACAACGTGTTAGATGTGATAGGAGTCACCTCATTAGCAGCAGAGAAGACAACGTGTGAGGTGTGATAGGAGTCACCTCATTAGCAGCGGAGAAGACAACGTGTCAGATGTGATAGGAGTCACTTCATTAGCAGCGGAGAAGACAACGTGTTAGATGTGATAGGAGTCACTTCATTAGCAGCGGAGAAGACAACGTGTTAGATGTGATAGGAGTCACTTCATTAGCAGCAGAGAAGACAATGTGTTAGATGTGATAGGAGTCACTTCATTAGCAGCGGAGAAGACAACATGTTAGATGTGATAGGAGTCACTTCATTAGCAGCGGAGAAGACAATGTGTTAGATGTGACTGGAGTTACTTCATTAGCAGTATCTTGAAGATGAAATTAAAGTGCTGGCATCCTGAAAAAAAACAACAATATATTCTGTCGGAACAGAGTTAGACTTGACTTTAAATCAGCAGCAGCTGAGGCCTACGTAAAAGCTCCTTCGCTGGTTCTGATATATTCATTGCTTTTGGCATGTGCCACAGCAAGTTCGTTTCAATTTTGACAGAATGAAGAACAGCGTTGGCAAATTTCACCTGTGGTGTCCTAATCTGCTCTTGAAAGATTTCATAGATGGTGCTGTCAATGGATGAATTGTTCCACATGTTGATCATAATTTATAAATTAATTCATTCTGATGTTCAGTCTATACTGCTTTTTCATGGGGTTCGAGCAAACTTCTTCAGAGATTTGTGTTGAGACCAGATCAATGTTTGCAATAGCCATGTAAATATCAGCTTACTTCAAAGTTCAATATAAGGTTTTCTCTCAGTCTTCGGTGCTCTGTCCATCACAATGAGTCTGAGACCTCTGCCTCTCTGCAGCTGGCTTATTTTTTTAGATCAGCTAGTGGTCTGGCTGTTGATGTCACTCATCTTCACTTTCATAGTCTGGCAAAGTTTATGAATTCATGAATAAGCTGTCTGATGATCTGTAGGACTGCGTACTTGGGTTTCGGAAAGCTGTTCTCTTCGAGACTCTTCTAACAGTAAGTACACGAGCAAACCAAAACGAGGAAATTTATCATGGCATTACTTAAAATCTTAAGATGTGCGAACATCGGTTGAGGAAAGATTTTTTCTTATCCTGTAACAAAACTGTTATAATCTTACCTAGACAGTGAACGAAGCGTCAGTGTTAAACAATCGGCCAGTGGTTGTAGCGGAGCTGCTCCTCCTTCATGGACAGCCAGTGTCAAGGTGAAGACTTGTGTCCGGATGGGTTATTCAAAATACTCTGCCTCCGGGTTTATCAGTCACGTCCGGCTGTGCTTCAAAACATACCAAAACAGTGCGTGTCACGGAAGTTAGCGGACAAGTCGCTCCCGATAGTGTGTCACCCCCTCTCTCTGCACATGCGCGACCAGGTGCGCTAAACACTAACACACACAGCATGCATTCGTGTTTGAACAAGATGATTTCTGATTCGCTCATTTGTCACTCTCGTTTATGCCAATGGAAAACAACGCTGTATTGCCATTGTTGCCACACCCAGCATGAGAGAAGGAAAGATTTATGTTGGTGGAGTTGTGTGGGTGTAGATCTGGCCAGGTGTGAAACGTGCGCTAGAGTTACTGCTATTGCGTAAGGCTCAACATGGAAAGCTTAATCAGGATTCAGGACATTGGGACATGTGTTAAACACATAGCCATCTAGGCTTCTAATTGTCCCATCAATTGATGAATTTTTTTTTTTAATAATGTAGGTCATATAAGGTCATTTGTAATCGCCATGTATAAGTCCGCCTATTTGCCGACGACACAATGTGCAGCAAGACCATCATGAAGAAAAAAGATGAGAGAGTGCTGCAAGAAGACCTACACTCCCTTACCACCTGGGAGGAGAAGTGGTCTATGGAGTTCCATCCACAGAAGTGCTCAACGCTGAGAGTCTCTCGGAAGCGGAACAATTAAGATCGCCCCTGTGAATGAGCTACATGGACAGAATCTTGAAAACGTCAACACCACTAACTACCTTGGTGTCAACATCCACAACATCCAGGACAACATGGAGTGGGAATCTCACATTGACTCCATCACAAAGAAAGCCAGCAAGACCCTAGGCTTCGTCCGGCGCAACCTCAAGATCGGCAACAAGAAGATAAAGGAAACTGCGTACAAAGCCCTTGTTCGCCCGCTTCTTGAGTACGCAGCCACCGTCTGGGATCCCTACATAACAAACGAGATTGAGGCCCTCGAGAAGATCCAACGAAGAGCAGCAAGATGGGTCTCCAATCGCCACCGGCAAATATCAAGCATGGACTCCATCCTTGACTCTCTTAACTGGCCTTCCCTGCAACAGCGTCGTAAGAAAGCCCGCTTGGAGATGTTTTACATGTTCCATCACGGTCTCATCTCCATTAACTCCACGTACCTGCCTAAACCATCCGACAGGAGGCTGAGCTCTAGGACAAACAACGACCTGAGCTACGACATTCCCACCTTCACGACACGGTACAGGCAGATGACGTTCTTCCCGAGGACCATACCAGAATGGAACAAGTTGCCTCAGGAGGTCGTGACGGCTGAGTCACTGGATTGCTTCAAGTCCAGGCTGGCCTCCCATCTCTAGAACCTAAAACAACCACCACCCCCTTCCCCATCACCCTCAGCCCTCACCCTTACCCTCCTCCTTACCACTATTCCCTACAATCCCCACCCCACCCCCCTGCCATCCTTCCCAGTCACTTTTCTACTCCTCCCCCTCCCCCCCCCACCTCCCCCTACTACTTATTCACAATCACCCCCCACCCTCCACCCCACCCCAACCCTCACACCTCTTTCGGACCTAGCCAAGTAGCGGCGATGAAGGCTGAGGCACTGCTGGTAGGGGCTTGACCCCGGGTATTTCCAAGGAAATCAGACTGGCTCAGTTGGAGTTGCGAAAATGTTTCCAAATCCTCTCAACAGCGCAATCTTCGGCAATCTCCCCAAACTAGGGGGAAAAAAAAGAAAAGAAAAGAAAAGAAAAGAAAAAAAAACATTGGTAAAATGATGTTGGTCGTATGAAGGAAGAAGAAGAAGAAGCGCGAAGGACCAAACATACGTAAAATACAAAGTGACGGTGTCGGATATTTCAAGCCGAAGGAAGAAGGAAAAGGAAACGGATTTTCAACAAAAACAGAGAGAGAGAGAGAGAGAGAGAGAGAGAGATTGATCTGTAATACGCAAGGATGAAGGTCTTACAATCTGTCCTTGGCATGCATACATTGTTTCAACACATATCATTCATAGCAATCCATCAAGATATTCAGAGAAGATTTTGAAAAAAGATTAGTGGTCTGCAGAAGTATTCATATGAACAAAGGCTTCAGTTTTTAAGACTACCAAGTTTGGAATACAAGCGCTTATGTGGTGACATGATTGAAACTTACAAACTCTCACATGAATTTTATGACATTAAAACCACTGGCACACTATTTCAGTTGAATACAGAACCTACAACTAGAGGGCACCTGTTCAAACTAACAAAAGAAATTACTAAAACTTCAAAAGCAGCAAATTTTTTCAGCAACAGAATTGTTAATACTTGGAATAACTTGCCAGTCAATGTTGTTGCAGCACAGAAACTGTTAACACTTTCAAAAACCATCTTAATAAACACTTCTTCACGGCAGGAGGCAGCAAATCATGGCCAAGAACAACAGTGCCACTCGAAACATGCAGGCAGAGTCTGCTGGACGGGGCAGATGACTGGGAGTGCACTGCAGACCTCCCAGAATGGAAGAGTCACCCAGAGATCATCAGCAAGAGTGGCATGAGACCAGACATAGTAGTCCACTCTAAGTCAACCAAGCAGCTGATCATGATCGAGCTCACGGTGCCATATGAGAACAGAATGGAGGCAGTTCAAATCTACAAGACTGAAAAGTATGCTGATCTGGCAAACAGCCTGAGGAGAGAAGGCTATCAGGTCAAAGTCCTCACTGCAGAAATTGGAGCTAGGGGGTTTGTAGGAACGTCTGCATACAGCCTCATGAAACAGCTCTCAGTTGCAGGGAAGGAAAAAACCAGAGCCCTGAAAGCAATGGCAGAAGCGGCAGAGAGGTGTTCAAGCTGGATCTGGTCAAGGAGGAACAAAAGTGAACTTCATAAGGCTTAATTTCCCTACAAATATCAGGTGTCCCTGTGGCTCAGTGGTTAAAGCGCGAGTCATTAAGTGGAAAATGAGCATGTCCAGAGGGTCATGGGTTCGAATCCCAGCCATGGCTCGTCCCAAGATGGGAAAAAAAAAAAAAAAAAAGGGGCAGCAGAGGGACATCCGGAGTCATGAACCGGGTGTGGCCCAACCCCCCTAGAGTGTCAGGAGATAAGGGCCGAAACACTTGCTTGAAGGGGGCTTCTCTTCTGAGGACTCTCTGCTGCCACGCTCTCCACGAGTTTCTTTCTACTGATGCATGGGTAAACCATTGACTTCCGGGAATAGGCCGGAGGACGTCCGGGAAAGACCGGAGGACACTGGGAAAGACCAGAACCAAGGGCTCTGTGGGCTGGCTCCCCACTTTGCCTTAAACATGTGGCTACTAAAAATAAAAGGAAAAGATGCTCCCAGGATTCACCGAAAGGGGGAGAGAATGATGAATCCATCGGTGCTCAACCAATCATGACTGCAAATCCCAAACGGACTATGAACATGGACCAAATGGAATATCCATGTGTCTGTGGAAAGCGTTTCGCTACCACCCGTGGCATGAAGATCCACAGAACAAAGATGGGATGTGTGAAGACTCATCTGAATGAGCAGCAGCGCACTGCATCAGCAGATAAGACGTCGGAAGACCAAGGCCAGGATTTAAACCACAGTGCCAAGGACATCCACGCTGTTGGTTCGGATGAGGAATTTGCACAGGCCCTCGATGCCAGGCGCCTGAAACTCAACCTGCCACGAGCAAACGAAACTGAAGATTGGGAGAAACTGGATGCAAAAATCGTCCAAAGACTCGATGCACTGATAGGGAAAAGCACCCTGGAACACAAACTAGCCACATATGGGGACATTGTGTATGCCACATGTAGAGACGCCTATGGAGCAAAACTACCCAAAGAGAAAACACCTCCAAAGAAATCCAGACGCCAAGAAAAGATGGACAAGATCAGGGTCCAAAAGAAAAACCTCAAGATGCAAATGAAGACCGCACTGCCAGCTGAAAAACAAGGCTTGGAAAAACTGTGGAAAGACCTGAAAGAAAAACACAGTGCCCTCAGCAAAGCGGAATCTGCGAGGAAGAGGAAGAGCAAAAAGAAGAAGACACAAGAGCGCTTCTTCAGAGACCCCTTCCAGTTTGCCAGAACACTGTTTGAGCAGCCAAAATCTGGGACCCTAAGTGTGGACAAAGGAGTTCTTGAGCAGCATCTGAGGAAAACATACTCTGACCCACAGAGCAAAGCACCACTCGACATTCAAGGTCTGGTGTGGCCAACCAACCCTGAGGAACAGTTCAATGGAAAGCCTCCAACGTTGGCGGAAATCAAGAAGGTGGTCGACAAAGCCAGAGCCAAATCATCACCAGGGCCAAACGGAATACCTTACCAGCTTTACAAGAAATGTCCCAAGGTGCTGGAGTGGCTCCACAGGCTGCTGCGATCGGCTTGGAGAAACCAGAAGATCAGCGGCCACTGGATGACGGCAGATGGTGTGTACATCCCCAAAGAGCAAAACTCAAGTGACATTAGCCAGTTCAGGCCAATATCACTACTGAACGTCGAAGGGAAAATCTTCTTCTCTGTCATGGCAGCAAGGCTGACCAAGTACCTGATGGAAAACAAGTACTTGGATGTGTCAGTCCAGAAAGGTGGCATCCCAGGCGTGGCGGGCTGTGTAGAACACGCCACAATGATCTGGGACGCAATCCAAAAAGCAAAAACAGAAAAGAGAGACCTGGACGTAGTGTGGCTTGATCTGGCAAACGCATATGGATCTGTGCCCCATGAGATGATACAGTTGGCTCTTGAGATGTACCATGTGCCAAAGAACATCCGCGACATGCTCAAGAAGTACTTCAATGGCTTCTCAATGCGGTTCTCTACCAAGGAGTACACAACAGACTGGATCAACTTGGAAGTGGGTATTGCAATGGGCTGTGCAATTTCCCCAATACTGTTCGTGCTGGCAATGGAACTCATCTTGAAAGCAGCAACAAACAACGCGAGACAAACAGACCTTGGCGATGGATACAAGATGCCTCCTCTCAAGGCCTTCATGGATGACACTACAGTGATTTCATCCAGAGAAGACGAGACACGTCATGTGCTGGAGAGGCTGGACGACATAGTTGCCTCATCCAGAATGAAGTTCAAGCCAAAGAAATCACGGAGTCTCTCACTGAGGAAAGGAAAAGTGGCCGGATCTGTGGTCTTCAGTGTTGCCAACCAGGCCATTCCAACAGTCACAGAAGAACCAGTCAAGAGCCTTGGAAGATGGTATGATGATACGCTGAAAGACACACAAAGAGCAAAAGAAACCAAGCAGATGGCGGAGGAAGGCCTGGAGACCATTGACCAGTGTGGGCTCCCTGGCAAATACAAGGTCTGGTGTCTGCAGTTCATGCTGATACCAAAGCTGCTATGGCCTCTGATGATATACGACATCTGCACCAGCATAGTGGAGGCAATGGAAGCCAAAATCAACAAGTTCACAAGGAAATGGCTTGGTGTCCCACCCTGTCTGACTGACATAGCGCTGTACTGTCGCCAAGCAAAGCTGAAACTACCCCTGAAATCCATCCTGGAGGAATACAAAGCAGGGAAGATCAGACTTCAAAGCATGCTGGAGGACTCAGGAGACAAGGTGGTAGAAGCAATTAAGCCCCAGCTGAAGACAGGCAGAAAATGGAAAGTTCAAGAGGCGATGGATTCTGCAAAAGAAAGTCTCAAGATCAGAGAAATAACAGGACACACACAGACCAACAGACAGGGACTGGGGGTGACCAAAACTGAATGGTGGTCAAAGGCCAAAGGAAAAGCCAAAAGAGACATGATGATTCAGGAGATGAGAAAAGAAAGAAGACCAAAAAAGACTCCAAAAAGCAGTCCAGCAGAGCCAGCAAGGGCAATGGACAACGTGGGAGAATGCACTCCAAAGAAGTCTCACTTGGAATGACATTTGGCACATGGCCCCTCTCAGGATCAGCTTCATTCTCAGATCTGCATATGACCTTCTGCCCTCAAATGCAAACCTGGTGAAGTGGGGGAAAACAGACGATCCTGCATGCCCCCTCTGCCATGAAAAACAAACAGTGGAGCATGTCCTAAGCTCATGTAAAGTAGCCCTGGCTCAAGGAAGGTACACATGGAGGCACAACCAAGTGCTCAAAGAAATTGTACAAGTAGTCTGGGCTAGTACCAACACCACAAAAGGGAAAATCAGGACTCCAAAAGCACCCGCAACATTCTTCACGGCAGGAGGCAGCAAATCATGGCCAAGAACAACAGTGCCACTCGAAACATGCAGGCAGAGTCTGCTGGACGGGGCAGATGACTGGGAGTGCACTGCAGACCTCCCAGAATGGAAGAGTCACCCAGAGATCATCAGCAAGAGTGGCATGAGACCAGACATAGTAGTCCACTCTAAGTCAACCAAGCAGCTGATCATGATCGAGCTCACGGTGCCATATGAGAACAGAATGGAGGCAGCTCAAATCTACAAGACTGAAAAGTATGCTGATCTGGCAAACAGCCTGAGGAGAGAAGGCTATCAGGTCAAAGTCCTCACTGCAGAAATTGGAGCTAGGGGGTTTGTAGGAACGTCTGCATACAGCCTCATGAAACAGCTCTCAGTTGCAGGGAAGGAAAAAACCAGAGCCCTGAAAGCAATGGCAGAAGCGGCAGAGAGGTGTTCAAGCTGGATCTGGTCAAGGAGGAACAAAAGTGAACTTCATAAGGCTTAATTTCCCTACAAATATCAGGTGTCCCTGTGGCTCAGTGGTTAAAGCGCGAGTCATTAAGTGGAAAATGAGCATGTCCAGAGGGTCATGGGTTCGAATCCCAGCCATGGCTCGTCCCAAGATGGGGAAAAAAAAAAAAAAAAAAAGGGGCAGCAGAGGGACATCCGGAGTCATGAACCGGGTGTGGCCCAACCCCCCTAGAGTGTCAGGAGATAAGGACCGAAACACTTGCTTGAAGGGGGCTTCTCTTCTGAGGACTCTCTGCTGCCACGCTCTCCACGAGTTTCTTTCTACTGGGTACACTTTATTTTTCAAACAAATATTGACTTGCATTGATTCAAAATTTTAAAACCACGGATGTGCTTTATGAAAGTGCGAGAAAAAAACCCAACATATTCCTCGCAAAAATCTTATAATAATCCATATTGAGCAGGTTAAAGGCTGGAAATGCCTAAGATGCCACTGATATGATATGATACGATAAGAGGGATGGTAGACAGAGTGGGAGTAGGGACGAGCGATTTAACAGAGTAGGTTACATGTCCAGATGGTGTATTCAAATTATGGTTTAAAGAAGATTTTGTGAATTGACGTTAATGGTTTAATTGAGTAATCAAAGTATTGAGACATAAAATGTTTATGTAAATGTTTCTTGAAAAGTTTTCACACATTCGTATTTTGTAGACTCGGTAGAAGCGAGTTCCAGATATATGGTCCAGAGCAAGTTAGGCTTGTTTTGTATTGATCAATGCGTGGGCAGGGAAGAAGGAATTTCCTCAAGCCAGATGAGCTGTTCAGTCTTGTAAAAATGGTATTGATATAGCATGGCATGGTATCTGTCGAGATTGTAAACATAAATGATGCCTTGCTGAATTCCAATTGCTTACTCAGAGGAAGTATGTTCAGTGCATTTAGTTTTTCACCTGTTGTTAAAGGTACGGCTGGAAGTTGCAGCTTTGATGTATGTCTATGGAGAGAATGCAGCCTCTTTTTGTGGACATCACTGCTGTTGAAGCAGAATTGATACGTGACATGTTGAAGCGTAATTGATACGTGACATTATGTGTGCTTTGAAGAAGAGTTTAAGCACAGTACTGTTGACATAGCGCTTTAATTGAGATAACAGGGAAAGACTTTTTTTTTAGATTATCTTGCAGACATTATTGAGATGAGATTGCCATTTCAATTCTTTATCTATCGTTGCTCCTAAAACACGATGCTCATCTACCTGTTCGATAAAAGTGCCATTCAACTGAAGTTTGAGGCAAAGAGAAGTCAGTTGTTGCTTTTGTCGCGTGGTTATAATCATAGCTTTGGTTTGGGCTGGGTGTATGACAATTGAGTTTGAATTACACCAGTCTGACACGTCAATTAGATTTTCCAGGAGAGATGTTTCTATCGTCTGTAGATCACTACCATTCGTTTGGAGTGACGAGTCATCAGCAAATAAATCTGTCGTGACTTTTTCATCTGATATGGACAATGGTAAATCACTGATGAAGATGCAGAATAGGAAGGGGCCTAGTACTGAGTCTAGTGGGACTCGTGTCTGACAAAGTCTGAAGCGGAGAGTTTGCCATTAAGCACCACATATTAAGTCCTGCCGTTCAAGTATGATTGGAATTATGAGACTGTCGAGGAATGGTTCAAGTTGATAGACAGTTTCTTTAAAAGAATGGAATGATCAACAAGATCAAACGCTTTTTTGAAGTCAAGAAAGACAACTCTTGTTATTTGTGATTGGTTCATATTTGAAAGCCAGAGAGAGAGACAGACAGACAGACAGAGACAGAGACACAGAGAGAGAGAATTCTGTGTCATCAAATGAAAGAAGAAACAAATCACAAAACGCAAAACAAAACAAACACCTTGAAACGGAAAGGAAACGAGGAAGAAATGTTATGCCAGATCTGCTACATTTGACTGACGTCAGTGCCTGTATAGTGTAACAAAAGAAGTCAGGATTAAGCTTTTTTTTTTCCTAATGTGGACAAGTTTAAAATGTCCAGTTCACTTAAGATCATGTGCTCAGGTCGATCTGTGAGGCTGCCCTGCTCTGTGTGCCCGTGTTTTCGTACCTCAAGTTTACCCACCAAGATCGATCTAGGTGCAAGTCTAATCAGCCTCATTCCGTGCCATCCTCCACCCCCCACACACTTACGCAGGCCCTTCCAGTTTTCCAGTCCCATGTTCCATTAGCTGTGCATTATTATTCACGGAAGCTGATGCCAAATCACTGGTCCAGTGCCACTGCAGGGCGCCTAACGCTTGTCCAGTGCATGCAGATCTTTGGTTACATGCCTCTGGACAGTTCACCAGTGCTGGTGAAAATACAGACCTGGGCAAACAAGCACCTGGATGTGGAGAAAACTGGCTGAAGAATCTGAAGATCCAGGACATAGACCAAGGGAAACCGCAAAGACTCAGGTGGGAGGAGGGGGAGGGGTGAACGTGTGACTCAAAAGATCAAGGGAAACACACAGTTGTTGGCAAACAAAGTGTTACGGATGGTGTGCGGTGCGTGTTTTGCTGTCTGACTCTCGCTCTCAAAAGTTTGGATGCGTGTAATAATTATTCCCTACACACACCCACACCATACGCACATGGATAGCCAGGCAACACACGAGTTAGATTTTTTTTTCTTTATAATTATGCTGCCTGAACCATCAAAATATACATTCATGTGAATTGGTACAAATCAATACATGTCACTACATAGCATACAGATCAAGATATCAATGCAAAGGAACTTCAATCATCAGATATTAGCGTATCATATTACATATCTTGATATCACTCACAGATCTCGCCGGCGCCGTCCACAGTGTCTCACATATACAATCAACACACTCGGTTACGCAGAACCCAAGCCACAGTCTACACACTAAAAGAAGACAAAGAAGGATAACCAAGGTCCCCACATGATAAGCACAGCCGTTCACAAACACAAGCGATGAAGAAGAAGAAACAGTCTCCACACAACAAGCACAATAAATCACGTAGAACTTTCAGAAGAAGAACCGCAGATTTACATTCACAAGGCACAGTAATCCATAGCAGAAGAACCGCAGATTCACAAAGCACAGCAATCCATAGAAGAAG
This sequence comes from Conus canariensis, assembly GCA_033310375.1. Lineage (NCBI taxonomy): Eukaryota > Metazoa > Mollusca > Gastropoda > Neogastropoda > Conidae > Conus > Conus canariensis. The sequence continues at coordinate 42,234,033 of CM065737.1, read as the reverse complement.
AATCGCAGATTCATAAAGCACAGTAATCCACAGAAGAAGAACCGCAGATTCACAAGGCACAGTAAACCATTGAAGAACTGCAGATTTACAAGGCACAGCAATCAATATTAAATCCCCGAGGACACGATTTCAGCAAAGTCCCATAGAACACAATAAACTTCGATTCGACGTATTGTTGATCTAAAACAAAAAATAATTAGCTTCTCCGTGTATTGATATTACAATGTTCACATCAATAAATTCAGCCCACCGATACACATGAGGTGGTACGATTAGAGCACATAAATATTCTTGCAGGAGTTTTAAGTCACTCTCGGCGACACAGCATTCACAACAATTTTATAACAAATAAATTTCCTGGTACACATTTCGCTGGTACCGTCATCAGAAGTATCGCACATATACAGTGAACATCGACGCACTACTGACTTGAAAGTC
>CM065737.1:42111095-42231095 GCA_033310375.1 Conus canariensis | reverse complement strand
CCCCTCATCCTGATACAGGTGACAGTGACTTCGAAAGTCCACCACAGGAAATGAGGAACAAAAGTATATGGAGATAATGAAAAATAAAGAAAGTAAATCAGTGTTTCATGGAAAGCACTCTCACATTCAAAGAAGTCCTCAGTATACCTCAACGGGACTTTTCTCCTAGTCGAGTGCCATAGTACTTCAAGACCAACACAGTCATGGAAATGGCAATGGATCAGTACTGAATATATACTGTTCACTCTTGCCCCAGTTTCAGTCACAAAAGACTGGATTTTTTTATCTTACAATATTACCCCCTCCTTTTTTTCGCGACATGTATGTAGGCCTATATTACACGTGTGTGCTAAAGGTATTCGTTGTGAGGGTTGTTACAGCATAGAGTTTGGTAAGCACAGCATCAGTTCAATGACGCGAAGTTTGTTTCTCAAGTGCGGATTACAAACACTATCATCGACGCCTTTTATGAAGATGCAGGTATCTCCAAACCTGTAAGGAAGAACGATCACCCATTTCACATCTGATACATTTTCTGTTGACGAGTTTGTCATTTTTACATCCAGATTAAATCAAGCAAACAAACAAATAAACCAACAAACGAAAATAATGTCCGCCATGTCAGTACTCTCCCCTCTCCCCGCATGTCCTACACTACAGTGGAGAAAAAGATAAACATGCACATGGAATAGGTTTTTAGTTTACAAGAACATAGTTCAAGGATGCTATCCTTTTTCCAGCAGGGTCATGACGATCTTGCTTGGAGCTAAACCATTCAACGATGTGATAGTGCAGCTAATACATGCTCCCTCATCACACTATAATGATGACCAGATTGAAGAATTCAGCTCTCCGCCAAACGACATTAAGCTGTTCGACAAGAAAGACATCCACATCGTTCAAGATGACTGGAACGCCAAGGTTGATATAGATGCTTAAGAAGACTGGAAGAATATCTGCTGCCCCGACTGTGATGAAACCGCCAATGAAAGGAGAATACGCCTGATAGAATGTGCCATGATGACTTGGTTCTTGCCAACACTCCTAGTAAGCATAAAGCATCCCGACGAAGGATGTGGCACTCCCCAAATGGTCAGTATCACACACATAGGACTTTTTTTTTTTTTTTTTTTTTTGCTGTCCCAACCTCTGCACCACCTCAGAGGCAGTGCACCCACGCCGCTCATTCCGACACCCTGTCCACAGCCACTGCCCGGTCGGCCCCGCCACAGCCCCGCACCGGCAATCCACAGGGAGCAGTCAATGTCAAGTCGTCAAGAGGCAACCCACCGGAGGAGACACTGCACTGCTGCCGAGTCACTTCGGTGGTGTTCAGTGGCGCCTGTTCTGATCTGACATACGCAGGACACCACCTACTAAGCCCCCTACAGACGACAATAATTGCTTAGTCGCGGAGCCGGCGTGAGTGAGCTCTCCCTCCGGAGGGCGCCACCACGTCCGTCCAACGACAACCCCCCATGGACTCGCCGATACCGGTGACCCCGACGGAACCAAACCAAGGCCACAGACGTGGAGAGGACATCGAAACTGAGGTCACCATGAGAGCAGGGCATGAAGGGCCACAGAACTTGAGACATGTTGTTTTTTTTTTAATGCTGATCGATGAGAATGAGGATGATTAAGATGATGCTACGGATTTCCATTTCGGTCTGAGACTACATGACAGGGCTGTACTCTACGCTTCCTTTCATAATATATCCCGGCGTCAACCAGGCCCGAGAGATACAGGCACCTGCAGTGTTGGTCAGGAAATTTGAGCAACACTCTCAGAAACGCATCCATTAAGTGGTTGAAGCTCGACTGTGTGGTCCCAGTCTTCCCAACTGAGTCCGCAGCAAACTCAACTCTGGGTAGGAGCCGGTCGGGGCCACACACATAGGACTGTGTTCTATGGCACTCCCCAAATGGTCAGTATCACAGACATGGGACTGTGTTCTCGTGGACAACCGGAACACGTCTGCCATCAACAGGGCTGAGACAAGGATAGTTCCAGAGCTACGTGCCAGTAGTGACCACGACCTTATCACGATGAACTTTACGGTACGTTTGATGAACAACTCGGGAGTGAAAGACGGCTGTCTGAAATTCGATTTCGATAACTTGAAAGATGCTGTTATTACTAAACAATTTCATGTGGCTTTGGGATGAAAACTGGCCCCAATGCTTCTGCTGGGAAAAAAGGATGGAGTAAGTGTTACCGCAAGATAAAATTCAGATCCACTGATCACATCACCAGTGAACGAGTGCTAGTCCATCAAGCAGCACGCTGGACCCTATAAAGATCTGACGACATCACGGTTAAAAGAAATTTTGAAGAAAACGGCTTTACTGTGCACTGGCCTTGCTCAAACAGTCATACAAGAACTGCTGAAGGAGGGAGACGGTAGGACACACACACACACAGACACACACACACACACACACACACACACACACACCACGCACGCACGCACGCACGCACGCACGCACGCACGCACGCACACACACACACACACACACACACACACACACACACACACGGGCATTGATAAACAAACAGGTTGTGCATTCTCAATACCAGACTTAAGAGTAGAGAAATCATTTTATATCGGAATTAACAAATCAATATTTACAGCAGAATTAACAGCGATACTCCTGGCTTTAAATTACCTTTTAAACTTTCCCAAAACAATATTTCAAATTCTGTTCTGTGTTGATTCTAAATCAGCTCTTCAGGCATTAAAAGTTTTTCAATTGCACACAAGACCTGAAATGGTCATAAAGATAAGTTGTATGGTACACATGTTCATTGCAAGAGGAACCCATGTAGCTTTTTGTTGGATTCCTTCACATTGTTCTTTTCATTATAATGAAAAAGTAGACAGGGCAGCTAAACGTGGAGCCAAAAATAGTTTTGATTCAGAACTGTTTGATTTCCCCTTATCAGTACATGAACAGTGTAACTTAGTTAAGTCGCATTTCTGGAAAGCTTTCGAATATAGTATGGTAGATCATGTTTATAAAGAACAGTTTGATATTAAAAGAATCAAAGAGAATTTTAATCTTAATAGAAAATTACTCTCATTAATGCACAGGTGGAAACTTAATGCATTTAAAACAAAATATGTAAAAAACGTAGTTTGCGTATGTGGAAACAAAATTACTCCAGTTCATATTCTTTCATGCAATGATATGAAAAAAATCATTCCAGTATTGAAGCAAAATGCTGTGCAGGCCATTTTTTCAGTCACCAGCTTTAACGTACGAATTCTTTGTACACTTAGAACGCACCCCTATTGGAAAATACTTATAATATTTTTTATTAACTTTATTTGTGGGGGATAAGAAAGGAAGGGGGGTGGGGTGGATAAAATGGGGGGGGGGGAGGGGGGAAAGCAAAGGATTTTTTTTGTTTGTTTATTTGTTTTCTTTTCTCTTTAATACTGTCATCCGCTTTGACTTTAATTGATTAGTGAGTTGTTGGTTATAAGTATTTTGTTTCATGTTAATCTTCACTTATGACTTGTGTAAAGATATTCACACACTTACACATCCACAACTCTCTCACTCACACACAAAGGCACACATACTCACACACACACGCACACACACACACACATGCACACATTCGCGTGCACGCGCACCCATACATATACACATACACACATTATGTGCACGCTCGCAATTACTTCCGTACACATTCACTTTTTTTGTTTGTTTGTTTGTTTTTGTCTAATATCACGAATAGTGGATAGACGTTAAATGAAGGACACACACACACACACACACACACACACACACACACACACACACACACACACACACACACACACGGGCTGACAACATTCCGGAATGGACGTGGAAAACATTTGCATGAGACTAGCCTTGGCACACGATTGACAGAACTATACGAAGCTTGCAAACTTTCCTTGAAGTGTGGTGCGTCAATGACTCTCCGCGGATTTCAGGGAGAAGAAGCAGAAGCGGAGACGGAAAAGTCACAAGAAGGCATTGAACATTCAGTTTACACCTTTATGGGTGTGAATATTGCATGTATTTACTTTTCTTTCTTTTTTTCCCACTTGAATGTATATTTTTTGTAAGACGTTTTAAACACTTCTTTTGGGGGTATTTTGTACCAGTGGACAGTTCCATAATATGCTTTTGAACGTGTGTTATTTAATCTCAATGATTGACGTCATTGGAGCAAATGCTAGAGAGTTATGCACCCTATTCTTCTCAGTTAAAGAAGGGTAGGAAACTGCACGTTAGCGAGCGTGGTGGTGGTCTAAGGTACCTTTTTTTTTTTTTTTTTTTTAAAGAAATAAGTCTATTTACAAACTATCAAGCGTTTGTTTTAAACGTTAGCTAGTCTTTTATGTTGAAAAATGACGAATGAGTAGGGTAGGAATGCACTAAAGACTGAAGAATCCTCATCAGTTTAATTAAGTATGTTACCAAATGAAACCGACATCGGTTGATGTGAATAGAAGTCAGTCCGGTGATTCGTCTCTGATTGTGAATCGGGCGTCATGTTATGGACTGAACTTAACAATGTTTGCAGAACTTGATTTTCCTCCATGGTTTTTAAAGAATTGAAAGACTTCGATATTTCGTTTAAAATATTTGTTTAACAAAGCAATCGAGGGAGGGGGGGGGGGGGGGGGGCGGTTGATTCATTGTCAAGGACATTTTGAACCAGTTGAAGTAGATCTGTATTTGTGTGATGAGACAAAAATGTTTTGTAACCTTATCCAAAAAACTAAATGCCGCCATCAAGAAGAGCAAACATTTAGCGAAAAGAAGGAACTAAAAGTGTCAATCTGACAGAGTAGAAAGTTGAGGTTTTAATTACATCCCTACTAGTACTAGCCAATATGAAATTCAACATTCCTCAGTATACTAGGCGTTTGTACACAGTTTTTTTTTTCTAAAAAAAAAAAATTTTTACAGAAATACACCAAAACCAAAACACTTGAAATCTGGACACATGATTGTGTGCCTGGGCAGGGACAGTACAAGTTTCAAAGCTGTAGCATATACCATACTCTTTTTGTAGCCGGATGAAGAAGAGGTTATTTCTAATATTTTGTTTTTAAAACTCAAGGTAGTTACACAGGCACATAAGTGAAATTTTCTCTGTTGTTGAAAAAAGGCCCATTTTCAATTTTATCATAAAATCACTTTGAGAAACCCAGTAGAGTGTAAAAAAAAAGCTACAGGCCAGTTTCTTTACTAAGCAAAAGAACTAAAATCAATAAAATATGACAGAATACTCTGTAGTTTGTCACTCAGCATTCTTCGCAAGATTGGGTAGTTGTTTAGTTTTGGGAAAAAATAATTAAAAAAAAAAAGACTACACACACTCTTGAAATTTTGACACACTATTTAACTGTGTGCCTGTATAAACAAAGTACATTATTTTAAAGCTCTTGCTTATTCAGTATCCTGTCAGTCACAGGAAGAAGATGGGGTATCTTTCATGATGAGGTTAATTGGAAATACAAACAGGTGTAAACCTATGCTTCTCTTGGAAAAAGGGCTTTTTCTCTGATAACAAATCTCATTTAGAATGCTGGCAGTATGTACACAATGACTGCTTGAAGGTTTCTGTAGTATCAGAAATGAACAAACACCAGTCATGCACTGTTGGCCATGAGCTGGTCACTGTCGTCCACTCCTGTCATGTTGACTATGTAGTCCTGGACAGCTTTGGGCTTCATCTTCCTGTCTGTCCTTATGCTGACCTCCCCCACTTCAGCTGGATACACTTCGGTGGTGATCAAGTCGGACAAACGGCAGGATCATAATCTCAATCCCAGTGAACAACAGCATTATAATCAAAATAGCAACTTTACTCAGTCTTCTTGTAAACAAAAAAAAAAATTTGTCAAGTTCAGCATATTCATATGTACATGCAAAGAGTTGAAAAAGAAACACACACACGCACGCACGCACGCACGCACGCACGCACGCACTTAAGTACACACACATAAATATATATGTACATATATGTTGTACATAAACACAACACACACACACACACACATACACACACACACACACACCCCACACACACACACACACACACACACACACCACAACAACAACAACAATATTTATTCCTTTTGGCGTATGGAGGAAGGGTGAGTTTAAAGCAATACACACACACACACACACTGACAGAGTAAATAATAATGCCTAAATACCTTGGCGTAAAGCGTGGACCTGATCAGGTCGAAAAAATCCAAGGGGGCATGATCAGTCACACCTTGCAACTTCAGTCCATGTGTTTGCTGGCCTGTGTATGGAGGCATTGATGGAAAAAAAAAGAAAAATCTCCATGCAAGGCTCTCACCATGCATAGGTGAAAATCTTCCCCACTTAAGTCTGTCAGTGGTTCATTTGCATATGTATCACCTTGAGATACGCCACCCCCACTATCTGACTCCACCTACTCTTCTCTCTGAACTTCGCCATGTTCACTTTCAAACCCAGTTTCACTCTTCAGAAAGGCTAAATTCGCTGTCATCGTGTTAAGATCTGATCCTTCAGTTTGAACAAGTTCAGCAGCTTCACATAAGCAGTAAACACATGTTCCCTGTCTGTTTCTCACACCACTAGTCGAAGGCTGAGACGCCATTGTGATCTCACTTCAAACACAGGACTGAGCTAGGGTAAAAATAGATCAGTGGTCGGTGAACACATCATGACGTGGCCCACGCAGTGTTGAAAGGTTACTCTGTGAAATGAGGCTATCACATAGCATGCTTTGGTTTCCATGACGTTCGCTCTAAAAATATGCTAATGCGTGATCTGCTGTAGTGGATGTCAGAGAGAAAGCGTTGTGCGCGGGACGTCCACTATAGCAGACATCAGAGTGGAGTGAGTTAAGCAGTTGAAGATGTCTAGAAAAAAAGTCAAGTTGAAGAATATAATCTTACAACATAAGACCGTGTCCCCAAGACTAAGGTCTTGATGGTGACAGGATTTTGAGTCACAAAGACTGTCACATCCCACTTACCCACCACTTACTAACTTCAAACACGGTTCAGAAAAATTTAAAACATTGCTGCCAGTATGATTTCCTTTAAATTTTGCATGTGTATATATATATATATATATATATATATATATATATACTCCTTGATGAAAAAAAAAAAAAAAGCTGCATATTAACATATGATGAATTAAAATAATTTCAGAGTCATCATTTGCAACATGAACCACGACCTTGCTCTAATTATACTGTCAGTGAAGAGAACACTGAGTATGTGTAGACCATTTATCAATGTTTATGACAACACAGCCAGTAGTTTAGTATCTAGGCCTTTAGGCGCACAGAACATCCAGTGGTTCAGTGTCTAGAAGACCTGTAGGAACACAATACAGCCAGTGGATCAGTGTCTAGAAGGCCATTAGGAACACAATACAGCCAGTGGATCAGTGTTTAGGACATAGGAGGGCTTTAATAATACAAGACAGTGGTTGGTCCAATGTCTGAAAGAGCTTTAAGAGCGCTACACAGCCAGTGGTTCAGTGTGGAAGCCCTTAGGAATACAAAACAGCCAGGGGTTGCCTACTGTGGCTTAGGTACAGTGCTTATGACTTTCAGTGACTGATCTGTTCAGTGGGTATACTTGATATGAACTTTACACAGGTTCCCTGAGAATTCAAGAATATGAATAGATTTTTTTCCTGAGTGTCAGATACAAAGTAGGCAGTAAAGTGATATTGATAACAAACTCCGCAAGTTAATTTCATGCTAATTGCAGAACCATTGCTAAACAGTTTTTGTTTGTTTGTTAAATTTAGCTGCAACTGATCTGGAAAAGTGTTTGAATTTAAACAACCAGTTGTTTGAATGTTTTAAGTGTGCTGAAATTTTCAAAGTTCACTTATGTGATTCCAGGATTCAGGAAAATACTTTTTCTTTTATTCTGTGAGATGCAAACTGGATGGATGTCCAATAACATTCCTAAGGGCCCCCATACCTTCATGAATTCATGGATATCAGTTAAAAGTAAAAATGACAAGCTGCAACTAGTGCAAGGAAAAAAGATCCTGAAAAGGAAAAAAAGATGAAGAAGGAAGAAGAAAAGAGAATCAAATGAGAAGAGAAATAGCAGCAATAGAATCTTTGGAGGACAATTCACGTTTTTGTAATTCCAGCAGACGGCACTGACGTCCCAAAATCTTGTATAAACTTCTTTGCAAAACAAGCAGTTACCATTTTATTTACTTGACTGAAAGCAAAGAAAAAGGGGAAAAAAAGAAAAAGTCATGCTCTGATGTGTAGGCAAGGCACTGCCAAAGCGAAGGAGTTTGACCAAAGCTGTATGGACAAGTGGTCCTAGTTGTGGTTAAACCAAACAGTGGTCGATGCACCGCTCAATGCTCAGATTTAAACAAATCTTAAATAAATGTCAGCAAATCGCCAAGAGAAACGTGGACAAATGAGTCACAAGACAAAACACGACGCGTTTCGACCTCTTAAGTCTTCTTCAGGCAAGACAGAAACAAATAGGACAATGAAAATGAACACATTTTTCACTTGGCTTAGATTTCTAAAGTGCAAGGTAGGCAGGTGGTGAATGAAAATGAGGCTGTTAGAAGGGAGATAATGTGTGAGTCAAGGCAGCAATGATTATGATTATATTACTGATAGGAATACTAATAAAGGTCAAAACATTGAAATAATAAATTAAGACAGGATTACTACTACTTTTGGTTATAATAAGGCAATAGCAATTGTTGTATGGGAGAAAGGAGAGTGGGTTAGAGGGTTCTTAAGCACCATGGTTGCCGTGGCAACAGTCTTTGTGGCGATGGCGATGGGGATGTCAATACTAACAATACTATTACTGATGATAATGCTAACAATTAGATTTAAGTCAGACTACATTATTTTGAAAAGCAAGTTTCGAAATTTGTGTATGCATTGAAGGAGGAGCATGCCTGCTGAATCACCCACAACCCCACATCCCACCTGAGCTGCAGAAATTCAGCAAGTTTTGCTTTTCTGAAGTGGGAACTGTGATTTATATAGGACAAAAAAAAAACAAAAAAAACCCCGTCAGTTTCATGTTCATTACTACCAGTACCATTATTCTAACTCTCCAAAGCGGTTTCACATTTTTCATATTTGGCAGTAAATCATAAATGTCCATTACATACATTGTGAAGCAGCTTGCACCACTATCTGTAGTACCGTGTTAGAAGACTTAAAAGTGTTGCTTCAGCTTAGTGGGTGGTATGCTGATCATGATGATGGTGGCATAGTTGCATCTGTTGTACATGTATGCAAACTAATTTTCTCAAAAATCGGAAATGAAATGAGGCAGGGAACAGTAAACGATAAACAGTAAACAAGTTGGGTATTTTTTGCTCCCATAAGAAAACCTAACACAGAGTAACTTTTATTCAAGACTGGCACAGCCTTTTAAACTTGAATAAAGTCAGACAAATACATAGACGAACAATCTAATAGTGGGGGAAAAAACAAGCGCAGGCCAACAACTGAACTATCTTCATAGTAATGACTTGGCAAAGATTTGGACTTAAGGGGGGGGGGGGGGGGGGGGGGGGGGTAATTTGAAGATGGAGAAACTGGGAACATGAAATTAAGAAAACATGTTACAGATATGAAAACTCTTCACTAGCTGCATAAGGGAACCATCGCAACCTCTTTTGAAGGCAGATATATTTGTATTGCCTGCTCCGAGGCCTTTCGTCCGCTGGGTCGGACTCATCAGGGAGACACGGCTGGTTGTGTCTGCGCTCCTGGCGTCAAATAGAGACACACCACAGTCCATAATACTGTGGTGTTCTCACCACCAAGAGTGCAAAAAAGAATCCAATAGCACTCCCACTATTAGATTGTTCGTCTATGTATTTGTCTGACTTTATTCAAGTTTAAAAGGCTGTGCCAGTCTTGAATAAAAGTTACTCTGTGTTAGGTTTTCTTATGGGAGCAAAAAATACCCAACTTGTTTACTGTTTAATTTTCTCAATCTCTCTCTGTTCCATCTTCCATGCTGTAAGTGTTTTGAATTTATTGTCTTTAAAAAGTAATTATGATTTTGCAGGTAGTTGTAAATTTAGGATGTCACGCCATCGAGACTTCTCCTTGGATTGCAAGGTGTACGTAGGGGAGCTGGGTCATGGTTGTGAGAAACAGGAACTAGAGGACAAATTCTCCAAGTATGGAGCTCTGAAGAATGTGTGGGTCGCTAGGCGACCAGCTGGCTTTGCCTTTGTGGAGTTTGAAGATCCACGCGATGCAGAGGATGCAGTTCAGGCCTTGGATGGAACGTAAGTACTGCTGAAGAATGGGACGCTACTTTTCTGAAAAAACAAACAAACAAACAAACAAAAAGACATCAGTGAAGCAAAGAACTGGTGTCTTCATTTCAGGAACGGAAGTAAAGCAAAGGATTGGATATTATTTTTTCAGGGAATGTAAGTGAATCTGGAGGTTTTGTTGGTGTGTTGCATTTTTCAGGAAATGTAAGTAGAGTTAGAGATGTGGGTGTGATTTTTTTTTTCCCCCCAAGGAAAATATATTGACTTGGGGTGTTATTTTTACAGGGAATATAAGAAAACAAAAGATTAGGATGTTCATTAAAAATGAAGCTTAGGATTCTGATGTTCGTTTCAAGGAGCCCAGGTGAAGTTAAAGTGATTGAGGTGTTCATGTCTACCTCACTTTTGGACAGATAGACAAGATAGGAATATAAACGTTGTTCAACAATGCAGATGAGTCATTCTTAAGTCCAGCTTAAAACTCAGCAGCTGTTGGAGTTAGCTTTGTAAAGACAGGCCAAACAGTTTATGTTTGCATCCTGTATTATACTATTAGCATCATACATGACTAGCACTGTTGGAATTAGCTTTGTGAAGACAGGCCAAACAGTTTATTTTTGCATCCAAACTCTACAGTTAGCATCATACATGACTAACACTGTTGGAATTAGCTTTATGAAGACAGGCCAAACGGTTTATTTTTGTATCCTTTATTTACAATTAGCATCATACATGACTAATACTATTGTAGTCAGCTTTGTGAAGACAGGCCGAACATTTTCTTTTTGCATCCTGAATCTGCTGTGAGCTTACACATGACTAACGACAACCAGCAGTCTTCAGATGACAATAGAAGGCAGAGATCATTTACTGGCTTCTCCAGTCAGCGTTATCAGGTGACCCCAGATGAGACCTACTGGCCTTGATTTACCCACTGAGCTGTTCCTTTGAAAAAAAACAAACATTGAATGGATGGCATCAGTGATAAAGCTTTTGTTTCCTTTTGCCAGGATAGTGATCCAATGAGTTAATTCATCAGCCAGGTTAGTACAACCCCTGCCATCTCTTTCCACTGTCCCCCCCCTCTCATCCCCCCCCCACACCCATACACACACAGTCCTTCCCATCTACCTCAACTGCCATCTTTGCCATTTTCTACACCCACTTTCTTTCTCAGCTTCTCCCTGCCCGCCCTTTACAGTAAATGCAGAGCACAACGATGGTACCAAATTCCAGCTGTGGATTTTTGTTTGAGAATGCCCAGATTGAAGTGGCTGTGGCACTGTCTGTAGCTTTGAACAGAGATGTCTGTCCCTTCATCTTAGTTCCACCTTACCCTCCCTGATCTTTGTGCTGTAGTCAACATTCTGCAGGTGTAGATGTAGCTACAGCAGCAACCTCTAGCTTTGAACATAGTTGTCTGTCCCCACATGTAAGTCCTACCTTACCCTTCCTGATCTTTGTGCTGTTGAACATAGCTGTCTGTCCCCTCGTTTTAGTCTCGCCTTAATGTGTCTGATCTTAGCGGTTTAGTCAACATTCTGCAAGTGTATTTGCAGTAATCCAGGTTGACGAGTCTTGGTTAAGTATGGGCGAGGGGGGTTTAGGGGGGTGTGTGTGTGTGTGTGTGTGTGTGTGTGTGTGTGTGTGAGGATGACAAGATCCACGCTTCGTCCACAGAGGGAACACTTGCTGCACCACCAGAACAGTCACCATCAAGCTGAGGATGTAGGTACTGACGTGTTAACAAGCCACTTGTGTGTTTGCCATTTCACTACTATGGTGGTTTGTAGATAATGCAAACCTCCTTGATCCAAGTTTACAAAATAATCTTGTCTTTCATGCAGATGTTATGGTATTCTAACAGTAACATCTTCATAGGAAATAGCACTTCTACACAGCATTTACTTAATTTATGTTCTGCCACAGACGCATCAACGGACGGCGGGCACGTGTGGAGATGTCCACAGGGCGCAGTAGGTCAGGAGGAGGTCGTGGGCCTCCCCCTCGTCAGGGACCTCGCTATGACGACTACCGCCCAGTACGGAGGTTGGTCCACCATTGCCATACTCCGCTTTGCTTTGAATTATGCCTCTTTGATTTGGTGTGAAAAACATCTCCATGGATTAGTCTTCCTCATCTGTGTGTTATTGATTTAGTACAAAAGACTTTTAATTATGCATCTTTGATTTTGTGTAAAAACATCTCCATGGATTAGTCTTCCATCTGTGTGTTACTGATTTAGAGCAAAAGATTTTGAATTATGCATCTGATTTTATGTAGAAAACATCTCCATGGATTCGTATTCCATCTGTGTGCTATCAAGTTAGTGCAAAAGACTTTGAATTGTGCATCTTTCATTTTATGTTAAAAAAAAATCTCCATGGATAAGTCTTCCATCAGTTTTATTGATTTAGTGCAAAAGACATTCCCACAAGTGATTTCCATTTGTGAATGATTGATTTACTGTAAAACATTCTTACATTGACAGTCTTCTTTGTCTGTATGAGTGACTTACTGTACAACATTCTGTGTGTCTGTGTATGAGTGATTTGCTGTAAAACATTCCACAGTAACAGTCTTCAGTGTGTCTGTGTATGATCAGTGATAAATATTTTTAAAAAATTAAAGGGTCAGACTCAATGAGAAAAACTTGTTTCCAAATTTTCAGGGGGGCATAAAAATATTTAGGGGGTCACACTTTATGACTGCATGTAAATGTACTCAAAACCACACACCCACACCCACACACACGCACACACGCATGCATGCATGCACGCACACACGCACGTGTTTTGACTGGCTCACATACATCACAAAGAAAGATTATATCGAAATGGATGAGGTGCTATAAAAAAAGTTGAGAAACACGTTCCAGATTATGCTAAACATTATTATTTATTTAGATTCGTGTTCCAGTGTTAATAAAGTTTTGACTAAAGTGAAAAAGTGTGACTACCTACACCATCTGGATTTTAACAGTAAAACTTAATATGTGGAATGTCCTCTGCGATTATCATCACAACATTTACACAATGTGAACCAATTCTGTCAGTGCTGAAACATTTTATTATTTGACCATATTCCAGTTGCCTTCCGATGATCTTCGGGAGCCTGGTGACAAACAAGAGGCGAGTGATGAATATTCGTGGAAAGTTTCACGAAACTAAGTAGGGTAGCCACTCTTGCATTGTGCGCTACACATTCCTGCGTCCATAACAGAGCCATTTTCATTATCCAAACCGGTCGTGTTGCCTAGATCGCTTGACGTGTTCCATTCGCTGGATGAGCACCCGCAAGCCACGGATGAACTGTAGGATTTGTCTCTGAAAAGCCAAATTACATTCGGTTGTCCATGTGTTCGTGCATGGCCGAATCACGTGATCTTGTGGTCCAATCATAGACTCTTGTTGGTTTTCAGCAGAGAAGAGTTCTGAAGCGGAAGTTGTTCATCGATTCAGGGCATTCTAAAACGTTGAGGAAAGACATTTTTATTGGCTTCAATCGAGACGGATTGGACGAAAGTGCTTTTACGTGACATGCTGCTCGGAGTTGCAATGCGTACAGGAGAAAATCATTGCGTCACGGTAAATTTTGGTATGTTTTAGTGATGCACTGGACTGAATTCCGGTGCGTCAGACAGGATTTTTATGCGTCAGAGACACACATTTGTGCATAAGGATTATCACTGATGATTAATATGCTGTAAAACATTCCACAGTGACAGTCTTCTGTGTGTCTGTGTATGATTGACATGCTGTAAAACATTCCACCATGACAGTCTTCTGTGTGTCTGTGTATGATTGATATGCTGTAAAACATTCCAGTGACAGTCTTCTGTGTGTGTATGATTGATATGCTGTAAAACATTCTATGTGACAGTCTTCCTTGTGTCTATGTGTGTTTAATTTGCTGTTAAAAATTCCCACAGTGACAGTCTTCTGTGTCTGTGTGTGACTGACTGACTGTAAAATTATTTCACAGTGACAGTCTTCTGTGTGCATCACTGTATGATCTACTGTTAAGCATATCCCCATTCGTGACAATTTTCTGTTTGTGTATCATATCTTTAGGGTATTTAAAATAGAACTAAAACAAACATTCACTTGGTAACAGCTTTTCTTCTGTCTATGTATCATTAATTTAGTGCAAAAGAGTCCTATTGTGAGTTTTCTGTTGGTCTATTATTACTTTCATGTAAAACATATTTGTATGGTGACAGTCTTCCATCAGTGGATGAGTGATGAAGTGTCTATCGTTTCCAAAGTTATTTATTTCTGTTAATGTAAGTTTGACTAAAAAAATGCAGGCATGGTGAATGTCTTCCATCAGTGTGTGACTGACACAGTGTATAATGCACTTCCATAGTGACAGACTTCTGTCTGTGTATGTTGACAAGATGTGTAAACCATGTTGGTATGGTGATTGTCTTCCATCTATGAATGATTGGTGAAGTGTGTTTTCATTTCCACAGTGACATTGTTTTATCAATATAAGTTCGACTACTGTGTTTAATATCTGTATAATTGATGTTTATATTGCATCAGGTAAGCTGTAAGGAAATGTGTATGGTTGTTTGATATCATGAGGGCATTAAACAACTTGACTGGTAGGTATTGCTGATTTTGTTTCTTTCATCTTCTTTTTTTTGATTGTTTGTTTGTTTTGTTTTTGTTTATAATGAAATGTTTGATCTGCGTACTGGACCAGCTAGAAGTCAAGGACATGTTACCAGTTGGTGCTGTTGTCGGATGAAGAAAATAAGAAGCTGACAATAGAGAATGAGGACTTACTACGTCTGTGGTATTTTCCTTCTTTTATAGACATTAGGTTATTGTACCACGTTTGTTTGGATTTGGCAGTTAGAACGAGTGGCTAGAGTTCATGGCGTAGCAGACGGGTGATTTTTCATTGTGCTAGGGGAAAGTGACGATGTCTTCTTGCCCCACCTCTTCCCCAAGTTTCGGCTTGCCCAGGCTAAGTATTGTGATGGTTAATGCAGATTAGTTTATCCATTTATACATACAATTTTTGCTGTGTTTTATACATATGTTTGATATAAATACAACAAATATGACAATCTAAAAAAAGGAAAAGTTAAGAAAACAGCAACAACAACAATAAAGGACGAGGTTTTTGAGCGATAATTGCACACGGGAAAAGTAACCACGGTGTTTCCTCGGTGTGCCAGTGTGGGTGCTTTGACCACATAGTGACTCCCCAGAAGTCGGAGTGTGGCTGCCCATGTGGTGGGGGTAATCAAAAATGGTCACACACGTAATGTTCTCACCTGCAGCTGATGCATTTGTACCATAGTGTTCAAGTACTTCAGCTGTTTGGATGATCCCTGGAGTCTTTTAGCCAGGGTACGACAACAACAACAACAACGACCACATAGTGACAATTCTTGCTAATTGGTTCCTGTAAAATTAACCACGATGTTTCCTTGGTGTGCCAGTGTGGGTGCTTTGACCACATAGTGACAATTCTTGCTAATTGGTTCCTGTAAAACTGAGTCCGGCTGTTTCTGCGTCTTCAGCAACATGCTGATAGATCTTATGTTGGAAAATAGCTGGGATCGTAGGCACTGAAATATATAGTTTTAGAAAAAGAAAAAAAAAAAAAGAACAGCACTACGGGAGGGCATGAACTTGTACCAAAGGATGCTGAGGAATCAGGTTTGAATAATTTCCTTCCTTTTACGAAAAATTAGAAGATGAATGTATGTAAGGATGTATTTTTATAATACTCCAAGTCAGAAGAATTGAAAGATATACAGGCTCCACAGAATAGGTCTGCTGTTTCTGTGCTGACCAAGCTTAATGCCTGCAAAGTACTGCCTTAGCATATTGAAAGAATACACCATGTCTAAATGAGACAGCAGTCTGCTGAGGTTCTGTTCTGAGAACAATCCGGGGGTTGTGGAAGCACAGAAGGGAAATGGAGATGAGGAAGTGTGGTCAGCCTGAACTGACGCTGACAGCACAGGTACCCTTTCACTGACAATGTCAAAAATAGGTTGACCAATGGGCATGTTAGGAGAGTATTTCCCCTTATCCCCGGAAGGTTTAGTCATGCCAGAAAATGGACAGGTGGGTATTTGAAGCCCTGAGAAGACAGATAATGGGTGGGTGGGTATTCAGGCCCTTAGAAGGCGGAAAATGGACAGATGGGTATTTCAGGCCCTGAAAAGACAGATAATGGACTGGTGGGTACCTTTGAAGGCAGAAAATGGACAGGTGGATATTTGAAGCAGTGAGAAGGCAGAAAATGGACAGTTGGGTATTTCAAGCCCTGAAAAGACAGAAAATGGACAGGTGGGTATTTCAAGCCCTGAAAAGACAGAAAATGGACAGGTGTGTATTTCAAGCCCTGAAAAGACAGAAAATGGACAGGTGTGTATTTCAAGCCCTGAAAAGACAGAAAATGGACAGGTGGGTATTTCAAGCCCTGAAAAGACAGAAAATGGACAGGTGGGTATTTCAAGCCCTGAAAAGACAGAAAATGGACAGGTGTGTATTTCAAGCCCTGAAAAGACAGAAAATGGACAGGTGTGTATTTCAAGCCCTGAAAAGACAGAAAATGGACAGGTGGGTATTTCAAGCCCTGAAAAGACAGAAAATGGACAGGTGGGTATTTCAAGCCCTGAAAAGACAGAAAATGGACAGGTGGGTATTTCAAGCCCTGAAAAGACAGAAAATGGACAGGTGGGTATTTCAAGCCCTGAAAAGACAGAAAATGGACAGGTGGGTATTTCAAGCCCTGAAAAGACAGAAAATGGACAGGTGGGTATTTCAAGCCCTGAAAAGACAGAATATGGACAGGTGTGTGTATTTCAGGCCCTGAAAAGACAGAAAATGGACAGGTGTGTATTTCAGGCCCTGAAAAGACAGAAAATGGACAGGTGGGTATTTCAAGCCCTGAAAAGACAGAAATGGACAGGTGTGTATTTCAGGCCCTGAAAAGACAGAAAATGGACAGGTGGGTATTTGAAGCCCTGAGAAGGCAGAAAATGGACAGGTGGACATTTTAGGCCCTTAGAAGGCGGAAAATGGACAGGTGGGTATTTGAAGCCCTGAGAAGGCAGAAAATGGACAGGTGGACATTTCAGGCCCTTAGAAGGCAAAAAATGGACAGGTGGGTATTTGAAGCCCTGAGAAGGCAGAAAATGGACAGGTGGGTATTTCAGGCCCAGAAGAGACAGAAAATGGACAGGTGGGTATTTCAGGCCCTTAGAAGACAGAAAATGGACAGGTGGGTATTTCAGGCCCTGGGAAGACAGAAAATGTACAGGTGGGTATTTCAGGCCCCGAAAAGACAGAAAATGGACAGGTGGGTATTTCAGGCCCCGAAAGACAGAAAATGGACATGTGTGTATTTCAGGCCCCGAAAAGACAGAAAATGGACAGGTGTGTATTTCAGGCCCTGAGAAGACAGAAAATGGACAGGTGGGTATTTCAGGCCGCGAAAAGACAGAAAATGGACAGGTGGGTATTTCTGGCCCTGAGAAGACAGAAAATGTACAGGTGGGTATTTCAAGCCCTGAAAAGACAGAAAATGGACAGGTGGGTATTTCAAGCCCTGAAAAGACAGAAAATGGACAGGTGGGTATTTCAAGCCCTGAAAAGACAGAATATGGACAGGTGTGTATTTCAGGCCCTGAAAAGACAGAAAATGGACAGGTGGGTATTTCAGGCCCTGAGAAGACAGAAAATGTACAGGTGGGTATTTCAAGCCCCGAAAAGACAAAAAATGGACAGACAGAAAATGGACAGGTGGATATTTCAGGCCCCGAAAAGACAGAAAATGGACAGGTGGGTATTTGAAGCCCTGAGAAGACAGAAAATGGATAGGTGTGTATTTCAAGCCCCGAAAAGACAGAAAATGGACAGGTGTGTATTTCAAGCCCTGAAAAGGCGGCAAATTGACAGGTGGGTATTTCAAGCCCTGAAAAGGCGGAAAATTGACAGGTGGGTATTTGAAGCCCTGAGAAGACAGAAAATGGTCAGGGGGGTATTTGAAGCCCTGAGAAGGTAGCAAATGGACAGGTGGGCATTTCAGGCCCTGAGAAGGCACTAAAAGGCTTGTTAAGGAGAGGGACCAATGATTGATTTTGATATCATTGTTGGTTTAGTTGTGTGGATGTTTTATTCTCTTTTTTCCCCCAGAGAATGTTTGCAGGAAGATTGGTTTCTACGGTGTTTGTTCTGTGATCTAAAATCAGATGTTATTTATGTATGTGTATGTGTTGCTGGCCAGTGTTCACATTACAAAGCCAGGATGAGAGAGGACAGCGATATGCTGTTGCAGGCTGGTGTAGGCCTGTCACTGTCACAGTGCAATGTATGAATGAGTGGTGATATTTATGTGAAAATGAGGAGGGTGTGCAGAGCACCATTTTGATGTCTGAACGATGTGTCAAAATAGATCATAATGTGTGAACCATTTTGACACAACACCAGCAACAAGTTCCATTGTAACTTGTGGATGAGAATATCACAGATTGAACATGGTTTTGGTGTCAAAGTGGTTCATTCTGCTTGTGCCAAAATATAGTTGGCTTGCCTATGATCCATGTTGATGCTGGCGTCAGACTCGTTCAGGCGTTAAAAGGGTGCTGAGCCTGGTGTGTTCATGTGACAGTCCATGCTGATGGTGTGCTGTTTGGTTCAATGTGCCCCTTTCAGGCTGATCACCTCTCACTGTGGCCCTGCCATCTTCTCCCAGGCAGCTGCTCACTTCCCTTTAACTGCAGTCATCTCTTCCCCTTAGCAACGGTCATCACTTCCCCTACGACAGCTCACTTGCTCCTTTGCAGCAGCCATCACTTCCCCAACAGACGCTTACTTCTTAGCTCCAGCCGTCTCTGCCCCTACAGCCGATCTGTCTGGCTTAGCCTCAGCCACCTCTTCCCCGACACCCATGGCTGTGTCGTCCCCTCCAGCTGACTTCTCATTGGTCGCCTCTTCCTCCACACTTGCTCAGTGGGCCTTTCAGCTTCTCTCCATCCCCTTTCCAATGTGAGCGTAGCTGCACAGTGATTTCAGGCTTCCCTCTGTCTGCTGGCGTGTGGGGTAGAGAGGGGGCCAGACCCTGTCCTGGTCACATTACCTGGGCTGTCCATCTTGTGTGTGTGTCACTGGGCCCTCACTGGGTCTGCATGTTCAGCGTTGTGGTGTCTGTCTGGTGCGTTGGGCTTCTCTGTGTGTAGGGAACTCGCCAGCCTGGTTGTGGGAGAACTGTTTGTGTGCCTGCCAGAGTGAGTGACTGGTTGTCCATTTGTGGGATGTTTTGGTTCACACCTTGTCTGGCTTCTCATTGGTACTGTGGTGTTGTTCTGTGTGTTGTATGCCTTGTGAGTCTTCCTTTCACAGTCAACAGATTCACTGTAGTTTGTCTTTGAGGGGTTATTACAGCTGCTGTTGGCCTTCAGTCTTTTGATTCTTTTCCTTGCTGTTTGGATGGGTTTTGTTGATCAGTGAAACGACCATCTGTTAACTGTGTTGGTCTCATCGGTGATGTCCTTTTACTATTGATCTCATCATTTGTGTCTTTTCATCTTTCATCTCATCGTTTTTGTCTTTTTATATTGTGTCTCATCGTTTGTGTCTTTTTACCTTTTGACTCATTGTTTGTGTCTTTTTATCTTTTGTCTCATCGTTTGTGTCTTTTTATCTTTTGACTCATTGTTTGTGTCTTTTTATCTTTTGTCTCATCATTTGTCTTTTTACCTTTTGACCCATTGTGTCTTTTTACCTTTTGTCTCATCATTTGTCTTTTTATCTTTCGTCTCATTGTTTGTGTCCTTTTGCTTTTTGTCTCATTGTTTGTGTCCTTTTGCTTTTTGTCTTCTTGTTTGTGTCTTTTTACATTTTGTCTCATCATTTGTGTCTTTTTATCTTTCATCTTATCGTTTGTGTCTTTTTACTTTTCGTCTCATCATTTGTGTCTTTTTACTTTTTGTTTCATCATTTGTGTCTTTTTACTTTTCGTCTAATTGTTCATGTCTTTTTATCTTTTGTTGCATCATTTGTGTCTTTTTAAATGTTTTCTTGTCGCTTGGGTCTTTTAACTTTTTGTCTCATCGTTTGGGTCTTTTAACTTTTTGTCTGATTGTTCATGTCTTTTTATCTTTTGTTGCATCGTTTGTGTCTTTTTACCTTTTTTCTCATCACTTGGGTCTTTTAACTTTTTGTCTCATCGTTTGGGTCTTTTAACTTTTTGTCTGTCTTTGGTTTTGATTGTATCCGTCTTTGTGATCCTCATTTTTCATGTGCAGGTGCTCATTCTCCAGCAATGTGTTTTTGTCTGTCTGTGTAGCTCCCCCTTACCATCAGCTGTATTAAATGTGCTTGTGAGTGGAAAGCAGGGGGGGGAGGGGACAGTGTGAAATGTCCAGGTCTTCAATGAACCTACCAAAAGGAACCAACAGTCAGTCAGAAGTCGCAGAGATGTGGGGTCTGGAAGAGTCTGTGCCCTGAACTGACCCCATGAGAACTTTCCATAGGACAAATCTCAGCGAATGACCTGACACATGGTTATTGTTGACTGTTGTTTATCTCCTGGCCCCCTCTTATTTCCATCATACAGGTCTCAGTTTATCTCTTGGACCCCTGTTATTTCCATTATACAGGTCTCAGTTTATCTCCTGGACCCCTGTTGATTTCCATTATACAGGTCTCAGTTTATCTCTTGACCCCTGTTATTTCCGTTATACAGGTCTCAGTTTATCTCCTGGACCCCTGGTATTTCCATTACGCAGGTCTCAGATTATCTATTGGCCCAGTGTCTCTTCCATACTACTGATCGTAATTCATCTCTGGGGTCGATTGTTGTCTTCCTTCCGTAACACAGGTGTTCATCTATTTCATGATCCAATTTTACCTTCCATGATACAGGTATTAATTAATCTCCTGGCCCAGTGTTATCTTCCATGATACAGGTGTTAATTTATCTTCTGGCCCAGTCTTGTCTTCCATAATACAGGTGTTAATTTATCTCCTGGCCCAGTGTTATCTTCCATAATACAGGTGTTAATTTATCTCCTGGCCCAGTGTTATCTTCATAATACAGGTGTTAATTTATCTCATAGCCCAATTTTACCTTCCATAAA
Organism: Conus canariensis; assembly: GCA_033310375.1. Classification (NCBI taxonomy): domain Eukaryota; kingdom Metazoa; phylum Mollusca; class Gastropoda; order Neogastropoda; family Conidae; genus Conus; species Conus canariensis. Next base: position 42,209,677 of record CM065737.1, on the reverse strand, counting down.
ACAGGTGGTAATTTATCTCATGGCACAATGTTACCTTCCGCAATGCAAGTCCAAATTTCTCTCCTGGACCAGTGTTATCTTCTATAATACTGGTGTTAATTAATCTCTTGACCTATTGTTACCATCCATAATGTAGTTGTTGATTAATCCGCTGACTCATTGTTACCTTCCATAAAACGGGTGTTAATTAATCTCTTGGCCCGATGTTGTCTTCCATGATACAATCTCTTGACCCAGTATTATCTTCTATGATACAAGTGTTAATGTATGTTGTGGCCCAATATTATCTTCCATAAAACAGGTGTTAATTGATCTTCGGTCCCAGTGTGATCTTAATAAGCAAGGACTTATCCATTATTGACTGTTTCATGCAAGGATGGTAGGCTCATTTGGGTGGTAAAAGTGGGTTAACATTTGATGCATCTTTTAAACAATCTTTAGGTACTTCTCAATGCTAAGTCGACCTAAAAACATTGTTTTTAACTTTAAAAAAAAAAAACATTATCGAGATTCAGAATACATGTTTCAGCAATACATAGGCATCACCACCAGTATTCTAATAGTGTCTCTGATAACTGTACAGTTTGAGATAATGTCACAGAAGGCAAAATTCACTTTGTATTTGTTCATCCCAAGTACCTCAGTTTGTGAGAAAAACATGTTCATCCCAAATGCCTCAGTTTGTGAGAAAAACACATCTCCCTAAAGTTATTACAATCACCCATTTACTTTTCAGGCTATCCTTATTGATGTATGACACTAAGTGTATGTATGTACAGACTAGCAGCATATTTAATTAATGCATTAAAAACATATGTAATCTTGCTATTTCATAACAGATCAATGTGGAATCATGCTTATTATATATGTAGCATCCTGTTATGGTTTCCCTTTATGACCCCCTCCCTTGATATATGCTGAAGCTTGGCTCATTAAACATTTGTCGTAGTCATTGTCTTCTGCAGTTATAGCATTGTATCTGCTATCTAGAGTTAGACCTAGTCTCCCAACAAAAGAAAACGCGCTACTCACTCGTAGCTTTCGACAGCCATCTGGCCATCTTCCTCAGCGATGCTGTTGCTGACTGAGTGAACTCTTGATTCAGATCACGTGACCATGGGATGTACTCAAGTCACGTGACCGAATCAGTGAAGCGTACACTGGGGGCAAGGTGTAGCTGCCCCGGCCCCTGTTGAGCATTGTATCTCTTTTTGCATTTTCTTTCTTTCCGTTTTTGGGGGGTTAATTCTCTTTGTTTCTTTTAATGCAATTCTTTTTTAAACGTAGTCCATATATTTTTTTTTTTTCATTTTATTAGTTTATATTCTGGCCCAGTATGATTTTCTGTAATACAGGTGTCACATTCTTTGCCATCCCATTATCTTCCAACTTGCAGGTCACAGTTCATTTCATGACCCATTGCTATCTTCCATAATGCAGTCCAGTTTATTTCATGACCCATTGCTATCTTCCATAATGCAGTCCAGTTTATTTCATGACCCATTGCTATCTTCCATAATGCAGTCCAGTTTATTTCATGACCCATTGCTATCTTCCATAATGCAGTCCAGTTCATTTCATGACCCATTGCTATCTTCCATAATGCAGTCCAGTTTATTTCATGACCCACTGCTATCTTCCATAATGCAGTCCAGTTTATTTCATGACCCATTGCTATCTTCCATAATGCAGTCCAGTTTATTTCATGACCCATTGCTATCTTCCATAATGCAGTCCAGTTTATTTCATGACCCATTGCTATCTTCCATAATGCAGTCCAGTTTATTTCATGACCCATTGCTATCTTCCATAATGCAGTCCAGTTTATTTCATGACCCATTGTTATCTTCCAGTAGGCAGTTCACAGTTCTACACAGTTTATTTCATGACCCAATTTTTTATGATACAGATTATTGGTCTGGGTTTACTTCATGACCCATCACTGTAATCTGTAATGCAGGTCACAGTTTATTTCATGACCCATTGTTATCTATAATACTGGTCACAGTTTATTTTATGGCCCACTGTTATCATCTGTAATGCAGGTCACAGTTTATTTCATGACCCATTGTTATCTATAATACAGGTCACAGTTTATTTTATGGCCCACTGTTATCATCTGTAATGCAGGTCACAGTTTATTTCATGACCCATTGTTATCTATAATACAGGTCACAGTTTATTTTATGGCCCACTGTTATCATCTGTAATGCAGGTCACAGTTTATTTCATGACCCATTGTTATCTATAATACAGGTAACAGTTTATTTTATGGCCCACTGTTATCATCTGTAATGCAGGTCAGTTTATTTCATGACCCATTGTTATCTATTATACAGGTCACAGTTTATTTCATGACCCATTGTTATCTATAATACAGGTCACAGTTTATTTCATGACCCATTGTTATCATTTATAATACAGGTCACGGTTTTCATGACCCATTGTTATCTTTAATACAGTTCACAGTTAATTTCAAGACCCATTGTTACATTCTATAACACAGGTCACAGTTTATTTCATGACCCATTGCTATCATCTGTAATAGAGGTCACAGTTAATTTCAAGACCAATTGTTATCATCTGTAATACAGGTCACAGTTAATTTCATGACCAATTGTTGTCATCTATAATACAGGTCACTGTTAATTTCAAGACCCGTAGTTATCTATAGTGCAGATCACAGTTCATTTCATGACCCATTGTTATCATCTATAATACAGATCACAGTTCATTTCATGACCCATTGTTATCATCTATAATACAAATCACAGTTCATTTCATGACCCATTGTTATCTGTATTACAGGTCACCGTTAATTTCAAGACCCATTGTTATCATCTGTGATACAGATTACAGTTAATTTCATGACCCAGTGCTATCATCTATAATACAGGTCACAGTTTATTTCATGACCCATAGCTATCCACCATAACACAGGTTACAGTGTGTATCTCCTGAACCTGTTGTTACAAAGTGATGATTCAGGGCTGTGGTGTCTCTCTGCATAGTAATGCGTTGTAAATGTTTACACTTTGCTAATGTTGCATTGTTCTGTGTTGCAGTGACAGTCATTATGTTACATTGCTACGTGTCATAGTAACACTTGTTCTGTCGCATTGTTCAGTGTCATAGTGACAGTTGTCATATTACATTGCTCTGTATCATAGTGACAGTGGTTGTAATACATGGCTCTGTGTCATAGTGACAGGAGTCGTGTCACATTGCTCTGTGTCATAGTGACAGTGATCATGTCACATCGTTCTGTGTCATAGTGACAGTGGTCATGTCACATTGCTCTGTGTGTAGTGACAGTAGTCATGTCCCATCGCTCTGTGTCATAGTGACAGTGGTTGTATCACATCGCTCTGTGTCATAGTGACAATGGTTGTATGACGTTCTGTGTCATAGTGACAGGAGTCATGTCACATTGCTCTGTGTCATAGTGACAGTGGTTGTATTACATTGCTCTGTGTCATAGTGACAATGGTTGTATGACGTTCTGTGTCATAGTGACAGGAGTCATGTCACATTGCTCTGTGTCATAGTGACAGTGGTTGTATTACATTGCTCTGTGTCATAGTGACAATGGTTGTATGACGTTCTGTGTCATAGTGACAGGAGTCATGTCACATTGCTCTGTGTCATAGTGACAGTGGTTGTATTACATTGCTCTGTGTCATAGTGACAGTGGTTGTATGACGTTGCTCTGTGTCATAGTGACAGTGGTCATGTCCCATCGCTGTGCGTCATAGTGACAGTGGTTGTATTATGGTGCTCTTGTGTCATAGTGACAGTGGTAATGTCACGTTGCTTTGTGTGATAGTGACAGTGGTCATGTCACGTTGCTCTGTGTGATAGTAAGTTGTTGTATTACATTGCTCTGTGTCATAGTGACAGTTCTATGTCACATTGCTCTGTGTCACAGTGACAGTGGTCATGTCCCATCGCTCTGTGTCATAGTAAGAGTTGTATTACATCACTCTGTCATAGTGACAGTGGTCATGTCACGTTGCTCTGTGTGATAGTGACAGTGGTCATGTCATGTTGCTCTGTGTGATAGTAACAGTTGTTGTATTACATTGCTCTGTGTCATAGTGACAGTGATTATGTCACATTGCTCTGTGTCACAGTGACAGTGGTCATGTTACATTGCTCTGTGTCATAGTGACAGTGGTCATGTCACATTGCTCTGTGTCATAGTAACAGTTGTATTGAATTGCTCTGTGTCATAGTGACAGTTGTATTGAATTGCTCTGTGTCATAGTGACAGTGGTTATGTCACATTGCTCTGTGTCATAGTGACAGTGGTTGTATTACATCACTGTGTGTGGCAGTGACAGTGGTTATGTCACATTGCTGTGTCATAGTAACAGTTGTGTTACATCGCTCTGTGTGATAGTGACAGTGGTTATGTCACATTGCTCTGTGTCATAGTGACAGTGGTTATATTACATCGCTCAGTGTGACAGTGACAGTGGTTATGTCACATTGCTTTGTGTCATAGTGACAGTGGTTGTATTACATCGCTTTGTGTCACAGTGACAGTGGTTATATATGTCACATTGCTCTGTGTCATAGTGACAGTGGTTATGTCACATTGCTCTGTGTCATAGTGACAGTTGTTATGTCACATTGCTCTGTGTCATGGTGACAGTGGTTATATTACATTGCTTTGTGTCATAGTGACTGTGGTAGTGACAGAGGAACATCCTGTGCAGGTCCCCTTCACCCAGGAGGCGCCGGTCAGCAAGTCGGTCAGTGTCTCCCAGATTCCGTCGACGGAAGTCCCAGCTATGGGCGTTACCGCAGTCGGAGTCGCAGCAGGTAACTCCAGAATCTGAGGTGAGTGCTTGTTGTTGAAGTGTTAGGACATCTCACGTGGCATGCACAGAACTGTGTACCCATAGGATGTCGCTGTTTTTGGTACACGTTTGGCGAAAGTAGGATGAGCTTTTTTAAAAAATGTGTCGAAAAAGTTCTGGATACAAAGTTCTTAAGCAGTAATTGCATTTGTGAAATGTATCCATGGCGGAGACTTTGACCAAAGAGTGACAACTCTTGCTAACTTCCGTACATGAAATCGCTTGAGGCAGTCTGTTTCTACAACAACATGCCCTGATGCATCGAGAAAAAAAAACCGCAAGAGAGCACGAACTTGTGTCAAAGTATGCTGATGAATCGGGTTTGAAAGTAAATTCATGATGTCAGACACAAACACTTTTACAGCAGACTCCATGAAAATCTTTGTCAGAGATGTTCCACCTGATGTGATTTGTGTATTTCTGCAGAGACGAACATTTTTCATCTGATCTAAGATTTGACAGAGGAAAGATTTTAACGAAATTCTGGCAGCATTTTTAGAAATTGTGTATAGTGACTGTGTGTATGCGTTTTGATTTATTTTGAAAGTTGACTTCAAGTGGGTGAAAGCCCTCACATAGCCCTTCGCAGTCAGCTGGACTATAAGCAACATAATATCTCACTTTCTCTCTGTTCATTGTTGTATTATTTACATGATTTCAGAAGAAAGGAATGTTTCTAAATCTGCTTGAAGTTGACACATAACCATTCATGAAAAAGGCAGAGTGCTTAAAGAAGCTTTTAAAGAAATTTTTCATTGAAACCCCAAAACAGTGCCAGCTCCTAAAACCCTCAGTTCTCACAGAGGAAATATAAGTGGTTTCCTCAGAGCTGTGATTGATGAACTACACACAGTGGGGTGAAACAGCTGTTTTCATTATGTGAAGTAGCGTCGGTGAAAAACATTTCAGTATTCGATTTTCAGCCATTTTCTAAATTGGAATTCATATATTCTTTTTATCATTCTTATTGTTGGATTGTAAATGGTAGTTGCCAGGTTGTGTGTTTTTTTTTTTTCACTTGGTGAAATTTGGTTTTGCTTTAAGGAATTCATGTATCTTTTATCATTTTATCGTAGATGGTAGTTGTCTGATTGTGTTAATTTTTTTGGTTTAATAATATTAGTTGGTTTGTTCAAAGGAATTTATATCTTTGCTGTCATTTTAATCTTTGGATCCTAAATGGTAGCTGTCAGATTGTGTGAATTTCTTTCAATTAACGATATCAGTCATTTTATTCTACCAAGTTTCAGTGTGACAGAGGGCTAGACAAAGTGTCATTGTTGATTGCAGGGAAGGTCACTCCAGTCCCAGTGCTGGGATTCCTGCTGAGCCTTACTGGCTGTGTTCTGTTGCAGGAACTAGGGGGAGAGATGGACCCTGGGTCACTTGGGAACCCCAGAAAAGTGGAAGATTCTGTCCCCCTCGTCATCCTGGAGTGCTGGGAGAGAGGCTTTGCTGTTCGGACAATAGGATTGTCCCTTTCTACACTGTCAAAATGGTCAATCAAAATACCAGCCCTTTTTTTTTCAACCAGTTGGTTTGTTTGTCTGGACTTTTTAGGTTCTTGAGGTTAACAGTTTTATGTTGAAATTTTACCTCATCTTGTCACATTATTTTTATCAAAATTCATTCCATGTGTCTGTGCCAGCGAGCTTGTGTGGTTAAAAACTGCACAGGATCATTGTTGTTTGCAGAGAGAATATGAATGGTGCATGAGCAGAGGCCTTGACTCGGAACCCATCAAGCCACATATTGGTTTAGCAGGGGTTTTGTGGAAAGGGGAGGGGGGGGGGGGGGGGGGGGAGGTGGTGATTGGGGGATGGTTATTGTTTTACAATAAGTCTTTACCCACCAGTGACAGAATCTTCACCCACTCAGGTGATTTATGGTAGTTTTTTGCTCAGCTGACTATGTAGGCCTCATAAGAGCTGAGGATGATCGACTTTGATCTTGCTACATAGGTGAACATACAGACACCTGAACACACACAGACACATGTTGATGTGCACACATACAGACACCTGAACACACACAGACACATGTTGATGTGCACACATACAGACACCTGAACATACACAGACACATGGTGATGTGCACACAGACACCTGAACACACAAGACACATGGTGATGTGCACACATACAGACTCCTGAACACACACAGACACATGTTGATGTGCTCACATACAGACTCCTGAACACACACAGACACATGGTGATGTGTACACAAACATGGGTGTGTAATGTGAACCTTGGTTTGACATCCCTTTAAACGAATTGTCATGTTTGCAGTTGAAAGATATCAGCATGTCAGAATAGAAATTAGAATGTATAGTTGTGGACACCCTGTGGTCAGATACAATGGATGTGTGAGCATTCTCCAGCTCAGACCATGTGTGGGTCACATTGGTGCATGCACTGGGTATGCTCACTGACCACAGTCCAGGTCCTGTCCGTGCAGCTGGAGACAGAGACCATGTCAGGCTTGTACAGGCTCAGACTGGAGACTCAGTCTGTCAAGCTAAGGTCCACTTTTCACATCTGTTCATTCTCAGGTCTGATGCCCGTTACCAGAGTGCGTTCTGTACACATTTTGAAAATATGGGATGAGGATAGCTTTTTTTTTTCAATAGGCAAGAAAATGGGGACATTTAAGTGGACAAATATTTGTATCAAATAAATGGCACGAGGAATTTGTGTTTGTTGGTTAAGAGGATTGGTTCATCGTGGTTGACAAATGATGATTGGTATAGACCAGTGATGATTAGGTCTTAGTGGTTGTGCTATGGCAATGAGGGCTGGTGCACAGTGCGTAGGTTTGACCAGTAAGTGGAAAGTCTTAGATGCATGAAAGTGACTCTCACTGTCAAGATGGGCCTTCAGGAGACACATGCCAAGCCATAGACAAGTGGTCTATCAGATTGTTGGGTAATGCCAGCAGCCTATACACGCGCTGGTAAGTGCATGAATCAAACATTACCAAGACATTAAGATGCTGCTGGACTGATTAAACCATCAGCTAACACCAGCATGTCATGCTATGAGCTGACAACAGCATTTCATGTTATGAGCATAACATCAGCATATCATACCATGGTAAAGACATTGACATGTCATGCCTTTTTCAAACATGCCATACACAGAAATGTGCTATTATCTAACAACATGTCGTCCCATGAACAAACATCAACATATCATGCCATTCACATTGTCACACATTTATATGTTAAGCCATGAACATCAACATGCCTTAGCCAGCCCTAAGTATCTGGCTATAAATCCACCTTGACAGGTCATACACAAGAATAACTAACCGTAAAATCAGGAAGTCATAAGCAAACATCGGCAGGTTATAAACAAGTGCTACAGCCCTAACAAATGTCATTAAGTCATTGACGAGTACCAGCAAGCCACCAACACTCAGGCCACAAACTAACGTCAACAAGCTATAAACAAACGTCAGCAGGCCAAAAAGAAGACCATTGAGAGGCTGTCAACTAATACCAGTGGCAGGCCAAACAGAATGCCATTTGGAGGCTGTAAACTAATATCAATGGCAGGCCAAACAGAACACCATGTGGAGGCTGTAAATTCACATCAGTGGCAGGCCGTAAATGAAACTAAGCAGGCCAGTAAAAACCGCAACCCAGAAACAGACAAGTGTTAGCTGGCCATACACTTGCCCTGCACATCAGTGGCTATTATCAGGCCTCAAAGAAACAACAGCAGGTGATGAACTCCAACAAACATGAACTACCACAAATAGACAGCAGTAGGCCATAAGCACTGGCAGGCCACGAACAAGTGGCATCTTTTGGAGAAAGAAAAAAAAAAAGACACTAATGTAACTGGAAGTAGGGTGTGAAATGTTGAAACAGTTGATTTTTTTTTCACTATACTTTCACCCAAAGTATGACCCAGCATGAAATCTCAGTGGCTGTGTCATTAAAAATGTGAAAGAATGCCAGGAGACTGGAGATACAAGCCTGGACACTTGGCATGATATACACCTAGTGACATACTCACATGGTACATTCATATAGGAAGTAGATGTCTATTCCCACCCATGTGTTTTCATCCGCCTCCCTATTCTCCTTGTCCAATGTCAGTTGAATGTATGAGCAACTAATTAAAAATGATTAAACCTTGTACTGGTATTAACATGTCATGTTGGTTGTTTTTGTTGGTGCTTATTTTCATGAACATTTCAAATTTGTGAATTTCGCTTCAAGCCTGCGTGGCAGACAGTGCACGACACTTTTGCATCATTTATTCACATTTTCTTTTTGTATCATATATTTTTATGTTTCACATGCTTGATTGTAGGAGAAATGTGACATCAAAAGCCACATGATTTTTGTATATTTTTTGCAGAAAAATATTTCAACAGTGATTCGATGCCATAATGATCTCTGATCCTGTTCTCTGCTTCCCACCAGTACAGTGAATATACTGCAGCATTAAAGTAGGCCTATTCCAACCTTATGAGCTGTGTTACATCCAGAAGAATATCACATTGTTATGGAGTATCGTAGGCAGACTGTTCAGTTTCTCCTCGCTGACGAAAGTGTGAGTGTGTGTTTAAATAGGGCTCTGTGTGGACACTTCACTCCACCTCATTAACCTGTATCTGTACACTTGTATCAAGTCTGTGAGTGGGGAGGAAGAGGGGGGGGGGGGTGGGGGAGGGGGAATCTTTTTCAGGATCAGATCACCTCAGTTACTCTTGAGAAATAAATCAATATTAGACGGCAACCAGTTGTGTCCCTTTGTGACCCTGAGTGGATGAAAGAGGCATGAGTTGGATTACCTGGAACGGTGATATCCTGTACATGATTTCCTTACTAATCAAATTATTATACCAACAGTACAGAACATTCATGATTATGGAACTGTATTGAAATTTCAATGAACAAGACGTAACAATGAAAAAAAAAATGAAAATAACATATTCACAAACAATTGAAAATGTATACAATTGCTTGTGACAACGAAGGATGCCTGTTAAATCCCTGACTATGATAAAAGACACTAACCCGTTCACACTGTGCAGTGTAGTTAAAGATCTATGGTGTTACTATCACCGACAAAGGATGTCTTTGTTAAGTTCCTTACTATAGTAAAAGATGCTAGCCTGTTCACATTGCGCAATGTAGTAAAGATCTATGGTGGTACTATCACTGACAAAGGATGTCTTTGTTAAGTTCCTTACTATAATAAAAGATGCTAGCCTGTTCACATTGCACAATGTCGTAAGATCTTTACTATATTGCACAATGTAAACAGGCTAGCATGGTGGTACTACCACTGACAAAGGATGTCTTTGTTAAGTACGTAACTATGATAACAGATGTTGACCTCTTTACATTGTGCAATGTAGTAAAGATCTATAGTGGCACTACCACTGACAAAGGATGTCTTTGTTAAATCCATAACTAAGATAACAGATGCTGACCTTTTCACATTGTATAATGTAGTAAAGATCTATAGTGGCACTACCACTGACAAAGGATGTCTTTGTTAAATCCATAACTATGATAACAGATGCTGACCTTTTCACATTGTACAATGTAGTAAAGATCTATAGTGGCACTACCACTGACAAAGTATCTTTGTTAAATCCATAACTAAGATAACAGATGCTGACTCTTTGCATTGTACAATGCAGTAAAGATCTATAGTGGCACTACAACTGACAAAGGATGTCTTTGTCAAGTCCCTGACTGAAAAAAAAGAAGCTAGTCCCATTCAGACTCAGCAATGTAGTAAAGGTCTATGGCGACACTATTAATGGTTGCCAACAGTTCTTAATCTCGGTGTGCTCTAAACAGTATGTCCTTGTTTAACAAGTAAGGAAAAATGGTGAACGTTTGCTGTTGAGTAAACAAAAGTAGGTGTGCACTGAAAAAGAACTTTGCTTCGGTAGTTTATATTGTCCATGACATTTTGACATTATATAAGAAATGTAATCGCCATCGCCATAATGCATTTATCAGTGCTTAATCTACACAAAACCTTAAGTGTTTACAATGCATGAGAAGAGGGGGGGGGGGGGGGGGGATATGATACAATTACATATACAGTAAGATCATGAAAGATTTGGCAAATAGAAGAAAAATATTCAGAACAGACATAGCACTAACGGCCGACAAAGTAGATGACCACTTGCATGTACCGTGACAAAGGGGAACCTCAACAACCCAACCCACCCCTCCCCAAAGCACCTCCCCTCCTACTCATATGCCACAGCCCTCCCCCCACACACAAATACATCCGCACTTGTGCACACACATACATGCATGCACACACACGCACACATGGAGAACTTGCACACATGCATGTGCTTCCCCCTACCCATCCCCCATACCACCCCCAAACATACACACAATTTTTGTTTGTTGTCTGTCAAGACGACAAAGACCATCTAGTCATCCTGGGATCGGGGGTGAGTGTGTAGATGGCTGGTCAGGCTGATCTGCGCCCGGAAAGATCTATCACAGTACGGACAGGGGATGGTGGCAGCTGCTGGAGATCTGTTGACACTGGTCTTCTGATCATCCTGCGCTGCTCAGCTGCAGCAATTCTGTTGCTTTCACAGGTCTCTGCACCTTTGCGGACAGCTGATCGCCCCCCACTTCTGTCCGAGGCATTCTGCTTCCATGTTCTGTGGCTGATGTTGAAGACCTTCAGGGGGGGTTTGAGGCTGTCTTTGAAACACTTCCTCTGGCCTCCATGAGAGTGTTTGCCCTGTTGCAGTTTGCCAAACAATTGTTTGGCAGCCGATGGTCTGGCATGCGAACTACGTGACCTGCCCAGCGAGCTGTGAATGCATCAGGATGGTGAAGATGCTAGGCAGGCCAGCACAAGTGAGGACTTGTGTGTCCGGAATCTTGTCTTGCCACTTATTGCCCATGAGTCTTCTGAGGCAAGTGGTGTGGAAATGGTTCAGTTTACTGGCGTGACGCTGATAAACTGTCCATGTTTCACAGCCATAGAGCAGTGTGGTGAGAACTATGGCCCGATACACTTTGATCTTGGTCTCTAGGGTGATGCCTCTCCTGTTCCATACGTTCTTGTGGAGTCTGCCAAAAGCGGCACTAGCTTTGGCGAGCCGGCCATTCACCTCATTGTCGATGACAACGTTTCTGGACAGAGTGGAGGTAGGTGAACTTACCCACTGTGTTCAGTTGCTGTCCAGTGATAGTGATGACTGTACAAACAATACATGCACACACTCAGACAGATACATGCAGGCATAAAAAGATGGCAATAGAAGTGAATAAATTAACGAAAGATAGTCCAGAGGAGTGGAAGGGTTGTTGGGATGACAATAAGTGTGTTTTCAGATTGCATCGAAAAGACTGCAAAGGAGTTGGAATGTCCTAGAGAGTGGGAAAGATTTTTTTTCCAGACAGATGGACATTGAAAAGAAAAAGAGTGCTAGCTGTAGGCTCTTGTTCTGACGGAAGGAATCCTGAAAACTTTTGTGTCAGCAGAACAGCACAATTGTTGTGAGGGAGTGTCATGTGAGAGTAGGTCTAAATAGTGAGACCAGACAAACCAAGGGAACTGAAGCATAAAGAGCATCAATTGAGGGTAATCAGGATCCCCAAAGTGGTTGGCTTCAAGCATAACTTTTGGGTTATCAGGAATCCATATGTGGATTTCATAGAGCACAAGGGCATGAAGAACACTAGTAGATTGCATCGAAAACAGAGGGTAAGGGTTAATCCCAGAGGTGGATTGCATCAAGCACAAAGGTTAATCAGGAACCCAAAAATGATTGCATCAAGCACAGAGGGTTAACCAGGAACCCAGGAGTGGATTGCATCAAGCACAAAAGAATTACCAGGAACCCAACGTGGATTACATCAAGTACAAAGGCCAACCAGGAACCAACAGTGGATTGCATCAAGCACAGAGGGATCATCAGGAACCCAACAGTGGATTGCATCAAGAACAAAGGGATCATCAGGAACCCAGCCATGGATTGCATCAAGCACAGATGTTTAAACAGGAACCCAGAAGTGGACTGCATCAAGCACAGAGGGATCATCAGGAACCAACAGTGGATTGCATCAAACACAATGTTTAAACAGGATCCCAGATGTTGACTGCATCAAGCACAGAGGGATAATCGGGTATCCAACCATGGATTGCATCAAGCACAAGTGTTTAAACAGGATCCCAGATGTTGACTGCATCAAGCACAGAGGGATAATCGGGTATCCAACCATGGATTGCATCAAGCACAAGTGTTTAAACAGGATCCCAGATGTTGACTGCATCAAGCACAGAGGGATAATCGGGTATCCAACCATGGATTGCATCAAGAACAAGTGTTTAAACAGGATCCCAGATGTTGACTGCATCAAGCACAGAGGGATAATCGGGTATCCAACCATGGATTGCATCAAGCACAAGTGTTTAAACAGGATCCCAGATGTTGACTGCATCAAGCACAGAGGGATAATCAGGAACCCAGAAGTGGGTTTCATCAACTACAGTTCGTTGGAGCCCCCTTCCTGTGCTCTTTTTGTTGAGGGACGTTTTGAAAGGCTTAAACGGTTTTCAGTTCCTGGTTTGAAGTGCTGTACAAAATGAAGCACCAGCAGGCAGCTCTTCAGTCAGCACTACCCAGGTAGGCAGCCCGTTGTGTAAATGAGTGTGGATTGTAAAGCGCTTAGAGCCTGGTCTCTAGCCAAGAATAGGCGCTATATAAGTATTCATTACAATAATAATATACAGACCCGCAGGCCTCCTCCATGGAGTTGCACACCACCAAAGTGCCAACCCACCAAGGCAGCATCAGTCTGTACTTAGGTATTTCAGAAATACACAATACCACAAGTTAAACCCTGTTGGGACTACTTAGAAAAAAAGCATCCTCTTATGACATAGTGCTATTCTTGGCGTAGGGAACCCTGTACGCTAACGGCAGCACCGAATCCTCACAGAGTTCTAAATAGAGCATTTTATGTTTATGTTCACCGCTTCTGTCAATAAACGACACATATGTGTACTGTAATTAATGCACAAAGTACAGATTCCACCACTAGGAATTGGTATTTCAGAAGAAAATACCGGTTTCTGTAAAACATAGTACTGACCCTCCCCATCCCGAAGAATAAATGCATACCATAGTATCGTCTGCTTTACGCGTGTTCAGTGAGAACCAGGCCAGTGCCTCTGTCCGCATCATCCCAGGTCACTGTGAGAGAAGACAAGAGAGAGACAGAGAGAGAGAGAGCCTTCATGCCAGTGTGTGGGAATTTTGCTGAGGGCGCGTGCAACTACATGTGCCATGCACGGCTGTGGGAAAGACTGGGTAGGATACATTCGGAAAGGAGTGTGCAGTGCTGTTAGCTTGCAGTCAGCTGTTAGCGTAAGAGGCCCAAAGAAGTGTCTCATGTGGAGCAAGGGTCCTCTGACCCTTACTCAAGCAAAATGAGTGAAAGCGAAATAGAATCAAATGGTCTGGCAACACACACACACACACACACACACACACACGCACGCACACAGAGCGCTCTCTTCCAAGCGGGAAAACGAAACAAAACACCCTAGTGTCATGGAAGAGCTAGTCTGTACCAGCCATGCCCTCTAGCAGTTCGTTTCCCTGTGGCCCGTAACAAGCCATGGGAACTTCACCATTAACCTTTACCGTGCTTCCTGGGTCTTCCATGACTCAGTAAAAACATCATGTCCTAAGAACGGATAGAGCTATGCTCACAAAATCTTAGGAGTTTGTCAGCGATCTTAATAGCCGTTGATCACAGAATTTTCATGTATTGGCACAATCAATAGTCGTGGTTCCTACAGGACCTATACATTTTAACGGGTCGCACATGACCCACGCCATCGGGTGAGGAATAAGCTGCTGAAACGCTCTTTATCAGGTGTGGGTCTTACAAGACCCACGTGATCTGAATATGGATAAGCATGGAAAAGCCTCTACAAAATGTGTGGGTCTTGGGCGACCTGCACAAGCGGGTCTGTGTAGTCAAAAACGTCATCCAGGAAAGGTTAACTTTCGGTTGAAGTTGCCTTCAGTCTTTGGTTTCATGTTCTCCAGCATGGGAAAATGCATGAAGTGGCTCACAGCTCAGAAATGAATGAATGACCACTCTCCATGTTCACAGCTCTTGTACTTCCTGATGTGGTGAGAGAAATACATAGATTGTCACACTGCCTTGACAGGTGAAACGCTCACTCACTATTGGTGTTTCGTGGTATAATCTCGAGACCCCATACAAGAGAGAGAGAGAGAGAGATCTCACAGCCCGTGTTTGATGTTTACTTTGCACACTGACATTTACTGCATTTGTGTGTGTGTGAGTGTGATCCGTGTGTGTGTGTGTGTGTGTGTGTGAATGTGTGTTTGACAGTCCGTGTGTGTCATCTTCTGTATAGTAGCCGCCATCAATAATAATAATAATGATTAGGACAATTTCTATAGCGCCCATCCTAACAAGTCAGGCTACAGGGCGCTTTACAAGTTTTAACAATTCAACATCTGAAAATATAAGCAAGACAAACGCACACACTTATGCATGCACGCACACACACACACATGCACACACACACACACACACACACACACACACACACACACACACACACAATTCTGCGTTCACGAGTCATAATTACACACACACACACACGCGCGCGCGCGCGCACACGTGTGACCAACCAAATATTTTATCTTATTCTGTAAAGATGCATATACAAGAGAAATATCCTCAACATCTTAAAGTTTACACAGATGGTTCAGTATTGTCCAATAATCAGTCAGGTTCTGCTTTTGTTATACCATCGCAAAAGGTTGAAAAGATATATTCCATCGGAAAAGGCAGATCAATACTTGTCGCCGAAATGATAACTATTATTATGGCATTGTCACATTTAATTGACTTGCCACAATCAATATTTAAAGTCGTTATTTGTGTGGATTCAATGTCTGTTCTGCAAACCATAAAGTTTCCAAATACCGTTTCGAACAACTTTCTTGCAAATGAAATATGTCATCTTATTCATGTTTTGATATGTAAAGGAACTGATGTCACCTTCTGTTGGATACCATCGCATTGTGGTATTTGGGGTAATGAGCTAGCTGATATATGTGCAAAGAGAGGAGCCAGAAATGGAAAGTGCACCACGGTATTGAATGCATCCTTTTCTTTACCTGAAGTCGATCAATTATTAAAGCAAACCGTCTGGTGCCGATTCAGAAAACACTACAAACATGCGTTTCTTGGTGTGGCTGATAAAAACACTCATTTAATTAATTATGAACATGTAAACAGCATTCCTCATTTACAAGTGAAAAATATGTACCAATACAGAAATTTCATTTCAATATTCTATAAATTAAAACTTGATGCCTTAAAAACTAAATATACAAACGAAGCAAAATGTATTTGTGGAGAACGAAGAATAACCAGCAAGCATTTGCTGTTTGACTGTTTACCTCTTCAAGCTCACTTACCACCATTATCAGGCATGTCATTGTGTGATGTCTTTTCAGATTTAAAGCTTTCCTTCAATGTTGTTTTATCCTTAATTTGTAGTCCAGTTAAGCATTTACTTTAAGATTATTTGCAGGTATGTTGTAGGGATGCTTAGAGGGACATTTATATGCACTTAGAAATCCACATTATGCATACACTTACATAGTCACAGACATTTCTCTTTTCCTCTCTCTCTCTCTCTCTCCTCTCTTCGTCTAATATCACATATGTGAAAAGACGTAAAACTGAAGTACTACTACTACTATACTACTACTACTACTACACACACACACACACACACACTCACTCACACGCACGCACACACCATGCGCGTGCGCACACACATACACACACGCATATGCACACAGACACAGACACACACACACACACACACACACACACACCACTGGAACACAATGTCACATACATAAACACACTATATAACACAGTGAACTGCTCATTTTTACACAAGAAAAGTGTGCAAGTGACATGTAGTAATTTAGTAATATTTCAGGTGGTATTCTGCAACTGACGTTTGAACAGATACGTTTTAAGTGCAGACTTGAAAGTCGGGAAGGAAGGGGCATGACGTAGATGGAAAGGCAGTGAATTCCAGAGTATTGCCAGAGAAAATGAGAATGCCCTAGAACCGTGCTGCTTTCGGTCATATGAGGGAATTCGAAAAATTCGGTCATCTAAGGAAGAACGGAGGGGACGTGTAGGAATATATATTTCGAAGCGATCAGAGAGATAGGTAGGCGCTTCACCTGTGATAACCTTATAACATAGACACGCCGACTTATACTGAATGTTGTGCTCGATTTTGAACCAATGTAATTACTTCAAGAGATCCGAAGTATGATGCTGTTTTGGCACCTTGAAGATAAGGCGAGTGGCTGAATTTTGAACACGTTGTTGTGGCTGGAGTAAGACTGCGTGTACACCAAGAAGTGCATTACAATAATCTTTGGTCTTGACAGAATGCAGGAAGACGTCAACGTCTTCGTGACCTGTTCTGTAAGGAAAGGTCTGATAGAGCTGATGCCACGGACTTTATGATGAAAGCTTTTCGTCCAGGGGTTGCAGTGAGGAACGGAGCTCTTCATCTCGCTTGAGCCCATGTCTGGTTAGTTCTGATTTGCAGGTCCTTTGAGAGTGCTTCCTGTTTAGCAGCCGGAGATGCGGAAAGCACTGCGAGTCAACAGGCCCATGGAAACTGATCCATTGCCAGTCTGCAACCTCGTTCGGTAAGGCTCCACTACTTCAGCCACTTCGGAAGGTCAGCAGACGCCAAAGGTATCACTGCCTGGGCAGGCTCCTAGGCCTCCGGTGCTGGATAGTGTTCCCGCCAGTTTTTTTTTTTCCTGTGGGTCCATCCGCGCCACCAGAAGCAGCACGACCTTTCAATGAACCAGGACGGTTGCCACCTCAGCCAGGCACATCTGGAAGCTACCCTGAACCAGCCCCCCAGATATACTGGCAAAAGGTGGCCATCGCTTCCCTCTGCCCATCCTAGATGCGTACGTCACCCAGGGCGGACAGAAGACGCCGCATTCGGGGGAACGGGACCAATGACCTCCAGACGTCCGGTGAGGCGACAAACCAATCCATGGCCTGCCACAATGCCTTGCACGCCCCTCAGCATACCATCACAGTCTCTCTCTCAGGCACCCTAACAGCAAGCAGAGGGCTCAGGGGGTTCCATGTCCACTGGTGCTGGGTACTTCCTCCGCCAGCAGCTCTGCCTCTCTGGGCTCATAAGGCCATCAACACCAATAGTGCCTCCAGTGAATGAGAGCCGGCACAGACTTCAGATTAAATGTTTCTGGAACTGGCTCTTCCACATGCTGGCTAAAAGCCTTCATGGCCTCCTTCTGGCAGTTGGTGAAGACTGTACTACCCAAGCTGGTGCAGTGCTGCCTGCTGATGAAGTCTACCAGCTTTTCCCAGTTTCCACATGGCCCCAGTAGCCATGCCATTGCCTGCTCAAGTGCCTGTGTCCGACCCTGCAAAACAACCTTTGATGAAGGTGGCAGCCTTTCATCAAATATGCCAGGTAGATGGTGAATGAAGGCATGAGCTTTCGGATACCTATTAGCCTCCCCACACCCAGGAATCAAACACTTCTTGCCCCTCTTTTGGGTTTCCTGGCAGGTGGAACCGGCCTCCTTTGCCTTCCTGGATCTGTGGTGATGTACAGACATGTCCTTGCGAGAAGTTCTGGCATCCTGGATCTCAGCAGTAGGGTTTGAGTCCGTGTGTCTTTTCCCTGTTGCTGGCCCTTTGTCAGAGGATTCCCTGTCCCTTTCACTTGATCCTATAAGGCCTGTGTTGAGATCCTCCTGACGCTGGCTAGACTGCCCAATACCCCTACTGTCCTGAGTAACCCTGGCTGACATGTTCCCACGTGGTCCTCCTGAGCAACTTGATTTGCCAGCTGTACTTGAAACCTGACTCTGGCATCTTGTTCTGTTCTCCCTCGTTGTCACTTTCACCTTAGAACCGGCCCTGACCCTAGCAATACGAATAACCTCAGGCCCCAGCAGTGGTACTGTCAAAACCGTCCTAGCCGTTGTAACCGTCTACGGCTGTACTGTTGCAGTGCTAGGGCAAAACTGTCACCTATAACCTGGAGGCCCTAACACTGGTCTACTGTTACTGTCACTGTAGTACGACGTAGCTCCCTAGCTAACTGCAAGTTAGCTAGTCCGCTCTCCTCAAGGCCGAGTGTTGAGCTCCCTAGCTAACTACAAGTTAGCTAGTCCGCTCTCTCCTCAAGGCCGAGTGTCGAACTCCCTAGCCAACTATAAGTTAGCTAGTCCGCTCTCTTCAAGGCCTAGCGTCGATAAACAAACAAGTTAGCAGGACCGCACTCTTCAAGCTCCCGTGTCGTACTGCCGGAGTTCGTCTGCTTGTTTACCTGAGTGTCAGTGAACACTTCTCACGCGAGGTGCACTTCCGCTGAGCTCACCTATGAGCGCAGAAACCGTGCGTCACTACAGAAGAATGCTTGGCAGATTTTGGCTATGTTGTGTTTCTGGTTTATCATCATTTAATTTCAGCTTATTAGTAGACATTCACTGTTTGATATGATAATTGATAATAATAATAATGAATACTTATATAGCGCCTATTCTCGGCTAGAGACCAAGCTCTAAGCGCTTTACAATCCACACTCGTTTACACAACGGGCTGCCTACCTCGGTAGTGCCGACTGAAGAGCTGCCAGCTGGCGCTTCATTCAGTCGTTTCCCGTGTCATACAGTCAATATCATCCAATACCGTTCACTCAATTTCCTTACTTCCTTCATTCTTTCAATTTCTCACGCAGGGTGCAAGCTATGTGCAACGTGTCATCCATACCAACGGCCAAACTGGCCTTCTCTTCCGAAAGTTGGTGATGGGATTTTACGTGTGTGCAAGATGTTATGCGTGCGTTCACACACGGAACCTCGGTTTATAGTCTCATTCGAAGGACTGTATGGGGAATGGAGTCAGAACCAATGTTAACTCCGAGGGAAAAATCCCCCTGTACCGAAATTCGAACCCGTAACCTCAGGATCACGAGTCCGGCGCTCTACCAACTGAGCTATTCCGGCCCCCGGATATTAGAGACACAGCCTTGAAGATTTTTGACGAGATTGTCATAGTTGTCTAGCGTGTCATAATGTTCAAGCTGAGTGTCATCGGCGAACATTTCATGAACAGAACGGCTGTTCTGATCTCAGTCAGGGGCGTTGTGTACATTATCATCAACTGCTTGATGATTCTGCCACTTTGCGGGCCTCTGCTTAAGTACGGTACAGATGTAAAGAAAAAATACCCCCCCCCCAAAAAAAAAAAAACAAACAAACAAACAAAAAAAACTACGGCTTCTTGACCCAGCAGGCGATGTGGGGCTGCTGCCGCACTGTCGTACAGCCCCGACCCACCATTGCAGAGGGTCAAGCCCACACCTTGCGCCAAGCCAGAAAAAAAAAAAAAAAAAAAAAAAAATCCCCCCCCCCCTCCCCTAACTTTGTTGTGATAGGTATTTAGTGAGCCGTGACACGTAAGTGTGCGTGTGCGTGTGTGTGTGTGTGTGTGTGTGCCCAATAGCAACACAAGACTGCTGCGGTGTTCTGAATTGAACACGAGCTGACAGGAGGAGAGAGAATGCGGGGAAGAAGCATGAACGTTGTGTGGTTGCTAGCAAGATAAGGCGGTCGGAACGGGAAAGGGAGGGGAGGGGGGCGCGGGTAAAACCAGGTTTAATCGCTAGTTTATTCATAAAAGGGGTCGGATATCAAAACGAAAACAACAGTTTAAACATTCTGCAACTAATTTAACTTCTTTCCATTTAAAGTCCACCCCATCTTCGATACAATCCAGTTAAAAAAAAGGGGAATCATCTTTCAAATTATGTTCAGTCATTAGTTTTGTTCCTATACACAGAAAGTGATTATCTGATAAATTACACAGAAACTGCAACATTCACTCTTCTCGTTTCTCATGGCCATATCCACTCCACAAGAGTTCGTTTCGGCTGAAGCCATAGTTTTAAGACTCAGCATTCCCAGCATTCCACTTCCTTTGTTTGACTGCGTACGTTCTAGTAAGGTTCGTATTAGTTTGCGTTCGAATCATAAAATTCTTTAGGCTTGCTTCATCATTCCTGTAGTTTTTCAAGAACCATGAGCTCTAATCTTTTATTCATATTTCAGTGTTTGTGATTTAGGGAGTAGTTTTTGCACGGCAGAAGTTGTACAAATCACTTGGGGGGAACAGTACCGGTTATAACTAGTCCAGTCGTTGCCGAGTTAACAACTTCCTGTTCTGTGCTGGCGTGTGTTTTGCGCCGACGTACTCTCTCACTCAGACTCACTCTCTCTCTCTCTCTCTCTCTCTCTCTCTTGTGCGCGCGTGTGTTCTTCAGTTTAACTCGATCAAGTCACAGCCAAAATGGACCAGTTTGTCCCTCGGATCACAGTTTTTGGCAGTTTAAAAAAAATTAAAAATCAACCACTTTACCAAGGAGCATGAAACATACACTATTGGATAGAAGAAACAATATATTTATTTAAAAAAAAAAAGTTTACCTTCAGTGAGGAATCCACACAGTTCACATGATGTAATGATACACATTTGCAGAAAAACAAAAACTTTTTGTGCACACTGTAATCCACTTCTTCATGCTGTCTGTCCTCCCACACAAGTTCAGTTACACTTCTGAGCACTTGCTATCACCTACAGAGAATAGCATATTTATGACAATTGCATAAAACACAAGAATTTGACCACAAAATGCTTGATCCACTCAGCATCGTGTGATCACGGGAACTGAGACTAGTGAGAGTAGGACAATTCAGATCTGTATAAAACTGCTACAAAGTACATGAAGAATGGTCTGAGGGAAGCAACTGCAAAAAAAAAAAAGGCCCAAAGCTGTCCCTAAAACGAGATTTATTGTCCTTTAATAAAAGGCAGTATGAATTAAATATCGTCAAACTCTGTCAGAAGTATGCGTCTGACATGCCTTCAAGCGATGTGAACAGTGTCGGAAACCTGCTTCCGACAAGACTCGATTGAGTTAACGTCTTCCCACTGAATGTGATTTCAAACATTGTGTAATTGTGCGTGCGCGCTTGTGTGTATGTGTGTGTGTGCGTGCATGTGTGTGTGTGTAAGTACTTGAAATTTAGTGTTGAAGGCCATTTAGGCCTGTTCACTTTCTTTCGATAGAAACTTCTTGTACTGTGCAGCATGTGTGGCTAATTGGTTAATGTCTCTAATATTTCCACTGGGTATATGTTGCTGACTGACTGCATTCTGGATCGTACAGGATTGGGAGGTTGGTCCAGTGGACGTCACACTGAGATTGTGTGACTCAGTGACTGTCTCAGGTAGGCTGTTCTACAAAGACACTATGCTCTGGGAGAAGTAGGAGCCTCGTAGTTGTAGTCTGGAGTGGCATTTTGCCAGTTTTAGACTGGTTTTTCGACCGCTGTGGAGTTCAGGTCACGTCCTAGAGGTTGTGTAGAGCCCAGTGAGGTACTTGTAGACCTGTGTTGATCATGTCACCTCTTTGTCTGGGATATTCTAGGCTCCAGGGGCAGTTTCAGTATTCTCAAGCATTCAGAGTAGGGTTTGTCTTTGAGCCTCCCTATCAGCTTTGTGGCCCTTCGTTGTGCGTCTTCAATGTCCTTTTGGAGTGTCTTTTGGGATGGGTGCCAGATGGAGTGCCCGTATTCCAGCATGGGTCGTACCAGTGTTTTGTACAGTTGGACAAATGTACGGTCGGAGAGGTAGTCGAACGTGCGCCTAATGACTCCCAGTGTTCAGTTTGCTTTAGCCATGGCTTGTTCAACATGGTTCCTGAAGGAGAGTTTTGTGTCGATCACCACTCCTAGCTCTTTTTCTGCTTCTGTGTGTGCCAGTTGTTTCCTGCCTTCCCCTCCATCTGTGCGAGCTTCCTTCAGTAGTAGTGTACGTGTGGTCTTTGTGACGAGTTTGTCGTTGTGGCCCAGTTGCATAACACACCACTTTTCAGGATGAAATTTTAGCAGCCAGTCCATGGACCATTGATGGAGGCTATCCAGGTCTTCTTGTAATGAGTGTCTTGCTTCCTCTCGGTCACTTTGGGCAAATAGTTTGGTGTCATCAGCGAAGATGCGGACCTGGTTTATTTCGTGTTGTGGCAGATCGTTGATGTACGTGACGAACAATAGTGGCCCAGTACGCTGCCTTGTGGGATTCCACTTGTAACTGCTGCTTCTGCAGAGATTTCTCCATTTACATTAATTTGTTGGGTGCGGTTGCTCAAAGTCTTTGATCCATTGATGTCTCTTTACATCTGTTCTATGGGTATGCAATTTGAGCATGAGCCTGCGGTGTGGTACAGAGTCAAAGTAATTTGTTTTTGTGTATGAGGGGTTGTTAAGTTAAAGATAATATTCCTACTGGACTGCGTAATAAATGTGAACATATCGAACAAAGAAAACCATAGTGATAATTATTTAACATTTTAGGTAATGTCAGTGGTGTCGATCTATCATGTGAAATATTAGTACCAGCCTTGTGCACTGTATTCTTTGCTCTTGGACAGTCTAGTAATAGGTGACCTACACTAAGAATTTCCCCACATACACCATTGACATTTTTGCTGTATTTGGTTCCAAGTGAATTTAAACGCGTCCTGTGAGTTAAGGTTACTACCTCTCTAGTTATCGGACTTTCGAATTTGTCTAATTGAGTCTTGGGGTGAATGTCAGGATTTTGTTGTATACAGTTGTGATAATATTGACTATCAGTGTCTTTCAGTAACCTTTTGAAACTGTTAAAGGATGCTTTATTAATCAAAGTATAACATTTTAATAGGTCTAACAGAATGTTCAGTGCAGTCATGCCTTCAAGTTCAATAAATTGTGAGCTGCTCTCCGAGCAGCTTTGTTAACTTTCTCATTTGCTGAGATTCCACAATGTGAGGGCACCCAACAGAAAGTCACATTAATTTATTCTTTTCATCGATAGGAGATGTATCACGTAATTAATTTCTGTGATAATCTAGTTACAATGAATCTTTGGATTTAACGACTGTAAGGCAGAAAGGACTGACTTTGAATCACTGCATAATGTGCATTGTAAAAGTGGGCAATTTTCTATGGAAGAATTTAAAACGTACTTTAAAGACATTAGAATAGCAACTAATTCTGCAGTAAAAATTGACTAGTGTATGCCGTGATGATATAATTTCTCTACTTTTAAGTTTGGTATTATAAAAGCTGCTCCTGTTCTATGGTCATCTAACACTGAACCATCTGTAAAAATTTGAAGATGGTCCTTATATTGATTTTCCGAATGAGAATTTACATAATATTTTAAAAGATATGGTGGATCGTTTTTGTTCAGGTTCATATAGTTTGTGACATAATTTGCTTTGGTTTGCATTTGGGAATGAGTGGAAGGGACGAGTTGACAGCTATTTTACGTTGGTTAATGTTGGCCTTTTGTTTTTTAGAAGAGTAGATGTGTATGACTGAACAGATTTAGTTGATTTTATGTCTTTTGCCTTTTTTTTTTTAGCAAAATCTGTCTCTGAATTGAGAGATATTTCATTTGTACAGAAACTTTTTGTGACTGAAAGGTTCTTTAAAACAAATTTTGTGTGTGTGTGTGTGTGTGTGTGTGTGTGTGTGTGTGTGTGTGTGTGTGTGTGTGTGCTTTATGCCCATTTTCACATTCTGAGGCAATTTTTTTCCCCATGTGTGTGAGCTGAGAGTGAGAGCCCTAAGAGCTTATCAAGCTCCTGATCTAAACCTTTTCTAGTTTTGTTTCAAAATGGGGTAAATGCAGACCGTGTAGAGACTGACACATAAGTGATAAAGTAGAATTACTAGGACACCAAATGAAGGAACTTGCAAATTATTAACCAGAATGTTTTTCTTCAGACGGGACAAATAAACATACAAAACATTGAATTTTTTCTAACATTCTTTTGCATTCAAATAATAGAATGTTTGAAATCAGTTGTGTTTTCTTTCTGTCAAA
Source organism: Conus canariensis (assembly GCA_033310375.1). Taxonomy (NCBI): domain Eukaryota; kingdom Metazoa; phylum Mollusca; class Gastropoda; order Neogastropoda; family Conidae; genus Conus; species Conus canariensis. The sequence continues at coordinate 42,184,778 of CM065737.1, read as the reverse complement.
CTGAAAGATCATAGAGAATTTGAAAGGGCTTCTTTAGAAAAGGAACCTTTTCATTTCTGCACACAGTTTTAGAGTTTGTGCATACCATGTCAATAAAAAAAAAAATTGATTGTAGCAGAACTGCTTACCATACAATTTTTGTTTTATTTATTTTTTGCAAAATATGAAGGGAAAAAAAAGAGAGGGGGGGGGGGGGGTGCAAAAACGAAAACGTCACACACACACACACACACACACACACACAGGTAGAAGTGAACAAGAACAGAGAGTAAGAAATGATTTTTTCAGTATGCCCTTCCTTTCTGTGCATAACTGAAAAAAGCAGCTGATTTATAAAGTGGAAGTCATTGTGAAGTGTGTAGCCACAGGTTATGCACATGTATGTATGTTTATTTACATTGCGTCTGGAAATCAATATCGGATAGAACATCATGTATATAATTTAGAATGACGTCTTTTTTTTTCCCCTCCTCTCCTCTCTGAAAATATTTTACAGATGTTAGCTGTCTGCACATGTTCAACTTTGGATGTATTTTAAAGTTTGTGATGAAGCAGGCTACCTACCCACTGAAGTGGTAAATGGTTGAAAAGCATTTTAATCTGTATCCATGTTCTGAAATTTTTTTTTTTGTTAAGTGTCCCAAAACAAAACTGGTTTGTTACATTTGACATTTTGTGGATGTTGTTCATATGGCAGGTTTAGTTTTCTGCTTTGATTTCCAGGACAAAATGGCCCGTGATCTGAAGTGCAAGGTGTACGTTGGTGAGCTTGGCTATGGAGCTACCAAGGAAGAGCTGGAGGAGAAATTTTCCAAGTATGGCCCTTTACGGAGTGTATGGGTGGCACGCAAGCCTCCTGGTTTTGCCTTTGTGGAATTTGAAGATTCCCGTGATGCTTCAGATGCTGTGAGAGCTTTGGATGGAGCGTACGTATTATCGTTTTGTTGTGGTTGCACTGCTGTGATACAGTGACTTTTTTCTGTGTAAGGTGTTACTGTGTGTCATAGTTTAACCTTTCTATCCCTGTTCCGCCCTTTTCCACCCGACCCGTCAGGCTCCTGATCCGCCCTGTACCGCCGTTCCTCAGTAGGCTGATTGTCTCGGTGTGCCTCCCTTATTTGGGTTGACCACAGTAATAAGACAAACCGGTCGTTATCCGGGTCTTTCCTACCTTTCTCAGCGCCATTTGTGAAAGCGGTTTGTGGCTTTTTTGATTTTTATTCGATTTTTTTTGTCATCCCATCGACTTCCGACTACGATCAAAATGTTGCACTCTGACAGTGACAGTGACATGAGCTTGACTGTGGACCAAATGTTCAATATGAATGTGTTGCCGACCGAAAATGATGACTGGAATCAATCGGACATTGATCTTGACTCTGTAGACAGCGACAGTGACTATGAAGTTGCAGAAGGAGTGAATGCGAGTAGTGACAGTGACTCGGACATAGGCGACGCAGGTGATGCAGGTGCTACCGATGTCGGTGGATGTGCACAGTCATCGCAGTGGTCAAACGACGACTTTCGGACTGACATTCGTGTGTTTGATGCATACAGGGGCCCCCCACGTCCACAAGTGAATCTTCGAACATCTTTTGATTATTTTTTACTTGTTTTTCCTTCGGACGCATTCCATCTCATGCCGGTCAGGGAAACCAAAAGTACTGGAGTTTGTGCATGTAAGAAAAGTGCACAACGGAAAGAAAATTTCATGTCAGTGATCTGTGTGTGACAAAAGTGATCAAAAGCAAGAATATTTCCAGTGACTGTGTTGTTTGTGTGTGATCACATTTGGATTATATAATTCATTACATCTGGAACCATATGGTGAGTACAACAAAAATATTTGAGTGTTGTTTTGTGTTGTGATGCTTGCCTCTCTTCCTTCCTACTAACACCTGCATATAGTTAGAAATATTATCAGTCATAGGAATTCTTTTTCTCATAAACACAAACTAACTCATGCAGATCAAAAAGCATGCACTCCAATACATTTTCAGTAAATATGGTATGATTTTGACCTGTTATTTTTTTAATTTTATTTTTTTCCTGCTATGTGACTTAAAAGCATCACAAAAATTTCACGTATATTCCTAGCTACCTGTGTAACTACTAACACCTCACAACACCCATCAGTTCTTTTCAGATGGTGAACCTGACCACTTGCCACCAAAAAGGTAGGTGTTATAAAGTTGATGGGTGTTGTATTGCCTGTCTATCACCTATTTCAGTGACGTAGGTGTGTTTTCCAGGTAAAATCAGGTGTGTGAGTGTTGAGCCATAAAAATATTTTCACATCCCCCTAAAATAACAAGTGCAAACCAAAGTTCAGCTTTCCATAGATTTTTGCTGAAAATTTGAAGTCTTTTTATCCATTAGTTTATTTTTAACAATTTTTTAAAGTCGGTAACCCAATTCGGGCAGCAAATTCCAATATAAACTTAGTAGTCTAGGCAACTTCTGTCATACGAAATACAGGACAATGAAGGTTAAGTGTCTTTTTTTTTTTCTCGAAGTTTGACAACAATGCAAAAAAGGAATTAGACTGAAAGTTAGATAAAATATATAAACCCAAAGGTTTCCAGAGGGATTTAATGGGGATGGTGTGTGTGTGTGCAGGAGATTTAATGGGGATGGTGTGTGTGTAGAATTAATAGGGATGGTGTGTGTTTGTGTGTATAGGAGATTTAATGGGGATGGTGTGTGTGTGGGCAGGAGATTTAATGTGGATGTTGTGTGTGTGTGTGTGTGTGTGTGTGTGTGTGTGTGTGTGTGTGCAGGAGATTTAAAGGGGGTGATGTGTGTGTGCAGGAGATTTAATGGGGATGGTGTGTGTGCAGATTTGATGGGGACGGTGTATGTGTGCAGAAGGTTTAATGGGATAGGGGGTGTGTGTGTATGTGCTTAGGAGATTTAATGGGGATGTATGTATGTGTGTGTGCAGATTTAAAGCTTAAGGGCATAGTGTGTTGGAGATTTAATGGGGATGGAGTGTATATGTACAGGAGATAAACAGGGATGGTGTGTGTGCGCAACAGATGTAATAGGGATAGGGTGTGTGTGTACAGGAGATTTAATGGGGATGCGTGCGTGTGTGGGTGCAGATCTAAAGGTGATTGTGTATGTGTGAAGGAGATTTAATGGGGATGAGGTGTGTGTGCAGCAGATTTAATGGGGATGGTGTGTGTGTGTGTGTGTGCAGCAGACCTTATTAGGATAGGGTGTGTGTGGGGGCAGGAGATTTAATGGGGATAGGGTGTGTGTGTGGGCAGGAGATTTAATGGAGATAGGGTGTGTGGGCTGGAGATTTAATGAGGATGGGATGTGAGCGCAGGAGTTCTAATGGGGATGAGGAGATGGAGGGGGTGTTTGTGTGCTGGAGATTTAATGGGGATGATGTTTGCGAGTGTGTGCATATGCAGGAGATTTAATGGTGATAAAGTTAATGTGTGTGTGTGTGTATGTGTACAGGAGATTTAATTGGGATGTTTGTGTGTAAGTGTGTGCAGGAGATTTAATGGGGATGTTGTTTGTGTGTGCAGGAGAATAAACGGGGGTCGTGTGCGTGTGGAGCTATCCACTGGCAAGAGGCGATCAGACAGGAGGAGTCCCCCCAGACGACCCAGTGGAGGGTTTGGGGGTGGACTACGGGGAGGTCGTGGAAGCCCTGTGTATGATGACTACCGCATGCCTAGACGGTCCAGGTGGGTCAGCCTGGTGGGGTCCAGGTGGACGTGAACAGTTTGGGAGAGTGGGGACAGAACTGGCTGGTTGTAACAGTCATAGTGGGAGTGGTATAGTCATGAACAGATTGTCAAACACTTGATGTAACTTTGTAATTACTGCTTAGTTAGAGGTAATGGTTTAACAGTGGTTGCTAATTAGAGAAGAAGCAGGTGGCATTATGGCCATTAGTGAGGAGTTAGTGTATAGTTATACTGAATTGAGTCATGCCACATAACCTGTTATGTTACATTTTAAACGGACAGATACCAGTGTCTGTTTATGTTTTTTTTTTTTTCTTCTGTTTAGATGTACAGAGGGCCTCAGGTTACATTATGATTAGTATACTTTACAAATTTCTTATTGAAGAAAAAGGCAGTGTATGGAAAAGAATGAAGCTGTTGTCAGGATGGAGAGGGGTGGATTGGTGGGTGGTAGAATCACTTAGCAGCAGCATCAGAAGGATGTGAGAGAGTTGATGATGTGCAGAGGTAAATAACTAAAGTAGAGGTCAGCTGATGTTGTGACAGACTGCTTTTCATTGACGGTTCCCTCCCCGTAATTCCAGGATGGTTGCCGTGGCCTCGACACTCCGCCCTATCTTTATCATCCGCTGATGGCTGCTCTTTGAGCCACAGCCTGCCATGCCATCGGCAGCTCTAGCTACGTCACATCCACCCACCCACCCTCCACGCATCCATCCTAAACCGTCACTTTCAAAGCCGTCTGGTGCTCTTGCACCCTGACGTAGGGCTAGTCAGCAAAGCACAGGCCGGGCACGTCAACTTTTGCATCCTCCACCTCTATCTTCAACATGCCCTCGAGGGCCTGCGACTGCGTGCGTCCACCCATCTGTGCATCCTCCCCTGGTGGCGTGGGGGGTGTGCAGCTCAGTTTGTAAGGGCAGGCCTCCACCATCGACTGGCCTCGGCCAGTAGGGGCTGGGCACGGGGGTCCTTCCTACACATCTCCACCTTCACCACCTCCCTTCCTCCCTTCATCAGCCTCCGTCACCACCAGCGCTTCTTACTCCTCCCGCGCTTCTCCGAGCCAACTACTTCACCCCCCCACCCATCCACCTCAGGTGGTAGCAGCCTATTCACCAGGTTTAGTGACTTGTTTCTCAGGCACAGAAAGTGCCTGCTATCTTCTTCTGGGAATGGGAGGGGTGGGGGGAGGGATTTGGGCTTGGCCTTGAGCATAGGTACTGGGGTCAAATTGTCTGCCTTTCTCTGCTGTTTATCAAGTTATGTCATGATTCGTTGTTTGTGTTGTTGACAGGAAGGGGTGACATGACACTGTTCTGGGATCTCAGTGAATTGTAGTCAGCATTTATTCAGAGAGTAGATGGAGAGTGGACAAGGTCCATGGCAGTGAAGAGAAGAGTAAGGGAAGGAGTGGGAGTGGGTCAAGTTTTCAGGCAGCTTTGTTGCTGTTTTGAGCTGTCCTCCATTTTAATGAAAGTGTCAGGGGAAAGATCGGTGATAGTTACCCGTTTTCTGTTGTCTCAAGAGGATGAGAGGGAAAGGCACACGTTAGTGTCGGTGGCTTTGGTTGTCAGTGTAGATTGGTGAGCTTCAGTGTGGGCTTGGTGAGGTTCAGTTTGGAAGACAAGGTTGTATGGAGCACATTGTCTGTGTCTGTGGCGGAATATAGGGTGTGTGACTGGTATTCCTTATGTCACTGTACTTTCCAACATGTATGTGTGGAGAGTGTAGGAACAGTGGGCATTTGCCCAGCTTGCAGAAAGGGGGCTAGCTGTGACCAAGGTGACTGTTGAACTGACATGACAGTGCTGGGGTCCCGATAGGGTTGTGGGTTGTCATTCAGAGTTACCACATCAAGGCTTGGGTTGTCATTAGTTGTTCAACACAACTGGAGGAGGCTGGAAAAAAAGAGAAGTGTCTTTTTTGTTTGTTTTTGTTTTAAAGAGGAGCGCCTGGATCTGTTGGTTCCTTATGCTCACACACAAATGGTGATCCTATCATGCTTAAGATGGATTAATATTTCAGGTGATCTGTTAGCCTGACATTCAAGATGAGGGCGTGTTGGCAAGATGACTTATATTTGGTGTGATGTATCCGTGTTACCTTACATTGAGGAGACTAATGTGTTGTAGCTTGTGTTATGACTGACATAGATACAGTATGTGTGTGTGTGTTGAAAGTTAAGAATACTACTATGCAGCATGGGTAAGTACGGGCATAAATTAGTGTGTGCCTGTTTATATGTCAAAGGCTGTGTTTTCAGTTAAGAATGAGGTAATATGTTGGTGCTGTGATGATGTATACTTGGGAGAAGAAACCTTTCATTTGCAGCCATCGTCGTGAGAGCAGTGCATTCGCTGGAGACACTTCACACAGTCTTGTGTGACACAGAAGAAAAAAATCAACCACAGGACAGAAACTGATTCTCTTAGTAAAAGTAAAAGGACAGATTGTCAAAATGAGTCGACTCTTTTGGAGATGGGAGGGGGGGGGGGGGGGGGGGGTGTTATCAGGTCATGTTTTGAGGGGAAGGTTCATGGGTTTTGAGGGGAAGTTTCATGGGTGGAATTGGAGTGTTACCTGAACAGGTGTAGGAAATGTCCTTTTTGAAGCTGGAGTGGTGTAGGATGGCCACCAGCACACAGATTCAGAAGAGACAAATCAGCATAGATGATGATGTTCCAGGACGCCCTCCCCAAGACGGCAGCGCAGGCGAAGTGATTCTGGTTCTCCCATTCGCAGACGTCGCAGCCGTAGCAGGTGAGAATGAGTTGGGTTAATGTGGTGGTGATGAACCTCTGTCAGCATAGAGAACATACAGGGAGCCAGTTAAAGGGTGGAAATGGTGGGGAGGGATTCTTAGGATGATGTAAAGAAGTGATAAACATACAGGGAACCTGATGAGGGTTTGGTAGGCGCACCCATGAACTGAACAAAAGCACTATGAAAAAACATGGGCTAGGAACACAGTCTAAATGTGGGCCCACTAGCATGTCAGTCAGTGGGGGAATGTGTTTCTGTGTTGGATAACTGTCACCATGATCTGGTTAGTGCACATGGTGTAGTTAGTGTCTGATAACCTTGGGCTTTGTGGAGGCTGTCAGGTAGGGAGGAGTTGGAGGACTCTGTGCTCATCCCAGAGCCTCCACTCAACAGCTGTGACTGCAGTCCCTACATTTGGCCACACATGGGTTTCATGTGGCACACATTGTTAAAGGGAACATATGCACAGTGTGTGCCATTCTAACAGCACATGATTAACCCTTATCAGTTGTGAAATGCGCTGATGCCTAGCCGGCCCTCAGCATAAGGAAACATGCTGGTCTGTATCTTACCCTTTTATTTGGAAAGTGCATTCACATGTAGGGCATGGATGGCCTTATTCAAATGAGCAGCACAAGTTGTATATTTGTTGCAAAGTTTAATGGACTTTGTCGCTGAAAACAACGATGATTCACCAACATTTTGATAGGAAATGACCCTAAGCTTGGAGTGAGAATTCATTTGATTGGACAGTTAGTAGGAAAATGAAAAGATTGGAGATTGCGTACAGGGGACACCAAAGATTTGTTGAGCAGAGACGGCAGCCGCACCGGCATGGATTTAAACAAAATGGGCAGATTTATTCAGAAAAAGTACTGGCGATAACGTGACAGGAGTGTTTCATAATGACTTTAATGCAGACATTTGTTTACTACCAGCATTGTTGCGACAGACATCAACAGAGACAGTGTAGTCATGTTCAAAATTGGTCGGTGACCAAGGGAAACCTTGGGAAGAAGCCATATTGATTCAAGTGTGGAATTACTGTCCAACAAATATTTATTTGAGAACTTGTAAAAGGCAAGATTGTTATGTGAAATAGATATTGTAGATTGAAATTTTATAGTTCTTCGCAGATGTTTAGGCTGATAAATGATGATGATTTGGCTGGGTTTCAAATCGTGGTCTGATATTGAAGAATGTAGATTGGTGGATCCATCCACAGAATTTGTCTCACCATTGGTTTTTGTATCAAGTGCCAGTGCTAGTTTAAATTAAAGAAAAAAAGGCTAGTGAACTTTGAAAATGATTCATGGGTCTGTTCTGTGTCAATCGAGGTGTTTTCTTTTTCTACTTCTGCATTTTGCTATTGTTTTACTTACAGTCCTTTAGTCTGACAGCTGAAATAATATGCAGACCATGATTCATACTTTAAGAAACTTGCCTTTTTTGTGACTGACTCTGTTCATGAAACCTTATGTAAGTTTCATATTTGAGCTCAGATTAAGAGTTTTTGTGTTACCAATGAAAGGAAAAATTTGGTTACATTTTAACAGTTTTAAATTGCCTCAGATGGTAATGGGTTAAGTTGATGTCTGATAGTTATGTAAGTGGTGAGGAGAAGGCTTATGCATGATTTGTTTGATTTTAAAGCGTTTTCTTTTTCCTGAAAGAGGTACATAAAGGTCCTGATTTAAGACTTTATGAAAGAAAGATTTTTCAACATTTTCTGCACATTAAATTTAGAAAATTTGTTTCAGTGAGTTCTGTAGGGAAAGGACTGATGGGTTGACAACCCTTTCTGCTTGCGGTCAGCTGAGCAAAAAAACACCATGAAGTGCATTAAAGTGAGCGTTGTGTGATGTGCAGGAGCTAAGGAGGAGGCTGGCAGGTGAGAGCAGACAGAAGAGGGTCATGATTGGATAAGGACTGTATCAGACAGGCAGCAGGGCTCTCTCCCTTGGGGGCAGTGCATCCCATCTGGTGTTGGCTTGTCACTGTGAACAGAACAGCGTGCATGTGAATGGGACAGCTGATTGGATGTTTTTACATTGACTGTTGAGCTTGGTGTTCTTCCGCTGTGTTGTACATACATACTGCAGGGTTTACGGGAGGTGGGGGGGGGGGGGTAGGGGGGGGGGTGACCTTGTTGATTTGTGAGTTTGTCCTGCTCAAAGTGTAGGTGGTATGTTTGTGTGTGGATTTGTGTTCATTGTGTGTGGTATATAGTTCTTGTGTTTTAGGATTTCTTGTTCTTGATCTTTGTGTTGTACATAGTTCACATTGGCATCTGGCAGTGTGTGTTCCCAGCATGTGATGTTTGTGATCATCTGTCTGTAAAGGAGGGGGTGCAGGTTTTAATCGCCCATCTGTCTTTAGATCAGTTTTTCGTTGCATTAAAATTTTCAAGGTCACTGTTGTAAGTCAACATTAGGCTGGCTGACAGGATTTGTCAGGCATGTGGTTTTATTATAAGCAGCAAGTGGTCATCAGTTTCTTTTTTTTTTTTTCTTTCGTTCTTTTTACATATAATTTTGTTATATGCAAGGAGTCCCGTGTTGTGCAGTTTTCCATGGAGATGTGGAAGTGTTTACCAACACCTTTGTTATTTTAAGACTAAATGTAACACAAAAAAGGGGGTTGGGGTGGGGAGAGACACCAAAAGAGTGTTGCCTGTTTCCTAGTGTTAATAAGGTGTGTTGGATGGCATGTGGGATTGTCTTTACAAACTCTGGAGGGGGTGGCTTCTGTGGTGCCTACTGTTCAAGAAAAGCTGTATTTATTATGAAAAAAATGTAAAAGTCAATGGCATTATGGGTGCAAATAGCATGTTAATGAAAAAAAGAAAAATCCTAGCCCCCAAAACAATTGGGAGCACTTGTTTTCATAGGTGGACAAACTTGACTGCAGACAGAAATATACAACTGAACCACTCAACGTGCGCATGCACATTAGGACATAACTGACTCTGGAAGAGACTGTATTGTGTTAAGTGAAGAGAATGCACTGAACTGAGTCCAGAGTGCATAAAGATAATGAAGAAATTAGATAGCAAATCTCGCCTCCTAAAACAAAACTGTAAACAAAAAAAAAAGAAATCAATGCCACCATTCCTTTTAGAAATAAGTAGATTAACAATAGCGACATTTACATCAAAGACAGAAAGGGGAAAACTTGGTGCAGATCTGCACGTGTACAGTGTGTGATTCTCCATCAGCCATGGGGGCCATAATGTGAGAGTGCTAACTGGCATATAAATGGATCTGCACAGCATCGTACTGTGTCCTGTAGAATTGTACAGAATTTCATTTGGTTGTCCTTTCTCCATCCTGTGTTCCTGACAGAAAGACTCTTGGGTAGGCATGTCTGAACATTGGTGTTGGGTTGAGGTGGCTGGATCCATGGTGTGTACCTTAGCTGAGGTGAGGAGGTTTTTACCCGTATGTGCTGGTGGGTCTGTCTGTTAGCAAGGCAACATAAAAGCGACTGAACTTTCTGACGAATAGTTTGTCACCCCCTCATTACAGGGAAGGTTACGATCCACAATCACAATTCACATTTGTAAGGTATTGATAAACAAGGTCAATAAAAAGATGATGAAAAAAATGCTGCAGTATCATTACCAATATTATATATGAAGCGAGGATAGGTTTTGTTGTAAAATTTAAAAAGAACATCTTGAAGTAAGTAGAAATTGCAAAATTTGAATGGAAAATCCTAAACAGTGACCAAGTATAAACCAATAAAAGCAAATGCATGGGTGGGAAGGCAATAAAGGAAGAGGGGGAAGGGGGAATTGGGGTTGAAGAGGGAAGGAGTATTGCCGATAAAGAGACTTGATGGAAAGATGGCCTGTGGCCTGAGATGAGGCCATCATGGAATGGGACCAATTGCCCCAGGCGTGGTAGACGTGACAGGGCTGTCCGCGCTGACTGGAGGTGGTGTGGGGTGTGTTTCCCTCCTAAAGCCATCTTACTCTGCCTGTTACTGACTGGGTCCTTTTCCACCTTTCATGTATCATAAGATATTCTTCACCAATCAGAACCAGTGGTGCACGACTTTGTTACTTAACACTTGGATAGACTGTGTGTGTGGAGAGAGAAAGTTGTTTGGACAGTTTTACTGTTGCGATGACACAATCTGTGTGTATGGAGTTGTTTGTGTGTCTTGTCTAGGTGTAGTTACCTGGGGCAGCCCTAACATGGCCTGTTTGGGTAGCTGAGCTAAAAACATGGCTTGACTGGCCTCTGGGAAATGGGTCTCTGCGGCTTCTTTGACCAAGACTGTTGTTAGGTGTGGCTTACTGTGATGTTACATTGTGTCTTCGTATTTTGTGTGGTCCTGTGTGATGTTTCTGCTACTGTTGTGTTGGTGGGTCACATATAGTCACTATTGGTAGAGTGTGGCTGTGTTAGTGTCCAACTCTGTTTTGTTTGTGGACTTGTTGGTTTTCTGAAGTAGATGTATAATTAAAACAAATACAGGTTTTGTAGTCTTATGACAATGTGCATGTCCTTGAAATGAATAAAAGCAAAAAAGTGATGCTGTTTCTTTGTGTATGTAGAAGGGAAGAAAGAAATTGATGCGTGTAGTTGCAGCTTTGTAGGTAATTTTCTATGATCGAACACTGCTACTTCATATATTTATGAGGGAAGATCGAGAGAATAGATTTGTGCAGTTTTATTTTTAAGTCGCTTGGAATTTTTGCTGTGCTTCAGTGTTTGAAGTGGATGTAATGATTTTAGAAGGCTGGAATTGTGGCATACATAGTCGTGCCTATATTTTTTCTTGGGGCAAACATTACTTAACCATTCAGTTTTGCACTTTCTGTTTTTTGTATGCTGGAGCAAAAGCTACATTTCCATTCAACCCCTCTGCTATGAGAACAGCTCAGAGACATGAAAAAACAAACCAGTCCACACATTCTGTAGACAGAACTGAGACGAAAATCAACGCACTTCAATCATTTTGCCCTTCATGTGGCCTATGAGTGACCAAATGCTTGCACCAAGCCCCACCCGTATCCCCTCCCACTTAGGTGACCACACTTTAGGTCTTCTCTTCATGGCCAGTTCAAGTTTTAAATGTCTTTTGCACCTGTCAGTCAACTGAATAGACATAACTTCATAACAAAAGCCTTTAGAAACGCCCACTTTGAGTGTGTCGGCATTACCAGATTTGTGCTCGCACAGCCACTGGCTCATGGCCAATGTTGTGTTAAGACTGACAAGGGGTGGAAAGATTCCCTTGCACGGCTGTTTGGTCTTATTGGTCATGTATAATTGAGATGAATCATGTAACTGACAGGTTTGCTGAACACTCCCACCTTTAGTTGTCACAGGCTGGAGAACTCTCCTCGGAGTTGAGGATTTCAGAGGTAGAAAAAACCGATTTCAGAGAAGAAAAAAATTATTATTTTCTTTTGGCTTCTCTGCTTGCCGCATTGTAATTTTCCTAGCTTGAGAGACCACAAAAGTTTTCAAAACATCTTAAATTCTATTTCGGCCAGGTGGGTTGATTTGCCCACCTGAACTCCCCACCAAAGCGTTGTCTGTCGACCCCACCAGGGCCTAGGTGTCCCCTGGACCCAGGCCTTTTTCAGAGATTTCTCAAGTCAGATGTTCTCCAGTCTGACTATGGCCTGTTTCAGAGATTTTTTTTGAATCATCTGTTCTCTAGCCTGAAACCTGTCTATGCCTCTGACTCTGTCTCTCTCTCTCTCTCTCTCTCTCTCTCTCCTCTCTCACCCTGCCTCTCTCTCTTTCTCGGTATCTCTCCCTTGTACTCTATGTCTCTGTTGGTCTGTCTCTGTCTTTCAGTCCTCCAGCTCCTCTCTCTGTTTCTCTCAGTTGCTTTTTCTTTTTTTTGTTTGCTCCAGTAATTAGAAGAAAAATTGTGCATTCTCTCTCTCTCTCTTAAGTGAAGTGTGCATACAACAGATAAGTGGACAACTGATGCTTCCTCAGATGAAACATTATGCATGCACATCGTGGAAGTAAATGTGTCTGTAAGCTGGTCACTTGTAGAACCGGTTGTGGGAAATGTGAAAGGAAAGCTTATTACGTTGAAACAGACCGGGGCATTACTGAATAACTGGCATAATACAAGTAAACACTCAACATAGGGTGTTAAGTAACACGGATGTTACATGATGGGCAAGCAATTTTTTGACAAATGCCACCTTTAGGTGTTGCTAACAACCAACAAAAAATACACAAAACAGTGCTACCCTAACAGCAGTCGGCAAAAGAAAGGAAAGTCTGGTATCGTAACAGCCCTTTGCAGACTACACAGCTAGGGATAGCCAGCCTGAGTCTGGTGCTGGAACACCAAGCCCTCCAAGTGGTAGGCATGAGCAAAGCACGCAGGAGACGAGCAAAGCACAGAGGAGACGGACAAAGCATGCAGGAGACAGTATGGCATCTTCAGTTCATGGACAGTTGACCAGAAAACTGCACCAGTGACAGGAATTCCAAACTGGGGTTAACGGTTAACGAATCTGTTCAAATTTTAAGGCACTGATGTAACTCCAAGATATTGGGAACAATACCGATCAGATGAACTGGAGATTGTAGAATCTATGTTAGCGTGACGATTCACCCGGCAATCTGGATTTGTTGTGTTTTTCTTGTTGATGTGAAAAGTAGTTGCACATGATACTGAGTTCATCCAAAACGGTTGTCCGTAAACAAGAACACATGATTTGTCCAAATCAAGTTTTGTAATAGTTACTCAAACCATGTTCATTTTAGCAAGTCTTCATACATGAATAACACACACAAAGGTGCACACACAGAGGCACATATATGTACAGTATACCCAGCTTATAGTAAACTCGGTTATGAGCAATTTCAGTTACAGTAAAGGAAAGCACTGGTTCCCAGCCAAAGGTATTCTTTTCTATTACTAAATACTCCTCGGTTACTAGCAACTTGGCTATAAGAAAACACTCCTTACGTAAAGGCATTTCTGGTTCCCCACAGGACAGACTCCTTGGTTATAATAATTAAAATTTAAAACAACAACAACAAGCAAACAAAAAACAACAAGCGTCCTTTCCATGACCTTTGTCTCTGCCAGAAATCTATCCTCACATTTACCCAGATGCCGGCCCACTACACTACAGGAACGCGAGAAACGTGCAAAGCGTCGACCCAGCTCCAGCTAGTCGCAAAACGAGCTGTGCCATGTGCAAAACTTTTGTCACCGGTATTATTTACATGCCAACCAGAGTGATGGAGAAAGGGAAGACGAGAAAGTCGTCATTGAAAAGAACAATTCACCTTATTGATGAAGTAGAACAGTTTCCAGCAAAGAACAAATCTACCATAGCAGAAGAGGTAACTGCTGTGTTGAAGAACAAAGAGAGGCACAGGGCTGAATTCCAGAGCGGCACTGTAGACCCATCGACGCAATGACGACGTCAACACAGCATGCTGCAGTTAACAAAGAACTCCTGGACTGGTTCATCAATGCAAGGTGCTCTCTCTCTCTGTCTCTCTCTCTCTCTCTCTGATTACTTGAGTTTTACAAATGCTTAATTCTTGACTTTGATAATGTATGTAGATGGCTCGTTGGCCATGGAGGTACAGCACCTGCCAAGGAAGCGAGAAGTCACAGGTTCGAACCCCGTATGGGGCAGGGAACTTTGCACTGAACCACTAGACCGTTTGGGTGTAGTCTAGGTGCTAGTCTTTCGGATGAGACGATAAACCGAGGTCTCGTGTGCGACATGCAACAAGAGGTAGAAAAGCCCACTTTTGTACACACACACACACACACACACACACACAAAAACAGAGGCACTTTCCCCGAGGTTGGAGTATGGCTGTCTTAATGGCGGGGGAAAAAAAACGGTCATACACACAAAACACTCCACTCGTCCAATGCATTTGTGCAAGCTGTCGAGAAACATTTTGCATGTACTGGACGTTAGAAGAAAATAACTGACTTTTATACCAAGAAAGACCTAAGCAAAAAAGCTCAAGAGAGAGAAACAGGACCCAGCAGACAAGAAAACAGAGAGGGTGTGAGTACTGATCAGGGAAAGACAGAATACAAGGGAGGAAACGAAGAAGGTAGGGATAAAAACACTGAAACAAAGAAAAAGAAGACGTAGAGGGAAAAGGTGGCAAAAGAGAGAGAGGGGATGGAAAGATTGGGAGATGGCATAAAGAGAATGGGGTGTTTGGGGGAAAGGGGGGGGGGGGATGATGCAGAAGCGGGAGGAGCTCATGAAAGAATGATGAGAGATGAAGAAGAGGGCAAAGGGGCTGAGGGGAGGGTGAGAGAAGATACAGAGGAATGAGAGAATGAAGGATTGATAAAGGGAGGAAAAGACAAGAGAAGGAATGAAAGCAAGAAAGGAGAAGAAACAGGATGGAAGGGGTAAGGAGGGAAGGTGGCCAAGAGGAGAGAGAAAGTGATAAGGTGGTCAGGGAAGATGTAGAAGAGGAGGGAAACAATGAGGGGACGGTGGGAGGGAATGGAAATGAGGACCTTTCAAAGGAAGAAATTTTCCGCATGATACGAGCTGATTAAAACAATAGCAGAAACTTTGAAGACGTGCTGACCATTGCGAATCGTTACCGAAAAACGCCGATAAAGCACCCGGTAACGGTAGGCTGCGTCCCTTCAAAGGTCACAAAGATAAAGACTGAGCAGAATGAATGGCTGCCCCCTGACGCACCATGCGTCACACCCATGCAGATAATATATGGTGACGGCAATTGCCTTCCTCGTTGAGCGTCTGTGGTGGTTTACAGCCATTATGAATGTCGTACTGACATGCGAATACGTGTCGTAATAGAAATAGCCGCAGAAATGGCTGAGTATCTCGACAACACAAATTTGGAAGGAGAGTCAGAGTGGGATGAAGACATGTCAAAAGTTTATGCCATGTACTCTGTACATAACATGGTCAGAAACTTTCAGACCAGACTGTCAGATCTATACTTGAAGCAGAAGTGGCGCAGTGCGCAAAGCCAGGGTCCTACATGAGAATTTGGCAATTGCACATTCTAAGTAACATCCTGAATTGCAAGTTGATGTCTGTTTATCCTCAGCATGGAGGTGCCACAGTCAGAAGGCACCTCCACCGATGGATCACTCCTTTCCCAAAGTCATCTTCTTTTCAGTGGTCTCTGATGGCAATCATGTGGACTTCCACTTCGTTGTGTGCGTCCCACACACAGCATATTTTGTTTTTCTACTTGTGTGTGTGTGTGTGTGTGTGTGTGTGTGTGTGCGCGCGCGCGCGCGCATACATGCGTATGTGCGTGCGTGTGTGTGGTGTGTTTGTATTGTGTTGTGTTGAGTTGTTATGATAAAGGTTGTGTTGTTGTTAAACTTTATTTTTATAGTGTCCAAAGACAGGGCAGATATCTGTTACATAAAAAAAAAAACCAATTACATGATAGGTATCGAGCATCCATCGCTGGAGTTCAAGTTACTCTGTGGACCTATGTGCTGTATTTTCATTTATTTTCATTAGGCGCAAGGCCTATAGTACATATTTGCCTGTTAGACAGTTTCTTTGTTTGTATCTTGCGGTTTTATTGTTATCAAACATATTTTTTCATTCGAATTCCGGACATGGTTTCATTTTCATAGTCATTAAAGCACGATTTTGAAACCGATGTATTACTTTTTGCTTTTTGTTCGTTTGTTTGTTTTTTTTTGGGCTGCCTGTCTAAGTTTAATGAACTTAGCTTCGACTTTGAAAAAAACAATCCTAGGATAAGATAAAAAAAAAAAGATCATCAAAACTTTATGATAACCGATGACACTGGTTATAAGAAAAACCTGTCATAGTAAAGGAAAAGCTTTGCTCCCTCCGACTTTACTATAACCAGGGTGTGCTGTATACATTAACATAATCGAACATAGCAGCCCACAGAGAAGCAGTGATTAATACCAGAGGTTTGAAGGCTGGTACGTTGTGGATTCCTACCCCATTGGAGCCATCTGTGAGTGGGATTAACACATACATGCAAGCTCACTGACATACATACATAAACATGCCCTGCACGCACACACACATAAGCACATGCAGGCACTTTGACTTGCATACACTCTCATTTGTCATATACCTGTTTTCTTTCTGAATAGAGCTTTCAACAAATACAAGGAAATGACTGCCAAAACATATTTTACGATATTTGATGCAAAAATAAAATCAATATTATTGTATTCGTCTGAAATATGGGGATATCAGAGACTCGATAGCTTAG
The DNA here is from genome assembly GCA_033310375.1 of Conus canariensis. Taxonomy (NCBI): domain Eukaryota; kingdom Metazoa; phylum Mollusca; class Gastropoda; order Neogastropoda; family Conidae; genus Conus; species Conus canariensis. Next base: position 42,168,073 of record CM065737.1, on the reverse strand, counting down.
AAAAGGTCCACCTAATGGCATGTAAAAGATTTTTAGGGGTCCCTAGTCGAACACCAAACAAGACGGTATATGGAGACTTAGGCAGATATCCTATATTTGTTACTTTCTATGTTAACTGTGTCAGATACTGGATACGACCGTTGGATATGGAACAATACAGAATTCCCAAACAAGCTTACAGAATGCTTCTTTCTTTAGATACAGAGGGAAAAGACTGTTGGGTGAGTAAGACAAGACACATTTTATGTGAAACAGGATTCTCTTATGTATGGCTTTGCCAGTCGGTTGATAGCGCCAGTGCATTTGTAAAAATATTTAAACAAAGACTCATTGACATGTTCATTCAAGAATGGTCGGGTACTATTCGAGATAAGGACAGGTATGAATCATACAGGTCTTTCAAAACTATCTTCGAAAAAGAAAAATACATTTCGTTTATGGACACGTATTGTTTTAGAGTAGCTATTTCACAAATTCGATTCGGGACACTTCCTCTAAATAATAATTTACATAGATTTAGCAACTGTCCATCTGACCGAAACTGTGCGGTATGTGCTTCAAAAATTGAGGATGAAAATCACTTCATATTTGAATGTCCTTTATACACTGATCTCAGAAAGAAGTTCTTACAACAAATCTCAGCAGTACCTTTGCAATCGTTACTCCGAGCAGTAAGAAGGACAGATTGTCAATACCTAACCAAGTATATTTTCCATGCTATTAATATGCGAAAACGGTTTCTCGAAGTTGACCACGTAAACGATAATAAATGAGTCGTGTGTATATTTTGTTACTGATGGAGCTAGTAGTTTTTGCTTGATTTTTGTTTTTGATTATCCCTGTCCCCCACGCCGCCATTCTCCTTTTCCATCTCCCCGCCACCCCTCTTTTTGTGTTTGTATTATGGCCTATGGCTGATGTACAATTAACACTCGGACTCGGACTCGGACTCGCTCTTGCGCACATCCATGCTGTATGCATGAATATCATTTGTGCATCAATGTCTGTGCACTGTATGATTCCGCCGTGGTTGAGATCTTTAAAGCTTCCAGTCAAAAGCGCTTGAGTTTCATCCACTTAATGGGTATGTCTCCGAAAGTGTTGCTTGAATTTCTTGACTTCAACGATGCAGTGTCTCTCTCAGATCTGGTAGATTCCAGGATATTATTATGGCAATGACTGGTAAACATAATGTGTACAGCTCTGTCATGTACTCCCAGACCAGAATGAAAATACGCAGCAGCATCTTCATCAGTATCGTCGATCAGCAGTGAAAAAGTATCCTATGGCCCTTCATGCCCTGCTCTCATGGTGACCTCAACTTAGATTGCCTCTCCATGTCGGTGGCCTTGGTTTTATTCTGTCAGGATCACCTACAAATTCATGGGGACAAACGTGGTGTGCTCTCTGGAGGGAGAGCTCATGCTGGCTCCATTGTCGTCAGAATGGGCCCTTGTAGGTGGTGTCCTGCATTTGCTGGGTCAGAACAGGCACCACTGAACACCACCGAAGGGACTCAGCAGCAGTGCAGTGTCTCTTTTGGTGGGTTGCCTCATGGTGATTTGACATTGACTGTTCTTTGTGGATTGCTGGTGCTAGGGCTGTGGCAGGTCGGTGTGTGCTGGGGTTGTGAATGGGGATCCAAAACGAGCTGTGTGGGTGCATGTCACTGAAGCAGAAAAGAATGTGGGACGGAAAGAAACAGCTGGGTCCTCAAGGACCCAGATGGTCTGGACAGGGATATCATATGAACTTCTGTCTGAAAAGTTCGGGTTCTGTAGGACTCGCAGGGTCACCCATGCACAGTCAAAAGCTTCATCTGATGAAGGTTATTGTGTTGGTACACGAAAAAAGATGATGGGCAGAGCTTAAAGTATAAACGGAGAAAAGCATAGAACCAGCCCCTCACTAGCACAACTTCATAAAGTCTTCTGTAGCACCTGTCAAGCAACTTGAGATCTGGCCTTTTGAAGAAGACTCACAACCTTTCAACTCGACTGTGTGGGTTGGGAAGGGGGGAAACTAACTCAGCAGCAGCAGGGGGAAGTGCAGAGAAGAGCTTGGTGGGGGGGGGGGGGGGGGGGGGGGGCGGGGGGGGGGGGGGGGGGGGGGATAGGTGATTGACCTATCACCAGGAGACAATGGTCACAACATGGAAGAGTAGAGTTAAAAATACTTTTCTAAAACATGTTAAGAGGAACAAGCCAAAATGGCAACAATGTCGCAAAAGAAAGGAGTAGTGACTGGATTATCTCTGTCTCTTGAAAAACACTCTTTCCATTTGGAAACTTGCAGTTTCCCCAAGCAATCTTCCAAGACATTGAAAACAATTCTTGGAGCTTCTGTGAAACACACACACACACACACACACACACACACACACACACACACACACACACACACACACTGGCATATCGACCCATTTGTAGATAGTTATATATGAGCGTAGAATACACCAGGCCTGCTGATCTTGATCTTCTTCATCTTGATTGATAGTCGATAGGGCCACACTGTGGCATAACAGCGACGGAAGAACTTGGGGAGAGCACCAAAAACAGAAAAGAAAAAAAAAAGAAAACAAAATTCTACATGTTTGATGGTCTGACCAGCCAGCGCACGTTCAGCGTACACTGACATGATGCTAAGCCTCTGCAGCAGCCGCGGAAGAGGGGAAAGGGAAGGGAGGGGGGGGGGGGGGGGGGGGACCGGGGGGGGGGGAGGGGGGAGGGAGAGGGGGGAGGGAGGGGGGGGAAGGGGGCTATTACACTATGAGGGCCACGAGAACAGACTTGTGGAAGACAGTGGGTCACATGCTTGTGCACAGTAAGTGGAACTTTGGTAATATATACTGCTCAAAACAATTTAAGAGCCACCTGCATTTTTCATATGGTTTAGATAACTCATCGTAGTGTATAGAATTCAAAGTTTTGGTCCAATTTTTGCACTGAAAGTGTGACAACGGCTTCAATGCAAAACTGGTTTTGGCATCTGTTCAGTTGAATCTGAGTCTAGTGGGTTGAACGAGTTCACAAAAGAAACACCGAAATCACGAAAACATGGTCGCGGTTTGCGAGCGCATAGATGAGGCAGCAGAGTTGGGCTGACTGCAAACCGCATTGCACGTGCAAGTCGTGCCTTTACTGAACACATGGCAACCAGTTTTGCTGACCAGTGGGTATAAAAAAAAGCCGCTATTGGGGGTGTTTTTAACCATGCCACAAAGACGGAGATTAAATGACACTGACTGGGGAAGGGCTGTTGCTTGGCTTCAAGAAGGTGTAGGCATCAGAGAAGTTGGTCGTCGCCTTCAAGAGCATCATACTGTCATCCAAAGACTTCATGACCGCTTCAACGCCACCGGTAGTACTGCTGAATGAAGGTGGTCTGGCCAGCCTGGGTCCACCACCAGACAGCAGGACAGACTGCTGGTTCTGACGGTGCTGAGACAAAGAACTGCCACTGCAAGCAACCTCAGGTGACAACTGCGTGCTGCAGCGAATGTCAACATTTCTGACCAAAGTGTTCGGAACCGCCTGAGATAAGTTAACCTCCGAGCAAGACGACTAGCTGTTTGACCTGTGCTGACGGCAGCTCATCGTAGGGCATGACTGACCTGCTGCCGAGCTCATGTGGCCTGGACGAGGCAGCATTGGGCCAGGGTGATGTTTTCTGACGAGTCGCGTTTTGCTCGGCTCTTCCACGATGGTCGCATACGTGTCTGGAGGCGGACGGGGGAACGCTACCAAGAAGCCAACGTAATTGAACGGAACCGGTATGGCGGGGGGTCTATCATGGTGTGGGGTGGCATAGGAAGGAACTTCAGAACCCCCCTGTACTGAGTTGAAGGCAACCTAACTGGTGTGGGATACAGGGACAACATTCTTCAGCCTCTGGTCCTGCCTGCCCTGCAAGCCCTGGGCCCTGACGCCATCCTCCAGGACAACAACGCCCGTCCCCACTGTGCCAGGGTGGTAAACGTCTTCTTAGATGAGCAGCAGGTCAACCGCCTCGACTGGCCAGTGTCCTTGCCTGACCTTAACCCGATCAAGCACGCTTGGGATGTCCTGGGGCGCCTGCTTCACGAGAACCACCCTCCAGCAGTGAACCTGAGCCAGCTCTTCGACTTCTTGCAGCAGGAGTGGAACAACATCCCCCAGCTGACTCTCAGGAGGCTTGTGGACTCTATGAGACAGAGATGATGTCTAGCTTATATCCGCGCTAATGGCAGCCATACTGAGTATTGACGTTGATTGTCATTTGATTTGACTGTTCTGATTTCTGAAATGAAGGTGTTCATCAATTAAGCCCATGAAGTTGTTTTTGAGCAGCTGTTATTCGTTTATTTCTGATGTCATTGTATCGTTCCATAGATGAATTTTCAATTAAATTGTTTGAAGAAGTTATTTTGTTTTTTCGGTGGAATTGTGTGTGAATGTTTTCAACTGGCTCTTAAATTGTTTTGAGCAGTATATATTTGATTAACGGGAGGGAGGAAAAAGTCCAGCTCTGGAATACAGGACAGTAACCTTAACCTAAATACTAACCCCAACAGTACAAAACCTAATCACACACACACACACACACACACACACTTTTTGTTTTTCGGTGTGTGGGAAGTGGAGTTGGGCGGTCTTTTCTATCCTTACGGGAATGGGCATTTGCGGGTGTGCCCAAGGAAGGGAGTTAATTTGATCACTTGAATACTTACCCCTGAATAACACGTTTGGCGCGTCGTCTGGTGCACTTTCCAACGTAGACCTTCATAACTGATGTTGTTTTTGTACTTAGACTTTTGTTTTGTTTTAGTTCGTTGTGCTGCCGTAGGTAGCTCGATTAGACGTCAAACAGACGCTCGTTAGTGGATCCATTCAAACTACCGTTGTGAGGCGATCTGCAGTCTTCAGATGATGAACGCACCGACCGAAGGGCGCGTATTGCTGGTAGGAGAAGGGAACTTTTCGCTGTCGGCCTCTCTGGTGGATGGAGGGACCATCTTGGGGCCTCAAATGATCGCTACATGCAGGGAAACTTTCACATCAGTGCAGGAGAACCACCAGCTGGCGGCCTCCAACATTGATTTTCTGGAGAAGGCTGGTAAGTTCATGGTCGGTGAAGTGCCAAAAGACCACTTTCTTTCGACATAGAGTTTCTGAGTTCAGGGGCCAGCAATTCAAACAGGTGTACTTTGACTTTTGTCTTATGACTTCCCTTCCAAAGATGTTTTATTCAGATGATATGTTGTCAAGCGTTATTTGTGTTAATTGCCATGTTTCATATGTTCAGTTCAGTTCAGTTCACTTGGGACTTTGGATAGCCTCACAGCATCTAGTGTCCCAGTCATATTTATTTAATAGACAGTGGTTGCATAATGCATGCATTTGCTCAGGATAAATTTTACTCTATTCTATCAATCAAAATGGAATTTTAACATATTTAACTCTGCGTTAGTATCCAGAAGGTTTTTAAAAGTATTCAAATCTTTTGCTTTTTTAATGTGTGCAGGAAGTTTGTTCCAGTACGGTGCCACTCTGTTACTGAAGGAAAATTTTCTAATATTAGTGCGACAGTATTTAATTTGGATTTTGTTATCAGAATTTCTTGTAATTTGATTAGAGGTTAGTTGAAAAAATCTGTTAAAATTTGTACTGTTAAGTCCCTTAAATAGCTTGTAAGTCTCAATCAAGTCTCACCTTATTCGTCGGTACTTTAACAATGGTAAATTTAACCTTCGCAATCTCTCTGCATAGCTCATATGTTTAAACTCCTTAATTAACAAGGTGGCTCTTTTTTGCACTTTCTCAATACTCGCTGATTGCCTTTTTAAGTAAGGGCACCATATCACATTTCCATACTCCAGGTGAGGTCTAACTAATGCCTTATATAGTATTGTAAAAACTTCAGTATCCAAATATGAAAAAGATCGTCTAATTATACCGAGCATTTTATTAGCTTTCATCATTGCACTGTTTATGTGCTTATCAAATTTCAGACTGCTATCAAACATTACACCAAGATCTTTTTCTTCTGAAACGGAGTCAACATTTGAGACAGCATCATTGTATTTCATAGTATATTTATATTCCGGATTATTTTTTCCATAATGTATAACCTTGCATTTACCTGGATTAAAATATAAATTCCATGTTTCACTCCACTTAATTAGATTATCAATATCATCTTGTAACTTAAGATGGTTACTTACAGAATCATATATTTTCGTGTCATCTGCAAATATTTTACATGTACTAATTACACATTCTGGCAGGTTGTTTATAAAAACTGTGAACAGAATAGGTCCAAGAATACTTCCCTGCGGAATACCGCTTAAAACATCTATACTTGAAGAGTAATTATTTCAACTCTCACCCTTTGTACTCGATTAGAAAGAAAACTCTTAATCCAATTGTATACATTCCCATTTATACCATAACCTTCTAATTTTTTTAACAATCAGTAGTGGGGCACAGAGTCAAAGGCTTTTCTAAAATCCAAGTAAATTACGTCAAAAGCAAGCCCATCATCGATCATATTTGTAAAATCTTCCATTACTTCTAAAAGTTGTGTCATACAAGATTTACCCTGTCGAAACCCATGTTGGCAATCTGAATATAAGAAAAAATCATTCATATGGTTTACTATTGCATCTTTCACAAATGACTCAAGCACTTTGCAAAGGATACAAGTCAAACTTACAGGGCGATAATTTCCTGGATCAGACTTGGTGCCTTTTTTAAAATATAGCAGTTACAGTTGCAAACCTGAGTATGATGTCTGTCATCATCAGTAGATGGTTTTGATTTTTTTTTTTGGGGGGGGGGGGGGTAGGGGGGGGGGGAGGGAGGCACCTTATAGACCATCCACAAGCAGACCCCAAAACAGTGGCAGTCATTAACCAATTGATGGCGGCCACTCAACGGAAGAAGAAGATATGTGGGGATTCTGATGGCAAGGTGGTTTTTAGGCACCGGCAGCCAAGATGATCAACCTCATTTACATTCAGTGGAGATGGGGAAGGGCAGAGATGAATGTGGATAAAGTCATGGGGCAACATTCAGCATATTAAACATAACAATTTGCATGTTTACTTAGCCCATATTGCACTTGGCGATTCACTGTAGTGCAAAAACAAGACTTTCAGCACTTTTGCTCTATTTGTTATTTGATGGGCATGCTGTGCGAGTTTGCAGGAAACCAGTGTGCAGATTGATTGATCTTTTTTTTGTAGTTCACTCCATGTTTATTTCAAGGCGTCCTGCAAATATTTCAGAAATATGGTAATGAAATCAAGGACAGTATATGTTTTAAGCATTCTGACTTTATTGAAAGGAGTAGTAAATCAAAAATGAAGGAAGAACCTGGAGGTAGACAACAGAGAATCTTAGAGGAGAAGTCCCCTGTATGAAGGATACCCCACATATGAAGTGTTTGGACTTCAGCACCTATTGCCATTTCTGTGTTGCTGGCTGAGTGTCCACAATGATCCAGCTGATTATTCTGACACTTTTAGGGGGCAGACGCAAAAAAGAAAAAAGAAAAAAGAAAAGTTACTGCAGGAGGCTGCAAGCTCTTGACCTGAATAGGTCAAGTCTTTGATGTCACAGCAGCCTCTGTCAAATTGTCGTTCCACTCCGACCCCTACACGGCCTTCTCTTATTGCTTTTCTGTCACAGCCTGAAATCCAGTTTGCATACCCATCAATTGCCTTTGTTACTGCCTGAATGGGACTTCTGCATGCCCTTCTCCTATTGCCTTTTATATGTTGCTGCCAGAATTCAGGTCCTGCAAATATTTCAGAAATATGGTAATGAAATCAAGGACAGTATATGTTTCCCAGTTAGCTGAATATCCATACATCACCATCTCCTTTAAACATCTTGTATTACAACATTTCAGTTTAGCCACATGTGCATATAACATTTCAGCATAACATCATGTGCATTATAACTGTTCAGTTTAACATCATGTGCGTTATGACACTTCGATTTCATATCATTGAAAGTGTATAAATGTATATAAACGTATTAATAGGGTATTATAAAAAAGTTACTGTACATGTATGTATAACACTTCCATTTCATACTATTGAACAGTGTATAAATGTATTAAAATGTGGTATTAAAAAAGTTACTGTACATGTATGTATTCAAAACACTTCCATTTTACATTATTGAACAATGTATAAATGTATATGTATTAATATGGTATTAAAAAAGTTACTGTACTTGTATCAGTGTATGCCCTTTTTATGTACCAATCCAGAGTTATGCCAGTGTTAATAAAGCAGCCTCCACCATCCAACTGAACACCAAAACATGCCAGGCTGGCAAGGTTGCATAGCCAGTCACTATATCAGGGCAGAAAGAGTTGAGCGCTATGTTCTGTGAACTGACTTCATTGAAACGATGTTAGTTTCACTTCTTATAATCTATATACTCTAAAAGTTATTAGTTCCAGTCATCGACAATATTCAGTCTTTCATATCTGACTTTTCATTTCATGGTAACAACTTTTGGGTGTAGATTTTTTCGTTAGTCAGAATTAGGTAAAAATGTCTAGCACTGTAGCAGTCCAGATTTTAATCAGTGGAAAGTTACGGATATATTGAAGAAAAGAACATTGAAATGGAACTAACTTGGTGAGAGGTTGATCTGGAGAACCACAAGCTTACTTCATTTTTTTCCTGACGCACATATAGTAACATGTCGCATGATTTTGACATGTTTAACATGACGCATTGTGAAAGGATAATACAAAATATGTAGAGTTCCATTGTCTTTTGCTCAAGTTTGTGTCTTCAGTGCTGAAGAGAGTGTAAGATTTGCTGGATTGAAACATAAACAAAAATGATAATGGGTTGTGTGTGTGTGCGTGTGTGTGTGTTACGTGTGTGTGCGTGTATGTGTGTGTGTGTGTGTGGTGTGTGCATGTGTGTTTTGTGTGTGTGCGTGCGTGTGAATGTGTGTGTGTGTGTGTGTGTGTGTGTGTGTGTGTGTGTGTGTGTGTGTGTGTGTGTTGCACTGTGTAGGTGCAACAGTTCTGTTTGAAGTGGATGCCACCGACCTGCACAATCATCCTGACATCAACTTTTATTATTTTGATCGAATCATCTTCAACTTTCCCCTGGCCGATCGACACAATATAAAGAAAAACAGAGAGCTTCTGTCAGACTTCTTCAGCAGGTCAGTTATGGACGGAAGACTTAAGAAGATGTAGCGTTAAAATAAGTTCACCTTGTGTCCACTGTAGCATACAAACTTCATGTGGCAAAGTGGCTTGGATTAAAGAATGTTTTGTTGACCATTATTTCAGATTTTTTTGTTTTAATTATTTTTCTGTATTACTTTAAAGCTAGAATTTTTTTCTCAAAAGATCAAACATGTCTGCTTCTATGATTTTTCTGTAGTTTCTTTGCTAATGTATATTGAATTACGGATCAAGTTTTTATGTTACTGAAAACTATGATTTTCAGTATGATCATAAAGAATTTTCATTGTCTTATACGGTTTAACCCAGTACAGACAGTGTACGTCATATGTTGTAAATCAGTACAGTACAAGCAGATGTACACCAGTATAGGTAGCATATTCAGTGTGTATGTGTGCTCGCACATGTATTTGTGTGTATGTGATTGTGTCTGCATGTATGTTTCACTGTATATGTTTGTTGAGTACACACTTTACTGGTATTGTGTCTGTACATACTCTACTTATGGAAGTTGGGTTTGTTTTTTTTATCAGCATTCAGAATGTTCATTACTGTTTGTGGGGGTGGTGTGTTTTGGAGTTTGTGACCTGGAAAGTGTGGATGTACACACTGTATGTACACAGGCTGTAATGTGTGCTGTATGTTTCTTGCAGTGTGAAAAACACATACACACTCTATATACACAGGCTGTAATGTGTGCTGTATGTTTCTTGCAGTGTGAAAAACACACACACACTGTATGTACACAAGCAGTAATGTGTGCTGTATGTTTTTTTCAGTGTGAAAAACATCCTAGATGTCGAGAAAGGTCAGGTCATGGTCACTCTCTGCAAAGGTCAAGGGGGCACACCGGCTGATCAGCCAATGAGATCATGGCAAGACAGCTGGCAGGTGGTTTCCATGGCAGCCAATGCCGGCCTCATACTGACACAGATCCATCCTTTCCGAGTGGAGGAATTTGCTCGCTACAAGAGTGTGGGATTCAGGTGGGTTGGCTGTGTGTGGGTGTTGGGGAAAGTTGGGTGAGGCAGGAGGTGGATCAGGGCCAGTGTCCCACAGGTGTTGGAGATGACTGACTGACTTCCAGGTTTGTGAACACAGCTCACAAAATGTATCGGTGCTTTGAGGATGGGTTGATTACCTACGCTGTCTGCAGCCCAGCCACTTCAGACACTTTACATCTTTTGGTCCTTCAGTTTTCCAAGGCTTAGTTTTCCAAGCTCCCAGTTCTTGAAAGGCCGTAACTTTTCAAATCTTGGTTTACAAACCATGCTCTTTGTTGTCTAGCTGTTTCAGTGGTTTGAACTCTTTGGATCGTTCAGTTGATTCACTCTTTTTGTCCTTCAGTTGAGTAACAATGTTTTGCAGGTTGGCATTTTCAGGGGTTTAGCTGTTTAGCTCCTCAGTTTGTGCACTATGTTTTTTTTTTTTTTTAATTTTATTTCATCTGCCCTAGAGGTTTAACTCTTTCAGTTGTGTATAGATTAACCATGTTCTTTGTGGTTCATCCACTGTAGAGATTTATTTGTTGAAGTTGTGAGTAGGTTAACCATGCTATTTCTGATTCAGCTGCCATCAGAGGTTTAACTCTTTCAGTTGAGAGTAGATTGACTGATTCATGTTCTTTTTGATTCAACAGCCTCAGCACTTGACTCTTTCAGTGGTGAGTACATTAACCAATCTGTACACTTTCTGATTCACCCATCTTAGAAGTTTTAACCATTTCAGTTGTGAGTAGATTAACCAGTGCATCTTTTTGGTTTAGTCAAATCAGATGTTTAACTCTTTCAGTTGTGAGTTGATAAACCATGTTCTTTCTGGTTCATCTGTCCTACAGGTTTAACTCTGTTCATCACCTGTTGATTAACCCTTAGGCCGCTGACGTCGCCATTTGGCGACAACGTGTGTCACCGCCGATGTCGCCATTTGGCAACCAACTAAGGTGACCTAACTCCCGATACTTTCACTCTTGAACTTGACAAGATAGAAAACCAGCGATAACTGTGATAGTTCCGGTATTCACTGACGCATGCCTCACAGCCATTAGCTTCGTCAGAGCGGTGTTCAGTTAAGTGTTTTTATCCATTTCTGTTGATAAGTTTTTCATTCACTATGATGTCACAACCAAGCACTTCAGGCACTCGGTCTTGCCGTACATTTACTACAAATCAGGTGCTGGAAATGTTGAGTAAACGGTCAGTTGATGCTGATTTGGATCAAGCACACCCAGATGGTGACATGGATACATTATCGGACAGCGAAAGGTCAACCGAGTCAGAACTTAACATGGCTGACCCAGTTGCACGCATGGTAAGCAGAAGGGGGTGAGGCTGGCTGGCGCACTGTGGTCTCGCGTGGTGTTGGCTCATCGCCAACACGCACTAACACTGATAGTAGAGTGAGTGAGATGACTGAAAGTGCAGGCCTAACGGTCGGGACGAACACGGAGGGCCCAGACACAAGTGACTGCGAGCACAGCTGGGGTACATAGGCGTCAAGGTCGAAGGGGGCGTGGCAGAGTGACACAGGGCAGAGGTGTGCACCAACAGCAAACGAGGCCAGCCACAGAAACGTTTGACTGGGACAATATCTCCCCAGGTTCCAGAGGCCAACAGGCAAATGAATGACTTTGTTTTCATAAAGTTATTGCTTTCAAAAGTGAGAATGAAAGATGTGTGTGTTTTGTGTGTGAGTGTTTGTGTGTGTGCGTGTGGTGTGTGTTCTTCTTTTCTTTCTTTCATGTGTGTATCAGTGGGGCATAAGTTCTGTGTGTGTGTGTGTGTGGTGTGTGTGTGTGTGTGTGTGTGTGTGTGTGTGTGTGTGTGTGCGCTATTCCCTTTTGGTGTAAGATGTGTGTGTGTGTGTGTGTGTGTGTGCGTGCGTGCGTGCGTGTTGTGTTGTAGTGTGTGTGTTTGTGTGTGTGTGTGTGTGTGAGAGAGAGAGAGAGAGAGAGAGAAAGAGTGTTTGATGCGTGTGTGTGTGTGTTTTCCCTTGTTCTTTCATGTGTGTACCAGTGGGGCATAAGTTTGTGTGTGTGTGTGTGTGTGTGTGTGTGTGTGTGTGTGTGTGTGTGTGTGTGTGTGTGTATGCTATTCCCTCTTTGTGTAAGAAGTGTGGTGTGTGTGTGTGAGTGTGTTGTGTTGTGGTATATGTGTGTGTGTGTGTGTGTGTGTGTGTGTGTGTGTGTGTGTGTGTGTGTGTGTGTGTGATTGCATTTCTGCATCACAGCACAGACAGTAGAAATAGTGTCATTTGTAGTTGTAGAATTCTTTTTTTTTCATTCTGTCTGAAAACTGAACCCTGGACACACTCACAAACTTGATACTTGCCTGTCTATTGTGCACTGCCATCACCAGTTTTTTGATTTGGAGTATATGGTTTTGAGGCCGTATTTTTCATTCTTCTGATGGATATTACATACTTTCTGGTCTTCATTTGGTGAGAGGAGTATTTTTCCTTCCTTGTTCAGAGTTTGTTGGCATGCTTACTTCTTTTTCATGTTGAGATGAAAGATAACATTCAAAATTTTATTTTGCTTTTTTTTTTTTACTTGAAATTACTAAAAAATTTCAAAATTGTTCTTGACTTACCATTACTAATATAGTATAACATTACAAAAATACACTCTTTCTCCTCCATTTGAAAAAAAAAAAAGAAGAAAAGTGATGTTCTAGTTCCTGAGATATCTGCGTTTCACACATGCTGGTATGAAATTATAGTTTTTTGCAAAAAATGGTTGGCGATGGGCATTCATGCAAAACAGAACGTCTGGCGGTGAAAGGGTTAACCATGTTCTTTCTGGTTCATCTGTTCTACAGGTTTAACTCTGTTCATCACCTGTTGATTAACCATGTTCTTTCTGATTCATCTGTCCTACAGGTTTAACTCTGTTCATCGCCAGTTGACTGATCATGTTCTTTCTGGTTCATCTGTCCGACAGGTTTAACTCTAGTTGCAAAGCGAGAGGACTGCAGGCGGAAATCTAAACAAATCTTAAATAAATGTTAGCGAACCGCCCAGAGAACGTGGACAAACGAGTCACAAGACGTGTTTCGTCTTGTGACTCGTTTGTCCACGTTCTCTGGGCGGTTCGCTAACATTTATTTAAGGTTTAACTCTGTTCATCGCCAGTTGATTGACCATGTTCTTTCTGGTTCATCTGTCCGACAGGTTTAACTCTGTTCATCGCCAGTTGATTGACCATGTTCTTTCTGGTTCATCTGTCCGACAGGTTTAACTCTGTTCATCGCCAGTTGATTGACCATGTTCTTTCTGATTCACCCATGTTAGAGGTTGGACTCTCTTGGTCATTAGTTGATTGACCTTGTTTCCAGTTCAGAAATGGCGACTTTAACTCTTTTATCCTTAAAAGATGCGATGTCACACCTGCCCAAAAAATCGAACACAATACTATGTTGTGAAATTTGGGGTTAAACTGGAAAATTATTTCACAGTCATGCTGTTTCCCACTTACTCTTAGTCTATGCCTTTTTTAAAAACCTTGCAACGGTGAAAGGTTTTCATTTGGGGCGAAGTATTTTTAAAAACAGCCAAAAGCAACTGAAAGAAAATGAAAGGATCAAAGTTGTTTGTGTTATGCCCAGAAGTGATAATGAAAAACATTTGTTTAAAAAAAAAGGGGAAAGTTGCTGGTGTAATGCTCCAGAAGTGATCAAGAAAGACACTGTTTCTGTCAAAATAAAGGGGGGGAAAACCATTTTTTCCCTGGATAAAGGGCGGGGCGGTATTTCACACCCTTCTGTCGGGGTCCGAGATCCAGTGGGCTAGGGGGAAGCTCTTAAAATTTAAACGCCGCTTTAAGGTAACATTTTGTGTTGTGTTGTGTGGGGGGGTTTGGCAGATTCAGAATCAGTCTAAATTCTAACCTTTTCTGACTTTAATGCTAGTTCAGCCATGTTTAAAGGGTATGATTTCGGGTTTTCTGTGCACAACTTAGCAAAAACAGGACAAATAAATGAACCCTTAAAAAATTGGCTCCTCTAAAAATCAAGAGAAAAATTGTTGAGTGGTGTTTGCTTTTGGCAGAGTGTAACTGTGGTATTTTCTGATACCCTGAGTGGGGGGTTTAACCATGAACGAACAATGACCCCAGTTCCCTTCACACGACTCCCAAATATTGAGTCTGCCATTTCCCCAACATGTCAATATAAGGGCCCCCCCATTGGGGCTACAGCTGAGAAACAACCTCTCTTTTCCCCCTCTCCTTTCTCCGTCACCTGGGGAGAAAAAATGTACCCCCCCCCCCCCCCCCCCCCCGGCCCCCCCCCCCCCCCCCCCCCCCCCCCTCCCCCCCCCCCCCCCGCCCCCCCCCCCGCCCCCCCCCAACCCCCGCCCCCCCCCCCCCCCCGCCCCCCCCCCCCCCCCCCCCCCCCCCCCCCCCCCCGCCCCCCCCCCCCCCCCCCCGCCCCCCCAGCCCCCCCCCCCCCCCCACCCCCGCCCCCCCCCCCCCCCCCCCCCCCCCCGTCCCCGCCCCCCCCCCCCCCCCCCCCCCCCCGCCCCCCCCGCCCACCCCCCCCCCGACTCCCCCCCCCCCCCCCCCCCCCCCCCCCCCCCCCCCCCCCCCCCCCCCCCCCCGCCCCCCCTCCCCCCCCCCCCGCCCCCGCCCACCCCCCCCCCGCTCCCCCCCCCCCCCCCCCCACACCCCCCCCCCCCCCCGGCCTCCCCCCCCGACCCCCCCCCCCCCCCCGCCCCCCCCCCCCCCCCCCCCCCCCCACGCCCCCCCCACCCCCCCCCCCATGTAACCCCCCCCCGCCCACCCCCCCCCCACCCCCCCCCCCGCCCCCGCCCCCCGTCCCCCCCCCCCCCCCCGCCGCCGCCCCCCCCACCCCCGCCCCCCCACCCACCCCCCCCCCCGCCCCCGCGCCCCCCCCCCCCACCCCCCCCCCCCCCGCCCGCCCCCCCCCGCCCCCCCCCCCCCCGCCCGACCCCCCCCCCCTCCACCCCGCGCGCCCCCGCGCCGCCGCGAAACCCCCCCCCCCCCCCCGCCCCCCGCCCCCGCCGCGGCCCACCCCACCCCACCCCCCCCCCCCCCCCCCCCGCCCCCCCCCACCCCCGCACCCCCACCCCAGCCGCGACCCCCGGCCCCTGGCGCCCCCCCCGACGCAGCTACCCCCCCCCCCCCCCCCCCCCCCCCCGCCCCTCACCCCCTCCCCCCCTGTACCCCCCCTCCCCCCCCCCCCCCCCGCCCGCGCCCCCCCCCCCCCCCCCCCCCCCCCCCCCCCCCCCCCCCCCCCCCACCCCCCCCCCTCATCCCCCCCCCCCCCCCCCGGAGCCCCCGCCCCGCCGCCCGCGGGCACCCCCCCCCCCTCCGCCCCCCCCCCCCCCCCCCCCCCCCCCGCCCCCCCCCCCCCAGGCCCCCCGCCCCCCCCCTCCCCCCTGCCCCCCCCCCCCCGCACCGCCCCCCCCCCCCCCCCCCCCCCGCGACCCCCCCCCCCCCCCCGCCCCTGCCCCCGGCCCCCCCCTGCCCGCCCCCGCCCCATGTACCCCCCCGAACCCCCCCCCCGCCGCCCCCCCCCCCCCCCCCCCCCGCCCCGCCGACCCCCCCCCCTGCCCCCCCCCCGCCCCCCCCCCCCGGGCCAACCCCCCCGCCCCACCCCCCCACTCCCCCCCCTCCCGCCCCCCCCCCCCCCGCCCCCCTCCACACCGCCCCCCCCCCCGCCCCCCCCCCCCCCCCCCACCCCCGCCCGCCCCCCCCCGCGCCCACTTCCGATCGCCCCCCCCGTGCCCCCCCTGCCCCCCCCCAGCCCGCGCCCCCCCCTACCCCCCCGCCCCCCCAGGCCCCGCCGCCCCCCGTCACCCGCCGCCCCCCCCCGGGCCCCCCCCCCCCCCAACCCCCCCCCCCCCCGGCCCCCCCCGCCCCCCCCCGCCCCCACCCCCCCCCCCCCCCCCCCCCCACAGGGAACCCACCCCTACCCCCCCCCCCCGCTGCCCCTCCCCCCCCGCCCCCGCCGCCACGCCCCCCCCGGCCCCTCCCCCCCCCGGACCCACGACCCCCCCCCCCCCCCCCCCCACCCCACCGCCCCCCCATCCCCCCACCCCCCCCCCGCCAGGGAACGCCCCACGGAACCCCCCCTCCCCCCAGTTCCCCGAGCCCCCCCCCCCCCCCCCGCCCCCGGGCCCCCCCCCCGCCCCTCCCCCCGCCTCCCCCCCCCCCGCCCCGTCCCGACCGGCACCTCCCCCCCAGACGCCTTGCCCACCCGAGAACAGAAATGTAACCCCCCCCACCCCCACCCCCCCAAGGCCAGTCAGCCCGGCATTAAAGAAACGTCTGCATGTGAATAATGTGTGGCACAGTAAAACGATTGTAGACCCACTTAAGTTTTGCCCATTTGGCAAATATAACATTGCCTGCCACTGCAGATCTCTTGAGAATTTGTGGACAAGAGCAACGGGATGGCAGTAAGAGGTAAAACAGGTTGAACGATGAACTCATGAGCAGGCATGAGATGACAGACAGATGAAGTCTTATTTCAGACATCATAAAGTGACTGTTGTGTAGTGTTCCACATTCAGTGCAAAAGCGTCACAGAGATAGCATCCTGACCCTGTGTTTGCTGATTTGCACTGTTTCCAGATTTCAGGACAAAAGTTTCCATACGGCAGTACCATGAAGCATGTGTTTTGGATAATGTATTGTTTCTAGATTTCATGACAAAAGGTTTCCATAGACAGTATAAAGAACACATGTGTTATGGATATTTTGTATTGTTCAGAGTTTCAGGACAAAAATGATCCAAAGGACCAGTACCATGACACATGTGTTTCCGTGTATTGTATTGTTCCAGATTTCAGGACAAAAGTTGTTCCATAATGACAGAATCATGACACATTTGTTTCGGTGTAAGTATATTGTTTCCAGATTTCAGGACAAGAGTTTCCATAAGGACCAGAAAATCATGACACCTGTGTCTGCTGTATTCGTACTGTCCAGATTTCAGACAGAAGTTTCCATATAAGACATGTCCATGACACATTTGTCTGCTGTATTGTACGTTCCAGATTTCAGTAACAAAAGTTATCCACACAGACAGCGCCCTGACACATGTGGGTTGAAGTGGCACCATTTGTCACAGTGCGCTGTCCAGCTGTGCTCGCTGTGTGATGTTCACAGGTGACCATCAGTTTGTCGTGCCACCTAAGTCCGAAAAAACATGACAGGTAACCACTGAAGGTTGTCCCTGTGGTATGTCCATTAAGAGTTAAGAGGAAAGACTCACATTGCATGGAACGAGCAGGTGTCAAGAGAACAAATAGGAGTTCCTGGTATGGTGTGTCACTTGTTTGCCGAGTTAAGGTCGGATCACACCCTCAGGTCCAAATTGACCGGTCACCTGAACAATAAGAGCATTTACACATTTACTTGGTCACTAATGAATTCCCTGCTGCAAAAATCCACCAACGCTTTTATTAACAAAAAATGTCTGACATACAGGGATCCGAACGTCTGTACTGCATTCCGTATCATACTGGGATCCGTATCAATCCATATATCAGAATCTCACCATTTGTTATGTAAATATTTTCATCGTATATGACAGTTTTTATATTTTTATATGAACTGTTTGTGTCTGATATATTTGTAAAATTTTCATTGAAAAATGCTATTTATTCAGATATATATCCACTGCCAGAAACTGTGTGCAATTGAAAAGACCCACACAGTCTGATAAAGGTGACCTGAGGGTTTGATGGCGGGTCTTGCTATATATCTGGCTGATAGCACAGAGCAAGGAGACGGAGGGGGAGGGACTCTTGAGCAGATTGTATTGATAGCAAACAAGGGGCTACTGTAAATCACTGTAATTACAGTGCAGAGTGTTGTGTTTGCTGGTCATGTGGGGTATATGGCAGGTATTAATAATGGCTGGTCTTTGTATGGTATGGGTGTTGTGTTGCAGATTGTTTTTAGTACAGTGCAGGTGGTTGTGTGGCTGGTCGTTTTTAACTTGTGAAAGTATTGTGTTGTTTATTAGTTATTGTTAGTACAGTACAGTGTTTATGGTGATTTTCGTGGGTGATGCATATTGCGGTGTTTTGAATTGGTACGGATATTTGTGTTGCTGATTGTATTGGTAGGATGCAGGTGCTGTGTCGGCTGTCTTTAGATGTAAGAGTGGTGTGTTGCGGGGCTTATATGGTAAGTATTTAATTGTGGTGCTGGATATGTTGTTTGGTAGGATGCAGGTGTTGTGTGGCTATGTCTTTATATGGTAAGGGTGTTCTGTTGCGGTATTTAATGTGTGTTTGAGTGTTTTGTTGTATATGATGCAGGTTTTGTGTGGCTGGTCTTTATATGGTAAGGTATTGTGTGCTGATTGTTGGTGTGGTAGGATGCAGGTGTTGTGTTGCCAGTCTTTAAATGTTAAGGGAATTGTGTAGCTGATTGTTGTTGGAAGGATGCAGGTGGTTTTGTGTTGCCCAGTCTGTATATGGTAAGGGTATTGTGTTGCTGATTGATTGTTGTAGGATGCAGGTGTATGTGTTTGCCAGTCTTTTAATATGGTAAGGGTATTGTTTTGGTTGCTGATTGTTGTTTCCAGTTGTGTGGCTGGTTGTTTGTGTGTAGGGTGTAGTTTTTGTGCTGCCGGCAATGACAGAAAGCCACATTTTGTTGTGATGAAAATTGTAGGGAAATGATGATATTGCTGTTTTGTGTGTTGGGAATGGGAGCCCAGAAGAATGATCGCCAAACATGTTGGCCCTGATCAGACGTGGTGTGTGTGATGAATGAATCAGAAGTGGGTGTTGTGTGCTGAAGGATCAGAAGTGGGTGTTGAGTGGTGAAATGATCAGAATGGGTGTTGTGTGATGACTGATAAAAGTGGGTGTTGTTGATGACTGATCATAAGTGAGTGTTGTGTGATGAATGACAGAAGTGGGGTGTTGTGTGATGAATGATCAGACGATGGAGTTGGTGATGAATGATCAGAAAGTGGGTGTTTAGTGCGCAGAATGATCCAGAAGTGGGTGTTGTGTGATGAATGATCAGTCTAGTGGGTGTTTGTGTGATGAATGATCAGAAACAGGTGTGGCCCTGATCAAAGAGGGTGTATGTGTGACACTGTGCAGATGGATTCTCTGGACAAGGAAAGGTCACCCTGGTCTGCACCCGTCTCCACCACCTGGCCTCCCACCTCTCCACAGTCTTCCCTCCCTCACCCACTATCCACCAACTGCCCCCCTCCTGCCCAAGATCTTTCCAGACCACGTCTCTTGCCTCATGCCACGCCCTGCCACCTGGAGGAGGTGACCCTGGCTTGGACCTTGATGACGGCCAAATGGACAGATACAGTCATGACAGCAGGACAGACGGCGATGAAAGAGCCAAGACAGACGGCGGCGCCACCTTAGGAAACAGCCTGGGAGGGGCACAGGGAGCATCAGGCCACTGCAGCAAGGAGCGGAAGGAGCGGAGAACCACAGAAAATTGAGGCTAGAAACCTGGGCGACTCCTGACCCCTGCATGATGGCCACTGAGGGAGAAAGCCCGAGGGCTTGAGGCGCCTGTCCCAACCCCCATTCCAGCATGGGGTATGGACAGGTATGGGGCTGGGGAGGACTTGGTTTCCTGCAGGTCAGGGCCCGGGATGAGGGACAGCAGTGGCTGGAAACCTTTTGCCCCATTGAACTCCCCAGTGTTTGTCTGCACGCTCTCCCCCAGCCTGACCCACCACCACAGATCCACGACCACTCTTCAGGGTCACCTGCAGGTCTGGAGACGGCCTCTCCGAGAGCCAGTGCCAGCCGATGGATGCAGGTGACAGCAGACTGGAGAGAGCATGGAGAACGGAGGGAAGGGAAGTGTGGAAGCGTCAGGAATGTTGTAGAGGCCCAAAAGTCTCAGGATAGGATACATGACTGTCCACCAAGGTTGGTGACGTCCGCAAGTGAACAGCTTGGTTTCACTTGCGTTGCTCCATGTTGGAGAACCTGGACCAGCTGGTAGACCCACATGAAAGCTCATCCTAACAAAGGCTGTCTTTACCTCAGTATTGTCTATTGCCCGATGTCCCATCCGCCCCTCTGAAATGGCAGCCCCCCACGGAAAACCCCCCCATAAACCCCCCCGAAAGGGGGGGTCCCTGGTGCTCGCACAACTCAATGACCAGTGGAGACTGTTGAAGGACCAGGTTACTACTGCCCTGATAGGCAGTGATGGACAAAGACACTGCGCTTCGCCTTTACTGCCACCGAGCATGACCAAGACTGTCAGCATTGCAGGGAAAGGCTCTCTGGACATTAACCTGGCCTTTCACCTTGCAGACAAGGGAGTGCACAGTGTGCCACATTGGGGCCACATCTTCACCTGGGACGCTGAGGGCCCTCCAGGTTGTGGGCAAGGTGTTAGACGCAACCTGCCAGCGTTTGGTTGGGAGCCGTGCTGTACCTGGACACCATTTCTCTCCATGCCCTGAGTCTGCTGAAGTTCGCCTCCTCTGGGTCGGAAGATAAGCGATTCTGGGGCAGTTCACACAGGGGCCAACCCGCAGGCTGCCTTCTCCAGTTTTTCCAGCCGTTCACCCTGTACCCTGTGCGCTTTGTGCATGGACTCAGCTTCTGGGAGAACCCACGGCGGGTCTTTGAGGAGGAGGAGTTTTCTGGTTGTGGTGCGTGAGATTAGCTGACGATGTTGTCACCTGCGTCACTCTGGTCGACCCGTTCGACCCATGCAGACCAGTGGCAAGACTAGTCCGGTGTTACCGCTTGGTGTTTCAGTCACATGACCATGCTTTGGTGTTATTATCACTTCCTGGAGACTGCAAAGTGTTCTGCGGCTGAAGGTTTGCTCAGCAGTTAGGGGTCACTTTGAGATGAAACAGCGTCACATCAACCTCCGGTGGTTGAGTTCGGAGATTGTAATCCACAAGCACAGACTTCTATGATAGTCCTTTCTAGTCCAGCTTCAAACACTTAAACAGTAGCTTGATGTAATCCTTTATGCTGAATACCTGTTAACAGGTGTGGTCACAAGCTGACCTGGAGCATGTGGCACATATTGACTTGATGTAAACCTTTTTGCCGAGGCCCGTTGACTGAGTATAGTAGTCAATTTATGAGTTCTGAGGAACATACATCAGATCCTAGGAAGTTAAGGCCACTGGATCTGCAATACTTAAGTGTAGTGAAAAGACCAGGTTCAGTGACGACCTTGACACTGTGAAAATATGCCTTGATGATGATGGTGATGAGTATAGGGTGGCAACAAATCCATGAAAATCATGCTCAGTGTTCCCCATACCACACACCACACAACACACACTCACACACACCCACACACACACACACACACAGCACGACTGACCTGGACAAACCATATACTGATCAATAACATAGTGTTGTACTGACAAACAAACCACACAACACACACACCACACAACCACACACAACACACACACACACACACACACAAGGCAATAACTTGTCTAAAGGTTATTCAAGAGAGTTGAAAAGTACTTCTTAAGTTCTTTTCAGCCCATGGCCAACACAGCCAGCAGCAGTCAAACTAAAGAGTGGAAAGATTGTTTTTTAATGACTAGGCAGACCGCAGTTGTATAGCAGAAGAAATGAGTCCTGAATAAGCAAGTGTGGGACATTGGCTAGTACTGTGGCCTCACCACACAACAGTCAGTAGTCAGATGTTACCTTTTTGGCTGTTGCATGTGTACCATCAGGTAAATGTGTAGTATAGTGTTCTCCATGATTCGTTGTAAAGGAAAAATTAAGACATGACAACACCACATGTTGTTAGATTTATTTTGGGAGTTTTAAAGGAAGAAAGTATTTCGTACCATCCAGGGTAACTTGTAGTATTGTTTTAGTGTGCCCATGATTTCTTTGTAAAGGAAAAATTAAGAATGACACCACAAAATGTGTTTAGGGATTATTTTGAGTTTAAAGGAAGAAAAGTATTTCAATAAAACAATTCATATGCATTTTTTTATGCTCTGCCACAAGTCTGAGTTTGATTACCTTTTTTTTTTTGTTTTTGGGATGGGTCCAAGTGTTCCCTAAAGAGAACATCAGAAAGTTCCAGGAAAAAATTCTGCATTAATGTTAAAAAAGTTAAGAGGGTTGGCAACTCTGTAGAAGAGAGAAGGGGCTTGTGTAAATGGTCTGAGACCGAGATGAGGGTCCCAAAGCCCTGGGACTTTCTGTATACTGGAAATAATCTGGGAAGAAGCTTCACCTGGCTGCCAGTTAGTAACAGACAAGTGGCTGATTGATAACCATGCTGGGAGCTGGCATTGTCGAAAACAGTAGGGGTGGTTCCGCTCGGTTCAGACTAATGTATTTACATGGTTTGTTACTATAACTAATGGACTAAGCCATCCAGCTTTTGGAGAACAGCTTGCCACAACAAGTCTGCCAAGTGGGCTTGGCTCAGGAGTATGGAGTGATCAATCAATGGGCCAAAAGAACGGAAATGTAATGGTACAACCGAAGCATGGTGCTGCATACTCAATACGGTGAAATTCATTCAAAACCAAGCAAGCCAACAGCCCTCTGACCTTTCATTCAGGTTGAAAGTAAGAGCAAATGATGCCAAATGTAGTTCAAATCTCTGCTGATAGTTTGTTTGTTTGTTTTTTCTTGTTTACTTTTTTCTTTCAATTTGAAATAATTTGCTTTTACATAGCGTGTTATTGCTGAAAAGGTTAAGTTTAGAATATTCAGAGTATCTTTTGTTTGAAGAAGAGTTACTTTATGAAATAAAACTTCACGTGAAAAAGCGTGCTGTTCTTTGTATGTATTTATATGTGTGTCCTGGAGTTCATACATTGATTTTCTGATGGATGTCCTCTGCCATCTTTTCCACTGATCATTCTTAGTCATTGACTACACAGAATCTGTCTTAACTCCATGTCAGTACATCCACCCACCACTGTAACATCTCATGTTCAATACATCCCCTCCCAACTGTAACTTCCCATTCCAATACACAACTTCTACCCGTAACATCCTTGTCCAATACCTCACCCTCCACTGTAACTTCACCTGACAATACATCACCTTCTGTAACATTCTAGGTCCAATACCAATCACCTTCTACTGTAACATTCTATGTCCAATCTATCACCCTCTTCTGTAACATCGTAATGTTCAATAACTCACCTTCCACTGTAACATCCCATGTCCAATTCATCACCTACTGTAACATTCATGTCCCCATACATCAACCTTCTACTTTAACATCCCATGTCCAGTACATCACGCTTCTGCTGTAACATCCCCATGTATAATACATCCCCTTCCATTGTAAACTTCCCATGTATAATACATCACCCTCGCACTGTAACATCCCAAGTACAATACATCACCTTCCAATGTAACATCCCATGGCTAATACATCACCTTGTATCTGTAACATCCATACCAATACAAAGTACCTCACCTCTAACTGTAACTCCCATAATATAAGACATCACTCCACCACTGTAACAGCCCAGTTTCAAACATCAAACCTTCGACTGTGAACATCCCAAGTATAGTATGTCACCCTCTACTGTAACATCACTGTCCAACTGTAACATCACATGTTCCAATACATCGCCCACCACTGAAACATCCCATTGTAATACACCACATTGCCCTGTAACATCCCATGGTGGTAATACATCACTGTCTACTGTATAACATCCATTGTATAATACAAAACTTGTACTGTAACAACTGTGTATAATACATCTCCCCTGTAACATCCCACAAATAAACATCACCCTTCACTGTAACTCTGTGTATAATACGCCACTCTCCACTGTAACATCGGCCATGTTAAATAACATCACCCTCCACTGTAACATCCCATGTATAATGCATCACCGACCATTGTACAACATCCCATTAATATACACTCCACTGTAACTCACAATGGATAAGACCTTCACCCTCCACTGAAACATCCTGTGTTCAATACCACCACCCTGCACTGTAACATAACCATGTTCAATACATCGCCTTCCACTGTAACATCCCATGCATGATACAACACCCTCGACTGTAAACATCCCAAGTATAATCCATCACCCCCACTGTTGCTTCCATGTATCAGTACAACACGTCAACTGTAACATCCCATCGATAATACATCCTCCTCCCCTGTTACATCCATGGTGTAAGACATCGTCTTCCACTGTTACATCCCATGTGTATCTACATCACCCTCCACTGGTAACACCCATTCAGAGACGCCTCATGCAATTCACCTCGACCAACTGTATCATCCCATGTTCACTACATCACCCACCACTGTAACTTCCCAAGTCCCATACATCACACCCTAACTGTAGACATTTCCATGTCCAATACATCACCCTCCACTGTAACTTCCCAGTCCATTGCATCACCTTCTAACTGAACATTCCATGTCCAATACATCACCCTCCTCTGTACATTCTATGTTCAATACATCACCTTCCACTGGAACATCCCATGTCCAATTCTTCACCTGTACATTCCATTACAATACATCACACTAATGTAACATCCCATGTCCCTGTCAACATCTTCTACTGTAACACCCCCTGTTCAATACACACCTTCTACTGTTAACATCAAATGGTCCTATACAGCGGCCCTCTCACTGTAATATCCCATGTAAAAAATGTCACCCCCCTCCACTGTAACATCCCATGTGTCAATACATCACCTTCCACTGCAACATCCTATGTCCAATACATTGGCCCATCGAAACTGGTAAACATCCCATGTTTAATAATATAACACCTGCACTGTCACATTCCAATATAATATATCACCTTGCACTGTAACATCCCATGTATAAAACATCCCCACCCTCCACTGTAACATCCATTACTTAATACATAACCCTCCACTGTAAACTTTCAATAGACAATAACATCACCCTCCACTGTAACATCCCAGTTCAATACATTACCCCTCCACTGTTAACATCACATGTCCCAATAACATCCCCTTCCACTGAAACATCCATGTATAATCCGTCACCTTGCACTGTAAACATCCCAACTATAAACATCGCTTTGCCACTGTAACATCCCATGTATAAGACACCATCCTCCATTGTAACATCACATTAATAATACATCACCACTCCACTAAAAACATGCCAATAGAGAACATCACTCTCCTCTGAAACAATCCATGTCAAAGACATCACACCCTCCTCTATAACATCCCATTAGAATACACCGGCAATCACCGTAAAATTCTCACGATAATACAACCGCAATCCACCGTTAATCAACCCATGGAAAATACATCATCACCACTGTAACATCCAATGTATAAGATATGCACCCTCACACTGTAACATCAATGGTTCAGCGTACACAACTTCCACTGTATTCATCCCATGTCCAATACATCAAACCCCTCCTCAACAGCCCAAATCCAAGACTTCACCCGCCACCTGTAACATCCCTTGCTTAATATGTCACCCTCGCACGGAATCATCCCATGTATATTACATCACCTCAAGGGGTAAACATCACCCTCCACTGTAATATCAATGCAATTAAGGCGCCCGCCACTCGAACAGCCCATGATAAGACATCCTCCCTCCACTGGAACATCCTTGTATAATACATCACCCTCCTCAATATCATCCCAACCTAATACTATCCGCCTCCACTGAACACCTCATGCGTGATGTGTCACATCGACTGTAACAGCCAATGTAATAATACCATCACCCTCCATGTAAAACATGCCATGTATGTGTATATCACTCTCCACTGCAACATCTCATGTAGAATACATCACCTTGGCACTGTAGACATCCCATGTATAATACATTATTCCTCCACTGTAATATCCCTTCAATAATACACTTCGCCACTGTTGTATATCCATGTATAATACAGCACCCTCATTCTACATACCATTTCAATACATCACCTCCACTGAAACAACCCATTTTCATACATCACATGCTGCCACTATAACTTTCCATGTATAATACATCAACCTCCACCGTATAACATTGGGGGGGGTATAATACATCACCCTCCACTGTAAACATTCCAGTATAATACTTCACCCTCCACTGTAACATTCCATGTATAATACACCACCCTCGCACTGTAACAGCCCATTTATAATACATCCACCCTCCACTGGGAACATCCATATAATACATCACCCGCCACTGAACATTCCATTATAATACATCACCCTCCACATGTAACATTCCTTATAATAACATCACCCTCCACGGTAACATTCCATGTAATAATACATCACCCTCCACTGTAACATTCCATGTACATTACACACCCTCCACTGTAACATTCCATGTATAATACATCAACCCTCTCACGGTAAACATACCATTATAAACATCACCCTCCAACTGAGACATTCCATGTACAATACACCACCTCCACTTGACATCCATTATAATACATCACCCTCCCACGTAACATCCCATTATAATACATCACCCTCCACTGTAACATTCCATTATAATACACACCCTCCACTGTACATTCCATGTATAATACATCACCCTCCACTTAACATTTCCATGTACAATACCACACCTCCACTGTAACATTCCCAATTTAATACATCACCCCCACTTAACTTCCCATTATTTGTTTGTCGTCATGCAGCCTGAGGCTGACCAATAGTCAAGGCTTTTTCTTCAATATATGTTTGTGTTCATTTTGTGGCTCAACATTTTTTGTTTCCTTCGTTTTCGGTTCTGTTGTGCGCTTCACAAAAGAAAGCAATCTCAATGGCAAGACGATGCTCCACCTACACACCGACACACCCCCCCTCCCCCCCCCCCCCCCCCCCCCCCCCCCCTTCCTTCCCAAGGTCAGAGGTCGGGGGCTACAGCCAATGTTGAACAGATGAAAATTCGCCATGGCTCTGGAGGGGGGGGGGGGGGGGGGGGGGAAATTTGAAACGTGCAAAAAGATCATTACTGCTCCAGGAATTCAGGGGTCAGCAAATTAGTTCAATGCCATAATTTCGAGCAAAAATAGAGAATGATGTATGACTTGACAATTCCGAGATGTTTGTACGCCAGCGATCGGGCACTAAAACTGGATGCAAACTAATCATGGACAGTACGGGTGAAAGCAAACATCTGGCTGAGCATTCAAGTACTGTATTTACCAAGTCCTCTCACCGCCTCAAAACGCTTCTCTCTACCAGTATCCCGCAATTTACGATTCTCCACATGGAGAAACTGTGTAGAAAAAGCTGCTACTGAGTATAAACCCAGCAAAAGCATCAGGCCCGACAACATACCCAGCCGAGTTTCTAGAAGGAAGTGCAACACACCTGCAGGCAGAAGGACTGACCCATATTTTCCAGAAGTCAGTCAACACAGGACCCTACCAGATGACTGGCTCACAGCAATGTGGCACCAATCTTTAAGAAAGGGACAAACACCTGGCAGAGAATTACAGACCTGTACCCTCACTCACACCAGGTCACGGACGAGCAAGTTCTTGGAGGCATATTATCTGCAGTCACCTGATGGAGCACCTTGAAAAACACAAGATACATCACCAACCAAACCACTGGTTTCGAAGGATTCACATGTGAGACGCAAGCTGGTCACTACACTACATGTAATCTGTGTCCAGAACTTTGAGAAGAATGTTCCAGACCGCCTAGCCATCCTAGATCTTGTCAAGAGGCCTTTGAAAAGGTCCACAGACGGAGTCTTGGAGAACTGGGAAGTTACAGCATCAGTGGTGCACCACTTCTCACCCAGCAAGAGGTATGAAGGTGGATGGTAGATTAAAGTCCTCTGAGCAAGTGATAGTAGACTTCTGGTGTTTTCCCCATGGTACAGTACAGTGGCCCCCCTACTATCTTATGCCACATTAACGAATCTAACCTGCCATCCGTTTCATCTCCTCAAGTCAGGCTCTTGCAGACGGACTGCCTTCTTATCGAGAAATTAAGCCCCAGGCAGACACATCGCCTGCAAGATACCTGAAAAAACTAGAAACCTGGGCTAAAGAAATGGGGCATGAGTTTCCATGCCAAGAAAATGTGTTACATCATGATTGTTCGAACACAGATCACCTTTCTTATACCAACTGACAACCACATCCTACAGCAAGTGGACCTCTTGCCCCTATCTGGAGTTGGAAAGACTAAGTGAGAAAAACGCTGTCTTGTCAGCTCCACATAGACAAGATACCCCAAGAAGGCAAACGCCAGCCTGGGCATGCTTCGGTGGGAGCCTACGCTTTTGTTCTGAACTGCCACAAAACAGCATAGGTCTCTCTTTTCAGTCCCTTCTAGAGTACAGCTCCTTCCACTGGCGCGGACCCATATACCGCAAAGCGAATGGACAGGGATAGAAGCATCCAGCGCAGAGCAGCCAGATAATCAAGCGAGATTACCTTTCTTCCCGAAACTCAGGAGTGTCACAGCTATGCTTACAGATATTGTCTTCCCTTCACTGCAGGAAAGAAGACAACACACTGGGCTCTCCTTCTTATTTAAGATCATCAAAGACATCTTCTGGCATAGAGTTGGATAAATACCTGACATCTGTCCGAAACAAAAGACTTATACGACCTACAAGAGCGGAAAATCAAGAAAGAGAAAACGTAGTGGAAAAGGCAATACGCAAGGAACAACCGGCGCTGCTTAACATCCAGCATGCTGGCAACACTAGTCTTCAAAAACAGCTTTTCCCCACCACGAACCTTCAGGGAATGGAACAACTAGACAACAATGTTGTTTTTCCGCAGGGGACTGTGGAGGAATTCAAGAACGTCCTCCAACAAGCCCCCCAAAGAGAAGTAAACAAATACCGTCCCGAATCCGCCCCCACCCCCCCCACTCACTCTTCCTCCTCTACCCCCTCCCTTCCTTTTCCCCTCTCCATGACGCTGCAGAGGGCTTGGCATCATGTCAGTGCACGTTGAACGTGGCGCAGGCTGGCCAAGCCACCAAACAATTTAATTTTTTTTGGGTGCTCTCCCACGTTTCTCGTCGATGTTGTGCCACAGTGTGGCCCTATCGACTATACACCAAGATCGAAGATCAAGACTAGGATTCATGGAGTGAAAAGTCCTGGCAGACAACAGTAAAATGAAGGGTACGTGTGGATCATTCTTGCATAGAAAAAGAAATGGACACATATGGTAAGGGGTCAAGGGGCTGAATGTGCGGTGAACATATGTTTTGGTACTGGGCTGATCTGAAAAAAGAGCCAGTGCAGCTTTGAGTGGATAGAGAATAATATTCATAATAGTGTTTTTGGCCTATAACCGTAAGCCGTGGACACGGACCCTACCCGCCACAATGCCTAACTAAAGGAAAACCGAGCATGCGCAAATGTTTTTCGGCACTGTCTCTCCACAACGGGACGCAACTCTCAATTTTTGCGGCTTCGATTTCAAGATGGCAGCCATCTCATCTTGTGAAGAGAGGGATGAAACTATAAAATCGTTTTGTATTTGCATAGTTTATTAGTTTTTTTTTGCAATGTATTTGAGGCCCCTTTTTAAACCAAAAGGGCCCAGGTGTTTTTTAAGTCAAAAAAAATGGTATTGTGCTTGTTCGTGATCTCAAAAGCATGAATGTTTTTTGCTTTTAATGACCTTCATTTGATCGGTCGATGTTTTTTTGTCCTTACTACGTTAGCCGTAATTCTGACCGTATTTTATCACGATGCTGTGAAACCGATCGATTTCATTTGGGAAAAATTTTTTTTATTCCAACCTTCTTTTAATTTTATTCAGTTCCCTTTGGGGGCTTGGGGTAGCCTCACGGGTTTTGTGTCCCCCAAAAAAACAAATTGATATAAAAAATATTGTTTTTTAAGCATGCACAGGGTCAGGGTTTTTTTTACTCAAAATTCGCAAAAAAATTAAATTTTGAAATAAATTTTAAACCCTTTTTTTTGATCCACAACTGCCACAGCAAACTGGAAAACCCCCTTGGAGATGCCAGAATCTTTAGCTTTTATGAAGGCGGGCAGATAACAAAGAAGAAAAGAAGAAGGGGGTTTTTAAAAAATTTTAAATCTTTGGGTTTTTTTTTTTTTGTGGGGCAGGGAGTTTGTTCCTAAAGGGGCTACGGAGCTTGTTTTTCGTCAAAAATTGTAAAAAACAAATTTACCCTTTAAATTTTTTTTAAAATCAAAAAGGGGGAAAATTTGGCCAAACAAGGTACATCTATAACGGAGGAGAGGAAATAAAAAAAATTTCCAAATGTCCCATATGCCCCAAAATTAAAAATTTGGTAACAAAAAAAAAGGGGGTGGGGGAAAATTTTAAAACAACAAACACCCAAAAAAACAACAGGGACACATCAGAGAAAAGGAAAAGGAGAGAAGGGGGGGGGAGGAGAAGAAAACAGAAAAAAACAGGAAAAAAATTTTTCCCGCCCCTTAGAAAAATTAAATTCACCCCTAAAAAAAGGGCCGGGTCCCCCCCCCCCCCCCCCCCCCCCCCCAAAAAGGTTTTCAGCAGAACCAAGTAAAAAAAAGGACGGGTCCTTAAAATCAAAATGCATGTTCCCCTCCCAAAAACCCTAACTAAAACACTTAAACAAAACTTTGGGGGAAAAAAAAGTTTTGCATTTTAGCTTTTTTCCCCTTTTAAATGTTTATCAAAAAAATGTTTTGGGTTTTAAAAAGGGGGCGGGTCAAGGGGAAACCCCAAAAATTTTTCCAAAAAAAAATTTTTGTTATTAAAACCCCCAGGGGGGTTTTTTCAAAAAAAAAGAATGGGGTGAAGGGAAAAAAAAAACAACAGAAAGTTTTTTAAATTTTTTTAAATTTAAAATTTAAAAAAAAACTCATCACCCCCCAAAAGAAAAAAAAATTTAAGGGGCCCTATTGAATGAAAAAAGGCCCAAAATTTTTCCCGTTTTTTTTTTTCCGGCTTTTGGGATAAAAAGCCCCCCTTTGGGGGAAAATAAAAAAGTTTTTGGGGTTTCCTTTCCCAAAAAATTTAAACCCCCCAGTCTGGCCCGGGAAAGTCCCCCAAATATAAAAAGGGGAAATTTTTAAAAGCAATTTTGGAATAATTAAAAAAAAAGTCATGGGCCCCAAAGGGGGGAAGTAAATTTTTCCCCCACAAACCCCCTTGGGATGCCTCAGGGGCATAAAAGCCCAAAATTGACAGCCCCCAAAAACCCCCAAAAAAAATTTTGGGGCCAAAAAAACCCAAAACTTCTATTTTTTTTAAACTTAAACCCAAATTTTTGAAATCGAAAAATTTTTAAAAAAAAATTTCAATTTTTAAACCCAGTTTTCAAAAAAAACACATGAGCTCAAAAACACCTCGTCCCTCAACAAAATTTAGTCATTTCACTCCCCCCTCCCTTCTGTCTCCTCAGTCACCCATTGAAACCCCCTTTAATTTTCCCCTTGGGGAAAAAAAATAATGCCCACAAAAAACCGACCCCGTCAAAAAGAAATTTTAAAAACCCACACCCCCCAAATGACGCACACAAGTGAAAACCCCGTGTTTTTAAAAAGGGTTTCCCCCCACTTTATAAAAAATACAGGTACCCCCCCCCAAAAGCAGAATGCAAACGGCCCCAAAAACCCCATGTTTTCAACCCCTGAGTCAAAATTTTTAAAATGATTTTTTAAAAGTAAATGCATCAAAATTGAAAATTTTTTAAAGCTTTTAAACCCAAAATTTAATTTTAAAAGTGCGCCTGTTTCGGTGGGGGGGTTTTGTGTGTGTGTTTTTGTGGTGGGGGGTGGGAAACCCCCGTTTGGGGGTCCCCGAGGGTTTTTTGAGCGCAAAGATTTTAAAACCCAAAAAATTTCGTTTAAAAAAACCCTACATTAAAATTTTAAAATTTTTTTTAAAAAAAAAGCAAAAACCCAGTTTTACACACACACCCCCACCCCACACACACACACACACACCACACCCCACCCCGGAACACTTAAAAATTTTCTAGAAGTGAACAAAAAGTTCAAACTAGAACGCATTTCCCTTTTTTTTTTGGAAAATTTTTCCCCACCCCTAAAAATGGACCCCTAATTTTTTAAAAAATGGTGACCTGACCTCAAAAACCCAAAACTTTAAAGAGGAAAAACCCCTCACACGGGGGAACGTGGCCAATGTTTTTTTTCCCCGTTGCTACAGGAAAAAAAAAACCCAAAAAACCCTTTTTGGAGGGACTGAACATTTTCATGTGATTGTTTGGGCAAAAACGGCCCCAAAAATGATTTTTGGGGGAGGAGCCTGGCTTTTTGGGGGGGGAAAATTTGGGGGGGGAAAATTTATGAAAAATTTTTGGATCCAACACATAAATCTTTTTTTATTTTGGGGGGCCTTTTGAAAAATGATTTGTGAAAAAATTTTAAAAAAGGAAAAAAAAACCCGAATTTAATTTGTTTCCCCCTTTTGTAAAAAATTTTTTAATTTTTTTCCCCCCAATCTTTTTTTCTGTTCAGTGTATAGCCCCATTTGTAAACCGTTTTTTCGCTTTTTTTCTTTTTAAAAATTTTTCGGGTTTTTTGGAATTTTAAAAAAAAAAAAAACGGGAAAAAAAATTTAAAACTAACGGGTTTCCACTACAATAACTTGTTTTTAAAATTCGGGGTGAAAAATTTCCAAAATTGCCTTTTTTTTTTAAACTTTCTTTTACAAAAAATAAAAAAATGTAGCAAAAAAAAAAAAACAAAATTATCCAGACACCCCCCACTTTTTTTAAAGAAATTTTTGGGGGGGATGGATGTTGGCATTGGAAAGGGGGAAAAATTGCAGGGGGCCCCCTTTTAAAATTTTTTGACTTAAATCTTTCTTACTAACTATTCCCCCCCCCTTACTTTCCCCAGAAACTGACCTTTTTGAATACCCAAAAAAAAAAAAAAAATCAGAAAAAAAAAGGGAATAAACGGGGGACTTGTGATTTTTTTTTTAAAATGTTTAAAAAAAGGGGGAAAAAACCAAAAAAAATTAAGAAAAGAGAACTAAAAAAAGGCATTCGGGGTTTCACCCCCCCCCCCAGCTCCAACCCTAAACCCGGGGTTTTTGGGGTTTTGGGTTTTGGGCCCCGCCCCCTTACCCAGAAGGCCAATTTTAAAGTTCTCAAATAGAAAATTTTTTAAAACAAACATACAAAATTTGGGGGAAATTATTTTTTTTTAAAACACAATTTTAAAAAAAACTTTTGAGACTTTGTTTTTGGGCTTAATCCTTCTTTTTTCAAAAATCGTTTTAAATAACATCTTTTTTAAACGCATCCAAAAAACAAATGCGTCTCTATCTTTCATGTGAAAAAAAACCACTTTTCTTTAATTGCCTCAAAGTTTTTAAAAAACCCTAAATTTAAAAAATTTTTAACATAGAACCCCCCACACTTATCCCACTTTTTTTTCCCAGGGAAACCCATTTTGAAAAAGTTTTTTTTTTTTTTAACAAAGCCCCCTTTCGCCGAACATCATCTATAATAAATAGTGTGATTTCCCCTTCAAACTTTCTAAAGAAATGTTCTAAACACTCCCCCCTTTTATTGGGGGGGGTAAACAAAATATATGTCCATCGGGCCCAAAAAAACCCTTCTGGGGTTGTTTTTTTTTCCCATTTGAGTTTTGGACAGAAAATTACAATAAAAAAAATTTAAAATTTAACGAAAAACTTTTTGTAATAGGTCGGGACAAATATTTTTTTTTCCACAACCACCCTTCCCCCAAAAACCCAAAAAAAAACAAGGGGGGGTTTTTTTTCCCCCAAAATTTTTTTAAACTTTGGGCCCCCAAAAAAGTTTTTTGCTCCTTTTTTTTAAAAAAACAAATTTTTAAATTTTCCCCCAAATTTTTTTTTTAAAACCCATACTCCCTGTAAAAACTTTTCGTAAAAATAAAACCCAAAAACCCCAAAATGGTAAGTTTAAAACCCCATTTTCAGTTCTGTAAGTCTTTTCTTTTTAAAAACTAATATAAATTTTTTTTGGTTTGTTTTTTTGGGCCCTTTAAAAACCCTGGGCCTTTGTAAAAACAACCCCAGTAACTTTAATTTTGGGAAAAAATTTAAAAGTTTTGCCAGCAAAAAAAAATTTTCCCTTTCATAAAAATTGCCCACGGAGGGCCCACAACCCCCAAAATTTCCCCCCCAAAAACAAAAAAGAAAAAATTTTTAAAAAACTTTGGGGAACGGTCTAAAAAATTTTTGGCGGGGGAATGAACGGGTTTTTGGGGTAAAATTTTTTTTAAAAACCGTTCCCTTCGGGGGGAGGATGAACTGTTTGCCCCCAAAAAAAAGGGCTTTTTTTTCTTTTTTTTTCCGACTGTTGTCCCGGGCAAAAGCCTTAAAAATTTTAAAAGGGGCCATTTTTTAAATTTGGTTTTTAAAAAAACTTTTTTGGGGGTAAAAAAATTAAGGGGGTTTTTTAAAAAATTTCCCCAAATTTTTTGCCCTTTTTCCCAAAATAGGGTTTAAGTCCATTTTTTGTCAGTTTTTTCGAAAATTTTATTTTCATACCCCCCCTTTTTTAAAAATTTTCTTCAAGCCCCCGTAGTTTTTCTTTTGGGGGGAAAACCTTTTTTGCGCCAACCTTTTTTGGGCGCAAATAAAAACCCCATTTTTAGTGAACCAAAACCAAAAAAGGGAAAAACTCACCGTTTTTTTTCAAAGTCCTAAACCCCCCCAAAAAGGGTTTTTTTAAAAAATTCAAATTTTTTAACCCCCCTTCTCAGGCGTAAAAAACCCCCCCAAAACTCGGTCCCCCCGTGACTTTTTTTAAAAAAACTTTTTAATTTTTTTTCTAAAACTTTTTTAAATTAAAACTTTTTTCACTTTTTTTCCCTTTTTTAAATCTGTGATCTTTTTTTTAAAAAGATCAAAAAACCCTCCCACAAGCAAATTTTTTAAAACAAAAATTTGGGGAATAAAAAAATTTTTAAACCCCCCAAAATGAAATTTTTCCCCCTGTGGAAACTCTTAAAACAGGGGGGGGCCCTTTCCAAAACCCAATAATTTTTCATCATGCTCATTTTTTTCCAAATGTACATAAGAAAAGGGATATAAGGCAAATCGGGGGGATATTCCCCCTCAAAAGTATTTTCCCGGTGGTGCAAAAAAAATTTAAAAAGAAAAAAAAAAATTTAAAATTTAAAAAGCCTAACTTTTTACTTTTTTCAAAAATTAAAAAAAAAAAGGGACACTTTTTTTTTCAGGTTTAAATTTTTAAAAATTTTTTTAAAATTTTTTGCATTTTTAAATTTTTGGGGAGAAATTTCCAAGGGGCCCCCAAAATTGGGCTTTTTTTATTAAAAAAAAAACCCCCTTAAAAAACCAAAACAAAAAGGTTTTTAAACGGGAAAAATTTTAATTTCCTCCAAAAACAATTTTTCAAATTTTTTTTAAAATTCCCTTTTGGGGATTGATTTAAATTTTTAAACCCCATAAACGATTTTTGGGGAAAAAAATTTCAGGGTTTTTCGACCCCGGTTCCGCAGTTTTTATCAAAACATTTTCCCAAAAAACAAAGGGGTTTTTGTCTTGAGTTGTTTTTTTTTAAAAAAACTTTTTAAAAAAAAAAATTTTAAAAAATGATTGCTTTAAAATATCAAAGAAAAATATTCTTTTGGCCGCACTGGGGGGCCCTAAAAAAAACTTTTTAACCCCCCCTTTTTTTTTCTTAAAAACTCAACGGACCCCTTTTCAAGTAAATTTAAATTACCCCAAAGGGAAAACCGTTTTTAAAAACCCTCCAAAAAAAAACAAAAAACCCCCCCCAAAAAGGGGTGGGGTTTCCCCACCCATCCAAATGCATTTTTATAAAAACCCCAGTTAAATTTTGCTGTTTTTTGGGTGCATAAAGGGGGGTTTGGGGGACCCCCAAAAATGAAAAATTTTTTAAAATTTTCCCCCCAAAAACCCTTTTTGGTTTTGGGGGTCGGGTAAAGGGTTTTAAATTTTTTTTTAAACCCCTTTTTAAAAACCTTTTTTTGTCTGAACCCCAAAGCGCCCCCCCAAAAGAAAAAATTTTTAAAATTTCCTTTCAAAAAACCAAAAAAATTTAAAAAGGTTTTAAAAAAGGGGAAATCGAAACGAATTTATATTGACCCAAAGGGGGGACAAAAAAAAAAAGGGGTTGGGGATTTTTAACCCATGGTTTGGGGCCCCCCTTAAAATTAAAATTGGGGGGGGCACAGAAAGTAAACTTTATTGGAATCCCCCTTCCCCCTTTTTTTTTTCAGGAAAAACCCCTGTTAAACCTCGGGCCCCTTTAGAGCAAAGCATAAAACAGCATGGAAAATTTTTTAAAATTTTTGGATATTTAAAAAAGGAAAAACCCAAAGAAATAAAACGAAAAAACGCCCCAAAATTCGAACTTATTTTTTTTGTTTGGGGGGTTCCCCAAAAAACAAAGGGGGAATCAAAAAAAATTTTTGGGACCCTTTTTTTCTACGGTTTTTTGGGACGCAAAAAAACCAGTTTTAAAAAAAAAATTTTTAAGGATTCAATTAATTCAAAAATTTTAAATTTTTTTTCCCCAAGTATTAAAAGGTCCAAAAAAATTTTTTTGCAATCCCCCAAGAAAAAAAAGTAATTTTGGGCTGTTGGCACGGTTTTAACTTGGTCTTTATCATACTAAAAGAGAAACCCCAAAAAAAATTGGGGGCAACAAATGCCCAAAAAGTGCTCGGCCAAAAACCAACTACTTTACGCAGAGACAAAAGCCAGCAAAAACGATCCCCCCTTTTATACCAGGAAAGAGTAAATTGGGCCTTATTTAAAAATTTTTTTTTAAATAAATTTTCAAGATGATCAAGTTTTTTTTTACCCATAAATTCCCCCTGATGGGGCCTGGGGGCCGCTGCTCCCCCCCCGGGCCTTAATAGCCACCCCAACCAGTGAAACAAAATGCAAACCAAAAGGCGTTATAACATTTGGGGTTTAATGGGGACACCTTGCCTCAAAACATTGT
This sequence comes from Conus canariensis, assembly GCA_033310375.1. NCBI lineage: Eukaryota > Metazoa > Mollusca > Gastropoda > Neogastropoda > Conidae > Conus > Conus canariensis. The sequence goes on along the minus strand of CM065737.1, from coordinate 42,130,984 downwards.
TCTTATTCGTTTCTGCTAGAGTTGTGCCCCTTCAAAAAAAATTTTTTTGGGAATTTTTTTTTCCTTATTCTGCCCCTTTTGATTTTCGAAAATTGTTCCTTTAAAGGTAGACAGCACTTCAAGCCCCTTGCTGATCTCTCTTTTCAAGATCTTTTATTCGGGGGTTTATTCTTTTTTTAACACCAGGTCCTAATTGGGGGTCATAAAACCTCAACTAATTTTTTTTTTCTTTTTTTTTTTAATTTTTGCTCAACTAGTTCCCCCCTTTTTTTGCAAAATTTGTTTGTTAATTCGCCCTCTGATGTTTTTCAAAGCATGATCCAAGGGCCGTTTTTCCTATAGGTAGCGGCGGATCGTGCAAAAGTTTTTAATGCTTCGGGAAAAACGGGGTTTCTTTATTTCGTCTGCTGTTGGGTTTAAAAAATCTTTAAGGGTTTTTTTTGTTTTTGGTTTATCTTTTTGGGGTTTCTTGGTAGTGGGGTTTGAAGAAAAAGAAAACTGCCTCACTGTCCAAATCTTCGGGGTTTAAAGCAATGCCAAGGGCGTTTTTTAAATCGCTCCCAACTGACCTTTGCCAAATTGTAGTTTTTTGCTAAAAACTTTGAGGGGCCCGGGTTTTAGTTGTAAGCGGAAAAAAGGGTTGCCCTTTGGGCTCTTTTTTCCACAAAAAAAGGGTTAAACTTTTTTTTTAAAAAATCATTGGGGGTCTATAAATTCGGGGGGGTTCTTGGCCTAAACTTTGATAAAAAAATTTACCTTACTTTCTGTTAATTCCCCCGGCCGCAATGATTGTAAGGTTTGGTTTCAAAGGCGTCTTTTCTTTCCTTTGTCTTCTCCGGGATCAAAAACACCCAAAATCACTTCGCCATGTTTTTAAATTTTAAATTTTTTAAATTTGTTTTAAAAAAAAAGGGCACAAGCATAGGGCTCGATTCTTGACCCGAAATAGAAGACTAAAAAGGCCCTTTGGCGTAAGGGAAATAAACAGAATATTAATTTTCCAAAAAATCCATCAACTTTTAAATTCAGATCAAATTCTTACTTTTAAAATTTCCCCAGACCTAGGAGTTTTAAGTGATTGTCCCGGGGATCGCACGGCTTATTTTTCAAAATAAACTTGATTCACAACAGACGAAAACGGGAAAAGTAGTCCAGAATCGGGGCGGGCAATCTTTTAAGAAAATTTCTATAAAACTTGAGGGGCAAGAAATTTTTTCTTTACAAAATGCAGACATTTTTTTTTAATCTTTTTGTGATCTATGGTTTAACCCGGGGAATAAAAGGGGCCGATTTTGCGTTTAAAGGGAAAAATCGAAAAAAACAAAGGGCAAAAAAACACAGAAAAGACGCCGAAAAAGCAAAACGAACCGGTAAACAAATTTAGGGGAAAATTTTTTAATTTTTATGTTTGGAAATCGATTCCCCCAAAACCCCCTTAGATTTTTGATTTTGTTAAAAGCGCATGCGCCAAAATTTTTAAAAAGATTTTTAAAAAAAGCCCAGATTGTCATATGAACTAACTTTTAAAGAAAACAAACGGTCATTTTGATCGACAAAAACACTGATTCCAAGGGACAAACAATTTTTTGACATCTCGTAGAGTTTGGGCATTGTTGACAACCCAAACTTTTTGCAAGGCGATTGAGCAACAAAATCAGGTCCCAAAAATTTTCAAAATATTCCCAAAGAGTGAATTTAACAATTTAAAATTCCTAAAAGCAGGGGAACACAATATGGAACTTTAGTTTTGTGCTTTCAGCAAGATCCCTTAAAAAGGGATTTATTGCGTGGAAAGATTTAAGTAAAACCATTCAAAGACAAAGTGAAAAAATTTTTCAATCCTAAAAAAAAAAAGTACAATTGGGTTTTAATTGAGGGAATCCTAACCAAGTCCCACGTTTGCGGGGTTTAAAACCCTTTTCATCAAATTTTATGAAATTAAAAAAATTTTTTTGGGAGGCGGGGGTGTAAAACCAAAAGTAAAAACCCTTTTTTCCCAAAGATCTACACCTTTACATTTTTTGACTTGAAGAATAATTTTAAAAACGAAATACGGTTTTTTTGGATTTACCAAAGGCAAACAGAAGAAATCATTTTCATGGGAAATGGAGAAAAAGTTTAAAAACGTAATAAACATTCAAATTGATAAAGAAAAAGAGATTTAAAACCCCCTTAAAGTACAAATTTTTTTTTTAATATAAGAAGCCACTGAAAAAATTCCCAAAAAACAGATTTTAAAATATCCAATACTAAATTAAATTTTAAATTTAAAAAAAGCCCTGTCCCCGTTAAAAGACTTTCCCAAAAATGGGCCCCCCGAAGAGATTGCTGCTGCTTTTAGACATAAAAACTTTTAGAAAAAAAACCCCAAAAAAACACAAAAGCAACAAAAAAAAAGAAACAGGAAACCCTTTTCCAAAAAAACAGTAAAACCAAACGAAGGGTATTCTGCTGTCTTTAAAGCGTTTTCAAAGTTAATACGGAGCATCGATCACTATGCTCTATCCCGCAGGAACAATTTTAGGTCCTTAGCCCAAAAGGGGAGGGCCCCGGGGAAACTAAACCCCCTTTGGTGGTTTGTCCCTTTAAAATCTTTTGGCCCGTGTTTATTGGGGAAATGCGCCCGCAAAAAAATAAAAACTAAACTCCAAAAAAACCCACAGCCCAAAGGTTCAACCCAAAAAACAGCTAAAATTAGTTTCCCTTTAAACTGAAAAAATAAAGCACTTTCTGACTCCAACAAACACGGATGGGAAAAATTTAGTCGCCTACAGGGTATTTTTAGGACTACAAAAAAACAAAAAATTTTGATCATCAAAGAAAGCAAGGGGAACTTTTCTCCAAAAAACCAAAACCGACCAAAAAAAAAAGGAATGTTTTTAAAAAATAAAAAGAAACAATTTAAAATCGGTTTTAAACACCACATTAAAAACCCCAAAGGGGCGTTTAAACTTTTTGTTTAAAGAGGGCCAAGGCACAAAAAAAAAAAACCCTTGATAATTTAAATTCCGATTAACTTTTTTTTTTGATTTTAAAAAAATATTTTGATTAGAAAAAAAGCCCAACAAAGGATAAGATATAGAAGGTTCAGATGAATTGTTTGAAAACAAAGCCGAGGAAGAACGTTTTTCAAAAAAAGGCGGTTTAAATGGGGGGGGTTTTCCCCTTTTAAAAAGGGGAATTTTTATCCAACAAAGGTTTCAGGCAAAACGATGTACACGCACTTTCCCCCAAGTTCCAAGTAAACAAAAAATAAACCCCCAGTTAAAAATAAGGAATTTTTTTTTAATCGACTATAAAAAAATAAACGAAGAAAATCTAGAATTTTGGGTCCCCCAAAAAAAACACAGACAATTCTTTTTCAAAAAACTTAACACCTGGTTTTTCAGATCAAATTCTTTCACAGTTTTTAAAAAAAGCCTCGAACCCGCTAAAAAAAGGCTCGGTTGGTCAGAGGGCGAAGTCCTAGACATCAATTAAAAACAACTAATATGAGCCAAAATTTTAGGCAAGGCTTACATTCCACTGCCCCCAACCCTTTTTTTGCAAAGAAACAGTTCTGAACATAAAGAAAAACAGGGCGACAAATGTTTTTAGTGGTGCGTTTTTTGCAAAGGGTTCATCACGTTTTTCCAAAAAAGCAGAGAGAGTAACTAACTATTTACAGTGGGCCCAAAGATCTTAAAATTTTAAAAGGGCCTTTTAATTTCCTATGCTGTAGACAAATTTTATTTAGTTTTAAGAACCGAATCCACCAAAAACTGTTAATGGGCTACACATGGCTGAAGAAACCAACCTTCTGCCAAAAATTTGAAATGTCCCCAAAAACACCAACAATAAAGGGGAACCAACCAGGATTCCCTGTAGACTTACTCCCAATGCAAAGCCTTTTAAAGGGTTTCACTTTCAAATCTAATACGCACCAAAGAATTTGAAAATTTCCCAGTGCATACTACAAAACAAAAATAGCAAAAAGAAAATTTTTTAAAAAAATGTTTAACAAAATTCCCTCCGTTCAAGCTGCAGGGGAACAAATAAAACATTGTTTTTAAACCCCCGTTTTACTGTGATACCGAACTAAATTACGCCCCAAAGGGGGTTTAAAAATTTTGTTTTAAGAACTGGAAACTGTTTGGGAAACTAATTTCCCATGTTTTTTTTTTCAGACTTTTGAATCACACATTGTTCCTTTTTTAAGGACCAAACCCCCCAGAAAAAATTTCCCAAAACATTTTTAATTTAGTAATCATCATTTCTTTATTTGCCCTTTAAAACATTGTTAAAGGGCGGGTGGCGCCCAAACCCAAACCAAATTAACCCGGGGGACCAAATGCTGCAAAAAAAATTCTTAAAAAAGCCCTGCAGCAATTTCGTAAAAGCCTTTTCTAATAATCTAAACTTACTGAAAACAAAAAGACGGGCCCGAAGAAACCAAAAAACATAAGACTCAGGCCCCCTCACGTTTTGGGTTTGTGGGGCGGCCCCTTGGGTTTCCACCGCAGAAAAAACCAACAGAAAGAGACCATGATCCATTAGTGGAAAATTTTTTGAGGAGCAGCAATAACAAATGCAAAACTTCAACTAAAATTTGAAACCCAAAAACAAGGCGCTGCCTATATTCTTTCACAAAAATTTCGAGGGGACACCCACCTTATAAAACCCCCGCAGTAACCAGCGACTTCAGGGGGGTCCCTGCAATTTCACAGTCCCAAAAAGTACATGTGTTTTTACTTTAAAAAATGTCTTTCTAAAGACACAAAGCAAAAACATTTAAAGGGGTTTATTAAAAGTCCCCGGCTATTTTCCCCTTAAAATCCTTCCCAATAACCCGAAGAAAATTTTGACCCCAAATTTTTGTTAGAAAGGGGGGGTTTACCCTTAAAGAAAATAAAATGAAAAAGTTGGCAAAAGGTTTTTAAAGAAGATACACTTCCGCCTAAAGGGCGTTCTTTTTTAGTCCAAGGAAAGGACAACATGATTCCCGAAACCCGCATGCCAAGATTTCCCTGAAGAAGTTTTTGAGGTAAAAAAGATGGGAGACAAACATGATTTTCCAAATTTTAAAGGCGGATACCCCTTTTTGGCGGCGTCTTTGAAAAAAAAAAAAAGAAAACCGCATGAAACATTACAGCCTGGATCCCGCGCATTATAATTTTGCGCCTGGGGGTTACTGGGAAGCTTTCTTAAAATTTACTGGGGTACAAATTTTATTTTTTGTCTGACCTGCCAATGCTTCAATTATTGAAAAAAGGATTGCGTGGGGGAAACATATGGGGTCGCACCTTACTGGGAAAGCAAACAACAAATACTTGGGCGACTATGATCCCAAAAGGGGAAAAAAAAGGCTAACTACTCATTTATTTTAAAGCGAACAAACGAAAGGAAGGGCAAAAGGCGCAATCCCCCTTTCCAATTAAAGCAACTTTAAAAAAGTACACCGGACTCAAAGACCTTCAAAAGTTTTTTTAAAAAGGGTACCCACCTTAAAAAAGCGATCGGAAAAAAAGGGCTCAATTTTAGAAGTTGATTTTGAAAAATCCCATGAACTTTATGATTACCATAAAGACTATCCATTAGCGGGAGAAAGTCCCAAAAGTGTCAAAGACAAACCGCCTAAAAAATTTTGCCTAATCCCTTCCCTGAAAAAAAAAAATTATGCCGTCATTACAGACTTCCCAATTTTATTTAAAAACATGGTTTAAAAAATTAACAGCAGTTCATCTATAATGAATTTGAATCAAGAAAAATTTTATGGGAAAACCCTACCTAAAGAAGAACACTGATCCAGAACAAAAACCCCGATTCAACAGAAAAAGAAAATTTTTTAAGTTGATGAAAAACAGCTGTTTTGGGAAAGACTATTGGGAAAAACCGCACAAGCGTAAAGATGTTAGATTGGGTCAACCCAAAAAAAACCCTTGCAAAATTAAATTTTACTTCAAAACCAAATTTTTCAGGGCTTCCAAAAAAAATTTTATGATCAGCTTTTTGGCATAAAAGATGGAAAAAAAAAAAAAAGTCAAATTGGGGTAAGCCCGTTTTTTTTGGGTTTACTGTTTTAGAACTTTTCGAAGCTTTTGTGTTAAATTTTTTTACGACTACTTTAAAACCCCGTTTTATCCAGAGTCCAGAAATTCCCTTTCACAGAAACAGAAACCTTTTGTAAAAACATCCCTACTTTAAGATTTTTACAAAGACATGGAATTAAAAAGCAAAAAAAAACAGCAGGAAAGGAAAAACCCCCATCAAAAATTTCCCCCAAAGATTTGCCTTTAAAAGGGATTCAGTTAAATTAAAAAGAAAATTTTTTTGGGGAAAATTAAGGATGAATTATCGGTGGATGATCAAGGAGTTTGTTTTTTTGAGGGTTTTAAAAAGTACAAATCTTTCAAGCCAAAAAAAATTTTAAAAAAGCAAAGGGAAAATCTCGTAGGTTGTTCAGTCAAACATAACCCAAGAAAAACTTTTAAAAAAAAACATTGTTTTCCCAAAAAGACTTTACCCCATGACAACGAAAAATACGATCTAATCTAAAATGAGATCAACACACGTTTTTAACAAAGAAGTTTCCCCCAGATAGAAACCCCAAAAACAAAACCTGTGTTTGTTAATTTCCCGAGTTTTCAAATGCAATCGGGCATTGGAAATGTAAAAAAACAAATGTGCTTATAATTTTTTAGGCAATCGCACGTTCCAAATTAAAATCCCTAAACTAATTTTAGCAAAATTTAAAAATTAAATTTTTTAATTTCAAAATTTCTTTAAATTTTTTTTTTTTCATTTCGCAAAAATTTAAGTTCCCATAACCCCCTAAAAATCAAAATAAAAACTTGAGGTTTTAAAACGGGTTTTCCCGGCCTTTTTTTTCCCAGCCAAGGGTTGGGCAAACTTCTCAAATACTTCTTTAATGAAAACCCGGGTACTCAAATAAATCTTTCATTAATTTTAAAGACTTTTCCTTTGCCCTTTTTCTGCCAATTTTCCCCTTTTAGCTTCCATTTTTAAACCCAAATGTAATTTGCGTAGATTAAAAAAAATTTTGTTAAGCTTAACATAACAACACCCAAAAACAACCAAAAATTTTTTTTTCATACTGCTAAAAGGGGCTCGAATTTTTTTAATAAATTCCCCAAACAAAATTTGAGGTTTTTTTTCTACATGGCAAAAAACCCAAACTTCTTTAAAAATTATCTAAACAAGATTAAATCAAATAATTTTTCAAATTTTTTCTAAGGACTCTTCCTTTACCAAACTTGCTTCCAGTGCCCTTTTACGTAAGGATTTTTCCTTTTCCATTCTTGCCGCCCATTTTTAATTTTAAATTAAAAAAAAAATTAAAACGACTGTTCTTTGGGGGGATTAAACGCATTTTTTCCCTTTACCAAAAATCTTTGAGGGCCGGCCGTTTTGTTGGTTTTAGTATTTTTTCGTAAAAAAAAACCCCAGGCGGTTTATTTTCACAATTTTTTTTATCTCATATGGATCAACACTCCAAACTGGATCTGTTGCCCCGAAAGCATTTTCCCCCCTGGCCCCCCTTTCCCCCCCCAATAAAGGTACCAAAATTTCAAACCAAATGGTAAAATTTGCTTGATTAAGGCTCCCTTAACAACATTTTTTTGTTTGTTTTTCTGATTGCCCTTTTACTTTTTTTTAAAACCTTTTAAAATTTTTCATTATTCTTTCGCCAAAACTGAGGGGAGTCTTCTAACCCAAATTTTTGTGGGTTTGGGGAAAATTTTCATCACTCTCTGTGAAAACTGGTAGAGAAAATTTTTTCAGATAAAATGTTTGTTTAAAAAATTTTTTAACCAAAACCCCTTTTATCTGTGAACACCCGGGAAACCCTTTTAATAAAACTCTATTTTTTAACAATAATTGAATTTAAATTGAAACCTTTTAAAATTTTTTTCCATCATCGACCCTTTAATCATGCAGGATAAGTTTAAAAGGGCCCCGTTTATATAAAAGTTGTAAAGCGACAGCAACAGCAGAAGCACTCTTTTTTGTTTAAAGGTTTTTTCCCCAACTTGTATTTTTGAAGCTAAGCCAAAAGAAATGTAAGGGGGTACTTAAATCTTTTTCCCTCTAATCGTATCATGGGGGAAATTAGAAGGGCCATTTGATGGGGGGTCGTTTGGGTTATATTCCCAAAGTTGGTCTCCCGTATTTGTTTAGGCCTGGAATAAATTTTTCCCAAAACGCTTGTTTAGAAACCATTTCCTTTGGGTGTTTGTTCACGGGCTCCCCGCGCTTGGCTTAGCCCTTTTTTAATTGCTGTTATTCCCCTTCCAATATCCTTTTGGCGAAAAAAAATCTTTTTCATTTTTAATCAGCCCCAAAAATTTGTTCAACAAAATTTTTTCACAGCGGTCATGCCCAAAAGGGAATAAACAATTTTCTTTGGGATCTTTGTTTTTCGAGGGTTTATAGTTTAACGCAAAAATTTTTTTGGACGCAAAGTTTCAATTGTTTGCCCTTTAAATAAAAATTTTTCTTTTAAATTTTTTGGTCAACATCTTTAAAAAGGGGTTTAAACTGCATGCCCTTTTTGTTTTTAAATCTGGTCGTTAAAAAAAAATCTAACTGCCCCATTCTTTTGCTTTTCATAGGGGTTTTTGGGGCAGCGGCTATTTTTGCTCCAAAAACTCTTTTTTTGGGCCCCTTTTTTTTTCCCCAAACGGTTTTTTTGTAAATTTTTCTAAAAACCCTAATTACTTCCCCCGAAAACAAGCGCAATTTAAACCAAAAGCGCCCCAATCAAACAATACGAGTGAAGCCATTTTATAAATGAAATTTTTTTAATTTTTCTATTGATACTGTCCCGGGAAATTTTTCCCCCTTTTCTTAACTAGAAAAAACTTTCGAAACAAATGAAGCGTAATAACGCAAAAACAACTTTTCTGAGTCTTCAAAGCCTAAATTTCCCAAAATCTGCTGGTTTTAAATTTTTAACAATTTTTACCAAGCCTCGTGTATCCTACACTTTGGGCCTTTCCCAAAAACAGCAAGAAAGGTAAACAAGGTTTTTTTTAAAAGTTTTTTCCCGGGGCTCATTTTTTTAAAAAAAAAAAAAATATTTATTCATTAATAAAACATGAACTGCGTATGGGTTTACTTCCCGAACTTACAAATAAACAAATTTTATGACCCAAGGGAAAAAAAGCGCCCCAAAAAAAAAGGCGTATTTTTTAGCACATGTGGAAAAAAAAAACAGTACCTTTTAAAAGAATTCCGCATAAACCAAATTTAAAAAAATTTCGCCCCAAGACATTGTAAATTACCCCAACAGGGATGAAGCGCAAAATGGGGGCAAGAAGGGAAAAAATGTTGGGCAAACGGGTTCCCTTTGTTTGTACACTAAAAAAAGTTAGAAAAAATTTTCCCCAAATTTATTCTGAACAAGAAATTTTTTGTAAGAATTTTAAAACAGGATTTCCCGTTTTTAAAAAAATCAAAATTAGGGGTCCTTTTTAAGGGTGTGATCTAAATTAAAAGATTTGGGGAAAAAATTGTTAAAACCCATTAAAACAAGGGGTTAAAATTTCTTTTTAAACATATAGAAATTTTTTTCCCTTAAATTTCCGACCAGAAAAACAGCAAAAAACATTGATGGAGAAAGTGACCCCAAAAAAAACCCCTCATCCCCGGGCGGTTGCAGCCGGGAAAAAAAAATTTGCCGAGTGGAACAAACAAAAAAATTAATGTTTCAATCAAAAAAAAATAACTCATAAAAGAAAACATAACAACCCCCCAACCGGCCCCAAAAGTTGTTTCCCCTGCAGCTGGGAAATACACAAGGAAAATTTAAAGGGCCCGCAACACCAAAGTCGTCATGGATTTTTGGATTAAAAAAAAGTTGGGAAATTTTTTGGGGTCATTGCTGTTGGTGGGGGTGGGTTTTTACGTTTTTTAAAACAAATAAAAAAGAAAAAGCAAAAACCAAAGCACCCAAAAAATCACCGCCCCAAAAACAAAATTTTGAACAAAAAAAAAAACAAGGGAAACCCCCAACAACAAAAGGGTCAATTTTTACCATTTCAAAGGGAAAAATTTTCAAGAACTTTAAAAAATAATTAAAAAGGACTTGAATAAAAAACTTAAAAACGACTGGGTGACGACTTGAAAAAAAATTTAAAAAAAACTTAAAAGGGCACTGAAAAAGAACTTAAAAAAAGACTTGAAAAGAACTTAATGACACTTATGACGACTTGGGTTTTGAACTTTAAAAAGTAACTTTTAATAAGAAAATTGTTAAGAACTTGAAAAAAAACTTGAAAAACTTAATTAAAAAAAAATTTTTAAAAAACCTTAAATAAAAACTTATGGGGGGGGGGGGGGGGGGGGGGGCCCACTTTGGAAAAAGAACCTAGAACGCCTTTAAAGAAAGTTTTTTTTTTACAATTAATTTTTTCATTCTTTTTCCCCGGGGGGACAAAAAATCCCTTCCCCCTTTATGAATATCAAAGGGCAGACATGTCCCGGCCACGGGCCCTTTCTCAACTGCACAATAGCCGAGACGAAGCCCCGCACTGGTTTTCCGGGGTTTGTGTCAAATTACACATAAGGGGGCCCCGGGCCCCCCCCACGTAAACGGCATTTTAAAATTTAGGGCGGCGTCGTTCCAGGGCAGGCGTTAGACGCCTTGTTAAAAAATTTAGGGGGCCCAAATTTTCCCAAACATATCAAAACATGTTTTTTACCTTCCCCCAATCACAAGACTAATAGAATCAGCTGATTTGTAAAAGTGACGACATTTCCGCCCAGCACTTTTGTTTTTAGCCAAATAAACCCACTGTCTTGTTCCCTTTGCGGGTGTGCAGTGCAAAGGGCGTGTTTTTTAGTTTAAAAAAGGTTGTTTTTGTCCAAGACCGTAACTCTTTTGAAATAAGAAAGAACCCTTTTTGAATCACAAACCGTTCCCTCCAAAAATTGCCCAGATTACTCCCCAAAACAAAAATTTGGGGAAAAATTTGGGTTTATATTAAAAAACCACCTTTCCCAAACCCTAAACTGAGGGTGATAACTCGATTTCGAGGACCCTTCACCCGGACGGGTTTCAAATTTTAAAAATCCCCAAACTGTCGGAGCTGGGGGTGCAGGGAAAACCTACCTTTCCCCGCTGTTTGGGGTGGGGCGGTACTAATTTTTTTTAAAACCAGAAAACTTGAGAAAAAAGTGGCAAATTGGGGGCTGGGTTAAATAATCCTTTTAAACGGCCACATTTTACGCTGTGTAAACCCCACAACCCACCCCCATTCAGATAGCTTTCAATAGCCCCCGTCATTCCTCACAATAGAAAAAAATCCCAATGGTTTTACAAATAGCCCCCTAAAATAAAGGGATGGTTAACCAAGTCCCCATTGTTTTTTTTGTTTACCCTTTTTAATGGTCCCATGACAGGAAAATAAAAACAGATAATCCTACACATTATTTGTTGTTAAAATGTTTAAATATTAAAGGGAAATATAAAATAGGGGGAAATTTTTGGGTAAAACCGGCGGAGCAAACAGCGAAACCGGCTTCAGCCCGGGTTTTAGCTGGCGGAGGGGGGTGAGCAAAAATGCCTATTTTTTAGTTCTCAAACAAAGTTAAATTTTTCTTTTTATTTGGGTAAAACAGTTTTGAATGACAAAAGGGAAAAAGAATTTTGTTTGGGGATGTAAAAATAGGGGGGTGGAAAACCCATTTTGAAAAAAAATTTTTTTTTTCATTAACTGGTTTTTTTGCCCTCAAAAATTTTTCCAAATGTTTTCAACCCAAACAATTCTTTTCATTTACATTGTAACGGTGGTTTTAGTGTTTTTTTTCACCAAAGCAAGGTTGACGGAGTAGACAATTGGAAAAGGGGATTTGTAGTGTTTTTCTTTCACCAAAGCAAAAATTGACGGGGAAAAACCCGAAAAACCCTTGTTGGCCCGCAAGGGCCCAAAATTGAGCCCGGTGACTTTGGGGTTTAAAAGCTCTGCTAACGAGCATTCAGCTTGCAAAGGGCCCCCGTTTCCATTTCGGCCCCCCGCAGTCAAAATTTGTTTTGGGAGGACTATTTTGTTACAAGGGAGTTTTTTGGAAAATGCGGTTTCCCTTTTAAAAAGAGTTAAAATCAGTTTTTTTTTAACCAGGGTTTCCCCTTGGGTTTTACCCACTTTTTTTAGTTTCACGGTTTGTAAAATTACTAGAGTATTATTTAATGGGATTTTTTGCCCTTTTTTTCAAGAACATTTTTGTATTTTTTCACAAACATGATTTTGCAATGGGGGGTTTAAATTTGAGTCAAAGTTCTTTTGGGTATGAACAATAGTCTGAAAAATTAAAAAAATTATTCTATACTTGATGATTCTGACTGGCTTGTTTTTGCTATGAGTAATTTGTTACCACAACCACCATCCAACCAACCCTTAAACCACATATCACTCCCCCAGTACCCCACCCTCCTCCCTCCAGATTATCATGTGACATAACAAGAAAAGTGTGTTGTGTTAGGAATACGACCAAAGTGTTGATTGGCGGTGGTGCAGTGTACGCCACAGTGCAGCAGGGGGGGTGGAGCACAGACACCACGCAGGGGTCCAAATTCTGAACACTGTCCGCACTACTGTGCCCCGACGGCTTCAGAATACATCGCCAAGGGAATAATAATTGTAATGTTGCTGCAGTGGTGTTGATCCCAAGATAAAATTACCACATTAAGGTTAATGCCAGGAGAAAGAGTGAATTTGTCATTTTCCCAACAAAATAAAATGCCAAGGGAATGAGGAATTGTAGCATTGCTGCTGTGATGTTGATCCCACAGTAAAATCACCACAGTAGGTTAATGCCAAAATAAAAAGTGAATCCTTATTGTCCTGACAATGTTAATGCCAAGGGAAAGAGTGAATTCAAAGTGATCTTAGCAAGTTAATGACAAGGAAAAGTATACAGTGTGTAGTATGACATTTTTGAAACACTTTTGTTTTTCAAAACAGATTTTAATTTTTTGTTAATTAACTGTTGAATTATTACATGATGAAATACCAAATCCTACTGCAGTTGCCACAGCAGTGCCAAGACTGGTGTAGCCATCATGGGGTTTTCCCCACGTTTCCCATGCCCACAAATAGAAAGGATGTATAACTGTGGATCAACACAGCTGGGAAATAAATTGTCCCCCCATAAAGAAACCTGATGACTTGGTGTCTGGGAACTGAAGCTGTGCTCATAATGACCAAGGGACCCAGCTAGCAGAGCGAAAGACGAAGGAAAGCATGGCTGGGGTAGACAGGCAGAGGGCTGGCAGGCCCGGGGATTTGGGTTTAGGCAGGGAGATGTGGGGGCAAATGATGTGGGGGTTTAAATTCAGTCATCTGCCAGAAATGCTTTGCTTGCTAGATGATCCAACTTTGATGAAGAAGGAACGCATGCTTGGCTTATTGGATACGGACCAGCTGTGTTGGTGTGGTTTGGAATGAATGTACAAAAAAGGGAAACAGTATCTTCACTGATTTCCTGCTCCTGCGCACTATAAAGGGAAAAAATGGTTTGCCCCCATGTAAAAAAAGGATGACTGGGTGGGTTAGGAAAACCAGTACTGTCAGGTGAACTGTGGGTGTGGTGGTTTATCTATTTCAGTACTGTCAGGTGAACTGTGGGGGTGTGGGGTTTATACATAATCTGTCAGTAAAACTGGGGGGTGTGGTGGTTTATCTACTACGTACTGTCGGGGTAAACTTGAGGTGTGGGGTTTACGCTACAGTCTGTCGGGTGAACTGTGAGGGTGGTGGTTTATTACTCAGAACTGTCGATGAACTGTGAGTTTTTTTTGGGTTTTATCTGCCAGTACTGTCAGATAACTGTGAGTTTTGTTGGTTTTTTAATACAGTGCTGTCAGGAAACGTGGGGTGGGGGTTTTATCTACTACAGTCTGTCAGATGAACGGGAGTTTTGTTGGTTTACTATACATTTCCGTCAGGTGAACTGTGGGTGGGGTTTTCTACACATACTGTCAATGAACGGGGGGTGTGGTTTTTATTACTCAGTACTGTCAAAAAACTGGAGTTTTGTTGGTTTATCTACTCAGTACGTAGGTGATTTTGGAGGTGTGGTGGTTTATCAAATTTTCGTGCTGCAGGAGAATGGAGGTGTGGGGGGTTTATCACTACAGTACTGTCAGATGAACTGTGGGTTTTTTTGGTTTATCAAATACAGTCAGTAAAGCACGGGGTTTTGGGGGTTTCATCCTTCAAAGAAAGGAAACCAACTTTTGTTAAAGAAAATTAATTAAAATTTTCATTAAATCAGCAAAATTCGCTTAAAAACCTTCCAAAACAGAAATTTTGTTTTTTTCAATGGTCTTTCGTTCCAGTTTCATTTCCATGCTGTCCCGTTCCATCGCTGATACACAAATTCCAGGCATGAGGTCCGGAGGGGTATGTCCACCACCAGCAAAAAAAGGGCCCCGGCCCGGGTGGCATAGGGGGATACATTGTGGCCCCTCTCTGGCATGGTGCCCCGAAGGCAGTGAACAGCTCGTTGACGTTGTCAGGGTGTGCATTTGTCCCCACACTCGTCTGCCCGCCTTTCCCAATTTTCTCTGGGGGTTGAGATCTGGTGACATTGAGGCCAAAGGGAAACTTGGTTTTTGTTGTTGGGGGGTTTGCATTTTTGTTGCACAGTTTGAGGCCGGGCTTTGTCCTGTTGGAACAGCATGAAAGGCCCGGCCATAGGGCGGGGACATGGGCTGGAGAATTTCGCCACATCCCCGCGGGCGTTCACATCCCTTGGGGACTTGCACCAAGGACTCCTGTCAGGTAGTGGATCCCCCCCCCAACAATGCGCCTCCACCACCATGGGCAGGGCCTCATCCACTATTTTGGTCAAGAACTTGCCATGTCTGCGAACCCCCTCCTCTGCTAAAAAACCAGCCCTTTTCCCGGTTTCCGAGGGTCCAAAACGATGCTGGTTGCCCACTGAGTGTTCCCACAATGACACGTATGGGGACAGGTCCTTGCAGGTTGCTGCCCAGAGCCCAGCAAAAGCAGGCGTTCCGAACAGTCTGGCAGATTTTTGCCCTCCGGGAAATTTGCTGGGTGTTTGGGGGCTACTGAAAGGGATTTTGAGGGGTGACGGTTTTAGGGGTTTTGAGTGGGTTTGTACCCAAAAGGTCTTCCAGGCGTGGTCGGTCCCCGGGAGCCGCTGAGCATGGACTCAGAACCCTGCTGAGGTTTGCCTGGTCCGTTGAAGTGTGGGTGACTTCAGGCTGACTTTCCCCAGCTTCCCAAACCCCCCAGTGTGTTTTCATTTTTCTTGTGATGAGTCGGGCATCTTTGTTTTTTGTTGACGGACTGGTTTTCCTCAGAAGACCACGTGTGGGGGGTTTTTTGCTTCCTTTGAGATTCATTTCCCCAAAAACGTGCATGAAATAGCTTCACTCAGGCGCAAAGCTGACAAAAAAGAAAAATTTTTGGTGGCCATTTTTTGGACATGCAAGCTGACTGGCGCTAAAGGTTGAGACACGTGAAGCACGACGAAAATAAACATTTTCCTGGTTTGGTTATTCCTCCCCTGCTTTGACCCACAGTAAGATATTAAAAATTGGGTTTCTTTTTTGGACATGTATGTCCACACAATTGGGGTTGCCCCTTGGTGAATGTCCCCCTTTGGATGTGGGCAGTGCTGGTGATTTGTCATTGAAGTCACCTGGTGGTGGTCTTTTCCGCCATCTCCTTCCTTTTTGTTTCTATGGCAGATTGCGTCAGTTGGGGGGCTTTGGATTTAGCGGCTGATTGCTTGAACATTCGAGGAGAGCTGCTGTGGGGCCTTTTTTAAACATTTCCTGAGGGCACCGGGGTTTTGATAACCTCCCGTGGACTGCTGACATTGGGAGGGGCGGACAGCCTGGGGTTTGAGTGGGAAGGGGGGGTGGAGTGACGTGTGAAAACAATGCCACAGACTCGGGGAAGACAGTGAACATGGTGCACACAAAGAAAAAAAAAAATGAAGAAAAACCAACCTTGCATGATTTGGTGAAAAAAAAGCCCGTTGTCTGGTGAGGAAAAGGAAAAATATTACTGATGCATGATTTGAGGTGATGAGACTTAAAATAGAAAGTAGGGGATTATGGGGTTTACGTAAAAAGCATTTTATCACAAAACATGGAACCAGTGGGAATGTGTTACATTATTTTAGGGGAGGGGATAGAAAAAATTTTTCAGTGATTTTTTAATTTTAAAAAAATGCCAATGAATTTAACTTAAATACAATAAAAACCCCCCTTTTTGGTTGACCGGACTTGATCTGTTTCAGGATTTTTTATATTTCAGGTTGTTTTGGGCCATGAAAAGAATTAAAAAAACGATGACAGAAAACCTTGTGAAGCATGACACGTTTTTCTGTTTCAGTATTGTGTGATTTTTTTTCGTTTTATGTGGCCAGGAAGTCATGACTATGTAAGATGGGAAGTCATCTGTCTTGTAAAAATCTAATTTGTTTAGTGTTGATGGGGGATATTTTTGATTGATGTAACTGATGAAATAAAGAGCATGAGGACAGAAAGTGTCTGTTGTATGAATCTTCAGTTTTTTCAGGATGTGTGTTTTTTTTGATTGATGTAACTTATGAAAAAAAGAAAAACCGTAGGACAGCAATCTCGGCTTTTGGTGACACAGACCGGTGTAAAATGTATGTTGCCCTTGGGTGCTTTCAGATTCCATCCATCAGGAGGTTTTAACAATTCGGTGGTTTCCCTGTGGAAAAAAGGTAAGGCAGTAGCTGACACAGTGAAAAGGGCAGAGGTCAGATCTTTGGGCTTTTTGACACCTGGTGTGTGTGTGCGTGTGGTGTAAGTACATGTACATTGTGTACAGGAGTACGCTTTTGTCAGCACATTGATATGTTGATGTAGATTAAGTATGTGTGCCCCGAGGGGCTATTTTCAGCACATGGTGTGCGTGCAGTTGTGTTTTTGGCAGGGTACAGCTATTTCGCATCATTTTTTATATTGATGTATTTGTACGTGTCTGGTTATGCAGGGTACAGTGTCTCAGCATCATTGTATAGGTTTTTAAAACAGTAATTAAAGTGTGTGGTGAGGGTTGGTGTGTGTGTGTTGTTGGGGGTGTGGTAGGGTGACAGCGCTTTCAGTATCAGATATATGTTTGGGGTGTGTGTGTGTTGTGTTGGTGTGGGTTTTGTGTGTGTGTGTGTGCAGGGGTGACGCCCCTTTAGCTCATTGTTTTTGTTTGTGTGGTTTGGGGTCTGTGTGTCTGTGTGTGTGTTGTGTGGGTTTTGGGAGGAGTACACCACTTTTTTACATTGTATGTGTTTGTGTGTGTGGTTGGTGTGTGTTGTGTGGTGTGTGTTGTGGTGTGTGCAAAAGTGACAGTCACTTTCAGCATCTTTTTTATATGTTGGTGTGTGTGTGTGTGTGTGTGTTGTGGTGTGTGGTGTGTGTGTGTGCAAGGTGACAGCCACTTTTGCACATTGTATTTTGGGGTGGTGTGTGTGTGTGTGCGTGCGTGCTGGTGCTGCGACGTGCAGGCGGCCGGCGGGGGTGCAGGAGTGACGGCCCTTCCGCATCTGGTGTGTGGTGGTGGTATGTGGTGTGTGTGTGGTGTGGTGTGTGTGTGTGTGTGGTTGTGTGTGTGTAGGAGTGACAGCCCTTTTTAGCACCCTTTACAGTAATGTTAACGCTCACACTGGTTATTTAAAAGTGTGTGTGTGTGTGCTGGGGGACAGCACTTTACCATTGTATATTTGATATGTGTGTGTTTTGGGGTGTGGTGTGTGGTGGTGTGTGTGTGTGGTGTTTTGTGGAGGAGTGAGGCCCCTTTCAGCACCATTTTTATTGTTGATGTGTGTGTGTGTTTTTTTGGTGTGTGTGTGTGCGGCAGGGGTGACGGCACTTTTGCCCCATTGTATATGTTGAGTGTGTGGTGTGTGTGCAGGGGTGACAGCCACTTTCAGCACCCTTGTATAGTTATGTGTGTGGTGTGTGTGCGGGGTCAGCCCCCTTTCAGCACCATTGTACAGTTAAGTGTGTGTGTGTGTGTTGTGTGTGTTGTGTGTGTGTCGTGCAGGGTGACGGCCATTTACACCAGTATTGTTGAGTTGTGTGTGTATGGCAGGGGGGTGGCCCTTTTAGCACCATTGTATTGTTTTATTGTGTTGTGTGGTGTGTGTGTGTGTGTGGCAGGGGTGACGGCCACTTTCAGCACCATTGTATATGTTGTGTTTTGTGTGTGTGTGCAGGGTGCGGCCATTTCAGCACCATTTTTATTGTTGATGTTGTTGTGTGTGTGTGGGGGTGCGGCCCCTTTCCACCCTTGTATTTTGATTGTGTGTGTTTTGTGTTTTGTGTGTGTGTTGTGTGTGTGTGTGTGTGAGGGGTGCGGGCCCCTTTTAGCACCCTTTTATTGTTGATGATTTTGTGTGTGTGGCAGGGGTGCGCCATTTCAGCACCATTGTATATGTTGTGGTGGTGGTGTGTGTGTGCAGGGGTGACGGGCCAATTTAGCACGATTGTTTATGTTTGGGGTGTTGTGTGTGCGGGGGGCGGCCATTTTGCACCTTGTTATTGAGTGTGTGTGGTTTGTGCAGGGGTGACTGCCACTTCCGGGGACCATTGTATATGTTGATGTGTGTGTGGTTTGCAGGGGTGCGGCCACTTTCAGCACCATTTGTGATGCCCAGAAAAACGGGGGGAAAGCAGTGGAAAACCCGAAGATTGACCAACAAGTGACAGGGGAGTGCAGCACCCCACAACAAACCGCGGCAGCAGAACACTGCAGTGGGTGCCACCCTCCCACAAAGATGAATTGTCCCTCAGTCTGTGCACCCTTAGACATACACAAAAAGTTGACTTGTGTTTTGGTTCAGACTGGTTTCTGTTTGTGTTAGTTTCAAAAAAGCATCAGTGTTGATTCTGCATAATGTTTTTAGTGAGAGGCTGCCCATTGCAGCATGTTGGGCAGGCAGCCTCAACATGAGGGGGTGTTGGGAGGGGGGGGGGTGGGGGAAAAGAAGAAAGAGGGAAAGAAAGCCAAAGAACTTGCTTTGCCGAGATGATGGTGGAAGCCTTGCGGGTGGGGCTTGTTTGGACAGCATTACACAGCAAAAAGACTCCCCCGGGCGTGTCCCCGCAGTTTCCATGGGAACCCCTGCTTCTGTCACACAGGGTCTTTTGTTTGTGCTGTGTAGTTCAGGGAAAGTGTGTGGTGTTTCACCCCTGTCACCACAGAGGCCCCCGTCATGCAGCATTTTTTGTCAATATTGTCACCTTGTTAGGTCATTGTATGTAGATGAACACTACTGAAAGGACGTCAACAAATTTTCAACAATGCACCTGATTTGTTGTTAGAACCCGTTCTTCGCGACCATGTCTTTTAGGCGAAGTGAATGTGCAGATTTTTTTCTGTTTATAGACAATGAGTTTCAGTGTCTTCCAGAAGAACACAATAACTTAAAGTTTGAACACATCAAAAACTTTTTTCCCCAGAAGAAATGTAGGAAACGTGGATAATATTATTTTTCCCCCTTGCTGATGTGGAAATGGTTTGTTTTTGTGTTGGGGGGTGGGAAAATGATGTAGAAGGTTGTGTGCTAAAATGTGGGCATTGTGGGGGGGGGAAAAAAATTGGGTGTGAATGTTACGTTTGAAATTTTGAAAAGAATAAAATTTTTTTGTGATGAAAAGGTTGATGCTTTGCGTCTTGGCTGTTTCCCGTTTGTGGTGTTCTGTAATGGTTGGCTGTCTTGGGTTTTTATCATTGTAGTTTCTGTGTGGTGGTTGTTCATCTTTGTTTGTGTGGCGTAATGGTTGGCTGTCTTTGGGTGTTTACCTTTTTTGTGTGTTCTGTAATGGTTTGGGTGTCTTGCTGTTTATCCTTATTTTTAGGTTGCCACTCTTGGCTATC
>CM065737.1:42045263-42110995 GCA_033310375.1 Conus canariensis | reverse complement strand
CAGTGTTAATAAAGCAGCCTCCGCCATCCAACTGAACACCAAAACATGCCAGGCTGGCAAGGTTGCATAGCCAGTCACTATATCAGGGCAGAAAGAGTTGAGCGCTATGTTCTGTGAACTGACTTCATTGAAACGATGTTAGTTTCACTTCTTATAATCTATATACTCTAAAAGTTATTAGTTCCAGTCATCGACAATATTCAGTCTTTCATATCTGACTTTTCATTTCATGGTAACAACTTTTGGGTGTAGATTTTTTCGTTAGTCAGAATTAGGTAAAAATGTCTAGCACTGTAGCAGTCCAGATTTTAATCAGTGGAAAGTTACGGATATATTGAAGAAAGAACATTGAAATGGAACTAACTTGGTGAGAGGTTGATCTGGAGAACCACAAGCTTACTTCATTTTTTTCCTGACGCACATATAGTAACATGTCGCATGATTTTGACATGTTTAACATGACGCATTGTGAAAGGATAATACAAAATATGTAGAGTTCCATTGTCTTTTGCTCAAGTTTGTGTCTTCAGTGCTGAAGAGAGTGTAAGATTTGCTGGATTGAAACATAAACAAAAATGATAATGGGTTGTGTGTGTGTGCGTGTGTGTGTGTACGTGTGTGTGCGTGTATGTGTGTGTGTGTGTGTGTGGTGTGTGTGTGTGTGTGTGTGCATGTGTGTTTGTGTGTGTGCGTGCGTGTGAATGTGTGTGTGTGTGTGTGTGTGTGTGTGTGTGTGTGTGTGTGTGTGTGTGTGTTGCACTGTGTAGGTGCAACAGTTCTGTTTGAAGTGGATGCCACCGACCTGCACAATCATCCTGACATCAACTTTTATTATTTTGATCGAATCATCTTCAACTTTCCCCTGGCCGATCGACACAATATAAAGAAAAACAGAGAGCTTCTGTCAGACTTCTTCAGCAGGTCAGTTATGGACGGAAGACTTAAGAAGATGTAGCGTTAAAATAAGTTCACCTTGTGTCCACTGTAGCATACAAACTTCATGTGGCAAAGTGGCTTGGATTAAAGAATGTTTTGTTGACCATTATTTCAGATTTTTTTGTTTTAATTATTTTTCTGTATTACTTTAAAGCTAGAATTTTTTTCTCAAAAGATCAAACATGTCTGCTTCTATGATTTTTCTGTAGTTTCTTTGCTAATGTATATTGAATTACGGATCAAGTTTTTATGTTACTGAAAACTATGATTTTCAGTATGATCATAAAGAATTTTCATTGTCTTATACGGTTTAACCCAGTACAGACAGTGTACGTCATATGTTGTAAATCAGTACAGTACAAGCAGATGTACACCAGTATAGGTAGCATATTCAGTGTGTATGTGTGCTCGCACATGTATTTGTGTGTATGTGATTGTGTCTGCATGTATGTTTCACTGTATATGTTTGTTGAGTACACACTTTACTGGTATTGTGTCTGTACATACTCTACTTATGGAAGTTGGGTTTGTTTTTTTTATCAGCATTCAGAATGTTCATTACTGTTTGTGGGGGTGGTGTGGTTTTGGAGTTTGTGACCTGGAAAGTGTGGATGTACACACTGTATGTACACAGGCTGTAATGTGTGCTGTATGTTTCTTGCAGTGTGAAAAACACATACACACTCTATATACACAGGCTGTAATGTGTGCTGTATGTTTCTTGCAGTGTGAAAAACACACACACACTGTATGTACACAAGCAGTAATGTGTGCTGTATGTTTTTTTCAGTGTGAAAAACATCCTAGATGTCGAGAAAGGTCAGGTCATGGTCACTCTCTGCAAAGGTCAAGGGGGCACACCGGCTGATCAGCCAATGAGATCATGGCAAGACAGCTGGCAGGTGGTTTCCATGGCAGCCAATGCCGGCCTCATACTGACACAGATCCATCCTTTCCGAGTGGAGGAATTTGCTCGCTACAAGAGTGTGGGATTCAGGTGGGTTGGCTGTGTGTGGGTGTTGGGGAAAGTTGGGTGAGGCAGGAGGTGGATCAGGGCCAGTGTCCCACAGGTGTTGGAGATGACTGACTGACTTCCAGGTTTGTGAACACAGCTCACAAAATGTATCGGTGCTTTGAGGATGGGTTGATTACCTACGCTGTCTGCAGCCCAGCCACTTCAGACACTTTACATCTTTTGGTCCTTCAGTTTTCCAAGGCTTAGTTTTCCAAGCTCCCAGTTCTTGAAAGGCCGTAACTTTTCAAATCTTGGTTTACAAACCATGCTCTTTGTTGTCTAGCTGTTGCAGTGGTTTGAACTCTTTGGATCGTTCAGTTGATTCACTCTTTTTGTCCTTCAGTTGAGTAACAATGTTTTGCAGGTTGGCATTTTCAGGGGTTTAGCTGTTTAGCTCCTCAGTTTGTGCACTATGTTTTTTTTTTTTTTTAATTTTATTTCATCTGCCCTAGAGGTTTAACTCTTTCAGTTGTGTATAGATTAACCATGTTCTTTGTGGTTCATCCACTGTAGAGATTTATTTGTTGAAGTTGTGAGTAGGTTAACCATGCTATTTCTGATTCAGCTGCCATCAGAGGTTTAACTCTTTCAGTTGAGAGTAGATTGACTGATTCATGTTCTTTTTGATTCAACAGCCTCAGCACTTGACTCTTTCAGTGGTGAGTACATTAACCAATCTGTACACTTTCTGATTCACCCATCTTAGAAGTTTTAACCATTTCAGTTGTGAGTAGATTAACCAGTGCATCTTTTTGGTTTAGTCAAATCAGATGTTTAACTCTTTCAGTTGTGAGTTGATAAACCATGTTCTTTCTGGTTCATCTGTCCTACAGGTTTAACTCTGTTCATCACCTGTTGATTAACCCTTAGGCCGCTGACGTCGCCATTTGGCGACAACGTGTGTCACCGCCGATGTCGCCATTTGGCAACCAACTAAGGTGACCTAACTCCCGATACTTTCACTCTTGAACTTGACAAGATAGAAAACCAGCGATAACTGTGATAGTTCCGGTATTCACTGACGCATGCCTCACAGCCATTAGCTTCGTCAGAGCGGTGTTCAGTTAAGTGTTTTTATCCATTTCTGTTGATAAGTTTTTCATTCACTATGATGTCACAACCAAGCACTTCAGGCACTCGGTCTTGCCGTACATTTACTACAAATCAGGTGCTGGAAATGTTGAGTAAACGGTCAGTTGATGCTGATTTGGATCAAGCACACCCAGATGGTGACATGGATACATTATCGGACAGCGAAAGGTCAACCGAGTCAGAACTTAACATGGCTGACCCAGTTGCACGCATGGTAAGCAGAAGGGGGTGAGGCTGGCTGGCGCACTGTGGTCTCGCGTGGTGTTGGCTCATCGCCAACACGCACTAACACTGATAGTAGAGTGAGTGAGATGACTGAAAGTGCAGGCCTAACGGTCGGGACGAACACGGAGGGCCCAGACACAAGTGACTGCGAGCACAGCTGGGGTACATAGGCGTCAAGGTCGAAGGGGGCGTGGCAGAGTGACACAGGGCAGAGGTGTGCACCAACAGCAAACGAGGCCAGCCACAGAAACGTTTGACTGGGACAATATCTCCCCCGGTTCCAGAGGCCAACAGGCAAATGAATGACTTTGTTTTCATAAAGTTATTGCTTTCAAAAGTGAGAATGAAAGATGTGTGTGTTTGTGTGTGAGTGTTTGTGCGTGTGCGTGTGGTGTGTGTTCTTTTTTTCTTTCTTTCATGTGTGTATCAGTGGGGCATAAGTTCTGTGTGTGTGTGTGTGTGTGTGTGTGTGTGTGTGTGTGTGTGTGTGTGTGTGTGTGTGCGCTATTCCCTTTTGGTGTAAGATGTGTGTGTGTGTGTGTGTGCTGCGTGCGTGCGTGTGTGTTGTGTTGTGTTGTAGTGTGTGTGTTTGTGTGTGTGTGTGTGTGTGAAGAGAGAGAGAGAGAGAGAGAGAGAGAGAGAGAGAGAAAGAGTGTTTGATGCGTGTGTGTGTGTGTTTTCCCTTGTTCTTTCATGTGTGTACCAGTGGGGCATAAGTTTGTGTGTGTGTGTGTGTATGCTATTCCTCTTTGTGTAAGAAGTGTGGTGTGTGTGTGTGAGTGTGTTGTGTTGTGGTATGTGTGTGTGTGTGTGTGTGTGTGTGTGTGTTGTGTGTGTGTGTGTGTGTGTGTGTGTGTGATTGCATTTCTGCATCACAGCACAGACAGTAGAAATAGTGTCATTTGTAGTTGTAGAATTCTTTTTTTTTTCATTCTGTCTGAAAACTGAACCCTGGACACACTCACAAACTTGATACTTGCCTGTCTATTGTGCACTGCCATCACCAGTTTTCTGATTTGGAGTATATGGTTTTGAGGCCGTATTTTTCATTCTTCTGATGGATATTACATACTTTCTGGTCTTCAATTGGTGAGAGGAGTATTTTTCCTTCCTTGTTCAGAGTTTGTTGGCATGCTTACTTCTTTTTCATGTTGAGATGAAAGATAACATTCAAAATTTTATTTTGCTTTTTTTTTTTTACTTGAAATTACTAAAAAATTTGAAATTGTTCTTGACTTACCATTACTAATATAGTATAACATTACAAAAATACACTCTTTCTCCTCCATTTGAAAAAAAAAAAGAAGAAAAGTGATGTTCTAGTTCCTGAGATATCTGCGTTTCACACATGCTGGTATGAAATTATAGTTTTTTTCAAAAAATGGTTGGCGATGGGCATTCATGCAAAACAGAACGTCTGGCGGTGAAAGGGTTAACCATGTTCTTTCTGGTTCATCTGTTCTACAGGTTTAACTCTGTTCATCACCTGTTGATTAACCATGTTCTTTCTGATTCATCTGTCCTACAGGTTTAACTCTGTTCATCACCTATTGATTAACCATGTTCTTTCTGATTCATCTGTCCTACAGGTTTAACTCTGTTCATCGCCAGTTGACTGATCATGTTCTTTCTGGTTCATCTGTCCGACAGGTTTAACTCTAGTTGCAAAGCGAGAGGACTGCAGGCGGAAATCTAAACAAATCTTAAATAAATGTTAGCGAACCGCCCAGAGAACGTGGACAAACGAGTCACAAGACGTGTTTCGTCTTGTGACTCGTT
Source organism: Conus canariensis (assembly GCA_033310375.1). Lineage (NCBI taxonomy): Eukaryota > Metazoa > Mollusca > Gastropoda > Neogastropoda > Conidae > Conus > Conus canariensis. Next base: position 42,105,948 of record CM065737.1, on the reverse strand, counting down.
TGTCACGTTCTCTGGCGGTTCGCTAACATTTATTTAAGGTTTAACTCTGTTCATCGCCAGTTGATTGACCATGTTCTTACTGGTTCATCTGTCCGACAGGTTTAACTCTGTTCATCGCCAGTTGATTGACATGTTCTTCTGGTTCATCTGTCCGACAGGTTTAACTCTGTTCATCGCCAGTTGATTGACCATGTTCTTTCTGGTTCATCTGTCCGACAGGTTTAACTCTGTTCATCGCCAGTTGATTGACCATGTTCTTTCTGGTTCATCTGTCCGACAGGTTTAACTCTGTTCATCGCCAGTTGATTGACCATGTTCTTTCTGATTCACCCATGTTAGAGGTTGGACTCTCTTGGTCATTAGTTGATTGACCTTGTTTCCAGTTCAGAAATTGCGACTTTAACTCTTTTATCCTTTAAAGATGCGATGTCAGCAACCTGCCCCAAAAATTCTGAACTACAATACTAGTGTTGTGTAATTGGATTGAACTGGAAAATTCATGTTCACAGTCATGTCTGTTTCACTTATCTCTTAGTCTATGACAGTTCAAAACCTTGCAACGGTGAAAGGTTTCATGTAGCGAAGTATTTTTAAAATACAGCCAAAAGCTACTGAAAGAAAATGAAAGGATCAAAGTTTGCTGGTGTTATGCTCCAGAAGTGATAATGAAAAGACATTTGTTAAAAATAAAAGGATAAAAGTTTGCTGGTGTTATGCTCCAGAAGTGATAATGAAAAGACATCTGTTTCTGTTCTAATTGAAATGGGAAAACCATGTTTGCTGGATAAAGGGGCAGGCTGTATTTCACAAGCTTTCTGTCTGGTCCTGAGATCGCATTGCTAGGGGGAAGCTCTTGAAATGAAACTGCCGCTTTGAAAGGTAACATTTTGTGTGTGTGTGTGTGTGTGGTTCTAGGGCAGATTCAGAATCAGTCTAAATTCTCAAACCTTTTCTGACTTTTAATGCTTAGTTCAGCCATGTTTGAAGGTATGATTTTCGGGTATTCTGTGCACACATTTAGCAAAAACAGGACAAATACAATGAACTTAAAAAAATTGCTCCTCTCAAAAATCAAGAGAAGAAATTGTTGAGTGGTGATTGCTTTTGCAGAGTGTAACTGTGGTATTTTCTTGATATGCTGAGTTGAATGGTTAGACCAGTGAACGAACAATGACCTCGCAGTTCCCTTCACACGATCTTGCCATATTGAGTCTGCCACTTCCACATGTCAATATTACAGGCACCAGTGGGGCTACAGCTGAGAAACAACCTCTCTTTTCCTCCCTCTCCCTGTCTCCTCACCTGGGAGAACAGAAATGTACCCCCCCCCCCCCCCCCCCCCCCCCCCGAGAACAGAAATGTACCCCCCCCCCCCCCAAGGCCAGTCAGCCAGGCATTAAAGAAACGTCTGTCATGGAAAATTGTGTGCTCATTAAAACGGATGTGAGACCCACTGAAGTTTTGCCCATTTGGGCAAATTTAACATTGCCTGCCACTGCAGATTCTCTTGAGAATTTGTGGAAAAGTGCACGGATGGCAGTAAGAGGGTAAACAGGTGTGAACGATGAACTCATGATGTCAGGCATGAGATGACAGACTGATGAAGTCTTATTTCAGGACACATGAAAGTGACTGTTGTGTAGTGTTCCACATTTCAGGGCAAAAGCGTCAACAGAGATAGCATCCTGACCCATGTGTTTGCTGTTTTGCACTGTTCCAGATTTCAGGACAAAAGTTTCCAGAAGGACAGTACCATGAAGCATGTGTTTGGTGTATTGTATTGTTCTAGATTTCAGGACAAAAGTTTCCATAAGGACAGTATAATGACACATGTGTTTGATATATTGTATTGTTCAGGTTTCAGGACAAAAATGTCCAAAGGACAGTACCATGACACATGTGTTTCGTGTATTGTATTGTTCCAGATTTCAGGACAAAAGTTTCCATAAGGACAGAATCATGACACATGTGTTTGGTGTAGTATATTGTTCCAGATTTCAGGACAAGAGTTTCCATAAGGACAGAATCATGACACATGTGTCTGCTGTATTGTACTGTTCCAGATTTCAGGACAGAAGTTTCCATATAAGGACAGTTCCATGAAACATTTGTCTGCTGTATTGTACTGTTCCAGATTTCAGGACAAAAGTTTCCACACAGACAGCGCCCTGACACATGTGTTTGAAGTGGCACCAGTTGTCACAGTGCCGGCTGTCAGCTGTGCTCGCTGTGTGATGTCACAGGGTGACCAGCAGTTTGTCGTGCCACCCTATGTCCGGAGAAAACATGACAGGTAACCCTGAAGGTTGTCCCTGTGGTTTGTCATTTAGTTGAAAGAAAGACTCACATTGCATGGAATGTGCAGGTGTCAAGAGACAAATAGGATTTCTGGTATGTGTGTCAGTGTTGCAGAGTTTAGGTCTGGATCAACACCCTTCAGGTCAATTGACCGGTCACCTGAACAATTAGAGGTCATTTACACATTTACTTGGTCACTATGAATTCCCTGCTGCAAAAATCTCCAACGCTTTTTTTTAACAAAAATGTCTGACATACTGGATCCGTATCGTCTGGTACTGGATCCGTATCATACTGGATCCGTATCATCCATATAGTCAGAATCTCACCATTTGTTATTAAATATTTTCATCGTAGATGACAGTTGTTTTTTTTTAGTGTAACTGTTTGTGTCTGATATATTTGTAAAATTTCATTGAAAAAATGCTAGTTATTCAAGAGATATATCCACTGAAGAAACTGTGTGGCTATTGAAAAGACCCACACAGTCTGATAAAGGTGAACTGAGGGGTTTGATGGAGGGTCTTGCTATATATCTGGCTGATAGCACAGAGCAGGAGACGGGAGGGGGAGGGACTCTTGCAGATTGTATTGGATAGCAAAAAAGGGGCTACTGTATCACTGTATTACAGTGCAGGTGTTGTGTTGCTGGTCATTGTGGGTAGTATGCAGGTATTATATTGCTGGTCTTTGTATGGTATGGGTGTTGTGTTGCAGATTGTTTTTAGTACAGTGCAGGGGTTGTGTGGCTGGTCGTTTTTTTAAATTGTGAAAGTATTGTGTTGTTATTAGTTATTGTTAGTACAGTACAGGTGTTATGTTGATTTTCGTTGGTTGGATGCAGTATTGCTGGTGTTTGTATGGTACGGGTATTGTGTTGCTGATTGTTATTGGTAGGATGCAGGTGCTGTGTGGCTGGTCTTTATATGGTAAGAGTGGTGTGTTGCTGGTCTTTATATGGTAAGGGTATTTATTGTGTTGCTGATTGTTGTTGGTAGGATGCAGGTGTTGTGTGGCTGGTCTTTATATGGTAAGGGTGTTCTGTTGCGGGTATTTATTGTGTTGTTGATTGTTGTTGGTATGATGCAGGTGTTGTGTGGCTGGTCTTTATATGGTAAGGGTATTGTGTTGCTGATTGTTGTTGGTAGGATGCAGGTGTTGTGTTGCCAGTCTTTATATGGTAAGGGTATTGTGTTGCTGATTGTTGTTGGTAGGATGCAGGTGTTGTGTTGCCAGTCTTTATATGGTAAGGGTATTGTGTTGCTGATTGTTGTTGGTAGGATGCAGGTGTTGTGTTGCCAGTCTTTATATGGTAAGGGTATTGTGTTGCTGATTGTTGTTTCCAGTTGTGTGGCTGGTTGTTGTGTGTAGGGTGTATGTTTTGTGCTGCCGGCAATGACAGAAGCCACATTTTGTTGGTGATGAATTGTAGGGAAATGAAGATATTGCTGGTTTTGTGTGTTGGGAATGGGAGCCTGAAGAATGATCGCCAACATGTGTGGCCCTGATCAGAAGTGGGTGTTGTGTGATGAATGATCAGAAGTGGGTGTTGTGTGATGAATGATCAGAAGTGGGTGTTGTGTGATGAATGATCAGAAGTGGGTGTTGTGTGATGAATGATCAGAAGTGGGTGTTGTGTGATGAATGATCAGAAGTGAGTGTTGTGTGATGAATGATCAGAAGTGGGTGTTGTGTGATGAATGATCAGAAGTGGGTGTTGTGTGATGAATGATCAGAAGTGGGTGTTGTGCGATGAATGATCAGAAGTGGGTGTTGTGTGATGAATGATCAGAAGTGGGTGTTGTGTGATGAATGATCAGAAACAGGTGTGGCCCTGATCAGAAGTGGGTGTTGTGTGACACTGTGCAGATGGAGTCTCCTGGACAAGGAAGGTCACCCTGTCTGCACCCTTCTCCACCACCTGGCCTCCCACCTCTCCCACAGTCTTCCCTCCCTCACCCATCTTCCCACCAACTGCCCCCTCCTGCCCAAGATTCTTCCAGACCACGTCTCTTGCCTCAGTGCCACGCCCTGCCACCTGGAGGAGGTTGACCCTGGCTTGGACCTTGATGACGGCCAAATGGACGATACTGTCATGACAGCAGGAGCTGACGGCGATGAGAAGAGCCAGACAGACGGCGGCGCCACCTTAGGACAGCCTGGGGTGGGGCACAGGGAGCATCAGGCCACCTGCAGCAAGGAGCGGAAGGAGCTGGAGAACCGACAGAAACTTGAGGCTAGACCTGGGGCGACTCCTGACCCCTGCATGATGGCCACTGAGGGAAAGCCGAGGGCTGAGTGCGCCCTGTCCAACCCCCCTTTCCAGCATGGGGTGGACAGGGATGGGGCTGGGGAGGACTTGGTTCCTGCAGGTCAGGGCCCGGGGATGAGGGACAGCAGTGGGCTGACCTTTGCCCCATTGAACTCCCCAGTGTTTGTCCTGCACACTCTCCCCCAGCCTGACCCACCACCAGCAGATCACGACCTCTCTTCAGGGTCACCTGCAGGTCTGGACGGCCTCTCCGAGAGCCAGTGCCAGCTGATGGATGCAGGTGACAGCCAGACTGGAGAGAGCATGGAGACGGAGGAAGGGAAGTGTGAAGCGTCAGGAGATGTTGTAGAGGCCAAAAAGTCCAGGATGGATACAGACTGTCCACCAAGGTTGGTGACTCCGCAGGTGAACAGCTTGTTTCACTTGCGTTGTTCCATGTTGGAGAACCTGGACCAGCTGGTAGACCACATGAAAGCTCAGTCCTACAAAGCTGTCTTTACCTCAGGTATTGTCTATTGCCGATGTCCCATCCGCCCCTCTGAAATGGCAGCCAGACACGAGGTCCTGGTGCTCGCCAACTCAGAGGACAGTGGAGACGTGTTGAAGGACCAGGTTACTACTGCCCTGAAGGCAGTGATGGACAAAGACACTGCAGCTCGCCTTTCTGCCACCAGCATGACCAAGACTGTCAGCATTGCAGGGAAAGGCTCTCTGGACATTAACCTGGCCTTCACCTTGCAGACGAAGGGAGTGAACAGGTGTGCCACATTGGGGCACATCTTCACCTGGGACGCTGAGGGACCTCCAGGTTGTGGGCAGGGGTTAGACGCAACCTGCCAGCGTTGGTTGGGAGCCGTGCTGTACCTGGACACCATTCTTCTCCATGCCTGTGTCTGCCTGATGTTCGCCTCCTCTGGTCGGAAGATAAGCGATTCCTGGGGCAGTTCACACAGGGGGCCAACCCGCTGGCTGCCTTCTCCAGTTTCCAGCCGTTCAGCCTGTACCCTGTGCGCTTTGTGCATGACCTCAGCTTCTGGGAGAACCCACGGCGGGTCTTTGAGGAGGAGGAGTTTCTGGATGTGGTGCGTGAGATTGCTGACGATGTTGTCACCTGCGTCACTCTGGTCGACCGCTTCGACCATGCTGACAGTGGCAAGACTAGTCGGTGTTACCGCTTGGTGTTTCAGTCACATGACCATGCTTTGTCTTATATCACTTCCTGGAGACTGCAAAGTGTTCTGCGGCTGAAGGTTGCTCAGCAGTTAGGGGTCACTTTGAGATGAAACAGCGTCCACATCAACCTCCGGTGTTGAGTTCGGAGATTGTAATCCACAAGCACAGACTTCTATGATAGTCTTTTCTAGCCAGCTTCAAACACTTTAAACAAGTAGCTTGATGTAATCCTTTATGCCTGAATACCTTGTTAACAGGTGTGGTCACAAGCTGACCTGGAGCATGTGGAACAATTGACTTGATGTAAACCTTTTTGCCGGAGGCCCGTTGACTGAGTATAGTAGTCATTTTGATGTTCTGAGGAGACATAGCACAGATCCTAGAAGTGAAAGGCCACTTGGATCTGCAATACTTATAGTGTAGTGATAAGACCAGGTTCAGTGACGACCTTGACACTGTGAAAATATGCCTTGATGATGATGGTGATGAGTTATAGGGTGCACATATCCATGAAAATCATGCTCATTGTTCATACACACACACACACACACACACACACACACACACACACACACACACACACACACACACACACTGACTGACTGACAAACCATTTACTGTCAGATTAACATAGTGTTGTACTGACAAACAAACACACACACACACACACCACACACACACACACACACACACACACACACACAAGGCAATAACTTGTCTAAAGGTTATTCCAAGAGAGTTGAAAAGTACTTCTTAAGTTCTTTCAGCCCATGGCCAACACAGCCAGCAGCAGTCAAACTAAAGAGTGGAAAGATTGTTTTTTTAATGACTAGGCCAGACAGCAGTTTTGTTACAGAAGAAATGAGTCCTGGAATAAGCAAGTGTGGACATTGGCTAGTACTGTTGGCCTTCAACCAGCACAACATGTCAGTAATCAGTTGTTACCTTTTTGGCTGTTGATGTGTACCATCAGGGTAAATGTGTAGTTAGTGTTCTCCATGATTTCTTTGTAAAGGAAAAATTAAGAAATGACAACACCAAATGTTGTTAGGGATTATTTTGAGTTTTAAAGGAAGAAAGTATTTCGTACCATCAGGGTAAATGTGTAGTTAAGTGTTCTCCATGATTTCTTTGTAAAGGAAAAATTAAGAAATGACAACACAAAATGTTGTTAGGGATTATTTTGAGTTTTAAAGGAAGAAAGTATTTCAATAAAACAATTCATATGCATTTTTATGCTCTGCCACAAGTCAGAGTTTGATTACCTTTTTTTTTTTTTTTTGGATGGTTCCAAGTGTTCCTAAAGAGAACATCAGAATGTTCCAGGAAAAAATTCTGCATTATTGTTAAAAAAGTTAAGAGGGTTTGGCACCTCTGTAGAAGAGAGAGGGGCTTGTGTAAATGGTCTGAGACCGAGATGAGGTCCCAGAAGCCTCTGGGGACTTCTGTATACTGGAAATAATCCTGGGAAGAAGCTTCACCTGGCTGCCAGTTAGTAACACAAGTGGCTGATTGATAACCATGCTGGGAGCTGGCATTGTCGAAAACAGTAGGGGTGTTTTCAGCTCTGTTCAGACTAATGTTTTACTTGATTGGTTACTATTAACTAATGGACTAAGCCATCCAGCTTTGGAGAACAGCTTGCCACAACTAGTCTGCCCAAGTGGGCTTGGGCTCAGGAGTATGGTGATCAATATGTGCCAAAAGAACGGAAATGTAAGTGGGTATCAGACCGAAGCATGGTCCTGCAGGACTCAATAGCGGTGAAATTCATTCAAACCAAGCCAGCAAACAGCCTCTGACTTTCATTCAGGTTGAATGGTAAAGCATATGATGCCAAATATAGTTCATATCTCTGCTGATGTTTGTTTGTTTGTTTTTTCTTGTTTTCTTTTTCTTTCAATTTGAAATAATTTGCTTTTACATAGCAGTGTTTTGCTGAAAAGGTTAAGTTTAGAATAATTCAAGTATCTTTTGTTGAAGAAGAGTTACTTTATGAATAAAACTTCAGTGAAAAAGGTGCTGTCTTTGTATGTATTTATATGTGTGTCTGTGTTCATACATTGATTTCTGAATGGTTGTCCTCTGCCATCTTTTTCCACTGATCATTCTTAGTCATTGACTACACAGAATCTGTCTGTAACGTCCCATGTTCAGTACATCACCCTCCACTGTAACATCTCATGTTCAATACATCACCCTCCACTGTAACTTCCCATGTCCAATACATCACCTTCTACCGTAACATTCTATGTCCAATACATCACCCTCCACTGTAACTTCCCATGTCCAATACATCACCTTCTGTAACATTCTATGTCCAATACATCACCTTCTACTGTAACATTCTATGTCCAATATATCACCCTCTTCTGTAACATCGTATGTTCAATACATCACCTTCCACTGTAACATCCCATGTCCAATTCATCACCTACTGTAACATTCCATGTCCAATACATCACCTTCTACTTTAACATCCCATGTCCAGTACATCACCTTCTGCTGTAACATCCCATGTATAATACATCACCCTCCATTGTAACATCCCATGTATAATACATCACCCTCCACTGTAACATCCCAAGTACAATACATCACCTTCCACTGTAACATCCCATGGCTAATACATCACCTTGTACTGTAACATCCCATACCAATACATAGTACCTCACCTTCTACTGTAAATCCCATATATAATACATCACTCTCCACTGTAACATCCCATGTTTCAAACATCACCTTCGACTGTAACATCCCATGTATAGTATGTCACCCTCTACTGTAACATCACTGTCCACTGTAACATCACATGTCCAATACATCGCCCACCACTGAAACATCCCATTGTAATACACCACATTGCACTGTAACATCCCATGTGTAATACATCACTGTCTACTGTATAACATCCATTGTATAATACATAACTTGTACTGTAACATACTGTGTATAATACATCACCCACTGTAACATCCCACAAATAATACATCACCCTTCACTGTAACATCCTGTGTATAATACGCCACTCTCCACTGTAACATCCCATGTTAAATACATCACCCTCCACTGTAACATCCCATGTATAATGCATCACCCACCATTGTAACATCCCATTAATACACTCCACTGTAACGTCACATGTATAATACATCACCCTCCACTGAAACATCCTGTGTTCAATACACCACCCTGCACTGTAACATACCATGTTCAATACATCGCCTTCCACTGTAACATCCCATGCATGATACATCACCCTCGACTGTAACATCCCATGTATAATCCATCACCCTCCACTGTTACATCCTATGTTCAGTACATCACTGTCAACTGTAACATCCCATCGATAATACATCCTCCTCCACTGTTACATCCCATGTGTAATACATCGTCTTCCACTGTTACATCCCATGTGTATTACATCACCCTCCACTGTAACATCCCATTCAAAATTGATCACCCTCCACTGTATCATCCCATGTTCAATACATCACCCTCCACTGTAACTTCCCATGTCCAATACATCACCACCTACTGTAACATTCCATGTCCAATACATCACCCTCCACTGTAACTTCCCATGTCCAATGCATCACCTTCTACTGTAACATTCCATGTCCAATACATCACCCTCCTCTGTAACATTCTATGTTCAATACATCACCTTCCACTGTAACATCCCATGTCCAATTCATCACCTGTAACATTCCATGTTCAATACATCACCTACTGTAACATCCCATGTCCCATTCATCATCTTCTACTGTAACACCCATGTTCAATACATCACCTTCTACTGTAACATCATATGTCCAATACAGCGCCCTCCACTGTAATATCCCATGTATAATATGTCACCCTCCACTGTAACATCCCATGTTCAATACATCACCTTCCACTGCAACATCCTATGTCCAATACATTGCCCTCGACTGTAACATCCCATGTTTAATATAACACCTTGCACTGTCACATTCCAAGTATAATTATCACCTTGCACTGTAACATCCCATGTATAAAACATCACCCTCCACTGTAACATCCCATTAATAATACATACCCTCCACTGTAACTTTCAATAGACAATACATCACCCTCCACTGTAACATCCCATGTTCAATACATTACCCTCCACTGTAACATCACATGTCCAATACATCCCCTTCCACTGTAACATCCCATGTATAATACGTCACCTTGCACTGTAACATCCCAACTATAATATATCGCTTTGCACTGTAACATCCCATGTATAATACACCATCCTCCATTGTAACATCACATTAATAATATATCACCCTCCACTATAACATCCAATAGATAATACATCACTCTCCTCTGTAACATTCCATGTCAAATACATCACACCCTCCACTATAACATCCCATGTATAATACACCGCCATCACCGTAACATTCCACGTATAATACACCGCCATCCACCGTAACATCCCATGGAAAATACATCACTCTCCACTGTAACATCCAATGTATAATATATCACCCTCCACTGTAACATCTAATGTTCAGTACATCACCTTCCACTGTAACATCCCATGTCCAATACATCACCCTCCTCAACATCCCAAATCCAATACATCACCCTCCACTGTAACATCCCATGCTTAATATGTCACCCTCCACTGTAACATCCCATGTATAATACATCACCCTCCAGTGTAACATCACCCTCCACTGTAATATCCAATGCAAATATGTCGCCCTCCACTCTAACAGCCCATGTATAATACATCCTCCTCCACTGTAACATCCCTTGTATAATACATCACCCTCCTCAATAACATCCCAAACCTAATACATCCTCCTCCACTGTAACATCTCATGCGTGATGTGTCACAGTCGACTGTAACATCCCATGTATAATACATCACCCTCCATTGTAACATCCCATGTATGTTATATCACTCTCCACTGCAACATCTCATGTAGAATACATCACCTTGCACTGTAACATCCCATGTATAATACATTATCCTCCACTGTAATATCCCATCAATAATACACTCGCCACTGTGTATTCCATGTATAATACAGCACCCTCCATTCTAACATACCATGTTCAATACATCACCTGCCACTATAACTTTCCATGTATAATACATCAACCTCCACCGTATAACATTGTATAATACATCACCCTCCACTGTAACATTCCATTATAATACATCACCCTCCACTGTAACATTCCATGTATAATACACCACCCTCCACTGTAACATCCCATTATAATACATCACCCTCCACTGTAACATCCCATTATAATACATCACCCTCCACTGTAACATTCCATTATAATACATCACCCTCCACTGTAACATTCCATGTATAATACATCACCCTCCACTGTAACATTCCATGTATAATACATCACCCTCCACTGTAACATTCCATGTACAATACACCACCCTCCACTGTAACATTCCATGTATAATACATCACCCTCCACTGTAACATTCCATTATAATACATCACCCTCCACTGTAACATTCCATGTACAATACACCACCCTCCACTTGACATCCCATTATAATACATCACCCTCCACTGTAACATCCCATTATAATACATCACCCTCCACTGTAACATTCCATTATAATACACCACCCTCCACTGTAACATTCCATGTATAATACATCACCCTCCACTGTAACATTCCATGTACAATACATCACCCTCCACTGTAACATTCCAATATAATACATCACCCTCCACTGTAACATCCTATTATTTGTTGTCGTCAGGCAGCCTGAGGCTGACCAATAGGTCAAGGCTTGTTTCTTCAATATATGTTGTGTTCATTTTGTGGCTCAACATTTTTGTTTCCTTCGTTTTCGGTTCTGTTGTGCGCTTCACAAAGAAAGCATCTCAATGGCAAGAGACGATGCTCCACCTACACACCGACCCCCCCCCCCCCCCCCCCCCCCCCTTCCCTTCCCAAGGTCAGAGTTCGGGGCTACAGCAAATGTTGGGGGGGAGTTTTGAACGTGAAAAAGATCATTTTATCCAGGAATTCAGGGGTCAGCAAATTAGTTCAATGCCATATGTCAGCAAAAATAGCAGAATGATGTATGACTTGACGAATTCCTAGTGTTTGTACGCCATCGATCGGGCACTAAAACTGATGGCAAACTAATCAATGACAGTACGGGTAAAGCAAACATCCTGGCTGAGCAGTTCAAGTCTGTATTTACCAAGTCCTCACCGCCTCAAAACGCTTCTCTCTACCAGTATCCCGCAATTAAGGATCTCCACATTGGAGAAAATGGTGTAGAAAAGCTGCTACAGAGTATAAACCCAGCAAAAGCAGCAGGCCCTGACAACATACACAGCCGAGTTCTTAAAGAATGTTCAACACACCTGCAGGCAGAAGGACTGACCCATATTTTCCAGAAGTCAGTCAACACAGGAACCCTACCAGATGACTGGCTCACAGCAAATGTGGCACCAATCTTTAAGAAAGGGGACAAACACCTGGCAGAGAATTACAGACCTGTCTCACTCACACCAGTCACGAGCAAGTTCTTGGAGCATATTATCTGCAGTCACCTGATGGAGCACCTAGAAAAACACAAGATACTCACCAACCTAAACCACAGGTTTCGTAGAGGATTCACATGTGAGACGCAGCTGGTCACTACACTACATGATCTGTGTCAGAACTTTGAGAAGAATGTTCAGACCGACATAGCCATCCTAGATATTTCAAAGGCCTTTGAAAAGGTTCCACATTCGGAGGTCTTGGAGAAGCTGGGAAGTTACGGCATCAGTGGTTCACCACTTTCCTCACCCAGCAGAGTATGAAGGTGGTGGTAGATGGAAAGTCCTCTGAGCAAGTGATAGTAGACTCTGGTGTTCCCCAAGGTACAGTACTTGGCCCCCTACTATTCTTATGCCACATTAACGATCTACCTGCCTCCGTTTCATCTCCTCAAGTCAGGCTCTTTGCAGACGACTGCCTTCTGTATCGAGAAATTAAGACCCAGGCAGACCACATCGCCTTGCAAGATGACCTGAAAAAACTAGAAACCTGGGCTAAAGAATGGGGCATGAGTTTCAATGCCAAGAAATGTTACATCATGAGTGTTCGACACAGATCACCTTTCTTCTACCAACTGGACAACCACATCCTACAGCAAGTGGACTCTTGCCCCTATCTTGGAGTTGAAATAAGTGAAAACCTGTCTTGGTCTGCTCACATAGACAAGATCGCCAAGAAGGCAAACGCCAGCCTGGGCATGCTTCGTGGGAGCCTACGCTTTTGTTCTGAAGCCTGCCACAAAACAGCATAGGTCTCTCTTGTCAAGTCCCTTCTAGAGTACAGCTCCACTGTCTCGGACCCATATACGCAAAGCGAATGGACAGGATAGAAGGCATCCAGCGCAGAGCAGCCAGATACATCAAGCGAGATTACCTTTCCCGAAACTCAGGCTGTGTCACAGCTATGCTACAGGATATTGGCTTCCCTTCACTGCAGGAAAGAAGACGACAACACTGGCTCACCTTCTTATTTAAGATCATCAAAGGACATCTTCCTGGCATAGAGTTGGATAAATACCTGACAGCTGTCCGAAACAAAAGACTTATAAGACCTACAAGAGCGGAAAATCAAGAAAGGAGAAACATAGTGGAGCAATACGCAAGGAACCACCGGCGCTGCTTTAACATCCAGCATGCTGCAACACTAGTCTTCAAAAACAGCTTTTCCCCACGAACCTTCAGGGAATGGAACAACCTAGACAACAATGTTGTTTCCGCAGGGACTGTGGAGGAATTCAAGAACTTCCTCCAACAGCCCCCCAAAGAGAAGTAAACAAATACCTCCCGACTCCGCCCCCCCCCCCTCACTCTTCCTCCTCTATCCCCCTCCCTTCCCTTTTCCCCTCTTCCATGACTGCTGCAGAGGCTTGGCATCATGTCAGTGCACGTTGAACGTGCGCAGGCTGGCCAAGCCACCAAACATGTAGGATTTTTTTTGGGTGCTCTCCCAAAGTTCTTCCGTAGATGTTGTGCCACAGTGTGGCCCTATCGACTATACACCAAGATCAAGATCAAGACTAGGATTCTGGAGTGAAAAGTCTGGCAGACAACAGGAAAATGAAGGGTCGTGTGGATCATTCTTGCATAGAAAAAGAAATGGACACATATGGTATGGGTCAAGGGCTGGAATGTGCGGTGAACATGTTTTGGTACTGGCTGATCTGAGAAAAGCCAGGTGCAGCTTTGAGTGTAATAGAGAATAATTATAATAATAGTGTTTTTGGCCTATACCGTAACCGTGGACACGGACCCTACCCGCCACATGCCTAACTAAGGAAAACCGAGCATGCGCAATGTTTTCGCCTGCTCTCCACAACGGGACGCAACTCTCATTTTTGCGGCTTTCGATTTCAAGATGGCAGCCATCAGTCTTGTGAAGTGAGTGATGAAACAATAACATCGTTTTGTATTTGCAGTTATTAGTTTTTTTTGCAATGTATTTGAGGACAGCTTAACAGAAGGAACATGGTGTTATTTAAGTCAACAACAATGGTATTGTGCTTGTTCGTGATCTCAAAATGCATGAATGTGTTTGCGTTTAATGACCTTCATTTGATCGGTCGATGAAGTTTGTCCGTTACTACGTTAGCCGTAATGTCTGACCGTATCTTATCAGCGATGCTGTGAAACCGATCGGATACATTGGAAATAGTTTTTCTTTTATCTCCATACCTTCTATTACAGTTCAGTTCAGTTCACTTGGGACTTAGATAGCCTCACGGCTTTTAGTGTCCCAATCATCGTATTTATATAGATAAATAGTGGTTGCATAATGCATGCACATGCTCAGGATTTATTTTACTCTATTCTGTCAATCAAAATTAAATTTTGAAATAATTAACCTTGCGTTAGTATCCACAACTGCCACAGCAAACTGGAACCCCTTTGTAGATGCCAGAATCTTCAGCTTGATGAAGGCGGGCAGATAACAAAGAAGAAGAAGAAGAAGAAGAAGAAGTTTTTAAAAGTATTCAAATCTTTGGCGTTTTTAATGTGTGCAGGTAGTTTGTTCCTATATGGTACTACGGTAGCTTGTTTGCGTCAAATATTTGATAAAAACAAATTTACATTAATTCTTGTTATAAATCAACTGGAAATGTGTGACGCAAACAAGGTACAGTCTATAACTGGAGGAGAGGAAATAAAGAAAATATTTCCAATATGTCCGATATAGACAAACTTAAAAACTTACAGGTAACAAACAAGTAGTAGTAGTGACATGTCAACAGCAACAACAACAGCAAAACAACAACAGCACACATCAGAGAGAGAGAGAGAGAGAGAGAGAAGGGGGGTGAGAGAGAGAGAGAAGCAGAATTAAACAGTGCAAAAAAGTTTTCCAGACATCTGAGAAAATTAAATTTCACCCCTAAAACAGGGTCAGGTGACCCCCCCCCCCCCCCCCCCCCCCCCCAATAAAGGTTACAGCAGATGACGGCAAGTCAGCAAGTGACTGCTCCTTGAGTCAAAATGCATGTTGCATCCCATTTAACCACTATCTCAGCACTTAGAACAAGACTTAGTGAAAAGAAAGTGTTGCATATTAGCATTATGTCCCATGATATTGTTTATCTAAAATATGATTGGTTGTTAGAGGGAGCTGGATCAAGATGGCAACCTAACAGTTCTCAAATAAATATGTTATCTGAACCCACATGGGTTTTCTTCAAAAAACAGAATGGATGAATGGAAAAAACACAACAGAAAGTATTCATTGATTAATTAAGTTACAAATATACTCATCAGACACTCACAAAAGTAAATGAAATTAGGCCATAGTTGAATGACAAGGACTGAAATTGTCCCGTTTGGGTTTTTCAGGCTGTTGAGATGAAGAGCACACTTGGAAAGTAAAAATGATTTTGTTAGCCCTGCAGAAAATTAACCTCAGCCAGTCAGTGGACAGGGATGTCTTCACACAATATCATGCTGCCATTGTGGATGCGAATCGTGAATAATTATGAGAAATGTCATGCTGCCAATGGGAGGAAGTGAGATGGCCCGTCACATGCTCTTGCATGCCTCAGTGTGCTAGTAAAAGCAAGATTGACAGCTCCCTACAACCTCACAAAATGGGGCTATTAAACAATAACTTTACTAGTTTTTTTAATCTGTAAACTAAGTTAGTGAGATCGAAAGATATGAATTTAAAGATTTCATTCTGTTACCTAGATACAACACATACACATGAGCTCATATACACACTCGCTCATCAACTATTCAGTCAGTTTCACTCCCTCCCTCCCTCTCTGTCTCTCTCAGTCACTCATTGATGCAGTCTTTAAGTTACTTGTAAACATATAATGCTCACAAAACACTGACACAGTCATACATGTATTTAAACACCCACACACCCACTGACTGCACACAATGTGCACTCACTGTGTTTGAATATAGGTCCACACTTGATCAAAAGTACAGGTACACACACACATGCAGTATATGCATACATGCTAGAATACTCATGTATGCACACATGAGTCTATTATTCTGACCTGACTTTTTATGTACTGCATGCATAATTGTATTGTTTACGCTTGAACTGATTAACTTGATAAGTGCGCCTGTGTCGGTAGGGGTTTGTGTGTGTGTGTGTGTGTGTGTGTGTGTGTGAACACATGTTTGTGCGAGTGTCTGAGTGTGTGTTGAGCGCAATGAGTTGATCCCGAGAATTGCGCTATATAAAATCCATACATTATTATTATTATTATTATTACATGCATACTCAGTTTTACACACACACACACACACACACACACACACACACACACACACACACACACACAGAGAACTACTTACAATACTAGAAGTGAACTGCAGTTCTAACTAGAACTGCAGTTCACTTCTAGTATTGTAAGTCTTCACCTCTGGCAGTGGACACTATCTGTTAAATGGTGATCCTGACCTCTGAAACCAAACATTAGAGGTACAATCATCAGCACAGTGACTTGTGAGCAGATGATTTATTCCCAGTTGCTAGCATGAACAATGGATTCCCAAACCCAGATGGAGGGACTGAACATTTTCATGTGATTGCTTGTGCACAGACGGACCAGTATGACAGTTCTGAGGAGCCTGGACTCTTTGGAATGGAGATTTGGTGGGGGACAATTATGATAAAGTTTTGGATCCTAACACATAAAGTCTGTTGTACTTTCTGGGCTTTGAAGATGACTGTTGTGACAGAATTTACAGGAAAACAAAACCGAATTTAATTTGTTTGCTCTTTGTAAAAGAACTGATTGAATTTTCCACCAGATCGATTGTTTCTGTTCAGTGTATAGTCCATTTGTATACCGCTTTTCTGCTTTTCTTCTTTTTCAAATTTTTCAGTCTGTTGAACTTTAAAAAAAATCACTGGAAGAAATTACATCTAACTAGGTCCACTACAATAACTTGTTTTATTATTCAGGGTGTACATTTACCATTGACTGTTTTTTTAACGGTTCTTATGACAAAAAATGAACAAATGTAGCAGAAAATACGAACAAAATTATCCATGACAGGCACTACATAGTTATGTAATTTTCTGTCGATGGGATGTTGGCAGTGGGTAAGGGGATCATTGCATTTGGGCCTTTGAGATTTTGACTTAAATCATTCTATACTAGCTATTATCCCCCCTTACTTTCCCCAGAAACTGACCATTTGTATACACGTAAAAAAAAAAAAAAATCAGTAAGAAAAAGGAATAAACACAGACTTGTGATTTTTTCAAGTTATGTTTATAAATAACTGAGAAACCACAAACAATGTAGCAAAGAGAACTATAAAATAGGCATTCTGGCTCACCCACCTCCGCCAGCTCCAACCGGCTAAAGCCGGTTTCGCTGTTGCTCCGCCGGCTTACCCAGAATGCCTATTTTATAGTTCTCTAATAGTAAACACTTTACAAACATACATAATGTGTAGGATTATCTGTTTTTAACACTAATTTAGAAAACTTTTGAGACTTTAGTTTTTGCTTAATCCTTCGTTTTTCTTGATCGTCTTCAATAACATCATTTTCACGCATACATTCATCAAATGCGTCTCTATCTTTCATGTGAAATAAAACCACTGTCTTTAATTGCTCTCTAAAGTCTTTTAAAACTGAGTTATATTTTTGACATAGAATCCACACACTTATCCCAGCATGTCTTCCACTGAAAGCCAGTTTTGATAAAGTGTTTCTCTTTTTAACTATGTCTCTTTCTGCCGAACAGTCATCTATAATAAATAGTGTCTGAGTTCCTTCAAACTGTCTAAAGAAATGTTCTAAACACTCACTCAGTTTATTGCTAGGATCAACTAAATATATGTCATCATCTGTCCATATAAACCTTCTGTCGTGATATGCTTTGTTCCATTTGAGTGTTGGACAGAAAATTACAATATGATCAAAATTATAACGATAAACTGTTTGTAATAGGTCGAGGACAAATATTGTTTTTCCACAACCAGTCTGTCCACAAATCAATGAACAATGAGGGGTTTTTGTCATAAAGTTTAACATTGACACCAAAGTCGTTTGCTCCATAGTTTTAAAACAGAATTTAATTTACACCAGTTATTGTTTTTATCATACTCTCTGTCAAAACTTGTTCAGTATAATAAAACCCTATAAGGCCCAAATGTGTAAGATTAATCCAGTTCAGTTCTGTAAGATCGTTTCTATTTAAACTAATATCAATTTTGTTGCTTGTTGTTATGACCTTAATATCCTCGCCATTGTAAAGAACAACGACAGTAACTTTAAGTTTGTCAACGTCTAAGTTTTGCCAGCTAATAAGAATTCCTTTCATAAGATTGTCACTGACGCCCACAGCTCCATTTCTCGCCTCATCTTTTAAGACAGAAATTTTAAATATCATTGTGAACGTGTCTCCTAATTTTGTGCGTGGAATGAACTGTAATTTTGTAGAAGCTTTCTTTAAAACCGATTCTCTTCTGTGGAGGATGTACTGTTTGTCCCCAAACGGCTTTATTTCGATCTCTTTCCGACTGTTGTCCTCTGGCATAAGACTTACATGTAAAGGGCCAGAGTTTAATGCTTTTCTGAAACTTTTTTGGCGGTCGAAAAATGTAAATGGGCTTAAGAATTCAAATTTTATGTCCCATTCTAAATATGGTTCTAAGTGCCATTTGTTGTCAGTTTTTCGAACTATTTTATATTCATACTGACCTGTATTATTTGCTTCTAGATTGCGTAGTTGTTCTAGTTTAGGAAACCTTTTGTTGTCGTCAACCTCTTTGCGCTTATAATAACCATCTTTAGTGTACTCAAAACCATATAAAGTGCCTATCTCACCGTTTTGTTCAAAGTCCTCAACGTCTGCAAGGTCTTTTAATTCTAAAGTTACACACCTCTCAGGCGCTAATGTAACCCCAAATCGTCTGGTCCACGTGACATTTTTTAAAACAACGTATTATTTTATTTCTAAAACAATGTGCAGGTTATCACATTTCACGACTTTCCCTGTTTTATCTGTGATCTTTATATTAAATGATCTGACCCTCCCACAAGCTAATCTTTTAAACTGTAAATTAGGGAATCGTATAATTTCATAATCGCAATATGCAGCTTTCCCTGATGGAAGAGCTCTTAAAACAGTTGAGGGCCTTCCATCATATAAGTTTTCATCAGTGCTCAGCTCATCCAAATGTACATAGAGTAATGGATATAAGGCAAGATCGAGCGGATATTCTCCCTCAAAAGTAGTTTCGTCTGGTGCAACTCTAAATTTATGATAGACATAATTGATTTTAAAGCCTAACATTTTAGCTAGCTCTACATCAAAAAAGTAATGGACTACTTCTTTTTCAGGTTTGAATGTTAACATTGTTTTTAGATTTGCATTGTTAAGTTTGAGAGTAATGTCGAAGTTACTCATTGCTTCTTTTAGTGAGCAAAACCCGTAATAACCATCAGGTATGGTTAACTGGCTAATTAAGTTTCCTCCGTCATCAAGTTTTCGAATCTCATTATTCCTCTTGGATTGACTTATATTAAACCATACGACTTTGTGGAATATTTCATGGAGTGCGACCCTTCGGGTTCCGCAGTTATTATCAATAGCATATTCTAAAAACGAAGGACTGTCTTGAGTTGTTATTGTTACAAACATTTTTAAAACAAATTTAAAAATGAGTGCTTTCAAATATACTAATGCAAAATATTCTGTTGGGCCGCACTACAGTCCTAAAGATATAACAACTGATACCCTCGACATTTCTGTGACTCAGACTGACGCCTTTCAAGTAAAGGTTAGTACTCCATTGGATCGTTATCTTAACCCTCCTATCAAAAACGACTACATCCCGAAAGTGTGGTTCAGTCATCCGATGCAGTTTTATCAGAACCAGTTAAACTTTGCTGTGTTTTGTGCATCAACTGGGTGTGGAGTGTCGTATGCTGATCATTTAAATCATCCTGATCCTTTGGTGAGGTCAGTGTATAGATTTCATTTTTATTACACCTTCAGACGTATTTTGTCTGAACTGCAAGCGCCATTACCAAATGACAAAACGTTTAATCCATTCAGCAACAGAATAGATTACAAGGCTTTTGAAAGGATCTGTAACGAATTTGATATTGACCCAAAGACAGACTTTAGACAAAAGTTGGATCTTAATCATGGTTTAGGCACTCTTTATTATTGGGGCGTGCACAGAAAGTATAACTATGATTGGAATCCTCCTTACACATCTTTCTCTTCAGGCACAACTGTTCACCTCGGGTCCATAGAGCAAGAGCATAAAACAGCATGGACAACATTTATTTTGGATACTTCTAATGGTCTAACTAGAGCGGGAATAGAACGAATAAACGACTCCATTCGTACTTATGTTTGGTGTTTGCTAGGTTCGCAAGCACAAACGAGATCAAACATAATTGATCCTTCTACTGGCTTTGACGCACAAAAACAGTATTTAGCAAATTTAGAGGATTCTATTAATTCTGCAATTGATTTGCCTTCAAGTATTAAAAGGTACCAAAATGTTTTGCAATACGCAAGATCGAAAGTAGACTTTGCTGTTGGCACTGGTTTATACATGCTGCCTTCTGACCTCAGACTTCAGATAGGAACAATAATAAACTATAATAATGAAATCCTTGTGGCTGGTAAAGAAGAGAAGGTCGGAAAAAACGACATAAATTCTAAGCCAGCAATAGCAATAAAAAAAGAAGCCCCACCAATCCCCGAGCCCCCCAAACCCCCCCATTCAATCCCCCCAAGAAATAATGACCATGAATATGAAAAGACAGCACTTGTTATTGGATTAACTGCCCTAGGATTACTTGGTCTTTATCTTACTAAAGAGTAACCCAACTATTAAGGCAACTAATGCCCATAAGTGCTCGGCCATAAAGCCAACTACTTTACTTGCAGTAGACAAAAGCCAGCTAACGATCCCCCCTATTATACCAGGCAAAGAGTCTATTGCCTTACTGGCTAATTTTTTTAATAAACTTGCAAGATGATCAAGTTGTTTTTTTACCCATGATTTATCTGATGGTGGTCCTGGTGGCACTGCTCCCCCACCGCCTGTAATAGCCATCACCAGTGTACTTATTGCAAATCCTAAGGCTGTTATAACACTTGCTAATGTGACACCTTGCTCTCTAAACAGTGTTCTTATTCGTTCTGCTAGTGTTGTGTCTTCATATAAAATTCTTTGGATAGTTTCTCTTATTCTGCTCACTTGAGTTCGTAATTGTTCTCGGTTAGTAGACAGCACTTCTAGTCTTGCTGATCTCTCTTGTTCAAGATCTTTTAGTCTTTGGGTTATTCTTTCTTTAACACCAGGTCCTAAGTTGTGGTCATCAGCCTCAACTAGTTTTTCTTTTTCTCTTTTTATATGCTCATCTAGTTCACCCAGTTTTGCTAAATTGTTTGTTAATTCGCCTCTGATGCTTTTCAAAGCATGATCAAGGGCCGTTATTTCTCTCATAGGTAGCGGCGGATCGTGCATAGTTTTTAATGCTTCTGAAAAACTGGTTTCTATTATTTCGTCTGCTGTTGGGCTTAAATCTTTAAGGGGTATGTTTTGTATTTGGTTATCTGTTGGGAGTTCTTGTAGTGTGTTTTGAAGTTTAGCAACTGCCTCACTGTCTAATCTTCGCGGTTTAGCAATGCCAAGGCGATTTTGATCGCTCACACTGAGCCTTTGTCTAATTGTAGTCTTTGCTAAAAACTTTGATGGGTCTGGTTTAGTTGTAAGCTGAACAAGTTGTCCTTGCTCGTTTTTCACAAACAAATGGTCATCTTTTGTTTCAAAATCATTAGGGTCTATAAATTCGGGAGGTTCTTGGCCTAAACTTTGATAAAATGATTTGACCTTACTTTCTGTTAATTCACGCCGCAATGATTGTAATGGATGTGTCAAAGGCGTCATTTCACTCATGTCGTCTCCAGGATCAAAAACATCATAATCTTCTTCTGCCATGTTTTTAAATAATTAACTTTTTATTTTGTTTTATAAAAAAATGTCACAAGCATATGGCTCGATTCTTGACCCGCATAGAAGACTGAAAGAGCCCTTTGGCGTGAAGGGAAATAAACAGAATATTATTGTTCCAAATAATCCATCTACTATTGATTCAGATCAAATTCTTACTGTTAAATTTCCAGACCTAGGAGCAGATGAAGTGATTGTGCCGGGATCTGCACGGCTTACTTTCAAAATAGAACTTGATTCAGCAACAGACGAAAACAGGACAGTAGTCCAGAATCTGGGACGGGCAATCGTTAAGAAAATTTCTATAAAACTTGAGGGGCAAGAAATATTTTCTTTACACAATGCAGACATATTTTTAATCTATTGTGATCTATGGCTAACCGAGAATGAAAGGGCCGATCTTGCGTTTCAAGGAATCGAAAATAACGAAGCACTAAAACACAGAATAGACGCCGAAGATGCTAAAGACGGTAACAAGTATGAAGCTGTAAGTTATGCGTTTGGAAATCGATTTTCCATACCCTTAGATTTTGAGTTGTTAAAAGCGCATGCGCCATACTTTCAAGGAGCATTAAAAGACAGATTGTCATATGAACTAACTTTTAATGAATACAAACGTGTCATTAGATCGACAGACACTGATTCCAAGTACAGCATTTTCGACATCTCGTTAGAGTTTGACATTGTTAGCAACCCTAACTTAGCAAGGCTGATTGAGCAACAATATCAGTCAAAATTAGCAATATATTACGAAAGAGTGATTCATCATTCAAAATATCCTAAAAGCAGGGCAGACACAATATGGAACTTTAGTTTTAGTGCTGCAGCAAGATCCCTTAAAGGTATTTTATTGCTGTGTGAAGATGAAGAACCATTCAAAAGACAAAGTGAAAAATTTATCAATCCTAAAATAACGAAAGTACAATGTTCAATTGAGGGTAGTCCTAACCAAGTCTACGGTAGCGGGCTTAAACCTTATCATCATTTTGATGAAATAAGAAAATTGTTTGGAGGCGGGAGGTGTAGAAATCCAACAGTAGACCTTGTGTCTAAAGATCTACACCTTCACAGTGTTAGACTTGATGAATATTTAACAACGAAATACGGTTTATGGATTGACCTAAGGTCAACAGAAGATAATCAGTTGCATGGGAGTGGGAGAACAGTTAAAGACGTAATAAACATTCAAATTGATAAAGAAAAAGAGAGTGATAAACCACTTAATGTACATTTGTTTTTAATATATGATGCGCAGCTGAATATTCAAGATAACAGATTGAAAGATATCCAATACTAAATTATTTTTATTTTAAAAAAGCATGTCTGTTACGACTTATCCAAAAGTGCCCAAAGAAGAGATAGCTGCTGCTGTAGACATAAAAACTTTCAGATTAACCAACATTACACAAATGCAACAAAAACTAGAGCAGGACCTTTCAAAATACAGTAAAACCAAACGAAGGTATTCTGCTGTCTTTAATGCTGTTACATATGTTAATACTGGAGCATCGATCACTAGTGCTCTATCAGCAGGAACAAGTGTAGGTCTCTTAGCAACAGGCGTAGGTGCACCGGTAGCTATACCTCTAGGTGGTTTGTCTTTAACTCTTGGCCTGTGTTCATTGGCTGTAAGTGCTGTCAGCAAAAAAATAAAAGCTAAACTCCAAAAGCACACAGCTATGGTTCAACTAATAACAGCTAAACTTAGTTCCTTCAAACTGACAATAAATAAAGCACTTGCTGACTCAAACATCACGGATGAAGAATTTAGTCGCCTACAGGCTGATTTTGAGGACTACAAAAGACAAAAGTTTGATCTTCAAAGAAAGGCAAGGGCAACTTTTTCTCAACAACCAGACACCGACCAGATAAAAAAGGAATGTTTAAAAAAAGTAAACGAGACATTAAACTCTGTTCTAAACAGCTCACATTAACAACCCCAAAGGGCGTTTATACTTTAGTTTATGAGTCCAAGCACAAAAAGACCGTTGATATTGATTCTGATTAACTTTTATTTTTTGATTTAAATAAATATTTTGAGTTAGAAAAGAAGCTCAACATGGATAAGATATATGAAGGTTCAGATGAATTGTTTGAAGCAATGCTCGAGGAAGAGCGTTTGTCAAAAGCTTTAAATGAGGTCGTTTTAGAAGTTATTGATCCAACAAAGGTACAGGCAAGCGTTGTACACGCTACTTCTCAAGTTCCAAGTAAACTAACAATAAACCCTCCAGTTAAAGTAAGGTTAGTTGTTTTAATCGACTATATAACAATAAACGAAGAAAATCTAGAAGTCTGGGTCTCAACTAAACAGCAGACTATTCTTTCTCATAATGACTTAACACCTGGTTGGGCAGATCAACTTCTTACACAGTTTAATGAAGCCTCTGAAGCAGCTAAAATGAGAGGCTCTGGTTGGTCAGAGGGCGAAGTCCTAGACATCAGATTAAGACAAGCTAAGTATGAGCCAATTGTAGGCAAGGCTTACATTCCACTGCCTCCAACATTAGTTGCAAAGAAAGCAGTTCTGAACATAAAGAATTCAGACGACAAATGTTTTATGTGGTGCGTTCTTGCTAGGCTGCATCACGTTGCCAAAAATGCAGAGAGAGTATCTAACTATTTACAGTGGGCCAATGATCTTAACTTTAACGGCCTTGAATTTCCTATGGCTGTAGACAAAATTGATCAGTTTGAAGAACAGAATCCACCAATAACTGTTAATGTCTACACATGGTCTGAAGAAACCAACCTTCTGCCAATTAGAGTGTCAAAGAACAGTCCAACAATAGGCGAACCAACCAGGAGTCATGTAGACTTACTCCTAATGCAAAGCCTTAATGGGTTGCACTACACTCTAATACGCACAATGAGTAGATTACTAGTGCATACTACAAAACAACATAGCAAACAAGAATTTTGTAGAAAATGTTTAACAAGAATTCCGTCCGTTCAAGCTGCGAGCGAACATATAAAACATTGTATTAGCCCAGTTGACTGTGATACAGAACTAATTACGCCCGGAGAAGGCAGTAAAGTTAGTTTTAAGAACTGGAAACGGTTGCAAACTAGTCCGTATGTTGTTTATGCAGACTTCGAATCACTCATTGTTCCTTATGAAGGACCAACCCCACAGAAACTTCCTAAAACAGTCTTAATGAGTAATCATCAGATTTGCTCATTTGCCTTCATCATTGTTAGGTCGGATGGCGCCCATTCAAAGCCAGAATTATACAGAGGACCAAATGCTGCAAAATACTTCTTAAAACGCATGCAGCAAGTGCGTAATGCCTGTTCTAATAATCTAAACTTATCTGAAATCATAATGACGCCTGAAGACCAACAACAGTATGACTCAGCCACTCACTGTTGGATTTGTGGGGCGGCCTTGGTTGCCACCGCAGAGAATCCAACAGTAAGAGACCATGATCACATTAGTGGAAAGTTTAGAGGAGCAGCACATAACAAATGCAATCTTCAACTAAAGTTTGAACCAAAGACATGGAAGCTGCCTATATTCTTTCACAACTTGCGAGGTTACGACTCTCACCTTATAATGCAAGCAGTAACCAGCGACTTCAGGGTGTCATGCATTGCACAGTCATCAGAAAAGTACATGTGTTTCACTTTAAATAACATGTCTTTCTACGACTCTATGCAACACATGATGGGTTCATTAGAGTCACTGGCTATGTCCTTAAAGTCCTGCCCAATAACAGAAGAATATTTTGACCCAACTCTTGTTAGAAAGGGCGTTTACCCTTATGAGTACATGAACAGTTGGCAAAGGTTTGACGAAGATACACTTCCGCCTAAAGGTGCGTTCTTTTCTAGTCTCAGAGGAAAGGACATCAGTGATTCTGATAACCAGCATGCTCAAGATGCGTGGCAGAAGTTAGAGTGTAAAACGATGGGAGACTATCATGATTCCTATTTAATGGCGGATACCTGTTTGTTGGCGGACGTCTTTGAAAATTATAGGAAGACCTGCATGAAACATTACAGCCTGGATCCCGCGCATTATATTTCTGCGCCTGGGATGAGCTGGGATGCTTTCTTAAAATTTACTGGAGTACAAATTGATTTATTGTCTGACCTGCCAATGCTTCAGATGATTGAAAACGGATTGCGTGGGGGAATCAGTATGGCGTCGCACCATTACTGTAAAGCAAACAACAAATACTTGGACGACTATGATCCAAGTAAAAGGTCTAACTATCTCATGTATTTAGATGCGAACAATCTGTATGGATGGGCAATGGCGCAATCACTTCCATTACGCAACTTTAAAATGTACACAGGACTCAAAGACATTCAAAAGTTTTTAAAATGGCTACCTACTCTAGAAGCTGATCGTAAAAGAGGTCTCATTCTAGAAGTTGATTTAGAATATCCTCATGAACTTCATGATTACCATAATGACTATCCATTAGCGGCAGAAAGTCTAAAAGTGTCAATGACAGAACCGCCTAAACTTGTGCCTAATCTTCATGACAAAAAAAATTATGTCTGTCATTACAGACTTCTCCAATTTTATTTAAGACATGGTTTAAAGTTAACAGCAGTTCATCGTATAATTGAATTTGATCAAGAACAGTTCATGAAACCATACATAATGAAGAACACTGATCTCAGAACTAAATCCACAGATGCTTCAGAAAAAGACTTTTTCAAGTTGATGAACAACAGCTGTTTTGGAAAGACTATGGAAAATCCGCACAAGCGTAAAGATGTTAGATTGGTCACCAGAGAAAACGTTGCAATTAAGTTGACTTCAAAACCTAATTATCAGGACTTCAGAAGATTTCATGATCAGCTTTTTGGCATAATGATGAAAAAAAAGAAAGTCAAATTGGATAAGCCCGTTTTTATTGGGTTTACTGTTTTAGAACTGTCGAAGCTTTTGATGTTAGAATTTCTTTACGACTACTTTAAACCCTTGTATCCAGAGTCCAGAGTTCTGTACACAGATACAGATTCCTTTGTAATCGACATCCCTACTGAAGATTTTTACAAAGACATGGAATTAGAAGTAGCAAAAGAGCATGCTGGATGGTACGACACATCTGATTACCCTAAAGATTCGCCTTTGCATTCAGTTATTAATAAGAAGGTTTTAGGTAAGATGAAGGATGAATTATCTGGTGGTGTGATCAAGGAGTTTGTTGGTTTGAGGTCGAAAATGTACAGTCTTTCAAGCCAAAAAAAAGTTGTTAAAAAAGCAAAGGGAATATCTCGTAGTGTTGTGCAGTCAAGCATATCCCATGACAACTATAAAAAAGCATTGTTTGACAATAAGACTTTTCATCATGACAACGTAAAACTACGATCTAATCTACATGAGATCAACACAACTGTTGTAACAAAGAAGTCATTAGATAGAACAAACACAAAACGTGTGTTTGTTAATCCAGAGTTTTCATATGCAATCGGGCATTGGAGAATAGTATAATCATATGGGCTTATATTTTTCAGCAATCGCACGTTCAATTATATCATCATCTAATTTAGCAAAATTAATATTATTTATTAATGCTAGATGTGCTTTAATTTTTTTTGTCATTTCGCAATATTCATGTTCCCATACCCATAAATCAAAATAAAAGCTTTGAGGTTTAAAGCGATTGTCTGGCGATTGTTCTAGCCAAGGATTGTCAATCTTCTCAAATACTTCTTTAATGATATACTGATACTCAAATAAATCTTGCATTAATTTTAAAGACTTTTCCTTTGCCATTTCTGCCATTTCCCTTTGAGCTTCCATTTTAAACCCAAATGTATTTGCGTAGATTAAAACAGTTCGTTAAGCTTAACTATATCATCACCCAATTCAACCAAATTATTTTTCATTACTGCTAAATGCGCTCGAATTTTTTTAATATATTCCCAATCAAAATTTGAGGTTTTGTCTAGCATGGCATAATCAATCTTCTTAAATATTAGTCTAATAGCAAGATTATAATCAAATATTTTTCGCATTATTTCTAAGGACTCTTCCTTCACCATTCTTGCTTCCAGTGCCATTTTACGTAAGGATTCTTCCTTTTCCATTCTTGCCGCCATTTTAATTTAAATTAAAAAATAATTAAGCGACTGTGTCTGGAGGGATTATCTGCAGTTCTTCCTTCACAAAAGATCTTTGAGGGGCCGGCCGTTTTGTTGTGTCAGTTTCTCGTAAATAATACACAGGCGGATTCATTTTCACAATTTTTTTTATCTCATATGGATCAACACTCCAAACTGGATCTGTTGCCCTGATGCGAGTGTCCCCTTCTGCTTCTCCCGGCGAATAAAGGTACCTTACTTTCAAACCAAATGGTAATAGTTTGCTTGATGAAGACTCTCCTTCAACAACATTTATTGTTTGTTTTCTGATTGCTTGTACTGGTTTTAAACCTTTAAATTCTTCATTATTCATTGCGCGCAAAACTGAGGGCAGTCTTCTAACCCATTCTGTGTTGCGAGAATTGTCAATCAGCTCTCTGTGATACTGGTAGGAGAAAAGTCTTTCAGATAACTGTTTGTTAAAGTTTTCAACCAAACCCTGTGATCTGTGAACACCCGGAATGCCTCTTTTAATAGTAACTCTATGTTTTAACAATAATTGATTCACTTGACCTTTAAATTCTTTTCCATCATCGACTTGAATCATGCGAGGATAAGTTAATGGGCCTCGTTGATATATCAGTTGTAAAGCGACAGCAACAGCAGAAGCACTCTTTTGTGTTAATGGTTCCGCATCTTTGTATCTTGAAGCTATGTCAATGACTGTAAGTGCGTACTTAAATCTTTTTCGTCTAATCGTATCATGGGGTAAATATAGAAGGTCCATTTGATGGGTGTCGTTTGGAGTTATATTCACAAAGTGTGGTCTCTGTATTTGTTTAGGCGCTGGTAGATAAATTTGCCAAATCGCTTGTTTAGATAACCATTCCTTTGCTGTTTGTTCACTGACTCCAGCTGCTTGGCTTAGCTTTTTAATTGCTGTTATTCCCTTCCAATATCCTTTTGGCGAATAATAGATCTTGTTCATTTTTATTCAGCCAATACTTTGTGCAACAAAATACACAGCGGTCATGCCAAAGGCAATAAACAATATTTCTTGCATCTTTTGTTTTTCTGATGGTTGATAGTAATCGCTAAATTTTGGTGGACGCAATGTTTCAACTTGTTTGCCTGTTACTAGAAAATATTCTTTTATTGCCTGGTCAACATCTTTAAATGTGTAAGCTGCATGTCCCTGTTGTTTAAGTCTGTCGTTAATAAAATCTAACTGCTCCATTCTTTGCTTTTCATAGGTGTCTTGTGCAGCGGCTAGTTGCTCCATAGCTCTGTTATGTCTTTTTCTCTCATCGTTATTTTGTAGTTTACTAAACGCGTAATTACTTCCGCTGAAAGCAAGCGCATTAACCACAGCGCCACCAATCATCATTACGAGTGAAGCCATTTTTATAAATGTATTTTTTTAATTTTACATATTGATACTGTCTGGAATTATTCCTTGCTTAACTAGAAAATCTTTCGTAGCAAATGAAGCTGTAATAACAGCAATCAGCTTTGCTGAGTCTTCAAAGCCTAGTTTGCCAAGATCTGCTGGTTTTATTTTTAACAAGTTTTTACCAAGCATCGTGTATCCTACACTTAGGCCTCCAATAACAGCAGAATGGTATACAAGGTTAGTAATAGTTTTTTCGGTGCTCATTTTTAAAAAATAAAATAATATTTATTCATTAATAAAACATGAACTGCGATGATTTACTTCCTGAACTTACAAATGATCAAGTTGATGACCAAGCTATTATGCGCCAAAAAGAAAGGCTGTATTCTTTAGCAGCATGTGGAAAAACAAAACAGTACCTTGGAAATGAATTCAGCATAGAACAGATTCAACAAATGTCGCCACAAGACATTGTAAAGTATCACAACAGGTATGAAGCGCAACTGGGGTCAAGAATGGTAAAAAGTGTTGGGCAAACGGTTCTTAGTTTGTACACTAAACTAGTTAGTAGATTTGCTCCCATTGATTCTGAACAAGATTTTATGTATGATTTAACACAGGATCCTGTTTTAACAAAGTCATTAGAGTCTCTAGGATGTGATCTATATTACAGATTTGGAACATTGTTATCGCCATTAATCATGGGATTAATTACTTTTAATCATATAGATTTTGTTTCCCTTCAAAATGACCGAGCCAGAAAATCAGCAGAAAACATTGATGGAGAAAGTGACCAGTAAAAAGCCTCCTCATCCTGGGCGTGTTGCAGCAGGAAAAAAATTAGCAGAGTGGAACAAACAAAAAAAATTAATGTTGCAATCACAGAATAAACTCATAATGAAAACATAACACCGCCAACGCCAACAGTTGTTTCAATGCCAGCTGTAAATACACAAGTTAATTCAAGGCCTGCAACACCAAAGTCGTCATGGATTATTTGGATTAAAAGAGTTGGCATTTTTGGCGTCATTGCTGTTGGTGGGGGTGGTTATTACGTTTATAAAACATATAAAGAAAGACAGCAAAAACCAAAGCAGCCCAAAAAATCACAGCCACTAAATACAAAATCTGAACAAAAAAGAATACCAGAACCGCCAACAACAAAAGATCATTTTGATCCATTTCAGATGGAATAATATTTCAAGAACTTAATAAATAATTATAAGTGACTTGAATAAGAACTTAATAACGACTTGATGACGACTTGATAAAACTTAAATAAGAACTTAATGACGACTTGATAAGAACTTAATGACGACTTGATAAGAACTTAATGACGACTTGATGACGACTTGTTAAGAACTTGAATAAGTACTTGAATAAGAACTTGTTAAGAACTTGATGTTAACTTGTTAAGAACTTGAATAAAAACTTGTTAAGAACTTAAATAAGAACGTGATGCCGACTTGAATAAGAACCTAGAACGACTTAATGACGATTTTTTTTCACAATTAATTGTTACATTCTTTTCCGGGGAGACAACTCCCTTCTGCCTTTATGTAGTATCTAGGTCAGACATGTCTGGCCACGGCTTACTCAACTGCACAATAGCCGAGACGAAGCGCCGCACTGTTTCCGGGTTCGTGTCAAGTTACACATAAGGGCGCCGGGCCGCCCACGCGGCATTGTATAAATTGAGACGGCGTCGTTCAGTACAGGCGTTAGACGTCATTGTATAAATTTAGGCGGCTAAATTTCCAAACATATCAAAACATGTTTCTTACCTTCCCCCAATCACAAGACTAGATAGAATCAGCTGATTAGTAACAGTGACGACATTTCCGCCCAGCACTTGTGTTGTTAGCAACTAAACCTAGCTGTCTTGTCATTTGCGGGTGTGCAGTGCAGTCGTGTTTTCAGTTAGAAAGTGTTGTGTTATGTCGCAAGACAGTATCTCTTCTGAATTAGAGATAGAACTTCTTGAATCACAAACCGTTCATCAAGAATTGCTAGATTACTCAAGACAAAAATGGGAAGATTGGTTGATATTAGAATCTCACCTTCCTATTCCCGTAAACTGAGGGTGATATCTCGATTGCTGAGACCGTTCACGCGTGAGCGGTACTATTTTTAGAATCCTATCTGTCGGAGCTGGCTTGTCTGGAAGACCTACCGTTCACGCGTGAGCGGTACTATTTTTAGAATCCTAGAATTCTTGAGAATAAGTGCACTTGGTGGCTGCTTAGAATAATCTTCAACAACGTGCCACGATTCTACGCTTGTGTAAACACACATCCCACCCCTATTCAGATAGCTTTCAATAGCCAGTCATTCCTCACAATAGAATAAAATCCCAACTTGGTTGACAAATAGCCCTCCTAAGAATAAAGGCATGGTTAACCAAGTCCCCATTGTTTTGTTTGTTTACTTCTTAATGGTCCAGTGACAGAGAACTATAAAACAGATAATCCTACACATTATGTATGTTTGTAAAGTGTTTACTATTAGAGAACTATAAAATAGGCATTCTGGGTAAGCCGGCGGAGCAACAGCGAAACCGGCTTCAGCCGGTTGGAGCTGGCGGAGGTGGGTGAGCCAGAATGCCTATTTTATAGTTCTCTAGCAAAGTTATTTTTCTTTTTATTTGGTAATACAGTATGAATGACAAAGAAAATGAGATTTTGTTTGTCATGTAAAAATAGGGGTGGTACACACCATGTGAAAAAAATTTTTACATTAACTGGTTTTATGCCCTCAAATTATTCAACTGTTTGCAACAATTCTATGGCTTCAGTCACATTGTAACGGTGATTTGTAGTGTTTCTTTCACCACGCATGGTTGACGGAGTAGTCACATTGTAACGGTGATTTGTAGTGTTTCTTTCACCACGCATGGTTGACGGAGTAGCAGACAACGCCTTGTTGCCACGTCAAGCCAAATCGAGCTGGTGACGTGGTGTGAAAAGCATCTGCTAGCGAGCATTCAGCTTGCTAAGCCTAAGTACCAGTACGCCTGCAGTCTAATTAGTTTGCAGGAGCTATCTGTTACAAGTAGTTTTGGATATGCGGTCCTTATAAAAAGAGTTAAAATCAGTTTCTATAACCAGGCTTCCAGCTTGGTTTGACCCACTTGTTCAGTTGCACTGGTTTGTAAAATTACTAGAGTATTATGAATGTGATGTTTTGCCTTTTTCTCAGAGAACATTTTGTATTTTTGCACAGACATGATTTTGCAATGGAGGTAATTAGAGTCATATGTTCTGTGGGTATGAACAATAGTCTGAAAATTAAAAAAAATTATTCTATACTTGATGATTCTGACTGGCTTGTTTTTGCTATGAGTAATTTGTTACCACAACCACCATCCAACCAACCCTTCACCACATATCACTCCCCCAGTACC
This sequence comes from Conus canariensis, assembly GCA_033310375.1. NCBI lineage: Eukaryota > Metazoa > Mollusca > Gastropoda > Neogastropoda > Conidae > Conus > Conus canariensis. Next base: position 42,072,862 of record CM065737.1, on the reverse strand, counting down.
CCACCCTCCTCCCCTCCAGATTATCATGTGACATAACAAGAAAAGTGTGTTGTGTTAGGAATACGACCAAAGTGTTGATTGGCGGTGGTGCAGTGTACGCCACAGTGCAGCAGGGGGTGTGGAGCACAGACACCACGCAGGGGTCCAAAGTTCTGAACACTGTCCGCACTACTGTCGCCCCGACGGCTTCAGAATACATCGCCAAGGTAATAATAAATTGTAATGTTGCTGCAGTGGTGTTGATCCCAAGATAAAATTACCACATTAAGGTTAATGCCAGGAGAAAGAGTGAATTTGTCATTGTCCCAACAATATAAATGCCAAGGTAATGAGGAATTGTAGCATTGCTGCTGTGATGTTGATCCCACAGTAAAATCACCACAGTAAGGTTAATGCCAAGATAAAGAGTGAATCCATCATTGTCCTGACAATGTTAATGCCAAGGTAAAGAGTGAATTCAAAGTGATCTTAGCAAAGTTAATGACAAGGAAAAGTATACAGTGTGTAGTATGACATTTTTGAAACACTTTTGTTTTTCAAAACAGATTTTAATTATTGTTAATTAACTGTTGAATTATTACATGATGAAATACCAATCCTACTGCAGTTGCCACAGCAGTGCCAAGACTGGTGTAGCCATCATGGGTTTTCCCCACGTTTTCCCATGCCCACAAATAGAAAGGATGTCATAACTGTGGATCAACACAGCTGGGAAATATTTGTCCACCATAAAGAAACCTGATGACATTGGTGTTCTGGGAACTGAAGCTGTGCTTCATAATGACCAAGGACCCAGCTAGCAGAGCGAATGACGAAGGAAAGCATGGCTGGGGTAGACAGGCAGAGGGCTGGCAGGCCAGGGGATTTGGGTCAGGCAGGCAGATGTGGGACAAATGATGTGGGGGTAACTTCAGTCATCTGCCAGAAATGCTTTGCTTGCTAGATGATCCAAACTTTGATGAAGAAGGAACGCATGCTTGGCTTATTGGATACGGACCAGCTGTGTTGGTGTGGTTTGGAATGAATGTACAAAAAAGGGAACATGTATCTTCACTGAATTTCCCTGCTCCTGCTGCACTAGTGAAGGAAAATGGATTGCCTCCATGTGCACAAAAGGATGACTGGGTGTTGTGTTAGGCTAACTCAGTACTGTCAGGTGAACTGTGAGGTGTGGTGGTTTATCTACTTCAGTACTGTCAGGTGAACTGTGAGGTGTGGTGGTTTATACACTAAGTACTGTCAGATGAACTGTGAGGTGTGGTGGTTTATCTACTACAGTACTGTCAGGTGAACTGTGAGGTGTGGTGGTTTATCTGCTACAGTACTGTCAGGTGAACTGTGAGGTGTGGTGGTTTATCTACTACAGAACTGTCAGATGAACTGTGAGTTTTGTTGGTTTATCTGCTACAGTACTGTCAGATAACTGTGAGTTTTGTTGGTTTATCTAATACAGTGCTGTCAGGAGAACTGTGAGGTGTGGTGGTTTATCTACTACAGTACTGTCAGATGAACTGTGAGTTTTGTTGGTTTATCTACTACAGTACCGTCAGGTGAACTGTGAGGTGTGGTGGTTTATCTACTACAGTACTGTCAGATGAACTGTGAGGTGTGGTTGTTTATCTACTACAGTACTGTCAGATGAACTGTGAGTTTTGTTGGTTTATCTACTACAGTACTGTCAGGTGAACTGTGAGGTGTGGTGGTTTATCTAATACAGTGCTGTCAGGAGAACTGTGAGGTGTGGTGGTTTATCTACTACAGTACTGTCAGATGAACTGTGAGGTTTTTTGGTTTATCTAATACAGTACAGTCAGATGAGCAGCAAGGTTTGGCGGTTTCTATACCGTTCAAAGAAAGGAAACGCATACTTTTGTTGAAGAAAATTTATTTCAAATTTCATTAAATCAGCAAAAATTCGCTTGAAACCATTCCACAACAGAAATTTGTTTGTTTCAATGGTCATCAGTTCCAGTTTCATTTCCAGTGTCTGTACAGTTCACATCGCTGATACACAACATTCCAGGCAGTGAGGACTCAGTGAGGGGTATGTCCACCACCTGCAGCAACAATGGCCCGGCACCTGGCTGGCATAGAGCGGATCACATTGTGGATCACCTCTGCTGGCATGGTGCCTCCTGAACGGCAGTGAACAGCTCGTTGACGTTGTCAGGAGTGTGCATTTGTGCCCACACTCGTCTGTCCAGCTCATCCCATATGTGCTCAGTGGGGTTGAGATCTGGTGACATTGAGGGCCAAGGAAGAACGTTGGTGTTGTTGTTGGTGAGGGTTTGCATTGTTAGTTGCACAGTATGAGGCCAGGCGTTGTCCTGTTGGAACAGCATGCAAGGCCCGGCCATAAGAGGCAGGACATGAGGCTGGAGAATTTCAGCCACATACCGCTAGGCGTTCAGCATGCCTTGGACTTGCACCAAGGGACTCCTGTCAGCGTAGTGGATGGCCCCCCACACAATGACGCCTCCACCACCATGGGCAGGTGCCTCATCCACTCAGTTCTGGTCAAAGAACTTGCCATGTCTGCGATACACCCTCCTCTGTCTGAAAACCAGACCCTGTTCCAGTGGTTCCTGAGGGTCCAGGAACGATGCTGAGTTGCCCACTGCAGCCTGTTCCCACAATGACACTGTATGAGGACAGGTCCTCTGACAGGTCTGCATGCCCAGAGCCCAGCAGCAAGCAGGCGATTCCGAACAGTCTGGTCAGAGATTCTTTGACCTCCGGGTAATTGCTGGGCTGTTTGTGAGGCTGACTGAAAGTGATTTTGCAGGTGGCTGACCTGGATGTAGCGGTCTTGAGCTGGAGTTGTAGCCAAAGGTCTTCCAGAGCGTGGTCGGTCTGCCGTGGAGCCGCTGATGCGATGATGACTCAGAAGCCTGCTGAGGTTGCTCTGGCTCACGTTGAAGTGTCGGGTGACTTCAGGCTGACATTGCCCAGCTTGCCAACACCCCAGTGTGTTTTCATGTTCTTGCTGACTGAGTCGCGGCATCTTTGCATTTTGATTGACGGACTGGTTTTCCTCAGAATGACTCACTGTGTGGATGGTTTGTTTGCTTTCCTTTGAGCATTCATTCACCAAAACGTGCATGAAATAGCTTCACTCAGGCGCAAAGCATGACCAAAAAAAGAAAAATTGTCGAAGTGGCCATTTTGTGCACATGCAAGCTGACTGGCGCTAAATGCGTGAGCACACGTGAAGCACAGACGTAAATAAACATTTTCCACTGGTTGGTTACATCCTACCAGTGCTTTAGCATCCACAGTGAAGATATTAAAAATATGGGTTTCTTTTTTTGGACAGTGTATGTCCACACAAATTGGTTGTCCTCTGGTGAATGTCCACCTGTTGGATGTGGGCAGTGTCCTGGTGATTTGTCATTGAAGTCACCTGGTGGTGGTCTGATTCCGTCCATCTGCCTTCACTCTTCTTAGCTTTCATACTGGCGATGATTGTCGTCAAGTTAGGGGCTTGGTAGGTATATAGCTGGCTGTATTGCATTGAACACTTCTGAGGAGACTGCTGCTGTGGAGGTCCTCTTTAACAGGTTTCCTGATGGCAGCCTGGTATTGATAACACTCCCTGTGGACTGCTGACATTGTGGCAGGGGCAGGACAGCCTGGGTGTGACTGTGGATGAGGGAGGTGGAGTGAGCAGTGTGAAAACAATGCCACAGACTCAGGGAGAAGACAGTGAACATGGTGACACACAAAGAATGAAAGAAAAATGAAGAAAAACCAACCTTGCATGATTTGGTGAAAAAAAATGCCCTTGTTGTCTGGTGAGTGAAAGGAAGAATATTACTGATGGCAATGATTTTGATGGTGATGATGACATTCAAAATAGAAAGCTAGGCATTATGGGTTGACGTAACAAGCACTTGTATCACAAGACATGGAACCAGTGGTAATGTGTTACATTGATTATAGGAGAGAGGTGATAGAAAAAAAATGTTCCAGTGACTTTTTTAAATTTTAAAATGAGTGACCAATGAACTTGAACTTAACTACAATAGAAAACCACCTTTATGGTATGACACGGACTTGATCTGTTTCAGTGATTTTTGATATTTCAGGTTGATGTGACCAATGAAAATGAAGTAAAGAACTGTATGACAGAAAACCATCTGTGCAATGCACTGACACAGTTATTCTGTTTCAGTATTGTGTGATATTTTTTCAGTTGATGTGGCCAGTGAAGTCATGTACTATGTAAGATGGGAAGTCATCTGTCTTGTAATAATCTAATTTGTTTCAGTGTCTGATGTGTGATATTTTTGATTGATGTAACTGATGAAGTAAAGAGCACTGAGGACAGAAAGCTGTCTGTCTTGTAATGATATACTTCAGTTTGTTTCAGTGATGTGTGATATTTTTGATTGATGTAACTTATGAAGTAAAGAACACCGTAGGACAGCAAGTCATCGGTCGTGTGGTGACACAGACCGGTGTAGAAATGTACTGATTGCCTCTTTGGTGTGCTTTCAGATTCCATCCACTCAGGAGGTGAACAATTCGGTGGTTTCCATGTGGAACAAAGGTAAGGCAGTACCTGCTGACACAGTGAAGGTCAGAGGTCAGACTCTTTGTGGCTGTTTTGAGCACCTGTGTGTGTGTGTGGTGTGCGTGTACGTGTACATGTACATGTGTGTACAGGAGTGACAGCTACTGTCAGCATCATTGTATATGTTGATGTATGTATGTATATGTATGTGTGCACCAGAGTGATGGCTATTTTCAGCACAGTGGTGTGCGTGCATGCTTGTGTGTATGTGCAGGAGTGACAGCTACTTTCAGCATCATTGTATATATTGATGTATTATGTACGTGTCTGTGTTATGCAGGAGTGACAGCTGCTCTTCAGCATCATTGTATAGGTTAATCTAACAGTAACTTAATGTGTGTGTGTGAGAGTGTGTGGTGTGTGTGTGTGTGTGTGTGTGTGTGTAGGAGTGACAGCAGCTTTCAGTATCGGAGTATATGTTGGTGTGTGTGTGTGTGTGTGTGTGTGTGTGTGTGTGTGTGTGTGTGTGTGTGCAGGAGTGACAGCCACTTTCAGCATCATTGTATATGTTTGTGTGTGTGTATGTGTGTCTGTGTGTCTGTGTGTGTGTGTGTGTGTGTGCAGGAGTGACGACCACTTTCAGCATCATTGTATGTGTTGTGTGTGTGTGTGTGTGTGTGTGTGTGTGTGTGTGTGTGTGTGTGCAAGAGTGACAGTCACTTTCAGCATCATTGTATATGTTGGTGTGTGTGTGTGTGTGTGTGTGTGTGTGTGTGTGTGTGTGTGTGTGTGTGCAAGAGTGACAGCCACTTTCAGCATCATTGTATTTGTTGGTGTGTGTGTGTGTGTGTGTGGTGTGTGTGTTGTGTGCGTGCGCGTGCATGCGTACGTGCATGCGCGCGCAGTGCGTGTGTGCAGGAGTGACGGCCACTTCCAGCATCATGGTGTGTGTGTGTGTGTGTGTGTGTGTGTGTGTGTGTGAGTGACAGTTTGCCTTGTGTGTATGTTGATGGTGTTTGTGTGTGTGTGTGTGTGGGAGTGACGGCCATTTCACACCATTGTAATGTATATGTTATCGTCTGCTGGTTATTTTATGTGTGTGTGTGTGTTGTGTTGGGGTGACGCCACTTTCACACCATTTATATGTTGATATGTGTGTGTGTGTGTGTGTGTGTGTGTGCGCAGGTGGTTGTTGTATGTGATGTGTGTGTGTGTGTGTGCAGGGTGACGCCACTTTCAGCACCATTACATTATGTGTGTGTGTGTGTGGTGTGTGTGTGTGTTGTGTGTGTGTGGTGTGCAAGGGTGACGGCCACTTTCAGCACCATTGTATATGTTGATGTGTGTGTGTGTGTGTGTGCAGGGTGTGCGCCACTTTCAGCACCATTGTATATGTTGATGTGTGTGTGTGTGTGTGCAGGGGTGACAGCCACTTTCAGCACCATTGTATATGTTGATGTGTGTGTGTGTGTGTGTGTGTGTGTGTGTGTGTGTGTGTGCGTGCAGGGGTGACGGCCACTTTCAGCACCATTGTATATGTTGATGATGTGTGTGTTGTATGTGCATGGTGTGATGTGGGGTGCCACTTTCCACCATATGTATATGTGTTTGATGTGTGTGTGTGTGTGTGTGTGTGTGTGTGTGTGTGCGCAGGGGTGACGGCCACTTTCAGCACCATTGTATATGTTGATGATTGTGTGTGTGTGTGCAGGGGTGACGGCCACTTTCAGCACCATTGTATATGTTGATGTGTGTGTGTGTGTGTGTGTGCAGGGGTGACGGCCACTTTCCACCCTTGTATATGTTGATTGTGTGTGTGTGTGTGTGTGTGTGTGTGTGTGTGTGTGTGTGTGTGTGTGTGCAGGGGTGACGGCCACTTTCGCACCATTGTATATGTTGATGATTGTGTGTGTGTGTGCAGGGGTGACGGCCACTTTCAGCACCATTGTATATGTTGATGTGTGTGTGTGTGTGTGTGCAGGGGTGACGGCCACATTCAGCACGATTGTATATGTTGATGTGTGTGTGTGTGTGCAGGGGTGACGGCCACTTTCAGCACCTTGTATATGTTGATGTGTGTGTGTGTGTGTGTGCAGGGGTGACTGCCACTTCCGGCACCATTGTATATGTTGATGTGGTGTGTGTGTGTGCAGGGGTGACGGCCACTTTCAGCACCATTGCTGATGCCCCAGAATACGGGAAGAAAGCAGTGGAAACCACCAAGAAGATGCTGACCAACAAGTAGACAGCAGACTGCAGCACCGCACACACAACACCGCAGGCAGACAGAACACTGCAGTGGGTGCCACACCTCCACAAAGATGAATTGTCCGTCAGTCTGCTGCACCCCTTAGACATAGGCACATAAAGTTGACTTGTGTTTTGGTTCAGTACTGGTTTACTGTTAGTGTTAGGTTTCTAGAAAGCATCAGTGTTGATTCTGCATAATGTTTTAGTGAGAGGCTGCCGATTGCAGCATGTTGGGCAGGCAGTCCCTCACACATGAGGGGAGTGTGTGGGAGGGGGTGGAGTGGGGGAACAGAGATAGAAAGAGGGAAAGAAAGCCAAAGCAACTTGCTTTGCCGAGATGACTGGTGGAAGCCTTGCTGTGGCTGGGGCTGTGTCTGGCACAGCAGTCTGAGCACAGCAGAAAAGACTCCTCCGGTCAGTGTCCCTGCAGTTTCCATGGGGAAACCTGCTGACTTCTGTCACACAGAGGTCTCTGTTCAGTGTCTGTGTAGTTACAGTGGATGATGTGTGTGCTGTGTGTCACCACTGTCACCACAGAGGCCCAGTCATGCAGCATGTTCTGTGTCAATATTTGTCAGCCTTGTTAGGCATCATTGTATGTAGATGAACACTACTGACAAGGACGTCAACAAATTTTCAACAATGCACCATGATCTTGTTAGTTAGACACCTGTTCTTCGCTGACCATGTCTTCAGTGCGAGTGAATGTGCAGATTGTTTTCTGTCTTATAGACAGATGATGTTTCATGTAGTCTGTCCAGAAGAAACACAATAACTTAAATGTTTGAACACATCAAAATCTTTTTCTCCCCAGAAGAAATGTAGGAAACATGTGGATAATATTATTTCCCTTTGCTGATGTGGTAAATGTGTTCGTGTTGATGTGTTGGAGTGTGTGGAAGTGATGTAGATGAGGTTGTGTGCATAACATGTGGGCATTGTGGGGAGGGAAAAAGGTTGGGTGTGAATGTTGACAGTATTGGAATTTTGAAAAGAATAAACATTTCTGTGATGAAGAAGGTGTTGATGCTTCTGCTGTCTTGGCTGTTCATCCTCGTTTGTGGTGTTCTGTAATGGTTGGCTGTCTTGGCTGTTCATCATTGTAGTGTTCTGTGATGGCTGTTGTTCATCCTTGTTTGTAGTGTTCTGTAATGGTTGGCTGTCTTGGCTGTTCATCCTTGTTTGTAGTGTTCTGTAATGGTTGGCTGTCTTGGCTGTTCATCCTTATTTGTAGTGTTGCTCACTCTCTGTGCTATCAGGAAGGGTCTGGAATACAAGTGAAACTAACACACTGTCTGTGTGAGTCTGTAAACCACAATCACCTTTAACTGTAAGATCTTTGCTTAGTTTGCAAAACAAAATAAAATGAAAAATATTAAAATTGAAAAGCAAGAAATGCTCACATACACATTTATACAAAGACTGAGTGAAAGCAATTTATTGTCAAACACTGCGTTTTCACAGTTCAGCAAAGGTCAGAGGTCCCACAGCCTACTGGCTGCAGGATGGTGAGTTGTTGCAGGGTCACCCTGTCTGCGGCACAGCATCACAGCAGCAGAGCTCATCCCTCTCCTTCCCCCACTTTCATCTTCTCTGACCTGCATCAGGTACCCATGTAGTGCTGGGTGGACAGACGTGTTCTAACCATCCAAATCCACCCACATATACTGTTCAAGCTCATGACCGTCACCTTTGTCGACAAACACCCATGTGACTGCACACCCATGTGACATTCAAGTGGAGGAAGATGTGGTGGTGAAACTATTCTTTGATAACTTAAGCTTGAATAAATTCAAATTCAACGTTTTGAAATTGAAAGATGTTCCAAGGCAAAAATAGAACCACTGTCAATTGTGAATAGTATTACTACAGGAGTTGTTTGAACTCGTAATTGTCATCTCTGCTGACAAAGGCTTTACCCATGTGACTACAAGCCTATCTTGGGGGCCGGAATAGCTCAGTGGTAGAGCACCAGACTCGTAATCTTTGGTGATCCTTGGGTTGTGGGTTCGAATCTCCACCGGCCCAGTTCGGTACAGGGGATTTTTCCCTCGCAGTTAACGTTGGTTCTGACTCCATTTCCCAAACAGTCCTTTGAATGAGACTACAAACCGAGGTGTGTGAACGTGCGCACAACATCTTGCACACACGTAAAATCCCATCAGCAACTTTCGGATGAGAAGACCAGTTTGACCGTTGGTATGGATAAAACATTACAATAGCATGCACCCTGCGTGAGAAATGGAAAGAATGAAGGAAGTATGGTAATTGAGTGAATGATATTGACTGGATGACACATGAAACGACTGAATGAAGTGCCTGCTGGCAGCTCTTCAGTTGGCACTATCCAGGTAGGCAGCCCGTAGTGTGAACGAGTGTGGATTGTGAAGTGCTTAGAGCTTGGTCTCTAGCCGAGGATTGGTGCTATATAAGTATTCATAATAGTAATAGTTATAATAGTAATATCTGATGTTTAAATTATGATTAGTGAAACAATTTTGATTACTGTGCTTGAATTTCTTTGAAATACAAATTCAACTAATTAAAATCGATGGATATTCAAGTGGACAAATAGAGTATTAGTGTTGTTGGTTAATTATAGAATTAAGCAGGACTTGCCTTGGAAAGAAATATTAATTTGAAGTATTTCCAGGATGACTTCGGTGGTGGTAATTGCATGTTGGAAGCACTGCATTGAAAACCAGCCAGCATGTAGATGTGAGTGTTTCTGTCAAAAGAAATAAACCTGGGCAGGATGTGAAATAATCCCTAGAATGATCGATGGGCATGTAATTAGTGCCACCAACATTATCCTCAAAATAATTTGAACTAATTAATTTCCCCAAGTATGTCTCATTTGATTATTCGATTATTTGTCAGCCAGTGATCAGATGCTTATAACATGAAGACGTCGGTGAAAAGGAAGATGAGCAAGTCTGATGTAACCAAGCTTTCCAGCACCGACTGTGGCAAGGCCTTTGATGTCAACAGTCAATGGTTAGCTGTGAAACCTGGTAAACATGCTCCTGTTGCACCATCCAGCTGCCTCCATCATGTTCTCTTGGTTCACATCTCTGGAGAATGCTGTCAAAGAGCTGGCTGCTGTTGTGCTGTGAGCTGAGAAAAGGGATGTGTCAATGCCGGCCATTTCTAACCGTTATATGGCATAAGGTGACTCTGGATGGACATGTATGAGGCGTGACATATGAATGTAGAGTTCTCTCCCTGTCCTCTTTGTTCTGTTCTCGTTACATACCGTTTCAGAAGTAATACAGCAGACAATTTCTCCGTAGGTTCGTCACATCCATCATTGTCTAACTGAAGATGGGTTTGGTTGTAAATGGGTTACTCAAACGTTTCAGTCTGGCTCTGTATAATGGATTCACTTGAACAAAAATACCAGAATAAATAGACTAATGGCCTTTAGAATACTATCAGATGTGTACAGAAATTTAAATGCCCATTTGATTTACTTTGGCCTATTCATTGCTTTTGCCAGAGCACAGGCCATCAACAACTGCCCGCCAACGACCACGGTCCTGAGCAATCTTCTCTTTCTCCCCAGCTGTAGCCCATCTGCCCAGTGTCCGCCTCCAGGTCCCGCCTCCATGTATTCCTTGGTCTTCCTCGCTTCCTTTTGCCTTGAGGAAGGCCCATTTTGGAAAAGAAAAATGTACATCACTACTACTTAATATCCATATACTTGCATCAATTAACTGTAGTTACAGTTTTGCTAAACTTGAACTGTGTAGACACAGGAGATTTTCAAGGCGAAGTAGAACATGAAAATCCTGTGACAGAATGTGCTAGGTGATCTTCCATGTTAATTAAAATTGCTTAAAATGTGTTTAATATAGAAACAGGTTTCTTGCAAAAATGAAAAGTCAACGTTTTTATTGTGTAATCTTTTGAGTGCAAACACGTATGTGCAGTTAAAAACTAGCGAAGTAAACCCAGTTACAAACTGTCGCTTACTCATTATGTCCATCTGTGATTTGGTTTTATTTCCATTCGTAGAAGATTTTATCCACGCGGTACAATGTCACACCATTTACATGAATGGATTTTGTTATCCTCCATGACCCAAACAAGGGGTCAAAGAAATCATTATCATAAAATCACGTCCACACGCATGTGTGTGTGTGTGTGTGTGTGTGTGTGTGTGCACCCGCACTAGACATGGACAGAACTAGGAAGGATGTTAGACAGAGACAGATCGAGCTCCCTGATGATTACTTTATTAGATTGGGCGAGTTAGAATTGTCCTTTTCCCCAGTCGTTGATTTCTTTTTAAATGGAAAAATTGTTGACAGCTTATAGTTTTCTGAATGTCAGTGCATCCTAAGGTTAATCTGACAATAAACTGGTTTCAGTCGGTCAGTCAGTCAGAGAGAGAGAGAGAGAGAGAGAGAGAGAGAGAGTATGTTCAGTCATTTTGTGTGTGTGTGTGTGTGTGTGTGTGTGTGTCTCTCTCTCTCTCTCTCTCTCTCTCTCTCTCTCTGGGTGCGCGCGCGCGCGCTCTTAGTTGTGTGTGTGTGTTATTATTATTATTATTATTATGAACATTTATGACGCCTAATCAATTGAATGCCCTAGGCGTTTACAATATCACAACAGACATCAAATCACACAATATATAACAATCATACATACAAATCACAATATATAACAATATATAACAATCATACAGAGTGTGTTGTGGTGCGCGCACATATTTGTCAGAGAGAGAGAGAGATGATGATGATAATCTTTATTTCCAAGGGTAACAGATAAGCAAACACATGCTTTTTTTCATCCGGCCCTTGCCCCGTTAAGGGACTAAGTATGACTAGCGACTAAGACTTACAAAACTTTTAACAAACACACATATCTTCACAACATTAAAAAGTTCATCCATTAAGGCGTAGATGACTTTAAAAGGAAAAAAAAAACGATTTAAACAACAAACAAGAATAAAGAAATGTATTACAAAGAAGAAAAGAATCGGCACACACAGATATGGAATAAGCGATCCTCCTATCGAAGAGGGGGGGGGGGGGGGGGGGGGAGAGAGAGAGAGAGAGAGAGAGAGAGGGGAGTTACATTCCTTTTGTAAAAAAATAACATACAACAAACTGCTCAGGATGATAATTAGACAATTACAATGCATCAATAATATCAACATTTGTACTTTCTTTTACATTTACATGATGTGGTTATAAGGCAAAACGAGAACGAACAATCAGTTATCAGTAAGCAGCAATATTCCTAGCATCAATAATCATAACACTTATTTTTCATGATATGTGTGTGTGTGTGTGTGTGTGTGTGTGTGTGTGTGTGTGTGTGTGTGTGTGTGTGTGTGTGTGTGTGTGTGTGTGTGTGTGTGTGTGTGTGTGTGTGTGTGTGTGTGTGTGTGGATGAGGAGAGAGAGAGAGAGAGAGAGAGAGAGAGAGAGAGATGCCATTATCATTTACCTTCCCCTTCCATCTTTTTTTTTTTTTCTTTTCGACCATTCATACACTACCCAAAACTATAATTATTAATTAAGCGACAATCCATCGAAACGCAGCCGTAATTAACGAAGAGAGAGAGAGAGAGAGAGAGAGAGAGAGAGAGAGAGAGAGAGAGAGAGAGAGAGAGAGAGAGAGAGAGAGAGAATAATTCGATTTTTCTATCCAAAAATCATATGCTAAACATTGCTACAAATTTGAATAAAGAGCAATACATCAATATGATCAACAGTAATCCGGACACACATTTATCACCTTGCAGTTACAGTGCTCGAAGAAATCAAAGTATTAAGACATCAATCAATTAGTGACAATGCACCAATAAAACCAGCGACCACAACAGTCATTCATCATGCCATAATTTCAATCATTAATAAAACCGATAGTAACCATATCTCTCATTTATCATTATCTAGTTTTGAAAACATCAGTGGAAAGGAAACGGCGTATCAGTTTAATATGCAGCAAAACGGAGGGTGTGCCCTGGTATATGTATTTTGTCCCTAATAGCAATGGTCTGCTGTGAAATGTGTAATTAGTTTTTCCCTGAAGGATTCTGTAATGTGAGTACATCGGAAATGTAGTGGAAGTGAATTCCAAACCACGCTACCTGAGTAGGATAAGCTTGATTTAAATAGATCTATTCTAGGTGTGGGAACCTGGAATTTGGTTGAATCCCTAGGGTTTATGCTAAATTTGGACTGAAGAGTTTGTGGTGCTAAACCCGATGCAATTTTTTGCATTAGCAGACATTTGTTGACAGCAAACATTTCTTGTAACGGAAGAGCCCCCGCTTTAGTATAATCCCCTTCACTAAGACTAGATGATTTTAATAGGACTGCTTTAAGTGCTCTTTTGTAGACACTCTTAAGAGGTTTCATGGCATTAGCACTAGCAGAATCAAATAGTGTTGAACAATAATTGATTGAAGAGAGAACATGTGCGTGTAGGAACAATTTCCTGGCATGAAGGTTTAAGAAATGCTTAATCTTGCACAGCTGATATGTTTGTCTGGATATTGATTTACATAAACTGCGAAGGTGGTAAGACCAAGAAAGATTATTATCAACATATACGCCTAGAACTCGATGGCTATCCACCACTTCAATTTCCTGATTATTGATAAAAACAGATGGGGGCTGTGTGGTTATGTTTTGTCTTCTCTGCCTTGTTGGTATCAGCATTAGTTTTGTTTTGTTAGGATTCAGTGACATGTGATTTACATTGCACCAATTACTTAAGATGTCAGCATTCTTCTGTAATGAAGAGAGAGAGAGAGAGAGAGAGAGAGAGAGAGAGAGAGAGAGAGAGAGAGAGAGAGAGAGAGAGCACAAGCGAACGTGTCCAGTGATATCCTGCTGACGGTGACGCATGGGATGAGTGGCATAAAGTTCGGTGAAGCGGAAATGGAAATGTCACTGCACCAGAGCACTGACGCTAATCTGCCCCTGACCTGCCACAGCTCCGGGAGTGTCGGTCACACACACAGTCACCGTGCTTCACAGTCGCCCGCATGCGCAAGTGGGGCGCCCCCCTGGCTGAGACGAACAGGCTGCACACCAAACATTAAAGCGCCAAGGCCTTGCTTAAAGGAGTCGCGTGTTTATAGACTGGCGCAATGAGATCATTTTGAAAATTCTCACTGTGTTTGAAAGTTGATTCTTCTCATTTTCTTTCATATGGCCATCAAGGTACAAGCCAAGCAGACGGATTGAAATCGAAGGAACGCGATTATTTGGGGGTTTCCAGCTGGGGCAAAGATAGGGTCAAGGGTGAGTGCAAAGGCCCGAAATGTGACGGCCACTAAGGGGAAGGTCATGTATTTGACGATTTTTGGTGATTTCATCGGTACCCCCCCCCAAAAAAAAAAAAAAAAAACAACAAACAAACCAAAAACAACAACAAAAAAACAACAAAAAACAAAAAACAAAAAAACAAAAAACAAGGCAACTGATTGGTTCTTTTGATCAAGTATCAGCTTATCATATAATGCTGGCTCAGATTTATGGTAGGCCTCTAACCCTTACTTAGATTATAGAGTGCTTTAGAGAAAAATCCTAATTGTGGCGTGTGGCCACACCAAGCACGGTGTGGCAGGGCCGGTAGGCGCACAGAAAGCTCTGCAGAGGACTGTCAGGTCGGCGATCAGCGATCAGGGTGCTCCATCTGAAACTGTACTGAGAGGCTTGGCTATTTTTTTCCTTCTCTCTCTCTCTCTCTCTCTCTCTCTCTTCTCTCTCTCTCTGTTTGTCTGTCTGTCTGTCTCACCCCCTCTCTCTGTCGCCGTCTGTGTAGTCTCTCTCTGTCTGTCGAGAGAGCTAGTAATATACGGTTTAAGCTCAGATTCTTTTAACTTTGTCTTTTCTTCACAACAGGAGACAGAAGGATTCTCAAATTTCGACATCTCTGGCTCCTATGACATCCAAATAGGGAGTTATCCAGGGATCTGTTCCTGGTCCTGTTTATTTTCATTTCATATAAACAACCTGCAATTGATGTGTAACTGCGAACCCTGTTGACGATGCCATCCTGCACACCAGAAATTAGAGCCGCGATGAAGTGTACGGTCTTCTGCAAAATGACGGTGGTAGGCTTGTGAGGTGGGCCGAAACAAAGAATGTGGCAACCTACCTCCTAAATCTAACGTTCATTACAGTGTTCATTACAGCACAACAGACACGCCAGACTATTTAAAGTGTTTGATTGAACCCAAAGTTTACAATAGTTCATTTGAGGAAATTTAATTATTGCAAAGTATCGCATCTTACGATCGGTATAGTTTATTTTGGTCCAGTTGCTTTCTGTACTTTGAAAACGAACCCAACACAAAAGAATAAAACATTTTCTTGATCAACACACTCGAACATTGTTTTTTTTTTCCCACGCATGCTTTGCACCTGATATTGATGAGACACAACATGCAGTCTCTGACATTGATGAGACACTAACATGCAGTCCCTGACATTGATGAGACACTAACATGCAGTCCCTGACATTGATAAGACACCAACATGCAGTCCCTGACACTGATGAGACACCAACATGCAGTCCCTGACATTGCTGAGACACCAACATGCAGTCCCTGACACTGATAAGACACCAACATGCAGTCCCTGACATTGATGAGACACCTGATATTGCTGAGGCACCAACATGCGGTCCCTGACATTGCTGAGGCACCAACATGCAGGACACAGTCAGGGCCGTGAGTCTGGCGCCAGTTCAATTTTTGCACAGGCCACCTGTCAAGGTCAAGCTCCCCTGACCTTTTTCTCTTCTCCCCAGTGACGATAAGCAGCTTGGTTCTTCCCTTTTAGCCTAAATTCAATGTCGTGTCAATTAAATGGTTTTCATACACAAATGAGCGTTCTCGCTTTTAACCTCATTTCAATGTCGTGTCAATAAAATAGTCTTCAGGCACAAATCATGAATGAACTGATGTCATCCTATCTGTGCAGGACATTTGCTGGATGTAACGCTCGTTAGAAGAATACCTCCCCATTCAGTATTTACAGCCAGGTCTCATCATGTACGTAGAAGGGAATAGACGGTTGAAGGGAACAAAAGTCGTGCTATCAACACATGCACGCTGAAGGCACAGAAACAGTGCACAGGAACTCAGCCAGCAGTCATAGGAATTATCATGTTTTTAGACAACCCATCTGGATCCAGGGCCCAAGAGCACGCCCACCCTCCACAACGAACATCCAAAGTCAGTCCCTGGATCCAAAATCCCAAATTAAAACCACATACCGCCAGGTTCAACCCTTCCCTCTCCCTCCTAAACATTTCCTTTGAACGCTGAGTTGCATCAGATGGACCATCTTGGGAACAAGATCTTCGTGGAGTCTGCCGCAAAATGCGTGTACCTGACATGGATAGGGTGGGCAGGGGATACAGGAGAGAGGGAGAGGGAGGGGCTTTAATGGGAGAAGGTTGTGCTGGCTGAACGAGAGGTACAGCAAACTGTGACAATGACAGTGAACAAGCGCGGAAACTCAGTGCTGATTGAACGTTTCTTAATGTACACGTCAGTGCCTCTGGTGTTCATTAGTGCCTCATCCTCATGCTCCCCACTGAGCCGCTAAAGATGTCGGCAGTTCTGAAATGAACGTATTCTCTGCTTGTCATTGTCTCCGTCATTCATTGGCCTGTTGTCCCCTGCTTGTCTAATGTCCTAGTCATTCACTGGTCTGTTGTCCCCTGCTTGTCCAGTGTCCCCATCATTCATTGGTTGTTGTTTCCTGCTTGTCTAATGTCCTAGTCATTCATTGGTCTGTTGTACCCTGCTTGTCCAGTGTCCCCATCATTCATTGGTTGTTGTTTCCTGCTTGTCTAATGTCCTAGTCATTCATTGGTCTGTTGTCCCCTGCTTGTCCAGTGTCCCCATCATTCATTGGTTGTTGTTTCCTGCCTGTCTAATGTCCTAGTCATTCATTGGTCTGTCATCCCTGTTTGTCCAATGTCCTCGTCATTCATTGGTCTGTTATCTCCTGTTAGTGGGATGTCTGGATGGATTAGAGAGAGAGAGAGAGAGAGAGAGAGAGAGAGAGAGAGAGAGGAGAGAGAGAGAGAGAGAGAGAGTGTGTGTGTGTTGAAGACACAAGAGAGTTGCTGCAGAAGTTTGGTAACTTAAAGAACACATCTTCCCGCAGAACTTTGGGTCAATGATTGTCCAGTGCTGGCAAACCATGTACGATTGTCGTGTGGGTTTTCAGTACTCTTCCAAGATGTTGGAAAACAACAGCTGAAGAAAAACGAATCTGACAAAATGTAGGAAGAAAATGGTGTCACAGCCTACAGAACACCACTTGCACCGTTGGACATTGTTTTAATGTTGGCCAACACCCCCCCCCCTCCACTCTCCGACTTCCACCCACACTCTTTTCGTCCAATGCATACACCCAACCTCCCCTCGTTCCCCTACCTTCGTTTTCTAAATTTTTTTTTTTTCGCTGGTTGTAGGGGTGGTCAGTGTGGTCTGTTGTGCGGTGGTCATGGGTCATGTTGTGCGGGTGGTCAGTGGGGTCATGCTGTACGGGTGGTCAGTGGGGTCATGTTGTCGGGTGGTCAGTGGGGTCATGCTGTACGGTGTCAGTGGGTCATGTTGTGCAGGTGTCAGTGGGGTCATGTGTGCGGTGGTCAGTGGGGTCATGTTGTGCGGTGGTCAGTGGGGTCATGTTGTGCGGGTGGTCAGTGGGGTCATGTTGTGTGGGTGGTCAGTGGGGTCATGTTGTGCGGGTGGTCAGTGGGGTCATGTTGTGCGGGTGGTCAGTGGGGTCATGTTGTGCGGTGGTCAGTGGGGTCATGTTGTGCGGGTGGTCAGTGGGGTCATGTTGTGCGGGTGGTCAGTGGGGTCCATGTTGTGCGGGTGGTCAGTGGGGTCATGTTGTGCGGGTGGTCAGTGGGGTCATGTTGTGCGGGTGGTCAGTGGGGTCCATGTTGTGCGGGTGGTCAGTAGGGGTCATGTTGTGTGGGTGGTCAGGGGGTAATGTTGTGCAGGTGGTCAGTGGGGCCATGTTGTGCAGGTGGCCAGTGGGGGTCATGTTGTGTGGGTGGTCAGTGGGGGTCATGTCGTCGCAGGTGCTCAGTGGGGGGGGGGGGGTCATGTTGTGCGGGTGGTCAGTGGGGTCATGTTGTGCGGGTGGTCAGTGGGGTCATGTTGTGCGGGTGGTCAGTGGGGGTCATGTTGTGTGGGTGGTCAGTGGGGTCATATTGTGCGGGTGGTCAGTGGGGGTCATGTTGTGTGGGTGGTCAGTGGGGATCATGTTGTGCGGGTGGTCAGTGGGGTCATGTTGTACGGGTGGTCAGTGGGGTCATGGACGGTGTGACAGTCCTTCAGGCACCTTTGTGATCTGCAGCAACATGAACAATGCCAGCAATGCTATCACTGCTCCTGATACACGTCATCATTAAGACCTATAACAATGCTGCTACAACCGCTACCAACAACACCGACAGTAATAAGATTAAGAAATAAGTAATAACAATGATAAAGCAAATGTAGAAAGCATCAGTGTACACAACAACAAGAAAAGCACGAAGTTTCCCCTCCCTGTCCCTTTCTGAAGAAATCTACAAAAATTGTGTGTGTGTGTGTGTGTGTGTGTGTGTGTGTGTGTGTGTGTGTGTGTGTGTGTGTGTGTGCACGCGCGCGCTCGTTTGTGCGTGCGTCTGTGCAAGCGTGCGTGCGTACATTGTGTGTGTGTGTGTGTGTGTGTGTGTGTGTGTGTGTGTGTGTGTGTGTGTGTGTGTGTGTGTGTGCTTGCGTGCGTGCGTGTGTGCGTGCGTGCTTGCGTGCGTTCGTGTGTGTGTGTGTGTGTGTGTGTGTGTGGTGTGTGTGTGTGCGTGCGTGCGTGCGTGCGTGCGTGCGTGCGTGTGTGTGTGTGTGTGTGCGTGCGTGCGTGCGTGCGTACGTGTGTGTGTGTGTGTGTGTGTGTGTGTGTGTGTGTGTGTGTGTGTGTGTGTGTGAGTGCGCATGTGTGTGTGTGTATGAAAAGAGAGAGAGAGAGAGAGAGAGAGAGAGAGAGAGAGAGAGAGAGAGAGAGAGAGAGAGAGAGAATGACTGACGGATGGATGGATTGACTGATTGATAATTTTTATTCATAAGAATAACAAATGAAAAATAGGAGAAGCTTTTTACCATCAGGCTCTTTTCCCATGTCAGGGACTAAGGATATTACCATAGAACACTATTACACAACATAGAACTAATTATGATAAGAACAGTGATGTTTTATATAAGCATTGAAGAAAAACAAACGCACAAAAAGTATTTGTCACACACACACACACACACACACACACACACACACACACACACAACACACACACACACACACACACGCACAGACACAGACACAGAGACAGACAGACAGACAGACAGACAGACAGACACAGACACAGACACAGACACACACACACACACACACACACACACACACACACACACACGCACAGACACAGACACAGAGACAGACAGACAGACAGACAGACAGACAGACACACACACACACACACACACACACACACACACACACACACACACACACACACACACACACACACACAGAGGATTTAGAAGCATCAGTCACCAAACTAGTATCATCAGTAGAGCATGAGGTGGAATGAACTTTGATTCAGAAGGCAGTCACGTTCAAGTACATTACCATGTATGTGTGTGGGTTTGTGCGTGCGTGCGTGTGTGCGTGGGTGCGCACTTGCTTGCTTGTGTGTGTGTGTGTGTGTGTGTGTGTGTGTGTGTGTGTGTGTGTGTGTGTGTGTGTGTGTTGGCGAGTGTGTCTGTGTGTTAGTACAGTATAGAACAATGCTAAGAGTTGATGGTGACAACGTTCACACGCCACAAACGCCATCGTTGATTAAAGTCCTCTCTGTCACGTGACACGGAAGAACGGTGGCAGTGGTAGCACCAGTCCGTCAGGGCCAATAACTATCATTCCCCGGATGTGACATTTCCTGCTGGGCGCCATGTGGGATGCTGCCGGATGTCCATCGTCACACAGATCTGGGTATATGTCGTTCGTCGGATATTTCCCACTCAACGGATACCTGAACGGGCTGTTTAGGGCCTCTAGTTGTTGATGGGATGCTGTGCAATATAACCTAGAGTCAAAAGTTCAATAGCAGATAAGAAGATAATTGTGGAGTGAAGTAGATAGGAGAAAAGTGGACTTTAGGATATCCTCTGTCCAAACGCCACTTGATCTGGACACGATGCCAGGAAGAAGGACACCTTTGACCAGAAACCTTCTTCCAAATATTAGGCCTTCATAAGAACTCGTACTATTCTGACATTTCTTAAATATTATATTTTCGACGTCAAGACAGCTAGATTTCTGCCACTAAGAAGCTGTGGCCATATTAGAAGGCCATTGAATGTCCGGTTCAGAGTACTGCAAACTTAAGAATTAACACTATAACTGTGCATAGTTTGGCAGCCTCCCCGGTCCTTGTCAGTATCAATCGTAGTTTAAAAAGAATTGTTAGTTATTCCGATAGACAGTGTGGAGAAACAGATTAAAAGTCAAAACACGACGCGTTTCGACTCTTAGGTCTTCTTCAATTAAAACAAACAACATTCAGGGCAATGAAAACGAAGAACAAGCAATCATTTATCCTCTCATATTTGGTGCAAGATGGGTGTAGAATGAAAACGAGGCCATTGGGAAAGGGACCATGGGCGTTAAAATAATAATGATGACAATAATAAAAATATTGCTATTGTCATCATTATAATTATTATTCTAACTCCCATGGTCCCTTTCCCAACGGCCTCGTTTTCATTCTACACCCATCTTGTACCGAATTTGAGAAGATAAGTGATTGCTCGTTCTTCGTTTTCATTGTCCTGAATGTTGTTTGTTTTAATTGAAGAAGACCTAAGAGTCGAAACCCGTCGTGTTTTATCTTGTAATCTGTTTGTCCTTATTGTCTTGCGGAATAACTAACAATTCTTTTAAAAATTTGTTTCAAATTCAGCCAGCAGTGACCTTCTCTTTGAAACTAGTATCAATCATAGTTGTATTACTGTTCCCAGTTAATGCTTTTGACCATTGTTGACGTGTGCGTCTGGGCTCCATCCGTTGTTGTTGCATGTGCCATGGCCTCTGGTAGAAGACTGGAATCAAACAAACAACTTTCATGCACTGAACGGTTTTGTGTCAGAGAGTTTCCCCAACATTTCCTGACCAACACCGCAGGTGCCCCATCTGTGGCCTCTGGCTGACATGGGGATCTGAATGGAAGCATAGAGCACAGGTGCCCCATCTGTGGCCTCTGGCTGACATGGGGATCTGAATGGAAGCATAGAGCACAGGTGCCCCATCTGTGGCCTCTGGCTGACATGGGGATCTGAATGGAAGCATAGAGCACAGGTGCCCCATCTGTGGCCTCTGGCTGACATGGGGATCTGAATGGAAGCATAGAGCACAGGTGCCCCATCTGTGGCCTCTGGCTGACATGGGGATCTGAATGGAAGCATAGAGCACAGGTGCTCCATGTGTGACCTCTGGCTGACATGGGGATCTGAATGGAAGCATAGAGCACAGGTGCCCTTCTGTGGCCTCTGGCTGACATAGGGATCTGAAAGGAAGCATAGAGCACATGTCTGGCATGGCCTAAATAAAGCCTGAGACAAAAATGGTGATTAACAGCATCTTCATCTTCCAACTTGATCTTCAACTACAAGGAAGAAACAAGCAAAACAGCAACAAGAAGGAAAACCAAATCATGCTTGGCTCTTCATAATCAGCTTTGGTGTGTCCTCAGTTTCCAGGTTCTCTCCACGTCGATATTGTGCTGATTTAGTGTAAAAGAGGTCAGTGTCGGCAAGAATATGGCACTGTGGTCGACATTGTGCTGAGTTTGTGTAATGGGACTGTGGTCAATGTTGTGCTGAGTTTGTGTAAAAGAGGTCAGTGTCGGCATGAACATGGCACTGTGGTGATGTGATGTGGATTTTGTGTAAGTAATGGCAAGTGGATAGGACTGTGGTGGGATTGAATGAAATATTCAGCGAACGGCCTATACAGGTGTGCATCTTGGCAGCCGTGTGAAGGGATGGGTCACAGACGAGGGGAGTGGCGCGGACATTGTGACGTTGTCACGCTGTGAGCAGTGCCGCCCCTCCGGCTGAGGCTCGCTCCCTGACCACACTACTCCCTGCCCGCTGTGCCCGCCACGGATTGCACGTGTTGCCGGCATTGCCAGGAACCAGATCAACGTGAGTACACATACCGACTGTTAAGGAAGGTGAGGATAGAGGGGAAAGAAAAGACGGATGATGGAGGGGATACCTAGTGATGGGGCTTGCAGGTCATTTATTCTCTTATACCAAGAGTAGCAAGAGAGCCCTATCGTGTCAAGAGAGCCCTATCGTGTCAAGAGAGCCCTATCGTGTCAACAGAGCCCTACCGTGTCAAGAGAGTCCTATTGTGTCAAGAGAGCCGTATTGTGTCAGTACTCAATGTAGCATGTACATGCATAGACATGATGAGACAAAGAACTGACAGGCTGTAACAGCCTTCTGTGTCGTTCCAACATACAACATTTAACAGTTCATTACATGATGGTGACGGCAGTTACATTATTTTAATGGGCACTGAACTGATAGTGAAGACATTTTAATATTGACTGGTTGGTTAACAAAAACAGTTATATTGTCCTACGGTTGACTGACCCAATAGTGAAAGCGATTATACTGATCGTGAATACAATCACATCATTTAAATGTGGATAAGAGGAAAAGTGAAGACAGTGACACCGTTGTAATGTAGACTGGATGGAGAATGACGATGGTTAATACCACTTGAATGCTGATTACGAATGTCGGGGCCATCTTACTACATTAGGAATATCAGGAACTGCGCCCAAGTTCCTAGTCGTTGGAATTGTGTTCGTATATAAAACGAGCATGTCGACGGAAAACAGATCATTTATGCAAACTTTTGAACAGAGAAGGGTTTTAAAGTGTTGTTTACCTTTTTCGTACCTTGCCCCCCCCCCTCCCTGGTCATGGAAACCATGCAGCGTGCATGCATTGACTGTAGGGAACACGTAACACAAGGTGACTGTTGTCACCTGAACGATGGCCTGGTGGCTCTGGGAGGACAGACAGACAGGACGATGGCCGGTGGTCTTGGAGGACAGACAGACGATGGCCGGGTGGTTGAGACAACAGACGTGGCCGGTGGTCTTGGAGGACAGACAGGACGATGGCCGGTGGTCTTGGAGGACAGACAGGACGATGGCCGGTGGTCTTGGAGGACAGACAGGACGATGGCCGGAGTCTGGGAGGACAGACAGGACGATGGCCGGATGTCTGGGAGGACAGACAGGACGATGGCCGGTGGTCTGGGAGGACAGACAGGACGATGGCCGGTGGTCTTGGAGGACAGACAGGACGATGGCCGGATGTTTGGGAGGACAGACAGGACGATGGCCGATGGTCTGGGAGGACAGACAGGACGATGGCCGGATGTCTGGGAGGACAGACAGGACGATGGCCGGATGTCTGGGAGGACAGACAGGACGATGGCCGGTGGTCTGGGAGGACAGACAGGACGATGGCCGGATGTTTGGGAGGACGACAGGACATGCGATGTTGGAGGACAGACAGGACGATGGCCGGTGGTCTGGGAGGACAGACAGGACGATGGCCGGTGGTCTGGGAGGACAGACAGGACGATGGCCGGTGGTCTGGGAGGACAGACAGGACGATGGCCGGTGGTCTGGGAGGACAGACAGGACGATGGCCGATGGTCTGGGAGGACAGACAGGACGATGGCCGGTGGTCTGGGAGGACAGACAGGACGATGGCCGGTGGTCTGGGAGGACAGACAGGACGATGGCCGGTGGTCTGGGAGGAACAGGACACTGGCGGACGATGCCGTGGTCTGGAGGACAGACAGGTGGCGTCAGGGAGGCAGCAGGGCGATGGCCGATGGTCTGGGAGGACAGTACAGGACGATGGCGTGGTCTGGAGGACAGACAGGACGATGGCCGGTGGTCTGGGAGGACAGACAGGACGATGGCCGGTGGTCTGGGAGGACAGACAGGACGATGGCCGGTGGTCTGGGAGGACAGACAGGACGATGGCCGGTGGTCTGGGAGGACAGACAGGACGATGGCCGGTGGTCTGGGAGGACAGACAGGACGATGGCCGATGGTCTGGGAGGACAGACAGGACGATGGCCGGTGGTCTGGGAGGACAGACAGGACGATGGCCGGTGGTCTGGGAGGACAGACAGGACGATGGCCGGTGGTCTGGGAGGACAGACAGGACGATGGCCGGTGGTCTGGAGGACAGACAGGACGATGGCCGGTGGTCTGGGAGGACAGACAGGTTGACGGCGTCAGCGCGGAGGCTTAGCAGGGGCGCATGCCTCATGTCTTTTTGAATCACACAAGAGATATTAGTGACAGATAGAAAGGTCACGATTAGACTATGATAGGCTTAGCAAACGGTGACAGAGGTAAAGGTTACCATTAGCCTATGATAGGCTTACAAACAGTGATATACTGGGAACACACGGTTTATATACATACATATATATATATATATAATATATTTTTTTTTTTTTTTTCACCCCTACTAAGAGGGGCACAGACACAATTGATATTTTCTGAGTTGACGTGAAGTCGCAGAGATTGTGAAGATGTTGTGGTTTGTTGAGGCCAAGCCCAGGGACGACAATGGCGTAAAGATCAGTGACGACAGGGTATTTTGTGTTGTACAAGAGATTCTGTGTGACGCTGTTTGAGGCCAACGTTTTCAAAGAAACGTATCTGTGAGTCCACGAGGACCCGTTTCAAATGTTTATATTGCAACATGTGTGATTGCGTAAAAGCCATAGTGAGAAATATTTAATGTACATAATGTAAAAAGGTAGTTGTTAATTAAAAGAGAGAACTCTCTTTTTCATCTGACTAGCTGTGTGTCAACGTTGCTCAAGCCAGTGTCAGGCGATACCATCAGCAAGGTGTTTCCTTCTCATCCAAAGCCCGTATAATACCATCAGCATGGTTTTTCCTCTTCATCCAAAGCCCTGTATAATGCCATCAGCATGGTGTTTCCTCCTCATCCAAAGCCTGTATAATGCCATCAGCATGGTGTTTCCTCCTGATCCAAAGCCCTGTATAATGCCATCAGCATGGTGTTTCCCCTCATCCCAAAGCCCTGTATAATGCCATGAGTGTGGTGTTTCCTCCTCATCCCAAAGCCCTGTATAATGCCATCAGCATGGTGTTTCCCCTCATCCAAAGCCCTGTATAATGCCATCAGCATGGTGTTTCCTCCTCATCCAAAGCCCTGTATAATGCCATCAGCATGGTGTTTCCCCCTCATCCCAAAGCCCTGTATAATGCCATCAGCATGGTGTTCCTCCTCATCCAAAGCCCTGTATAATGCCATCAGCATGGTGTTTCCTCCTCATCCAAAGCCCTGTATAATGCCATCAGCATGGTGTTTCCCCCTCATCCCAAAGCCCTGTATAATGCCATCAGCATGGTGTTTCCTCCTCATCCCAAAGTCCTGTATAATGCCATCAGCATGGTGTTTCCTCCTCATCCAAAGCCCTGTATAATGCCATGAGTGTGGTGTTTCCCCTCATCCCAAAGCCCTGTATAATGCCATCAGCATGGTGTTTCCTCCTCATGCAAAGCCCTGTATACTGCCGAGCTTCCTCCTGTCCATGGATCTGGTGACCAGGTAGATTCCTGTCGATCTGGAACCCAGGCCACATCTGGCGCATGGCCTGAGGAAAAGTGGCCCATCTGTATCTCTGCTCTTGTCCGTGGCAATGCATTAGGCCCTACACTTGTGCCATGCCCTTCCTCTGGACTGTTGGTGGCAGGGCATTAGGCCCTACACTTGTGCCATACCCTCTCCTCTGGACTGTCGGTGGCAGTGCATTAGGCCCTACATTTGTGCCATACCCTTGGCAGTGCATTAGGCCCTACACTTGTGCCATGCCCTCTCCTCTGGACTGTCCGTGGCAGTGCATTAGGCCCTACACTTGTGCCATACCCTCTTCTCTGGACTGTCGGTGGCAGTGCATTAGGCCCTACACTTGTGCCATACACTCTCCTCTGGACTGTCGGTGGCAGTGCATTAGGTCCTACACTTGTGCCATGCCCTCTTCTCTGGACTGTCCGTGGCAGTGCATTAGGCCCTACACTTGTGCCATACACTCTCCTCTGGACTGTCGGTGGCAGTGCATTAGGCCCTACACTTGTGCCATACCCTCTCCTCTGGACTGTCCGTGGCAGTGCATTAGGGCCTACACTTGTGCCATGCCCTCTTCTCTGGACTGTCGATCATCTGGGACGATTGGAAAGGGGAACTATTGAAAAGAAACTCCGTAAAAAACAACAACAGGAGGAATGTTTCTGTGAGAAATGGCGTGCTGGGTGGTCTGAGGTCAACGAGTCACCTACTGCATGTTTCACTGTTCCCGTCACTTTCCTGACCGATGGATTCGTCTTTCGTCGGGGATCCCTCGTGATTTTGCAAGTTTGCATGATTTGTTTGTGCACGAACAAATTTTACAAAGCATTTGGAAGGATTATTCTCCGTGAACATAGTTTTGATATTGCGGAAGACGGTTGCTAACTCGCGGATCAGAACTAGAGTCTGCATTCTGGAAAGAAAAATCGAAGGAAAGGCAGATTTTCAACTGTTTAAAACAAATGTCTGTTCTTTCTCTTCCCTGCTTATGTATTAAACAGGACAGCGGAAGAATGGCCATGCTGGTGGTTGATAGCATACAATCGTGGTTCACACCGTGCGTCTGTCGGAGTTCTATTACCAACTGTCCCTGGAATCAGCCTCAAAGTGCTTTGCAGTCAAGAGGAAGCCAGACAAAATTTGTATACATTTGCAGTCCCATGGAATGCGTGGTCGTGGTGTGAATGTGAATGCGAAAGGTGAGAATGTACTTTGTGCTGGATGTGTGGTTCATGGCTGAGGTGAGAATAATATACTTTGTGCTGGGTGTGTGGTTCATGGATGTGTGGTTCAGGGTTGTGTTCATGGATGTGTGGTTCATGAATGTGTGGTTCATGGATGTGTGGTTCATGGATGTGTGGTTCATGGATGTACAAACGAGCAGCTTGTCCCCACGCACCAATCAGTCAGACCAATGTATTGAAAGAGAACATTGAACATGAAAGAGAACACTGAACATGAAAGAGAACATTGAACATGTCCTTGCAGTTTAAAACCAAGTGCGTGGACTTCATGTGGGAAAGTGGGGGGGTATCTATGGCTACAGTGGTACATTACCTACAGACACAGGCTGTTCATGTGGGAAAGTGGGGGTATCTATGGCTACAGTGGTACATTACCTAGAGACACAGGCTGTTCATGTGGGAAAGTGGGGGTATCTATGGCTACAGTGGTACATTACCTACAGACACAGGCTGTTCATGTGGGAAAGTGGGGGTATTTATGGCTACAGTGGTACATTACCTAGAGACAGAGGCTGTTCCACAGCTGGTGTAAACAGCTCTTTTGTCCAAGACGGCACATGGAGAGGCTCACCGACCACAGTATGAATGGCACATGGAGAGGCTCACCGACCACAGTATGAATGGCACACCGAGCGAATATAAGGGGTTAATAACACAGTATTAACGGCACGTGGAGAGGCTCACCGACAACAGTATGAATGGCACACAGAGCGAATATAAGGGGTTAGTAACCACAATATTAACGGCACATGGAGAGCTCACGGACCAGTGTGAATGGCACACAGAACGAATGTAAGAGCTGAAGTACAACAGTATAAATGGCACGCAGAGAGGTTGTTTTGGCTAGATTA
>CM065737.1:42027763-42040263 GCA_033310375.1 Conus canariensis | reverse complement strand
TGGACCAAATGGAATATCCATGTGTCTGTGGAAAGCGTTTCGCTACCACCCGTGGCATGAAGATCCACAGAACAAAGATGGGATGTGTGAAGACTCATCTGAATGAGCAGCAGCGCACTGCATCAGCAGATAAGACGTCGGAAGACCAAGGCCAGGATTTAAACCACAGTGCCAAGGACATCCACGCTGTTGGTTCGGATGAGGAATTTGCACAGGCCCTCGATGCCAGGCGCCTGAAACTCAACCTGCCACGAGCAAACGAAACTGAAGATTGGGAGAAACTGGATGCAAAAATCGTCCAAAGACTCGATGCACTGATAGGGAAAAGCACCCTGGAACACAAACTAGCCACATATGGGGACATTGTGTATGCCACATGTAGAGACGCCTATGGAGCAAAACTACCCAAAGAGAAAACACCTCCAAAGAAATCCAGACGCCAAGAAAAGATGGACAAGATCAGGGTCCAAAAGAAAAACCTCAAGATGCAAATGAAGACCGCACTGCCAGCTGAAAAACAAGGCTTGGAAAAACTGTGGAAAGACCTGAAAGAAAAACACAGTGCCCTCAGCAAAGCGGAATCTGCGAGGAAGAGGAAGAGCAAAAAGAAGAAGACACAAGAGCGCTTCTTCAGAGACCCCTTCCAGTTTGCCAGAACACTGTTTGAGCAGCCAAAATCTGGGACCCTAAGTGTGGACAAAGGAGTTCTTGAGCAGCATCTGAGGAAAACATACTCTGACCCACAGAGCAAAGCACCACTCGACATTCAAGGTCTGGTGTGGCCAACCAACCCTGAGGAACAGTTCAATGGCAAGCCTCCAACGTTGGCGGAAATCAAGAAGGGGGTCGACAAAGCCAGAGCCAAATCATCACCAGGGCCAAACGGAATACCTTACCAGCTTTACAAGAAATGTCCCAAGGTGCTGGAGTGGCTCCATAGGCTGCTGCGATCGGCTTGGAGAAACCAGAAGATCAGCGGCCAGTGGATGACGGCAGATGGTGTGTACATCCCCAAAGAGCAAAACTCAAGTGACATTAGCCAGTTCAGGCCAATATCACTACTGAACGTCGAAGGGAAAATCTTCTTCTCTGTCATGGCAGCAAGGCTGACCAAGTACCTGATGGAAAACAAGTACTTGGATGTGTCAGTCCAGAAAGGTGGCATCCCAGGCGTGGCGGGCTGTGTAGAACACGCCACAATGATCTGGGACGCAATCCAAAAAGCAAAGACAGAAAAGAGAGACCTGGACGTCGTGTGGCTTGATCTGGCAAACGCATATGGATCTGTGCCCCATGAGATGATACAGTTGGCTCTTGAGATGTACCATGTGCCAAAGAACATCCGCGACATGCTCAAGAAGTACTTCAATGGCTTCTCAATGCGGTTCTCTACCAAGGAGTACACAACAGACTGGATCAACTTGGAAGTGGGTATTGCAATGGGCTGTGCAATTTCCCCAATACTGTTCGTGCTGGCAATGGAACTCATCTTGAAAGCAGCAACAAACAACGCGAGACAAACAGACCTTGGCGATGGATACAAGATGCCTCCTCTCAAGGCCTTCATGGATGACACTACAGTGATTTCATCCAGAGAAGACGAGACACGTCATGTGCTGGAGAGGCTGGACGACATAGTTGCCTCATCCAGAATGAAGTTCAAGCCAAAGAAATCACGGAGTCTCTCACTGAGGAAAGGAAAAGTGGCCGGATCTGTGGTCTTCAGTGTTGCCAACCAGGCCATTCCAACAGTCACAGAAGAACCAGTCAAGAGCCTTGGAAGATGGTATGATGATACGCTGAAAGACACCCAAAGAGCAAAAGAAACCAAGCAGATGGCGGAGGAAGGCTTGGAGACCATTGACCAGTGTGGGCTCCCTGGCAAATACAAGGTCTGGTGTCTGCAGTTCATGCTGATACCAAAGCTGCTATGGCCTCTGATGATATACGACATCTGCACCAGCATAGTGGAGGCAATGGAAGCCAAAATCAACAAGTTCACAAGGAAATGGCTTGGTGTCCCACCCTGTCTGACTGACATAGCGCTGTACTGTCGCCAAGCAAAGCTGAAACTACCCCTGAAATCCATCCTGGAGGAATACAAAGCAGGGAAGATCAGACTTCAAAGCATGCTGGAGGACTCAGGAGACAAGGTGGTAGAAGCAATTAAGCCCCAGCTGAAGACAGGCAGAAAATGGAAAGTTCAAGAGGCGATGGATTCTGCAAAAGAAAGTCTCAAGATCAGAGAAATAACAGGACACACACAGACCAACAGACAGGGACTGGGGGTGACCAAAACTGAATGGTGGTCAAAGGCCAAAGGAAAAGCCAAAAGAGACATGATGATTCAGGAGATGAGAAAAGAAGAAGACCAAAAAAGACTCCAAAAAGCAGTCCAGCAGAGCCAGCAAGGGCAATGGACAACGTGGGAGAATGCACTCCAAAGAAGTCTCACTTGGAATGACATTTGGCACATGGCCCCTCTCAGGATCAGCTTCATTCTCAGATCTGCATATGACCTTCTGCCCTCAAATGCAAACCTGGTGAAGTGGGGGAAAACAGACGATCCTGCATGCCCCCTCTGCCATGAAAAACAAACAGTGGAGCATGTCCTAAGCTCATGTAAAGTAGCCCTGGCTCAAGGAAGGTACACATGGAGGCACAACCAAGTGCTCAAAGAAATTGTACAAGTAGTCTGGGCTAGTACCAACACCACAAAAGGGAAAATCAGGACTCCAAAAGCACCCGCAACATTCTTCACGGCAGGAGGCAGCAAATCATGGCCAAGAACAACAGTACCACTCGAAACATGCAGGCAGAGTCTGCTGGACGGGGCAGATGACTGGGAGTGCACTGCAGACCTCCCAGAATGGAAGAGTCACCCAGAGATCATCAGCAAGAGTGGCATGAGACCAGACATAGTAGTCCACTCTAAGTCAACCAAGCAGCTGATCATGATCGAGCTCACGGTGCCATATGAGAACAGAATGGAGGCAGCTCAAATCTACAAGACTGAAAAGTATGCTGATCTGGCAAACAGCCTGAGGAGAGAAGGCTATCAGGTCAAAGTCCTCACTGCAGAAATTGGAGCTAGGGGGTTTGTAGGAACGTCTGCATACAGCCTCATGAAACAGCTCTCAGTTGCAGGGAAGGAAAAAACCAGAGCCCTGAAAGCAATGGCAGAAGCGGCAGAGAGGTGTTCAAGCTGGATCTGGTCAAGGAGGAACAAAAGTGAACTTCATAAGGCTTAATTTCCCTACAAATATCAGGTGTCCCTGTGGCTCAGTGGTTAAAGCGCGAGTCATTAAGTGGAAAATGAGCATGTCCAGAGGGTCATGGGTTCGAATCCCAGCCATGGCTCGTCCCAAGATGGGAAAAAAAGGGGCAGCAGAGGGACATCCGGAGTCATGAACCGGGTGTGGCCCAACCCCCCTAGAGTGTCAGGAGATAAGGGCCGAAACACTTGCTTGAAGGGGGCTTCTCTTCTGAGGACTCTCTGCTGCCACGCTCTCCACGAGTTTCTTTCTACTTTCCGGTGCTGTCGGTGTTTTTAGAAAACCAGAAAAATAAACACATTCATGATCATTTTGAGTCCGTAATCTACTGACTGAGAATCAGTCTGATTACAGAAAAAAAAATCATAAAAAACTGCCCTAACAAACTTAAAAGATCAATGGCATGCAAATAATAATGAAATAAATGTTATGAGGCGCTGTTCATTGAGTTTGCACAGGCTTTTGATGACATAGACCACAAGTTATTGTGCACAAGAATAAAAGTCATTACAAAGCTGTATCAAATGCGCCCCAACTGACTTCGTCATTACCAGACAGTCGTCATTGATTGTCTGTCTTAACTCGTCCACATCAAATACATCACTGTCAAATAGGCTGCATTATTGTCTGTCTTAACTCGTCCACATCAAATACATCACTGTCAAATCGGCTGCATTATTGTCTGCCTGAATTCTTCCACATCAAATACATTACTGTCAAATAGGTAGTATCATTGTCTGTCTTAATTCTTCCACATCAAATACATTACTGTCAAATAGGCTGCATTATTGTCTGTCTGAATTCTTCCACATCAAACACATTACTGTCAAATAGGCTGCATTATTGTCTGTCTTAACTCGTCCACATCAAATACATCACTGTCAAATAGGCTGCATTATTGTCTGTCTTAACTCGTCCACATCAAATACATCACTGTCAAATAGGCTGATTATTGTCTGTCTAACTCGTCCACATCATACTCACTAATGCTAATTTTTTAATTCACACAATACATTACTGTCAAATAGACTGTATTATTGTCCGTCTTAACTCGTCCACATCAAATACGTTACTGTCAAATAGGCTGCATTATTGTCTGTCTTAACTCGTCCACATCAAATACATCACTCTCAAATAGACTGTATTATTGTCCGTCTTAACTCGTCCACATCAAATACATTACTGTCAAATAGGCTGTATTATTGTCCGTCTTAACTCGTCCACATCAAATACGTTACTGTCAAATATGCTGTATTCCAGGCCCCATTGTTCGGCCTTGTTTCTGTATATGTAAACGATCTACCTCTTCCCATTTGGGAATCATGTAAACTGTTTTATGGTGAAACCGGGATTGATACAAGCAGCTCCAACCTTAATTCTGAGTACACTTCACTACAGACAACTGTTGGTATGTTCAGTGAAAGGTGTGCTGTGATTCACAGGTCACTGAACCCTATTAGGACTAAAATCATGCTCAAAATACAGAGACAGAATAAGAGATAGTTCCCTTCTGTTTTTGTCTGTAATAAACAAACTCAACATGTAGACAATCACCGCGTTCTACGCATAATCATTTACAACAATCTTTCATGGACTGCTCACGTCTAAAGCTTATGCAAAATGATATGTAGACAAAGGTATCAGTACACAGGTTCACGCACTTCTTGAACTTTTATGCCAAAAAGTTGTTTGTGCATCCTCTCTTCAATCAGTCACTGTCCGACACTACTTGACTGAGTACAAATGAAATGAAATCTTTGTTTAGCATCTATCTGTGTGCTCTACAAGCGATGCTCCTGAAATCTGAGAGTCTTATACAGTCAGATTACGACAAAGCAGAGATTCTTCCACCGACAGACATGTTTGTCATCAATATAGGAATGTTACTGCAGGAAAGTGTAACTGGATTAACCCACAACTGTTCAATCAGAATTAAAGAAAAGAGATCCTTCAAAACTTCAGGTCCCTATACTTAGAAGTGCCTTGTCTAAAGCAGTCTTTGTTATCTGGTCCTCTACCATGGAATTCACTTCCACCAGAGCTTAAATGCCATCTGAAACAGAATATTCCAAACGAAAATTGTTTGCATACTTTTTGAAAATTGTTTGCATACTATGCACTACGTCACTGGTCATGTCAAGACATTATAATTCATAAAATCAATGCATATCCACTTTAAAATCACTATTTTCTTCACCTGTAGAGCATTACCATTTCATAATCAATTTATGTTTGTATTAACTTTCCCAATATGGATGTTGCTGCTATTCACAAATCCTGTTGTTCCAAATAACTTGCCACTGTAAATGGTGATTGAATATGCTATGTTAAAGCAAGCAAATGTCACTATGTGAAAGATTTGTACAGTGCTGAAACGGCGTGTGTGGGTGTGCACCTGTGAGAGCAGGCGCACTGCTCATATATCGCCTGCCCATTTGATTTAATCTCTCTCTCTCTCTTCTGTCTGTCTCTCTATCTCTGTCTGTCTCTGTCTCTGTCTCTGTCTCTCTCTCTGTCTCTCTCTCTGTCTCTCTGTCTCTCTGTCTCTGTCTCTGCTCTCTGTCTCTCTCTCTCTCTCTCTCTCTCTCTCTCTCTCTCTCTCTCTTAACACCACCATCTTCCTTAAAAATAAAAACAGTCTTCTTTCGTGATTGAAAATGCCGAGTATGAATATATACGTATACGTATTTGAGCACGACTGTCTAATAAATCGTCCTTGTCATGTTGATGATACTGTATTTGATGTTAATGACTGTTTCTTGCACTCTCAGTATACGTAGGAACATCATGTCTGCGTGTGTGTGTGTGTGTGTGTGTGGTGTGTGTGTGTGTGTGTGTGTGTGTGTGTGTGTGTGTGTGTGTGTGTGTGTGTGTGACACAGATCAACGTGTTTTCAAGGATGGACGGGAGCTGACACCGGAGGTCAGTCATGATTTTCAGAGATAATCATGAATCAGGAGAGAGAGAGAGAGAGAGAGAGAGAGAGAGAGAGAGAGAGAGAGAGAGAGAGAGAGAGAGAGAGAGAGAGGTTTAATCTTAAGAGGGTAATGGATTAATGGAGTAATGGAGAATGCGGGAGAGAGATGTGTTTAAGAATAGTGTTGATGAGGAGGCATGCGGAAAAGGCTGGAGTGAAGTGAACATACATGTGGGTGTGGATTGAGTCAGGGTGACATTGTATGGACGTATCCATTGCAGTTAGAGATCTGGACATTCACAGCAGATGTCTGACGGAAAATCTAGGCATTGGGATGGAGTCCTCCATCTTTCAGGAGAGACAAGCAAACGGCTGAACAGCAGATCAGTACATTCGTTCAGGAGAGACAAAGCAAACGGCTGAACAGTAGATCAGTACATTCCTTCAGGAGAGACAGGGCTAATGGTGTACTGAGCAATAAGTCAATATATTCATTCAAGGGACACCAAACTAATGGTATACTGAACAGTATGTGAATACATTCATTCAGGAGACACAGGACTAACAGTGTACCAAACAATAAACAGTACATGTTTTTGCAGGCAACATTCTCCCAGATGTCATGAACTTGCCTGGTTTGGGTTCGTGTCGTTCTGACTGTCTGTCCAAGACCATTCTACAGGGTACATTGGAGGGTGGACACGTATCTCACCATGACTCCCTGACCGAGACCATTCTACAGTGGAGGGTGGACATGTATCTCACCATTACTCCCTGTCCAAGACCATTCTACAGTGGAGGGTGGACATGTATCTCCCCATGACTCCCTGTCCAAGACTATTCTAAACTGGAGGGTGGACATGCATCTCTCCGTTACTGCCTGTTCACGACCATTCTAAGGTGGATAGTGGGCATGTATCTCTCCGTGTCTTCCTGTCCAAGACTTTCTACAGGGTACAGTGGAGGGTGGACATGTATCTCACCATGACTCCCTGTCCAAGACCATTCTACAGGGTACAGTGGAGGGTAGACATGTATCTCCCCATGACTCCCTGTCCAAGACTATTCTTCAGTGGAGAGTGGACATGTATCTCCTCATGACTCCCTGTCCAAGACCATTCTATAGGGTACAGTGTAGGGTGGACATGTATCTCACCATGACTCCCTGTCCAAGACCATTCTACCGGGCACAGTGTAGGGTGGATATGTATCTCACCATGACTCCCTGTCCGAGACCATTCTACAGGGTACAGTGGAGGGTGGACATGTATCTCACCGTGACTTCCTGTCCAAGATCATTCTACAGAGTACAGTTGAGGGTGGACATACCAAAGGCAGGCCAAAGATGTCACAGATGAACAGCGTCAGGTATTAGTCAGGAAGCAGTTCCTCCACGCTTCCACATCTGAACGACGACTAGTGGCCCGGACTGTCTGAGACATCTCTACCATGTGGCCCATGACTGAGGGAGTTGTGAGGCTGCCGTGGTGTATGCCTTGGCCTTCCTGGGGTGGTGATTTAGAAAGGTCCACTAGAGGAGCCCGAGGCACTGGCCAAGGCAGAAAGTCAGGGTCAGGGTCAGCACGGACGAAGACTGGAGTGATGGTCAGACGTGTGTTGATTGGGGGTAATGAGTATGTTGACAGTGTGTTGAACACAGCACAGACGTGTGTTGTTTGGGGTAATGAGTATGTTGACAGTGTGTTGAACACAGCACAGACGTGTGTTGATTGGGGTAATGAGTATGTTGACAGTGTGTTGAACACAGCACAGACGTGTGTTGTTTGGGGTAATGAGTATGTTGACAGTGTGTTGAACACAGCACAGACGTGTGTTGATTGGGGTAATGAGTATGTTGACAGTGTGTTGAACACAGCACAGACGTGTGTTGTTTTGGGGTAATGAGTATGTTGACAGTGTGTTGAACACAGCACAGACGTGTGTTGTTTGGGGTAATGAGTATGTTGACAGTGTGTTGAACACAGCACAGACGTGTGTTGATTGGGGTAATGAGTATGTTGACAGTGTGTTGAACACAGCACAGACGTGTGTTGATTGGGGTAATGAGTATGTTGACAGTGTGTTGAACACAGCACAGACGTGTGTTGATTGGGGTAATGAGTATGTTGACAGTGTGTTGAACACAGCACAGACGTGTGTTGATTGGGGTAATGAGTATGTTGACAGTGTGTTGAACACAGCACAGACGTGTGTTGATTGGGGTAATGAGCATGTTGACAGTGTGTTGAACACAGCACAGACGTGTGTTGATTGGGGTAATGAGTATGTTGACAGTGTGTTGAACACAGCACAGACGTGTGTTGTTTGGGGTAATGAGTATGTTGAAAGTGTGTTGAACACAGCACAGACGTGTGTTGATTGGAGTAATGAGTATGTTGAAAGTGTGTTGAACACAGCACAGACGTGTGTTGATTGGGGTAATGAGTATGTTGACAGTGTGTTGAACACAGCACAGACGTGTGTTGACTGGAGTAATGAGTATGTTGAAAGTGCGTTGAACACAGCACAGACGTGTGTTGATTGGAGTAATGAGTATGTTGAAAGTGTGTTGAACACAGCGCAGACGTGAACTGATTGTAGTAATGAGTATGCTGAAAGTGGGTTGAACACAGCACAGACGTGTGTTGATTGTAGTAATGAGTATGTTGACAGTGTGTTGAACACAGCACAGACGCCTAGAGTTGACGACCGTGGTGTCAGCAATGATCACGAGGTGCATGTCATTGTGACAGGAAGCTGCAGTTTCAACGTGGACTCTTTGTGTGACTGGAAGAAGATGGAAGGAGATCCGCTGACCTGGCAGCTAACAGGTAAAGTCTTTGAAGATTCTGTGCTGCTTCCAGTAGTGACAGGACTGTGTAGACATTGCAAGCGTGGACAGATTCTGCTATGATGACGTCTTAGAGACCTGCAGCCATTTGGAACTCTGCTTGTTGCTGACATGATTTCCTCACCCCAAGACTGCGCCATCTCAGCGCAGCATCTCCCACTTTGCCTTTGTTCTCTTTGTGTTTGACTTTAAAGAATGTTCCCGTTGTTTCCTGCTTTTTTTAACTGCATTTTCCCCCCACTTATTTCCTTTGTTTTTCATTTTCTTATTTCGTTTTCCACTAGTTTTCTTTGTTTGTTTATTTTTTTCATTTTTTTTGTTTGCTTGTCTTTTTTTCCTTGCTTCCTTTAGCTTTCATTCGTTGCATTTGTTTTTCAATTTTTTTTTACCTTGTTTATCTTGATCTTTATTTGTTTCTGTTTTTTTTTCATTTACTACCTTTCTACTTTACTTGTTTCTTTGATTTTTTTTTTTTTGCGTTTCACTTATTTCTTTTGTTCTTTACTTTTTCATTTATTCATCACTTATACACTTTGTTCTTCATTTATTTTCTTTGTTTTCTGTTTTTTCCTTCCTCTCATTTCCCCTGCTCTTTACTTATATAATTTAATCTTCAGTCATGCCCTTTGTTCACAGCTTTCCTTTCCTATTCACTTGTTTCCTTTGTTGTCTCTCTCGTTTCCATTTTTTTTGCTTGAAAGACAAGTTGACACACAGACTGTAAGTAATCTGTCTTTTTATTAATCACAAGTCGACAGAGAGACTGTGATTTACTGACCTTACCGACAGATTTGTTCCCACACAGGCTGTGATTTACTGTCCTTTCTGAAAAGGGCTGTGCATGTTACTGTCTGATATCAGACCAGTGCATGTGATTCACTGTCCTTTCTGAAAAGGGTTGTGCATGTAGTACCTGCCTAATTATCAGACCAGTGCATATGATTCACTGTTCTTTCTGAAAAGGACTGTGCATGTTACTGCCTGATATCAGACCAGTGCCTGTGATTCACTGTCCTTTCTGAAAAGGGCTGTGCATGTTACTGCCTGATATCAGACCAGTGCATGTGATTCGCTGTTCTTTCTGACAAGGACTGTGCATGTTACTGCCTGATATCAGATCAGAGCACGTGATTCACTGTCCTTTCTGAAAAGGGCTGTACATGTTACTGCCTGATATCAGACCAGTGCATGTGATTCACTGTCCTTTCTGAAAAGGGCTGTACATGTTACTGCCTGATATCAGACCAGTGCAGGCATCGTTCAACACCGTTGCCATTGGTCAGCAAAGCGGAGTGTCATCTGACCGGGTAACTTGATGATGCTGTTGATCTGCGGGAGCTGCAGTCAGTGGGACTGCCTCAGGACAGGCCTCGGTGTAGCTGTGCAGGAGAGCAAGGAGTGTGGAACAGGGCCAATGTGAACACACGGCAAGCTGGGAGAAAGAAAACCAACCAACCAACCGACCAAGCAAGCAAACAAGCAAGCAAGCAGGCAAGCAGGCAAGCAAGCAAGCAAGCAAGCAAGCAAGCAAGCAGCAAGCATAATAGAGTTGTGCGTAGAAAGGAAGTTTCAGTTTCAGTTTCATCTAGGAGGCGTCACTGCGTGCGGACTAGTCCATATACGCTACACTACATCCGCTAAGTTTAGAGACCACACTGCGCGTGATTTAAAAGCTGGTGGATAAATGAATTAATGGTCGAGATGAAAGTATTTAAGAAGAGGGTCTCGTGGCTACGACTTAGCAGATGTCTGAGCTAGCCCAACCCACGCTGGTCGGACCTTGAGAGGGAGATGTATGAGTGTCCTGCCCATAGCTATGCTGCAGCCTGGTGATACTGTTCATGAGTGTCCTGCCCATAGCTATGCTGCAGCCTGGTGATACTGTTCATGAGTGTCCTGCCCATAGCTATGCTGCAGCCTGGTGATACTGTCCATGAGTGTCCTGCCCATAGCTATGCTGCAGCCTGGTGATACTGTTCATGAGTGTCCTGCCCATAGCTATGCTGCAGCCTGGTGATACTGTCATGAGTGTCCTGCCCATAGCTATGCTGCAGCCTGGTGATACTGTTCATGAGTGCCCTGCCATAGCTATGCTGCAGCCTGGTGATACTGTTCATGAGTGTCCTGCCCATAGCTATGCTGCAGCCTGGTGATACTGTTCATGAGTGTCCTGCCCATAGCTATGCTGCAGCCTGGTGATACTGTCCATGAGTGTCCTGCCCATAGCTATGCTGCAGCCTGGTGATACTGTCCATGAGTGTCCTGCCCATAGCTATGCTGCAGCCTGGTGATACTGTCCATGAGTGTCCTGCCCATAGCTATGCTGCAGCCTGGTGATACTGTCCATGAGTGTCCTGCCCATAGCTATGCTGCAGCCTGGTGATACTGTTCATGAGTGTCCTGCCCATAGCTATGCTGCAGCCTGGTGATACTGTTCATGAGTGTCCCTGCCCATAGCTATGCTGCAGCCTGGTGATACTGTTCATGAGTGTCCTGCCCATAGCTATGCTGCAGCCTGGTGATACTGTCCATGAGTGTCCTGCCCATAGCTATGCTGCAGCCTGGTGATACTGTTCATGAGTGTCCTGCCCATAGCTATGCTGCAGCCTGGTGATACTGTTCATGAGTGTCCTGCCCATAGCTATGCTGCAGCCTGGTGATACTGTTC
Organism: Conus canariensis; assembly: GCA_033310375.1. Taxonomy (NCBI): domain Eukaryota; kingdom Metazoa; phylum Mollusca; class Gastropoda; order Neogastropoda; family Conidae; genus Conus; species Conus canariensis. Next base: position 42,028,552 of record CM065737.1, on the reverse strand, counting down.
ATGAGTGTCCTGCCCATAGCTATGCTGCAGCCTGGTGATACTGTTCATGAGTGTCCTGCCCATAGCTATGCTGCAGCCTGGTGATACTGTCCATGAGTGTCCTGCCCATAGCTATGCTGCAGCCTGGTGATACTGTTCATGAGTGTCCTGCCCATAGCCATGCTGCAGCCTGGTGATACTGTTCCACAGGGGAGGGGAAAGCCGTGCTGAGTCCAAGCTGGTTCGGTGGCCCAGAGAGGGGCCGACTGCGAAGTCCCCCGATGTGCGAGGCGCCGGGCCGTGACGTGTGTCTGACGGTCAAGTTCAGGTTCAGCAGCGGGGGCGGCAGTCGGCTGAACGTGGAGCTGTGCGGGCAGCAGGTCACCTGCACGTCGCTCTTCCATCAAGTGTACAGCGACAACACGGAGTGGGTGGTCAAGACTGTGCCCTTTGTGGCCACCAGTTCCTTTGAGGTGAGGCTGGGGATGAAACAAACAAACAAACAAACAAAAAAAAACAAACAAACAAACAAAAAAAACCCAAAACCAAACCAAACAAACAAAAAATGAAAGAAAAAGAAATCCACGACAAAACAAACAAACAAACAAACCGAGCCAAACCAAACGCTGTTCCCTTCCTTCTTCCTCTCCATCCTCCGCCCTCTTTCTGCCATCTCATCTTCAACTACCTGTCAAATGACAGAGAGGAACTGATGTAAAACACTTCCCCCCCACCCCCCCACCCCCCACCCCACCCCCGCCACCTCCCGTTAATGGTAATATGATTATAACAGGCCACGATTCAAACAAT
>CM065737.1:42005263-42020263 GCA_033310375.1 Conus canariensis | reverse complement strand
TCTATGTATCTATCTATCTATCTATCTGTGTACCATCTACGACAGGCAGACCAGTGCCAGATACGAAAAGCAGGAGTCAGTTGTCATGGTAACCAACGAGCTGTACACGTGTGTGGGTCAGGCTCCGTCCATGCGATTGGAGGAAGGTAAGATCACTGACTGGCAGGAGTCTGTTTGTCTGTCTGGTTGTCTGTCTGGTTGTAGGCACTTGCGGTCCGTTTCATGTTTGGTGTTATCCTTTCATTTGGCTCTAAGGTGTCTCGGAACGAGTGGTCTTACCATCTGATGTCCCGTTTTCATGTGTCGATTTCTGATAGATCTAGGTTCTTTGTGTGGCAGCCTGAATTTTACATACACCTAATGACGTGATGAAATGATCCCCTGCGCTGTCTGGGACGTCCTAAACTAACCTAATTACACTGATCCACACTTTGGTCTCCAGTCTGTCTGTCTGTCTGTCCTGGGACTAAGGGAACAACGCTGTCTGTTTTCCAGTGCCTGCTGAAACCACAAGAGAGCAAGATCGGCGCCCCGCCACCACAACCATGACGTCAGCAGGAAGAACGCCACGGAGTAGTGACGTCTACCACTCCTCCGTGAAGCGCCCCGTCTCTTCCCCTCCGAGGGTGATCGCTCACGAAGACAACGGCACGGAACTGCAGACGATACTCGCAGCTTCCGGCCCGCCCAAACGACCCGCTCCCGACAGGAAGGAAGAAGACCAGGTGTACGAAAACACGGACATGGAGGGGGCAGACGACAAGGGGTTGTACGAAAATGCGGAGCACAGCAGCAGCGACGAGGACAAGTCCGTGTACGAAAACACGGCGACTGGTCATTCGGAGTCGGAGCCCAGAACAAGCGGAGCAGACGAGACCTACGAGAAGATGACGATCAAATCGACAGAGTACAGCCATTTGATACACTCCGGCAAAAGGCCCGATCGTCGCCAGAATAATTATGACCGTCTGAAGGGGCGGAATAATCCATGAGTCCGTTTCACTCTCCTCGGTTCTTGCGGTTCTGATTTTGACAATGGCGCTCCCACGAGTGTTTCCGTGTAGCGGAGTGAAACACGGGGGCGGCTCAGCCTGGCTGGGAACAGTCGATTTGATGGATGTTTTTTTTCTGTACATATGACGGAGATGGTGAAGGGGGGGGGGGGAGGGGGGGGAAGGGCTAAGCTTGGGATGAAGGTGAAGGTATAAACTACACTACACTACACTGCACTACACTACACTACACTACACTACACTACACCATACTGCACTACACTACTGTATACTACACTACACTATACTGTATTACACCGCACTGCACTGCATTGCACTACACTACACTACGCTACACTACACTAAACTGCACTGCACTACACTACACTAAACTACACTACACTATGCTACACTACACTATGCTGCACTACATTATGCTACACTACAGTACACTATACTACACTACACTACTTTACCGTACACTACACTATGCTACACAACACAACACTACACTACCCTATATTACAATACACCACGCCACACCACACTATACTACACAACACTACACTACACTTTCCTATGCTACACTACACCACGCCACACGACACGACACGACACGACACGACACGACACGACACTACACTACACTACGCTACGCTACGCTACCCTGCACTACACTACACTACACTACACTACACTGCACTGCACTGCACTACACTACACTGCACTGCACTGCACTGCAGTGCACTGCACTACGCTACGCTGCGCTACACAAAGCGACAGGACACGACACTACACTAGCTTGGGATGAAGGTGAAGGTATAAACTACACCACACTACACTGTACTACACTACACCACACTGCACTGCACTACACTATACTACACCACACTGCACTACACTGCACCGTACTACACCACACTACACTGCACTGTATTACACTGCACTGCACTACACTACACTGCACTACACTGCACAACATTACACTACACTGCACTACACTATACTACATTATTCTACACTACACTACATTACACTACACTACACTATACTACACTGCACTACACTATGCTACACTACACTATGCTACATTACAATACACTATACTACACTACACTACTCTATTGCACACTACATTATGCTTCACAACACTACACTACGCTATACTACACTACACTACGCTATGCTATACTACGCTACACTGCACTACGCTACACTACACTACAATGCACTGCACTGCACTGCGCTGCGCTACGCGACGCGACACGACACGACACGACACGACACGACACTACACGACACTACGATATGATACAATACAATACAATACAGTACATTCCATACAACACACTACGATACGATGCAATACAATACAACACGATGCGATACAATACAAGATGATACAATACAATACGATACAATGCAATACCATACGATACAAGATTAAAAAAATACAGTACAATACAGTACCGTACAGTACAATACAATACGATACGATACGATACAATACTGTACAACACGATGAATACAATACAATATAGTACCATGTAGTATGATTCACATCCATGCAGTACAACACAGTACAATGTTCTTACTTTCTGGGCCGTCTGGCCGGGTTGGTGTTCGCAATATTTGATGGTCTCCCTTTATTTTGCTGGCAATACAGCACTCCAGTTCCGCTTGCCATTGCCTTCTTTATTCTCACGGCTGGAACTTGTTTTTGCGTGTGTTTTGTGGGAGTGTACATATTTATTGATGCATTCTAGGCTATCGTGATGCTGGAGTCCAATATGTGTGCACCAAATAGACTTGATTTTTGTGCATTGTGTTTTTCACCTGCAAACAGCTGGCATCACATGTTTTTGTATGATTATTTTCTTTCGTTCTTTCGTACGTGTATTTTCTCCCTCCCTCCTCGCCCTCTCTCTCTCTCTCTCTCTCTCTCTCTCTCTCTCTCTCTCTCTCTCTCTCTCGTTGTCTTTTAATCAAAGTTGTATTAAGTTCCATGGAATGTTCGTCTCTACTTTGTTGATTTCCTCATTCATTTTAAAAAAGGTCATTGGTTGGGATTATTTTTCTTTCTTTAGTAAAATCTTCAAGCTTGGTTCTGGCTGCATGTACAGACACATTTTCATCATCATCATTGTTCTCTTGGTTCTGTCTGCATGCACAGTCACATTTTCATCATTATTATTATTCTCTTTGACTTTGAGATACTCTGCTTCCTGTCCTTCCCACGTCCACCCCTCCCCTCCTCTCTCTCTCTCCCCCCCCCCCCCCCCCACTCTCACACTCTGTCAGTCTGTCTGTGTCTCTGAAAGTATGAATTCGGCTCAAATTGCTGCTGTTTTTCCCACCGTCTCTTTATGAAAGTATGGTTTAACTCGGCCAACATTTCATGGACACTCATGACGTCAACCTCCGTTGAAGTAGTTGGAAGGAAACTTTCCTCGTTTTTGTAAAAGTCATTTTAGCGCAGAGAAACCACTAAATGTTCAAAGTTCTTAATGATTTACGTTGAAGCAGACTGTGTTGCATGTCACGTTGACCTGTTTTCAGGTGATGTTTGTTGAAGTAGACTGTTTTGTATTCACGTTGACCTGTTTTAGATAATGTTTGTTGAAGTAGACTGTGTTGTATGTCACGATGACCTGTTTCAGACGATGTTGAAGTAAACTTTGTTGTATGTCACGTTGGTCTGTTTCTGACAATGTTGGTTGAAGTAGATTTTGTTATATGTCACGTTGACCTGTTTCAGATGATGTTAACTGAAGCAGATTTTTTTGTTATATGTCACGTTGACCTATTTCAGATGTTTGCTGAAGTAGATTTTGTTATATGTCACGCTGACCTGTTTTCGATAATGTGCTGTGTTCACACATCGCTTTATAAGGAGTAACGGCCACATATGAATAAACCACCAATCTCTCTCTCTCTCTCTCTCTCTCTCTCTCTCTCTCTCTCTCTCTCTCTCTCTCTCTCTCTCTCTCGGCGTGTGTATAAGTTATTCAAGCATCGCGACATACTGCACTATTGCTTGTCTCCCCCCACCCCCACCCCCCTTCCTGCCAGTCAGTGTCGTTTTACACTGTGTTGTGATATGTTGACAGATTCTTATTCCCCACAGTCTTGGGTTTCTCGCCCTGCCATCTCGGCTTGTTCATGACGAACGAAAGAGTTGCGCCTGTTCCATGTCTTGCCTAAACTCGTAGCCTTGCTCTGTGTATAAAGATTGACGTAGAACTGTTGTGCCCTCTCCTGGGTCTGTTTTATTAACGGGCTGTCTACGGGGTGTCTGTGTGCGTGCGTACCTCTCTCTGTCTCTGTCTCTGTCTCTGTCTCTGTCTCTGTCTCTGTCTCTCTCTCTCTCTCTCTGTGTGTGTGTGTGTGTGTGTGTGTGTGTGTGTGTGTGTGTGTGTGTGTGTGTGTGTGTGTGTGTGCGCGTGTGTGTGAATCAGATCATTTGAGCGCCTGGAACCAAATCCTCTCACCACTCAGAACCAGTTCTTCTGACTGTCATGGAGTGGGCTGACTAAGTGTAACTTATTTTCAAGGAAGGACATGGATGCACGTTCTGACCCTCTCTCGTGCATAAAAACTGGAGGGTCACTACTGTCATGAGCTCATGTCTCACAAGGGGTTTCTCTCAGAGAACAACTCAAGTAAATAATGTGATCCAGATACTACATAAAGAGAAAGATAAGTAAATAATGTGATCCAGATACTATATCAAGAGAAAGAGAAGTAAATAATATGATCCAGATACTACATAAAGAGAAAGATAAGTAAATAATGTGATCCAGATACTATGTAAAGAGAAAGGTAAATAATGTGATCCAGATACTATATAAAGAGAAAGATAAATAATTTACCCCAGGGCTTCTGTCTCCTCAAACAAACTATCTGGAAAAGAATGAAAGACAGATAATGAGCCCCCAAAAAAGCCCAGCAGCAGGTTGGCTAACAAAGCTACATAATGCAGATACAGCATAGCAAACACTACCTGTAGTTGTAATCGTCGTCGTCAGCATTCGACAACCGCACCTTTGGGCAGCTTCGTGCATACTGTCAGTAGTCAGCGTCTGTCTCGTTACAACAGTCCAGTTCACAATCACTCACACACTTACATGAACACGTGCATTCTGTCACTGTCATCTTTCTAACAAAATCAACTTCTAACTCCTTTGCTTGTTCAAGTTACTTGAACGTTACGATTGTTCTGGCTACCACAAACCTCAACAAAATTTACGTTTGTGACATTGACAATTAAAAAAAAAAAAAACGAAATTGGAATTTTTCTTTTTTCTTTCTAATCATCTGTAAAAATACATTATTTACATAGTAATCTTTATCTTCTACATATGACACTGACCACTCAGAACCAGATCCTCTGACCACTCAAAACCAGATGCTATCACCACTCGGAATCAGATCCTATGAACACTGAGAACCAGATCCTCTGAACACTCAGAACCAGATCCTCTGACCACTCAGAACCAGATCCTATCACCACTCATATCCAGATCCTATGACCACGCAGAACCAGATCCTCTGAACACTCAGAACAAGATCCTCTGACCACTTAGAACCAGTTCCTGTGAAAACTCAGAAAGAAATCATGGGAGCTCGCAGAACATTTCCTCTGATCTCAAATCCAGATCCATCTACCAGTAAGGACCAGATCCTGTATTCATACAACCAGATACTGTATTCACACAACCAGACCCTGTAACCACACAACCAGATCCTGTAACCACACAACCAGATCCTGTATTCATACAACTACATCCTGTTATCGCACAGAATCAGGTCCCGTGACCTTTTAGAACCAACCCTCCAACCACTCAGAACCAACTCCTTTGAATACTCATACATGCACACACACGTGCACGCAAATACGCATTCGCATACAGCGCCCCTCCCCTTCTACACCCACACACATACATACGTATGCATACGCTCGCGCGCGCGCGCACACACACTCACACACACACACACACAACACAGAACCTGCGCACAACACACACACACACACCTCACAACACACACACACACACACACACACACACACACACACACACACACACACACACACACACAACAGTGGCAAACCCAGATGCATGTAGAGTTTCTGTTTCAGAGTTGTCACGGAGCCATTGTGAGCGGAACGGTTCACATTCGCGCCATTACATCTAATAAGCCATGGGGCGATACATTTACCCGGAGCAAGTATACGCAGACAATCACACAGACACCGGAGACACTGTGACACAAACACACACAACTATAGATGCAGTACGCACAGACACAGACCAGACACAGACACAGACACACAGACACACAGACACACGACACACAGGCACACGCACGCACGCACGCACGCACGCACACACACACGCACGCACAAACACACACACACCACAACACACACACACACACACACACACACACACGCATACACACACACATACACACTCAAAGAATGTACGTGTGTGTGTGTGTGTGTGTGTGTGTGTGTGTGTGTGTTGTGTGTGTGTGTGGGGCGCGTGCGTGTGTGTATGTATGTGTGCGTGTGTGTTTGTGGTGTGTATGTGCGTTTGTGTGCGTGTATGATGTGTGTGTGTGTGTGTGTGTGTGTGTGTGTGTGTGTGGAGTGAGAGAGAGAGAGAGAGAGAGAGAGAGAGAGAGAGAGAGAGAGAGAGAGAGAGAGAATACGATAGAAATACGAATACGAAAGATTTAATTAATGTGTAGGCTTTGTGCCTGTTCACATGGGTACAATGAGTTGGGGGGGGGGGGGGGGGGAGGGAGGACTGAATAGATAACTGAACAATCCCAATCGATACAATGAAATTCAAATATGTCAGGTCACATGAAATGGAAGCCACCCAAGGAAATACATTTAATTTCATGATCAGTCTGCTAAAGCCCAATAACAACAGCTTGCAGTCACTAGCCCTCATGAGCATTTGTCCATGACCATAACAAGTTCAAATAATGATAAGAAACTTAAAATTTTACATCACACGAAGACCAAGATTTCCTGTATGACAAGAACTTTGATCACAAGTTTATATGGTGACTGTATAGTGGATAAGGCCATATTTTGAAGCAAGATTTCCTTTCCACCTCACTGATGTCTGAACAGTTTAACAAGGAACTTCGTGGTGGTGAGGTTGCTTCTGAACCAAGATGTTCATTGTAACCAGCACTAGTGTCACATCTGTCTGTTTCTCTGGTCTGATAGTACTGACAAGGCTGTCCATTTTCTTTGAGGTATCTTCTAAACACTTTGTTGCTGCGTTGTGTAGATCACGTACATTCAGTTGTGAGGTGTCAGCTGATTCAGGGACACCCGTTGTGCTGTTGCATGTGTCCTCGTTCTTTCTGTCATTCTCCTGTAAATGAAAGGTCAGGCTGTCATCGTGCTCCCTCTGTGTAAATGACTGTGGATCGTTTTTCTAATGTTATCATATCACTTGTCTGTATTTCTCTGACTCGGTTAGTAAATGATCACAATCATCACTGATTTTCACAACCTGAAAGTTAACGTCACTTGCAGCAGCAGGCGATGGACAATGCTGTTGATCTATATCTGTCTGATGCGCACAGCTCTCAACACTCGCAGAAATGTCGCCGTGAATAATGTCCGACTATTGTAATTTCCCGTGTCGTAAAACAAACTAGGGGGAGTAGGAAGAAATAAGCCAAAGGGAGATGACTGGCATCGTTACTTATTTTCTTGACAAAGGAAAACAAAATGGTCAGAGCTTCGTTGAAATGCTTCTTGCGGCCAGCCAAGCAAGGGACGCCACGAGAGAGAGAGAGAGAGAGAGAGAGAGAGAGAGAGAGAGAGAGAGAGAGAGAGAGAGAGAGAGAGACAGAGACAGAGAGACAGAGACAAGACAGAGACAGAGAGACAGAGAGACAGAGACCGAAAGAGATAGATAGTAGAGAGAGAGAGAGAGAGAGAGAGAGAGAGAGAGAGTCAGAGAGAGACAGAGACAGAGAGACAGAGAGACAGAGACCGAAGAGAGAGAGAGAGAGAGAGAGAGAGAGAGAGAGAGAGCAGAGACAGAAGGAAGAGAGAGAGAGAAGAGAGAGAGAGAGAGAGAGAGAGAGAGAGGGAGGGGGGCTGGGGTAGAGGATGGAGATCTGCAGAAAGGCGAGACAGGGGAACAGCTCATAACAAGAGGAGCAGCCGTGACTATAAGAACCTGTCCAGGGAACCTTTCTGACTGTATCGTATTTCGCAGGCCCCCTTAGAGACGGGCTGTTAGAGGGGGGCGGTAGGCCATCATTAGCGCCCTGCCCCACGACACTGGAGTCAGGTGATGACATGTTTGTCACTGTCGTCGTCATTGTTCGAGCTTGTGAACTGATCCTCCCCATTTGGGTTTTTACCACCAAACAAGCTTCGGACAGAGAGAGAGAGGGGGAGAAGAGAGAGAGAGAGAGAGAGAGAGAGAGAGAGGAGAGAGAGAGAGAGAGGAGAGAGAGGAGAGAGAGAGGTGTGTGTGTGGTGTGTGTGTGTGTGTGTGTGGGGGGGGGGGTGACGGTAGAGGAAATACAGGGTAAGGGGGTGGGGGAGGGGAGGGGTGTGGGGTGGGTAGTTTGGAACATGATGAGCTAAGTGGTGTTGAGGATTAGTGCTGGGTTAGTGTAGGGAGTTCGGGGAATAACGTAGTTGAGTAATGTAATAGAGATCTGTTGTCTGTCTGTCTGTTTTGTCTGTTGTCTGTCTCTGTATTTGGTGTATGTGTGGGAAGGGGTGGGGTTGGAGTGGGAAATGTGTTTAGAAGAGGGTGGGGAGCGGGCTGGCAGCGGAAGAAGGAAAGGAGAACCTTGTGCAATAGCGCTCGCCAACATGAGCCAGAGTGTACCGGACTGCCCAGCCACTCATTCCGTAGAGGATATGCCACGCCACAAGACTGGCTCCGCCGTGAGGAAGGAGTGGTGTGTGTCTACGGACTGATGGCATGCCTGACGTCATGATTCACCTCAACGTTTCAGGGCCAGATTCCCATTCCCGTTCAGATGGCACATTCCTGACACGGTAATTAAGGTAATGTTGCTTATAGCCCAGCCGACCGCAAAGGGCCATATCGGGGCTGACACCGCGTTGAAGTCAACTCACAAGTCATAGAGACAACAACAACAACAACATCATCAAAACGTCATTCACACAACCCTTTAAAATGTACATTCTAAAAATACACCGGGAAGTTTGTTAAAATCTTTCCTCCGTAAATTTCTTAATTCAGATGAAAAATATTAATCTCTTCCTGACACATGGCGAAAGGTCTTCCCTCAGGATACACCTACACTGGGGAATCTCAACCTGATGAAGTTCGCTGTAGTTCCTCCTCGGCCAGATCTAGCTGAAACTTTTCATGAATAAATGTTAGCGAACCGCCCAGAGAACGTGGACAAACGAGTCACAAGACGTCTTGTGACTCGTTTAGTTTCTGGGTCGCTAACATTCTAATGATTTGTTAGTTCGCCTGTCAGTCCTCTCGGCAATCTAGCTGAAACTTTTCAGCTGCCTCTGCTCTCGCCTTCAGGGTTCGGGTCCTCTTCTTACCAGAACCTGACAGCTATTCCATGAGATCACTGGCAGATACACTGCATGTGTCTAGTATCTGTATGGGTAAGGTGTCTGTCACAGGACGGCTCGGCCTTGAGGTGCCTGACGTTCAGGAGGTACAGGTTCAAATCCTAGCAGCAAGAAAAAGGCGACAGCAGGAGAACAACCAAGAGGCACGAACTTGACAGGCCCTGTTCCCTTATAAAGAGTTTCAGGAGTTCAGGACCCACACACTTGCAAGAGGGAAGGGGAGGGGGGGGGGGGTATGGGGGAAGGGGGAGAGGGGGAAACGATGGAAGCTTCTGTCCTGACAACTTCCTGTTGTCTAGCTGTCCCCGGAGTTTCTTCATACTTCCAGTGCAAACTCTCCGGGTCACCGCCCATGACACTGGCGCTGAAAGTGGCGCCCCTGCCGATCCCAACATGGACATCTTGCTCATCTTTATGGACCCTCTGTCTGCACCACAGGCAAACGCCGGGCGTCATCTGGGAACTCTTTTCCTCCTGAACACTGACGGCTGCAGCATCGTTCTTGTGAGGTCCGGGCCAGGTAGGCAGTGAAGCAATGACCCAGCTGATTGCCTCGCCAGCAATGTCTTGGCTGAAAAAGATGTCTGAATCCTCCATTCCTGACGCTGAATTGAAGAAACCCAAAGCACAAACTTACATGAAAGTCTCTGTGAGGAGGTCTGGAACGACCAAACAGACAGCAAGGTTTCCCCAGTCATCCCTGACCCAAGACAATTCCCTCCCTTTGCTGATGGAGACCACAGAGTCATGCACAAATGACGAAAGAAGTCATCATCAGTGTCATGTAGAAATGACAAATGAAGTCATCATCAGTGGCGTACACAAATGACGAAAAAGTCATCATCAGTGTCATGTAGAAATGACAAAAGAAGTCATCATCAGTGTCATGTAGAAATGACAAATGAAGTCATCATCAGTGCCATACACAAATAACGAAAGAAGTCATCATCAGTGTCATGTAGAAATGACAAAAGAAGTCATCATCAGTGTCATGTAGAAATGACAAATGAAGTCATCATCAGTGTCATGTAGAAATGACAAATGAAGTCATCATCAGCGTCATACACAAATGACGAAAAAAGTCATCATCAGTGTCATGTAGAAATAACAGATTTTCAGAAAATGTCTTTCTCTCTCTCTCTCTCTCTCTCTCTCTCTCTCTCTCTCTCTCTCTCTCTCTCTCTCTCTCTCTCTCTCTCTATCTATCTATCTCGCACGCGCGCGCGTGCGCATCTCACCAGAGAGAGAGAGAGAGAGAGAGAGAGAGAGAGAGAGAGAGAGAGAGAGAGAGAGAGAGAGAGAGAGAGAGAGAGAGAGAGAGAGAGAAATCATGGATACAGGTATTCATAGTATTCATAAAAATTATTGTGTTTCTCTAGTTTTAATATTATTCATAATTCACACACACACACACACACACACACACACACACACACACACACACACACACACACACACACACACACACACACACAAAACGTGTGTGGTGTGTGTGTGTGTGTGTGTGTGTGTGTGTGTGTGTGTGTGTGTGTGTGTAAATTTGAGATATTTCATTATCAATCCGAATCTTACCCCTACAGTTGTCGTTCATACTGCGATGGGTGTTTTCAGCGTATTCCATTTTTTGCTTTTTAATGGAGTTCAGCACATCAAACGATAATTTTGATTTATGTTCTGATGGTGGGTGTGCGTGGCAGAGAGATTTTCATCTCTGAGCGACACAGTTCCAGTGTTCATTGACGCTGCCATATTGTTGGATACAACACTGGTATCCATTCAAAAAAACTTCCTTTCCGCTGTGATTTTTTTTAAAGAAATCAAACGAAGATCGTTGTCTTAAAATCCACATCTTTCGGAAAACAAAACAAGACAAAACAAACAAAACTGACAGTGGTAAAACAAAACTGACAGTAGTGTAAAACAAACGGACAGTGTGTAAAATACAACTGACAGTGGTTAAACAAAACTGACATTGTGTAAAACACAATGACAGTGGTGTAAAACAAAACGGACAGTGTGTAAACACAACTGATAGTGGTGTAAACAAACGGACAGCAGTGTAAAACAAAACGGACAGTGTGTAAAACACAATGACAGTGGTGTAAAACAAAACTGACAGTGGTGTAAAACACAACTGACAGTGGTGTAAAACACACTGACAGTGATGTAAAACACAACGGACAGTGGTGTAAAACACAACTGACAGTGATGTAAAACACAACGGACAGTGGTGTAAAACACAACGGACAGTGGTGTAAAACACAACGGACAGTGGTGTAAAACAAAACGGACGGTGGTGTTTGATAAACAAGGAAATCAAACGACCTGAGAACTCGCCTCACACCTAAAAAGAACAAGAGAAATTCCACTCATGACATTGACTGGGACTCATCTCCAGTGAAACAGGTCGACAGGAGAAAGAGTGGAAAGGACACAGCCGGGGAGAGGAGACCCCACACGACAGGAGCAAGGGTGGACATGACACAGCCGGGGAGAGGCGACACCAACACGGACAGGAGCAAGGGTGGACATGACACAGCCGGGGAGAGGCGACACCACACGACAGGAGAAAGAGTGGAAATGGACACAGCCGGGAGAGGCGACACCACACGACAGGAGAAAGAGTGGAAATGACATAGCCGGGGAGAGGCGACACCACACGACAGGAGCAAGGGTGGACAGGGACACAGCCGGGGAGAGGCGACACCACACGACAGGAGCAAGGGTGGACATGATACAGCCGGGGAGAGGCGACACCACACGACAGGAGAAAGAGTGGACATGACACAGCCGGGGGAGAGGCGACACCACACGACAGGAGAAAGAGTGGAAATGACACAGCCGGGGAGAGGCGACACCACACGACAGGAGAAAGAGTGGACATGACACAGCCGGGGAGAGGCGACACCACACGACAGGAGAAAGGTGGACATGACACAGCCGGGGAGAGGCGACACCACACGAACAGGAGAAAGGGTGGACATGACACAGCGGGAGAGGCGACACCACACGACAGGAGCAAGGGTGGACATGACACAGCGGGGAGAGGCGACACCACACGACAGGAGAAAGGGTGGACATGACACAGCCGGGGAGAGGCGACACCACACGACAGGAGCAAGGGTGGACATGATACAGCCGGGAGAGGCGACCACACGACAGGAGAAAGAGTGGACATGACACAGCGGGGAGAGGCGACACCACACGAAGGAGAAGGGTGGAAATGACACAGACGGGGAGAGGCGACACCACACGACAGGAGCAAGGGTGGACTGATACAGCCGGGGAGAGGCGACACCACACGACAGGAGCTTGTACAGGAGGAAAGGGGGAAAACTCTACTGAACGAGAGCAATGGAGAGGGCAAAAGGAAAGGACGTAACGACACGATGCACTAAGAGAGAGAGAGAGGAGAGAGGAGAGAGAGAGGAGAGAGAGAGAATGGAGAGGAAGGAGAGGAGACGAAGAGAAGGAGGGAGGGGGAGGGAGAGGGGAGACGCCGGCCATGTCCGTGGCCCCACTACGTTAACGCAGCCCCGGATTCCTTACAGCAATCCCACGTTTAGAGCGTTTTGCCTTTATTTTCAACACTTTGGTCGATTAATCGCAAATATGTTTATTATAATCAATGCACTGAGTACTGAATCCACTGCAAAGAAAGTATGTAAATAAAAAACAACAACACAATTTCTGTAATGAAACACAGTAATGAATGAAAACATAACTGTAGCGTCGTCTGCTTTATACGCGTTCAGAGACAACCGGGTTCTTTGTCTGCACTATCGCTGGCTACTATAACAACGAGAGAGAGAGAGAGAGAGAGAGAGAGGAGAGAGGAGAGAGAGAGAGCCCGCATGCCGCTATGTACAGGAAACAGCATCTTTCCCAGCGTGGAATTTTGCTGCAGTGGCGCGCTAGCTGGAACTGGCTCTGTGACGGATGACACGTGCCAGGTGCGCGGAGGTGGGAAAGAATGTGGAGACAACATCCGCAAGAGACTATGCATTGCTGTCAGCCTACGGTCAGCTGTTAGCGTATGGGGTAGGGGTGGGGTGGGGGTGGGGGGGGGTGAGGGGGGCCAACACCCGTCTGTAACTAACTGAAAGAGGAGGGGTTGGGGTGGGGTGGGGTGGGGAGAACCCGAACAAACAACCCGAATGACTCAAAAGCGAAAAGGAACGGGCGACACGACACGACTGTAACTACAGGAAGTGTGTGTGTGTGTGTGTGTGTGTGTGTGTGGTGTGTGTGTGTGTGTGTGTGTGTGTGTGTGTGTGTGTGTGTGAGTGTGATGGTGGGGCGGGGGTGGGGGATGGGGACCCGGAGAAACAAGAACAACAGAGAGGGGGAAAAGGAAAGGAAGAAACGACACGACTACAACTAAACGAAGGGGGGGGGGGGGGGGGGGGGGGGGGGAGGGGCGGGGGGGGGGAGGGGCGGGGGAGGGGCGTGGCCAAACGAGAATAGCGCAGAGGGGGGAAAGGAAAGGGCGAAACAGAGCCTGCCCATTCATGGCCACTGCCGTCGGCTGGACATGGACACGCCCTCCGGAAGTAGACGCTTATTCGCGGTGACCCCACGACAAGGCAATAATCATCATCAAAGGACGTCACAGGTATGGTCCTGTGTAGACTGCATCAATTCTTTCCTTTAAAAAAAATTCTTTAAAGTCAGGCCATTTAGAAGATGATGGTTACAAGTACTTGTAGCATTTACACACACACACACACACACACACACACACACACACACACACACACACACACACACACATAGTAGGTAGGCACTCAAGGTCTGACCAGCGCGTTGGGCTAATGCGTAGGTCAGACATCCGTTGAGTCGTAGCCACGAGACCCTCTTCTTCAATTGTCTCATCTTGGTTGTTAATTCATTTATCCATCAGCTTCAAATCATGCGTAGTGTGGTCTCAAAACTTAGCGGAAGTGGTATAGCGTATATGGACTAGTCCGCACGCAGTGACGCCTCCTTGATGAAACTGACACTGAAATTGAAACTGTGGACTGCATTACGACACTCACCACCCGGCATTACAGTGTCTCAACAGCAATGCACTGTCTACAAGGCAATGGTCATTGTGAGTGGACCACAGGTAGGGTCCTGTGCATGCTGTATCACTACAAACATTGTCCAGCACGACAGAAGGTCCTCAACAGCAGTGCACTGTTTTCTCTGCGGCAGGGTGCTTCATCACGCCTTGTGTTTTATTTTACATCGTTTCTTATGGACTCTCGGTGTGGAGGGTGCGATAGAAGGACAACGGAGTGTGAGGGAGGGGGAGGAGGGGAGGGGGGATGGGGTGGGGAGGGAGGGAGGAGGGGGGCGCTGCGTGTACAGAACGGTCGTTGAAGTCATGTGGCGCCAACAGGGCGT
>CM065737.1:41972763-41987763 GCA_033310375.1 Conus canariensis | reverse complement strand
GTGCGTGCGCGCGCGTGCCTGTGAGTGTGTGCTGATGTAACCTGTGTGTACTGTGTTGCAGCTGATCTTTGCCGCGGAACGTATCAGTAGCACAGAGACCACCACCGTTGGCCTGGATACCCTCCGCTACATCTCCTCTCTCATCCCCACCACTACCACTAGCACCACCACCACACCTGCCCCCACCTCCCCTCACACGCCCCCCACCTCATTCTCTACCACGTCACCCAGCACCGACACCCCTACCGCTACTACCCTCAGCCCCACCGCCCAGCCCACCTCCCCTCCCACCTCACCCCTGCCCACCACTGGAGCCACTGAATCTACTACAGGTGGGGGAGGGGGTCAGCCGCTCCACTGTCTGTCTGTCTGGCTGACTGTCTGTCTGTCTGTCTGTCTTTTTTACTTGTCTGCCTGCCTGCTAGTCTGTTCGTCTCCTTGTCGATGTCTGTTTGGTCTGCCTGCTGGTATGTTAACAGTTGTGTGTTTGTTCGTGTACGTTTGTTTTTGTTGTTGTTAAACAGTAAACAAGTTGGGTATTATTTGCTCCCCTAAGAAAACCTAACACAGAGTAACTTTTATTCAAGACTGGCACAGCCTTTTGAACTTGAATAAAAGTTACTCTGTGTTAGGTTTTCTTATGGGAGCAAAAAATACCCAACTTGTTCACTGTTTATCGTTTACTGTTGTTTGTTGTTGTTGTTTGGTTATGATTGTCGATCTGTCTGCTTGCTTATCTCTTCACATCTGTCCGTCTGCCGGCTTATCTGTCTCTGCCGGTCTGCCTGCTTGTCTGTCTCTGTCTGTCTGCTCGTCTGTCTCTGTCTGTCTGCCTGCTTGTCTGTCTCTGTCGGTCTCCCTGCTTGTCTGTCTCTGTCGGTCTCCCTGCTCATCTGTCTCTATCGGTCTGCCCGCTTGTCTGTCTCTGTCTGTCTGCTCGTCTGTCTCTGTCTGTCTGCCTGCTTATCTGTCTCTGTTAGTCTGCCTGCTTATCTGTCTCTGTCAGTCTGCCCGCTTTTTGTCTGTCTCTGTCGGTCTCCCTCATTGTTTTTCGTCCTTTGGTATACCAGACACAATATTACATCTTGTTTGTTTTTGCCTGAAGAAGACCCAAGAGGTCGAAATGTATCGTGTTTTGTCCTGTTTGTCTGTTTCGTGTGACGGATGGATAGATCGATAGATTGACAGTGGGGTTTTATGTGTCGTTTTCGTGGGGGGGGGGGGGGGGGGGGGAGGGCGCAAGAGAGAAGAGAGAGAGAGAGAGAGAGAGAGAGAGAGAGAGAGAGAGAGTCTATGGTCAGGCAGTGTGTTGTCTGCGTCTATGGTCAGGCATAGCAGTGTGGTTCTGAGTGTATGGTCAAGCAGTGTGGCTGTCTGTATCCATGGTCAGGCATAACAGTGCGGGTTGTCTGTGTTTATGGTCAGGCATAACAGTGTGGTTGTCTGTGTCTATGGTCAGACAGTCTGATTTGTCTGCGGTATGGTTGGGCAGTTAGGTTGTCTGAGTTTATGGTCAGGTGGTGTGATTGTTTGTGTCTATGGGCCAGGTGGTGTGGTTGTGTGTGTCTATGGTCAGGGAGTGTGGTTGTCTGAGTCTATGGCCAGGCAGTGTGGTTGTCTGAGTCTATGGTCAGGTAGTGTTGTGGTCTGTGTCTATGGTCATGGCAGGGTCGTTGTCTGTGTCTATGGTCAGGTAGTGTTGTTGTCTGTGTCTCTGGTCATGGCAGGGTCGTTTTTTGTGTCTATGGCCAGGCAGTGTGGTTGTCTGTGTCTTTGGCCAGACAGTGCGGTTGTCTGTGTCTATGGTCAGGTAGTGTTGTTGTCTGTGTCTATGGTCTGGCAGTGTGGTTGTCTGTGTTTATGGTCAGGCAGTGTGGTTGTCTGTGTCTTTGGCCAGGCAGTGTGGTTGTCTGTGTTTATGACCAGGCAGTGTGGCTGTCTGCGTATATGGCCAGGCAGTGTGGGTGACCAGGCAGTATGATTGTCTGTGTCTATGGCCAGGCAGTGTGGTTGTCTGTGTCTACGGCCAGGTAGTGTGGTTGTCTGTGTCTATGGCCAGGCAGTGTGGTTGTCTGTGTCTATGGCCAGGCAGTGTGGTTGTCTGTGTCTATGGCCAGGCAGTGTGGTTGTCTGTGTCCATGATCAGGCAGTGTGGCTGTTTGTGTCTATGGCCAGGCAGTGTGGTTGTCTGTGTCTATGGCCATGTGCTACAGTTCCTGAGGACGATGGCACGCTGATCTGGGGGTTGTCCAAGGAGGTCATCATCGCCATTGGGGTCGGCGTGGGCGTGGCCATCCTCCTCATCCTCATCATCGCCATCATCTGTCGGCGAGTCCGGAGAGAGGAGGAAGTCAAGACTGTGTCTTTCGCTCTGTGAGTATGTTTGTCTGTCTGCCTGTTTGTCTGTCTGTCTCTGTCTCTGTCTGTCTGTCTGTCTGTCTGCCTGTCTGTCTGTCTGTCTCTCTCTCTCTCTCTCTCTCTCTCTCTCTCTCTCTCTCTCTCTCTCCAGTTACACAACGCCATGTGTGTTGTTCTGAGACACAGCGTCATGTGTGCTGTCCTGTTACATGGTGTCATGTTCGTTGCTCTGTTACAGAGTGTCATTTGTGCTGTCCTGTTACAGAGTGTCTTGTGTATTGTCCTATGACACAGTGTTATGGACGGTGTCACTTTGTGATGTGTATTGTCACGTGACGCAGCATCATGTGTGTCGTCCCGTTTCGCAGTGTCATGCATATTGTTTGTTACCCAACGTCTTGTGTGTTGTCCTGTGACACAGCGTCACGCTTTTAGCGTTGTTACACAGTGTCATGTGTGTTGTCCTGAGATACACGCACGTAGTGTTGTTACACGGTGTCAGATGTGTTGTCCTCTGACAGAGCGTCACGCATGTAGTGTTGTTACGCTGTGTCATGTGTGTATTATCCCGTTCACAGTGTCAGGCATGTCGTGTCGTTACATGGTGTCACGCACGTAGTGTTGTTACATGGTGTCATATGTGTTGTCCTGTGACAGAGCGTCATGCATGTCGTGTTACGCTGTGTCATGTTATAATCCCGTGACACAGTGTCACGCATGTCGTGTTGTTACGTGGTGTCACGCACGTAGTGTTGTTACACAGCGTCACGCATGAAGTGTTGTCCTGTTACAGAGCGTCCCCTACCGCCTACAACGTGAACGAGGACAAGAAGCTGACTAATAAACGACGCAAAGGTGAGATGTGGGGCGGGGGGGGGGGGGGGGGGGGGGGTGTGTGCATGGGACAAAGAGTTGGGGTGTGAGGAACGTTTAGAGGTGGACAGTTGGTGGAAGGACGAAGTATGTGGTGAGAGGCAGACAACTTGTGGAAGGACGGAGTATGGGCAGATAACTTGTGGAGGGACGGAGTATGGGCAGATAACTTGTGGAGGGACGGAGTATGGGCAGATAACTTGTGGAAGAACGGAGTATGGGCAGATAACTTGTGGAAGGACGAGAGGCAGGTGAAGCGGGTTGGCAGATAATTTGTGAAGGACGGAGTATGGGCAGATACTTGTGAGTGGGCAGACTTGTGAAGGACGGAGTGGGCAGATAACTTGTGGAAGAACGAGTACTGCATAACTGTGAAGAACAGATGGCAATAAACTTGTGGAAGGACGGAGTATGGGCAGATAACTTGTGGAAGAACTGAGTATGGGCAGATAACTTGTGAAAGGACGAGTATGGGGCAGATAATTTGTGAAGGAGGGAGTATGGCAGATAACTTGTGGAAGACGGAGTATGGGCAGATAACTTGTGGAGGACGGAGTATGGGCAGATAACTTGTGAAGGACGGAGTATGGGCAGATAACTTGTGGAGGACGGAGTATGGGCAGATAACTTGTGGAAGGACGGAGTATGGGCAGATCACTTGTGGAAGGACGGAGTATGGGCAGATAATTTGTGGAAGGACGGAGTATGGGCAGATAATTTGTGGAAGGACGGAGTATGGGCAGATAATTGTGGAAGGACGGAGTATGGGCAGATAACTTGTGGAAGAACTGAGTATGGGCAGATAACTTGTGGAAGGACGGAGTATGGGCAGATAACTTGTGGAAGGACGGAGTATGGGCAGATAACTTGTGGAAGGACGGAGTATGGGCAGATAACTTGTGGAAGGACGGAGTATGGGCAGATAACTTGTGGAAGGACGGAGTATGGGCAGATAACTTGTGGAAGGACGGAGTATGGGCAGATAACTTGTGGAAGGACGGAGTATGGGCAGATAAATTGTGGAAGGACGGAGTATGGGCAGATAACTTGTGGAAGGCAGTTAGAGTGCAGGGAGGGGAGGACAGAGGATGAGGAGTGAGGATTGAGTTGGAACGGAGAAGGAGGAGAGGGATAAAGGAAATTATTTAGGGGAATTTTGTCCATCCTGCTGCAACTCCCGTGATCTCTTCCACATTGCCGACCTCGACACCAGCAAATCAAGAGCATAAACGCGGAGGAAAAAAAAAATCTGAACTGAGGTTACCACGAGAGCAGACCATGAACGGCCACAGAATTTGATAGTTCTAAAGAAATGTAAATAAACAACAACAACAACAACAACAACAATAATGCTGATCGATGAGGATGAAGATAATGATAAGGATGCTGTGGGGTTACATTCAGGTCTGAGACTGCATGACGAGGCTGCACTTACTCTCAGCCTCAGCCAGGTCCGAGAGATGCAGACACCTGCAGTGTAGGTCAGGCTGTTTAAGCAACACTCTTAGAGGTACATTCAGTAAGTGCATGAAACTTAAAGTGTTGTTCCGGTCTTCCCAACTGAGCACATAGCGACCTCCAGTCTGTGTAGAAGACGGTCCTAGGCCGAAAAAAAGCATTCATTTGTGCCTGTTGTGGGAGATTCCTTATCAGTCTACCGCTCTCTGTCTCTGCCCCACATCCCTCATCCTCCCTCTCTGTGTGTCTGCTTCCTCCTTCTTGCTCCAGTCTCCTCCGTCTATACAGCCCTCTCTTTTGATCTGTCACTTTATCAGTCTACATCTGCCTCCGTCCCCCCCCCCTCTCCTTCCTTTCCTCCCCTGTGTCTCTCTCTCTTTGTCTGTCCATTCTCTTCTCTCTACCTGACTGTCTGTCTATCTGTCTGTCTGTGAATATCACACATACACTTTATCCCTCTCAATTCTCTCTCATATCTCTGTCACCCCCTCTCTCCCTCTCAAGCGACCCTGAATACGTTGACACTCACAGAGGAATGTTTCTCCTAAGTGTCACATCTCCATGCTACGCTACAGCACTGAATGCCAGACTACACACGTCTAGAAAGCAACAAGGTAATTTCAGAAAGTCAAACAAGATGCCGAAAATAAAGTATTCGACAGTCGAACAGACATCTGCTTTACAAGGCCTTCACAACGTGATAAACGTTCGCCATATATTAACCAACAGGGAGTGAAAGGCAAATTTCCAGCCCCACTTAGGGCTGTGCATTATTCTATGTCATCCTGTATTCAAAGAAATCACATATTCTCCAAAGTGTTTGAAACTCTTGTTGGAGTGCGATAGGGATGTGTACTTAGTCCAACATACAGCAAACCATATGAATGAACAGGGTAAACATACAGTTAGGTTACTTTCTGATGTCCTTGAATTATTGTCTACTGATGATGCGTCATTGATGTCCTCTACACCAAGCGGTCCACAAAAACAGATGAATGTAAGAAAGACATGTTGTGATAACATGAAATCATCTGTAAATTTCAATTAAAAAAAGTGATGGTATTCAGAAAGGAGGGATATGTAGCGAAGTGTGAGAAATGGTTCTACATGGTGACAAGCTAGAGGTTGTAAATAATCATTGCTATCACGAGTTTCACTCGTATAGTATGATAAGCGCAAAAAAGGGAACTTCACATTTAACAACTAACGGTGAAAAGACAGTAATTCACTTCAGCAGAATCTTTAGGAAATATAAGGAAATGACGGTAAGCAATTTCTTTAAAGATGCTTTACGCCAAGATTCAACCAATCGTGTTGTATGCTGCTGTGACACGGGGATTACACAGACTGGTGCAGGTGGAAAGAGCTACGCATGTTGGCATGCCAAAGATTTTTGGGTGGTCCAGGCAGGACCTCAAACAAAACGGTACTCAGAATTTGGACAGCATCCATCACATATCAGTTCCTACGTTACATCTGCACGATTCTGGTTTAGACTTTTATAAATAAACGTTGAAAGTTTACCTCATATTGTATAGTTACGATTCTGGTTTAGACTTTAATAAATAAACGTTGAAAGTTTACCTCATATATATAGTTACGATTCTGGTTTAGACTTTTATAAATAAAGTTGAAAGTTTACCTCATAGTATATAATACGATTTTGGTTTAGACTTTTATAGATGAAACGTTGAAAGTTACCTCATATTGTATAATAACGATTCTGGTTTAGACTTTAATAAATAAAGTTGAAAGTTTACCTCATATCATATAGTTACGATTCTGGTTTAGACTTTTATAAATAAAGTTGAAAGTTTACCTCATAGTATATAATAACGATTTTGGTTTAGACTTTTATAATGAACGTTGAAAGGTTACCTCATATTATTAGTTGCGATTCTGGTTTAGACTTTTATAAATAAAGGTTGAAAGGTTACCTCATATTTATGTATGTTACGATTCTGGTTTAGACTTTTATAAAATAAAGGTTGAAAGGTTACCTCATATTATATAGTTACGATTCTGGTTTAGACTTATATAAATAAACGTTGAAAGGTTACCTCATGTTATATAGTTACGATTCTGGTTTAGACTTTTATAAATAAATGTTGAAAGGTTACCTCATATTATGTAGTTACGATTCTGGTTTAGACTTTTATAAATAAATGTTGAAAGGTTACCTCATGTTATATAGTTACGATTCTGGTTTAGACTTTAAAAATAAAGGTTGAAAGGTTACCTCATGTCATATAGTTACGATTCTGGTTTAGACTTTAAAAATAAACGTTGAAAGGTTACCTCATGTTATATAGTTACGATTCTGGTTTAGACTTTTATAAATAAAGGTTGAAAGGTTACCTCATAAGCTGTTTTGATGTTGCTGGAATCAGATCTAGGAAGCAATGATGGGTCTCAAAGGTAAGAGAAGCTTTGTGCTTGATCTGCTTTACGTTCTTTGGTTACAAGGTGTTGGAGGCGTAAAAATACTCCTAAATGTAGTTAAATAGAGGCTTAGTGATATATTCATCCAAACATGGGCTAGCAACATATGCGACTGTGAGAGATGTGAAATTTATAGAGATTTTATGTTATTTTCGAAAAAAAGAAAGATATGTTCTGAATATGAACAAGTACGGTTTCCGTATTGCCATTACACAAACAAGATTCGATGTGGTTTCACTGAATAAGAACCTGCATCGTTATAGTAACACAGAAGAAGGACAAAGCCTGTCCATTTTCCGTGATGAGGTCGAGAACAAACGACAGTCTGGACCTTAGGAATACAATTCTCAAAGAATCAACCAGATGTCCCTTTGCTGTGCTTTGTAAGGCATGCAGTGCCTGGCAAAGACATCACCTATCAAGGTGTATTTTTTGCTGCCAGAAGCAAACATCACCTATCAAGGTGTATTTTTCCTGCCAGAAACAAACATCGCCTATCAAGGTGTATTTTTTATGCCAGGAACAAACATCACCTATCAATGTGTATTTTTTATGCCAGGAACAAACGTCACCGATCAAAGTGTATTTTTCATGCCAGAAACAAACATCACCTATCAAGGTGTATTTTTTATGCCAGGAACAAACATCACCTATCAAGGTGTATTTTTCATGCCAGAAACAAACATCACCTATCAAGGTGTATTTTTCACGCAAGAAACAAGCATCACCTATCAAGGTGTATTTTTCATGCCAGAAACAAACATCACCTATCAAGGTGTATTTTTTTTATGCCAGAAACAAACATTACCTATCAAGGTGTATTTTTTATGCCAGGAACAAACATCACCTATCAAGGTGTATTTTTTATGCCAGAAACAAACATCACCTATCAAGGTGTATTTTTTATGCCAGAAACAAACATTACCTATCAAGGTGTATTTTTTATGCCAGAAACAAACATTACCTATCAAGGTGTATTTTTTTATGCCAGGAACAAACATCACCTATCAAGGTGTATTTTTCCTGCCAGAAACAAACATCACCTATCAAGGTCTATTTTTCATGCCAGATACAAAAGGAAATCGTCGGTTCTTTTGAGAGTAAATTGCTGGGAACAGCTACCATCACTTTGGTTTTCATTTGAAACATTCAACCTCATCTATATTGCATTTTATTGTAATCTTAATATAACTCGATAGTGTATTTTTTTTTTCGTTGATTCAGACTGGGGAGGAGGTAGAGGGGTAAATACTTTTCTTTTCTGTTTGTGATATGTCATCAACTCCGTCGACGTCCCGTCACCCCTCCGTTCCCCTTGTACCTGTATTGTGGCCAAAGGCCGATAAGCATTAACACTTTCCGAATTCTGATCTCTCTCTCTCTCTCTCTCTCTCTCTCTCTCTCTCTCTCTCTCTCTCTCTCTCTCTGAATAGATTATCTGTCGTTGTTGTTCCTGTTGTTATGGTTGTTCTAGTTGTTTTTGCTGTAGTTGCTGTTGTTGTTGTCATTGTTTGTTATTGTTGTTGTTGTTGTTGTTGTTGTTCTTCTTCTTCTTCTTCTGTGTATGTGTGTCAGTGGGTGAGTATGTGCCTGTTTAGATGAGAGTGAAGCACCGGCTGCTGTAGTAGTGATGGTGATGATAATGCTGATGTGGTGGTGATGGTGATGATAATGCTGATGTGGTGGTGATGGTGATGATAATGCTGATGTGGTGGTGATGGTGATGATAATGCGGATGTAGTAGTGACGGTGATGATAATGCTGATGTGGTGGTGATGGTGATGATAATGTTGATGTGGTGGTGATGGTGATGATAATGCTGATGTGGTGGGTGGTGGTTTATGCTAATTGTAGAGATGGTAGGAGTATAAGAGTGGTGGTAGTTTTACTGATTGTGATGGCGATGGTGGTAACGGTCGTGGTGGTGATGGTGGTGTTAGTAGTGCTGATTGCAGTGGTTGTGGTTGTAGTGGTGGTTGTGGATAATTAGGCTATAGTGCTGATCGTAGCTAATTAGGCTATAGTGCTGATCGTAGCTAATTAGGCTATAGTGCTGATTGTGGCTATTTAGGCTTTAGTGCTGATTGTAGCTATTTAGGCTATGCTGCTGATTATAGCTATTTAGGCTATAGTGCTGATTGTAGCTATTTAGGCTATAGTGCTGATTGTAGCTATTAGGTTATCGTGCTGATTGTAGCTAATTAGGCTATAGTGCTGATTGTAGCTATTTAGGCTACAGTGCTGATTGTAGCTATTTAGGCTATGGCGCTGATTGTAGCTATTTGGGCTATGCTGCTGATTGTGGCTATCTAGGCTATGGTACTGATTGTGGTTATTTTGGGTATGATGCTGATTGTAGCTAATTAGGCTATAGTGCTGATTGTAGCTATGTAGGCTATGGCGCTGATTGTAGCTATTTAGGCTATGGTGCTGATTGTAGCTAATTAGGCTATAGTGCTGATTGTAGCTATTTAGACTATGGTGCTGATTGTGGCTATTTTTGCTATCAGAAGAATGTGGTGAGACCATGTTCATAGTTATGGAAATTATATCGACAAGCACATTGCAAGATGTGTTACTAAAATAGAATGCTTTCAAGTATATGTGAGTGGTTCAGCCATGGCTACACTAAGAACAGGAAATTTCACAATAACAGTAATGCTCATCCTAATCACACAGAGCACAACAACGGAAACGACGCTGACACAAGTCCTGATTTCTCTGTCGATAGTGATGATGACGACAACGACAATGACAGCGACATCATTACTTGTTCTGGTTTCACTGACAACATAACAATGACGATAACGACGATAACGTCGTCAAGAATATTTGACCTGATTTCACTGACGACAGTAATGATGACGACGACGACGACGACAGTAACAACGACATATATACTTAATCTCGTTTTAGTGACGACAGAAATGACGACAACGACGACGACAACGACAATAACAATGACCTAGATACTGGATCAAAGTTTACTAACGACAATAATGATAAAAAAAAAAGGACATGACTACTTGACGCCATTTATCTGATGGCATATAATGACGACAACGGCGATAACAATGATGTAGATACTTGGCCTGATTTGAGTGACGACAGCAATGATGACAACGATAATAGCAACGATACAGATATTTGACCTTTCACTGACGACAGTAATGTTGACGATAACGTCAAGAACAACCACCTGACCTAATTTCACAACGACATGAATACCTGAACTTATTTCACTGGCAACAGTAATGCCGACGATAACGACAATTACAGTGACGTGAATACTTGACCCCATAAATTGACTGGCCTAATGATGACCTCAGCTGGACTGTATTGATTACAATAACAATAACTTTGAGGATGACAGGATGAGGATCCTGATGAAAATGGTGATGGTGATAATGATGATGGTAATGACGAAGATGATGGTGGTGATGATGGAGATGAGGATGAAGATGATGGTGAAGATGATGGTGGTGGTGATGATGATAATGATGATGATGATGATGATGATGATGATGATGATGATGATGATGATGATGATGATGATGATCTTGAAGATGAGATGGTGGTGATGATGAATGATGATGATGATGATGATGATGATGATGATGATGAAGATGATGGTGAAGATGTGGTGATTATGAGGATGGTGATATAAAGATGATGGTGCAGAAGAAGAAGAAGAAGAAGAAGAAGAAGAAGAAGAAGAAGAAGAAGACGAAGAAGAAGAAGATTTTTCTTCTTCCTCGTTCGCTTCCCATTAGATGAGCAGCCCGGTGTCCTCGATGAAGGCTGCCGTCCACCGCAGCTCCTCCAGGGTGCTGTACAACTTGGCTTCCACTGCTGTCGGTGTTGGCCAGTACTTCCTTCTGGATGCTGCATGGGTCATACAGTCTTGAAGGATGTGGTCTGTTGTCATTGGTCCCTCACCACAAGGGCACTCTCCACTCTGTCCAATGCCAAATTTTGTGTGCATGTTGTGGTGCAGGCGATTGTGTCCAGTCCTCAGGCGGAAGATCTTGACCTGTTCCCGTCGTCCCAGCAAATGGTATTTGTCTTCTGGGTTGTGTTTGGGGTGCTGGAGGCGCGACTTTATTCCTTGCTGTGCCTTGATGATTGTCTTGATTTCATCGTATGACACCAGGTTGTTGGCCTGCTCCTTCTGTGCACCGTCTTTTGCCAGAATATCCGCTTTTTCGTTGCCTCTGATACCACAGTGTGCTGGTACCCATTGTATCACCACTTTCTCCACTCTGGCACTCAGGGCAACAAGGGCTGAAGTAAGATAGTTCTGTTCTTTGCAGCGGGAGTTCTTGAGGGCTTGGAGCACGGAGAGAGCGTCTGAGAACACCACCGCCTGCCCTGTTGTTCTTATGGAGTTCTGCGAGACTGTTGTGGCTGCCTCACAGAGAGCTTCTCGCTCAGCTCGGAAGTTGGTGGAGTATTTTCCTGTTGGGATTGCAATTTCTTCATCTCCGTCTTTGAAGAAGAAGAAGAAGAAGAAGAAGAAGAAGAAGAAGAAGAAGAAGAAGAAGAAGAAGAAGAAGAAGAAGAAGATGACGAAGACGACGATTATGGGTTCTGCTATTGATGACAACAACTTTGACAGTCATGACGACGACGATCATGATGACGTGTATGATGATACTGAAGACGACAGTAACGACAATGTCTGTTTTTCCCCCCTTCCTTTACATACAACGTTCTCTTCTCTTAAAAAAAAGCACAGTAAAAAGTTGAAAAGAAATGACAAAACTTGAAAAATCAGCACGTCAAACAAACCATCAAACAATGCTAAACATGAACACGAATCATCAAACAATGTTTCAACAGCAGCTGTGGTAAGCACTCTAGTCAGAGCAGTGTACAAGTGGTGGTGGTGGTGGGGGGGGGGGCATGCAGTCAGGGCAGTGTACATGGGGGGGGTTTGTCTGGGGATTCAGTCAGGGCAGTGACAGGTGGGGGAGATTGTCTTGGCATGCAGTCAGGGCAGTGTACAGGAGGTGGGGGGGGGGAGGTTTGTCTTGGCATGCAGTCAGGGCAGTGTACAGGGGGAGGTTTGTCTTGACACGCAGTCAGGGCAGTGTACAGGGGAGGTTTGTCTCGGCGTGCAGTCAGGACAGTGTACAGGGGGAGGTTTGTCTGGCATGCAGCCAGGCAGTGTACAGTGGGGTAAGGTTTGTGTTGGCATCCAGTCAGGGCAGTGTACAGGTGGGGGAGGTTTGTCTTGGCATGCAGTCAGGGCAGTGTACAGGTGGGGGGAGGTTTGTCTTGGCATGCAGTCAGGGCAGTGTACAGGTGGGGGGAGGTTTGTCTTGGCATGCAGTCAGGGCAGTGTACAGGGGAAGGTTTGTCTTGGCATGTAGTCAGGCAGTGTAATTGAGCAGGTTTGTCTTGGCATGCAGGTCAGGTGCAGTGTATTGGGGAGGTTTGTCTTGGCATGCAGTCAGGGCAGTGTATTGGGGAGGTTTGTCTTGGCATGCAGTCAGGGTAGTGTACAGGTGGGGGGAGGTTTGTCTCGACATGCACTCAGGTAGTGTACAGGGGGAGGTTTGTCTTGGAATGCAGTCAGGACAGTGTACAGGGGGGAGGTTTGTCTTGGCATGCGGTCAGGGCAGTGTACAGGGAGAAGTTTGTCTTGGCATGCAGTCAGAGCAGTGTACAGTGGAACGTTTGTCTTGGCATGGAGTTGGGGCAGTGTACAGGTGGGGGAAGTTTGTCTTGGCATGGAGTCAGGGCAGTGTACAGGTGGGGGGAGGTTTGTCTTGGATGCAGTCAGGGCAGTGTACAGGTGGGGGGAGGTTTGTCTTGGAATGCAGTCAGGGCAGTGTACAGGTAGGGGGAGGTTTGTCTTGGCATGCAGTCAGGGCAGTGAACATAGGGGAGGTTTGTCTTGGCATGGAGTCAGGGCAGTGAACATAGGGAGGTTTGTCTTGGCATGGAGTCAGGGCAGTGTACAGGGGAGGTTTGTCTTGGCAGGGCAGTCAGGGCAGTGTACAGGGGGAGGTTTGTCTTGGCATGCAGTCAGGGCAGTGTACAGGGGAGGTTTGTCTTGGCATGTAGCAGGGCAGTGTACAGATGGGGGAGGTTTGTCTTGGCATGCAGTCAGGGCAGTGTACAGGGGGAGGTTTGTCTTGGCATGAGTCAGGGCAGTGTATATCTCAGGGGGAGTGAGGTTTGTCTTGGCATGTAGTCAGGGCAGTGTACAGGGGGAGGTTTGTCTTGGCATGCAGTCAGGGCAATGTACAGGGGAGGTTTGTCTTGGCATGTAGTCAGGGCAGTGTACAGGGGGAGGTTTGTCTTGGCATGCAGTCAGGGCAGTGTACAGGGGGAGGTTTGTCTTGGTATGCAGTCTGGCACTGCTCACACCATCTTGACCTCTGTGTTCCAGAGATGAAAGCCCGCGCTAGTGTCCTGGTGCCCTCCAAACACTCCAACTGGCGGCCTGACCGCCCGCCACAAACTCTTACTGACCCCTCGCTCTACTGACCACCACGCACTCCAACTGACCGCTCGCTCTACTGACCACCACACACTTCAACTGACCGCCTGACCGCTCGCTCTACTGACCGCCAGGGAAAATCACCACATCGACGACGACAACGATGATGAGAAGAGAATATAGCAACAATAAAAGGGGTTGAAGACAACAGTAGCAGCAGCAGCCATTGACGGTGAAAACTGAACAGCCGTGACATCAACAGCGATAACAGCAACGATCAACGGCCAAGACAAGTCAGGGACATCACAGAAACAACAACGACAACAGCAAGAACACCGACAACAGTAACAACAACAGCCACATCAACTACAACAGCCATGAGAAGTCAAGAACAAGAAACAATCAGCGACAGCAACAACAACAATAAAACAACAACAACAACAACAACAAACAGCAACGCAACGTTCCAGAGCTCTGATGGACAAAGAAGAACAAACAATGAACAACCCCAACAGCAACAAACACGAATCAGCACCCGAGAATGGCCACCGCCGCCACCATCACCACCAGCACCAGCACCAGCACCAGCACCACCACCACCAGCATCACCACCAAGGAAGTGCTGCCAGAAAGGACATCGATCCTGAGCACTTCTGACAATTAACCCCACACCTGCAGACGTGTAGGACGTATTCTTCGTCAGCGTCACGGCTGTACCTTGCCCTCCTCCCCCCCCCTCCCCCACTCTCCCTTCCCCCTCCTCCAAAATAATGACTTGCCTCTACGGATGGTACACGCCACATCAGAGGGCCCCTGACGTCATGATCTGTTCACTGATCCTGCAAACAACGAGAAAAGGCCCTCAACATCATAAACTCGGTCCATAAATCCACAATCCACAACTTAAACTTTGAAAGAGCAAAAAACAAACAAACCCTTTTTCTCTGTGGATTTTTACAAAACAAAACTGAAAACTCCAAAATTATGACATCTTCCTATTGAGCCTACAAAGTACAACTGAAACCCCAATGTTATGACATCTTGCTATTGATCCTACAAAGTACAAATGAAAAACCAAATATTATGACATCTTGCTATTGATCCTACAAAGTACAATTGAAAAACCCAATATTATGACATCTTGCTATTTATCCTACAAAGTACAACTGAAAAACCCAATATTATGACATCTTGCTACTGATCCTACAAAGTACAACTGAAAAACCCAATATTATGACATCTTGCTATTGATCCTACAAAGTACAACTGAAAAACCCAATAATATGACATCTTGCTATTGATCCTACAAAGTACAACTGAAAAACCCAATATTATGACATCTTGCTATTGATCCTACAAAGTACAACTGAAGATGCCCCCACCCACCCCCACCCCCTTTAATGCAACGACTTCGATTG
>CM065737.1:41940263-41965263 GCA_033310375.1 Conus canariensis | reverse complement strand
TGGGGGTGTTGTGGAGAGTTGTATCAGTATTGATGGGGTGTTGTGGACAGTTGTATCAGTACTGATGGGGTGTTGTGGAGAGTTGTATCAGTATTGATGGGGGTGTTGTGGACAGTTGTATCAGTATTGATGGGGGTGTTGTGGACAGTTATATCAGTATTGATGGGGGTGTTGTAGATGGACATCACCTTGGTCTTCTGGGCGCTGATTGTCACGCCATGTTTTGTTGATGTGTCAAAGCTCAGCGGATTCCTGTTCACTGCCAGCCGGGCCATCGATGTCATCTGCAGATGAAAGGTTGGCGATAGTTCTTCCTCCAACGATGACTGTGTTGACATGACCTTGAAGGGCATCAGTCACGATGCGTTCCAAGAATAGGTTGAAAAGTGAGGGAGGTAGAAGGCAGCTGAAGTGTGGAGCCACTCTCAAACCGCACCCTGCATGAGCACCGCACTCGGCGCTGTGGGGAACAGTGGCTGGACGGTGTTGACCGCCTCCTGCCCGATGTTTAATATCTTCATCCTGGCCCATAACGCATTCTGCCAGATTCTGTCCAACGCCTTCTTGAAGTCTATGAGGACGTAGCAGAACTCTCTCTAGTGCTGGAGATGTTTTTCGCGAAGGGTACGTAGGTAAAAAAAAATCTGTTGGATGGTGGTTCTGTGCAAGAGGAAACCAGCCTGTTCTTCAGCAATGATGACATCTGCTTGGGTCTGCAGACTGTTCAGATTGTCAGCATGACTTTGCTGGCGTGGCTGATCAGGCTTATAGCAGTTCTGGCGGTGTTGGAGATTTCCTAGCCTGGGAAGGGTGACGATGAGTGACTGAGTCCATGGTATGAGCCACTTTCCAGAGTGCCAGATGTTGTTGCAGATGGCAGTTTGGACATCAATTATTACAATTCCACCATGTTTCAAGAGTTCTGCAGGGATGTTGTCGATGCCTGCAGCCTTGCCATATTTTAGTGGCAGCTTCCATTTTTTCACGAGTATTGGAAAGTCAGTCTTACTTAACGAATCCTGTGCTGTTGCACATTTGGATCTCCTGTACATTGTTTGTTGTAGAGTTTGGGCCAATGATCAGTCCACCTGTACATTGTTTGTTGTGGAGTTTGGGGCAATAATCAGTCCACCTGTACATTGTTTGTTGTAGAGTTTGGGCCAATGATCAGTCCACCTGTACATTGTTTGTTGTAGAGTTTGGGCCAATGATCAGTCTACCTGTACATTGTTTGTTGTAGAGTTTGGGCCAATGATCAGTCCACCTGTACATTGTTTGTTGCAGAGTTTTGGGCCAATGATCAGTCCACCTCTTCCTGTGTCAGACACAGTTGTCATCTTTGTCCTGAATGTGCTGTATTTATTTGGCTTTTTTTTTTTACTTAGGTCATTTACAATTCTAAAAGCTTTTTTTATGTTGTTGTTTAGGTCTTTTTAAATGTAATCACACTGTCGTTCGATCCAGCTATCCTTTGTTTTCTTGGTTTCTTCACTGATTCTCTTGTTTATGGCGCTGTGTATCTCCTCCTCAGTCATCTCGAGCGCTTTTAAGATCCTTCTAGTGCCAAACATTCGCTAGATGTTGTATGAGATCCATGGTTTAGATTTCCAACTGCTTATTCCCGGGACCATTCTCGCTATTTAACTCTTCAGTTGGCATCACGAAACCAAAAGAAAATGCCGCAAGCGTACAGACACACAGCTCACCAGAACCAAGTAGTTGGATACCGAATACCCCGTCAGTCCATACTGTGGTGTCGTAGACTAACACCTCACGATCCAAAGACTGGATTGCTCCTGATATCTCCTGTCCTCCTCCTCCTCTTCCTCCTCCTCCTCCTCCTCCTCATCATCACAGCACTCTGGTTGGTGTCTACAGACTGGACGATGAAGAAAAAGACAAAAGCTTTACTTCCTGATGTCAAGGAGGCTGTTCCAGTGACTAGGCACACGCCCTCTGGTGAGTAACCCTTACACACACACACACACACACACACACACACACACACACACACACACACACACACACACACACACACACACACACACACACACACACGCAAGCTGAACGAAGGAGAAAACTGGATGGCCAAAGCAGGTTTTGGCAGGCAAGTGATGCCCTAAAGTGACTCGTAGAAATACTAGTTAGTGGAAGACACCCCAAGACCTCAGGGCTGACATAGAGCCAGCGGCCTGTGCGTGGCTCAGGGCTACCCACAGACCGGCTGGTTGGCTCAGTGCTACCCACAGACCAGCTGGTTAGCTGAGAGCTACCCACAGACCAGCTGGTTGGCTGACAGCTACCCACAGACCAGCTGGTTGACTCAGGGCTACCCACAGACCAGCTGGTCGGCTCAGGGCTACCAACAGACCAGCTGGTTGGCTGACAGCTGCCCACAGACCAGCTGGTTGACTCAGGGCTACCCACAGACCAGCTGGCTGGCTCAGAGCAGCCCACAGACCAGCTGGTTGACTCAGGGCTACCCACAGACCAGCTAGTTGGCTCAGGGCTACCCACAGACCAGCTGGTTGACTCAGGGCTACCCACAGACCAGCTGGTTGGCTGAGAGCTACCCACGGACCACCTGGTTGACTCAGGGCTACCCACAGACCAGTTGGCTGGCTCAGAGCTACCCACAGACCACCTGTTTGACTCAGGGCTACCCACAGTCCAGCTGGTTGGCTCAGGGCTACCCACAGACCAGCTGGTTGGCTCAGAGCTACCCACAGACCAGCTGGTTGACTCAGTGCTACCCACAGACCAGCTGGTTAGCTGAGAGCTACCCACAGACCAGCTGGTTGACTGACAGCTACCCGCAGACCAGCTGGTTGACTCAGGGCTACACACAGACCAGCTGGTTGGCTGACACGTACCCACGGACCACCTGGTTGACACAGGGCTACCCACAGACCAGCTGGCTGGCTCAGAGCAGCCCACAGACCAGCTGGTTGACTCAGGGCTACCCACAGACCACCTGGTTGGCTCAGGGCTACCCACAGACTAGCTGGTTGGCTGACAGCTACCCACAGACCAGTTGGCTGGCTCAGAGCTGCCCACAGACCAGCTGGTTGACTCAGGGCTACCCACAGACCAGCTGGTTGACTGACAGCTACCCGCAGACCAGCTGGTTGACTCAGGGCTACCCACAGACCAGCTGGTTGGCTGACAGGTACCCACAGACCACCTGGTTGACACAGGGCTACCCACAGACCAGCTGGCTGGCTCAGAGCAGCCCACAGACCAGCTGGTTGACTCAGGGCTACCAACAGACCAGCTGGTTGGCTCAGGGCTACCCACAGGCCAGCTGGTTGGCTGACAGCTACCCACAGACCAGTTGGCTGGCTCAGAGCTGCCCACAGACCAGCTAGTTGACTCAGGGCTACCCACAGACCAGCTGGTTGGCTGACAGCTACCCACAGACCAGCTGGTTGGCTCAGGGCTATCCACAGACCAGCTGGTTGGCTCAGTCTACCCACTGACCAACTGGTTGGCTCAGAGCTACCCACAGACCAGCTGGTTGACTCAGGGCTACCCACAGACCAGCTGGTTGGCTGACAGCTACCCACAGACCAGCTGGTTGACTCAGGGCTACCCACAGACCAGCTGGTTGACTCAGGGCTACCCACAGACCAGCTGGTTGACTCAGGGCTACCCACAGACCAGCTGGTTGGCTGACAGCTACCCACAGACCAGCTGGCAGGTAGGCATGGCAAGGTCCGTCAGCTGGCGTTGACCATCACACTGCTTCTGCCCTTGCCTCTCTGGACGTATATGTTGTTGGGTTGCTGGAGTCGTTAATGACTGCACCACACACTTATACAATGATGATATTGAAACAACCAGTGTTCAGTAGGTACTCAAGGTCTGACCAGCACGTTGGACTAATGCGTAGGTAAGACTGTATTGACGAATTGATAGATAGGTTGATGACTGTATTGACGGGTTGATGGATTGGTTGATGACTGTATTGACGGGTTGATGGATTGGTTGATGACTGCATTGACAGGTTGATGGATTGGTTGATGACTGCATTGACAGGTTGATGGATTGGTTGATGACTGTATGGACGGGTTGATGGATGGTTGATGAGTGTATGGACAGGTTGATGGATTGGTTGATGACTGTATGGACAGGTTGATGACTGTATGGATAGGTTGATGGATTGGTTGATGACTGTATGGACAGGTTGATGGATTGGTTGATGACTGCATGGACGGGTTGATGGATTGGTTGATGATTGTATGGACAGGTTGATGGATTGGTTGATGACGGTATTGACGGGTTCATGGACTAGTTGTTGACTGTATGGACGGGTTGATGGATTGATTGATGACTGCATTGACAGTTGATGGATTGGTTGATAACTGTATTGACGGGTTGATGGATTGGTTGATGACTGTATTGACGGGTTGATGGATTGATTGGTAACTGTATTGATGGGTTGATGGATTGGTTGATGACTGTATGGACAGGTTGATGGATTGGTTGATGACTGTATGGACAGGTTGATGGATTGGTTGATGAGTGTATGGACAGGTTGATGGATTGGTTGATGACTGTATGGACAGGTTGATGACTGTATGGATAGGTTGATGGATTGGTTGATGACTGTATGGACAGGTTGATGGATTGGTTGATGACTGCATGGACGGGTTGATGGATTGGTTGATGATTGTATGGACAGGTTGATGGATTGGTTGATGACGGTATTGACGGGTTCATGGACTAGTTGTTGACTGTATGGACGGGTTGATGGATTGATTGATGACTGCATTGACAGGTTGATGGATTGGTTGATAACTGTATTGACGGGTTGATGGATTGGTTGATGACTGTATTGACGGGTTGATGGATTGATTGGTAACTGTATTGATGGGTTGATGGATTGGTTGATGACTGTATGGACAGGTTGATGGATTGGTTGATGACTGTATGGACAGGTTGATGGATTGGTTGATGAGTGTATGGACAGGTTGATGGATTGGTTGATGACTGTATGGACGGGTTGATGGATTGGTTGATGACCGTATTAACAGGTTGTTGGATTGGTTGATGACGGTATTGACGGGTTCATGGACTGGTTGATGACTGTATTGACGGGTTGATGGATTGGTTGATGACTGTACTGACAGGTTGATGGATTGGTTGATGACGGTATTGACGGATTGATGGATTGGTTGATAACTGTATTGACGGGTTGATGGATTGGTTGATAGCTGTATTGACGGATTGATGGATTGGTTAATGACTGTATTGACGGGTTGATGCACTGGTTTGTTGCTGTCCAGGGTCAGCCCCAGCCAATCTTCCTCACCTGGACATGCTGGTGAAAGATCCTGTCACCACGCCACAGAGGAATGCCTCTCCTCTCCCCCACCGCCCTGACCACCACCCCAACACACCCAGGGACATCGCAACCACCCTCCCTCTCTCAGACCTAACCCCCACCATCTTTCCGGACATTTCTACCCTCGCAGCCGACATTCTGCCAAGAAGTTTCCAGAATCAGCAGCAGCAGCAGCAGCAGCAGCAGCAGCAGCAGCAGCAGCAGCAGCAGCAGCAACAACAACAACAACAGCAGGAGCAGCGGCAGCAGCAGGGATGTCGGATAGAAAGCCGAGTTCATTACAGAGATCTGAATCCACTTCCAGTTCAGCACCAAGCGGTAGCAGCAGAATGGCCGTCTGGGAGACACTGTCCCAGTCACCACAGACTTGCAGGAGACAGATCTCAGACCCCGTCTCCCAAGGCCTGGAAGACCTTGCCGTCCTTCACCGCACAGCAGCAAGGAACTGTGGAGAGGGTCGCCTTCATCCATGTTCTCCACGCAGTCCTCCAAACTCAGGGAAGACCCACCGTCTGTTTCCTCTGGGCCATCTCCGTCTGTTTCCCCTTGGGCATCTCCGTCTGTTTCCCCTTGGGCATCTCCGTCTGTTTCCTCCTGGCCATCTCCTCCCACAGCCGGAGGTCAGGAAGACCCGAGACCTCTGACGCCATTCCCGCCGTGGTCCTTGTGGCAGGGCTCATCTGCACACACCTTCCCTTCTTGGTCCATTTCTCATGGGCACTCACCTGGGCACTCACCTGGGCACTCTGGGCACCACACAGGAGATCTCACCTGCCTTCAACTGGCAGCACAGCGTGCGACGTGCAGCTCTCCCTCCATGCAGTCTGAATGGAACAGTGCGCCACCATCTGTTTACTGCCTTCCATGGACTTCGGCGTCACGGAGGTCGAAGACCAGTTCTTTACCTGCCTGTCCCCTGCTTCCTTGTCCACCTCAACGTGGTGGCGGTGATGCCGGCAGTGCGGGGCTTCACCCAAGTGTCCCCCACCCGGCTCACTCTCCGCTCAGTTATGGGACAGGTCAGAGTTCTTTGCCGTCGTCCTTCCCGCCCTGGTCAGGAAGTGAAGGCATCAGCACGCACAAGGAGGGAGGGGCCGTGGTGCCCCAGCCTGAGGGCACGCAGCCTTGTGCCTCTCCTGGGCACAGTCGGCAGGCGTCGTCACAGCCACCGCGTCAGGACCGTCCGCAGAGACAGCTCCCTGCAGGGCTCCTTGGAGAGGCTGGGGCAGAGGCTGGGGCAGAGGCTGGGGCAGAGGCTGGGGGTCAGGGTGGTACACTGCTGGACCAGGACAATCTGTCTTTGTTCCACCATCGTCACCAGGGATTTCAACACGCTACAGCTGAGTGGCAGCAACAACAGCACCCACAGCAACACCACCACCACCAGCAACAGCAGCAACAGCAGCAGCAACAGCAGCAACAGCAGCAGCAACACCACCAGCAACAGCAGCAACAGCAACAGCAGCGGCAACGCAAACAGTCGCAGAAACAGCGGCAGCAACAACTGTTAAGGCCATACAGGGACAGTGGAGCGCCGCTGTCAAGGTCACATGGGGAGAGTGGAGCGCTGCTGTCAAGGTCACACGGGGAGAGTGGAATGCCGCTGTCAAGGTCACACCGGGAGATTGGAGCGCCGCTGTCAAGGTCACATGGGGAGAGTGGAGCGCCGCTGTCAAGGTCACACCGGGAGATTGGAGCGCCGCTGTCAAGGTCACACGGGGAGAGTGGAGCGCCGCTGTCAAGGTCACAGGGAGAGGGCAGGGCGGAGAAAGTGGAGGAATCCCCCACAGCACCCACCACAGCACCCACCCCATCTGGTTCCAGCTCTTCCCCTGAAGGTCAGACACCGGGCACTGCCCACCCTGTACGTCCTGTTCCCGCTCTGTTCCCGCTCTGTACGTCCAGTGCCCGTTCTGTGCCCGCTCTGTACGGCCTGTGCCCGCTCTGTACGTCCTGTGCCCGCTCTGTGCGTCCTGTGCTCGCTCTGTACGCCCTGTGCTCGCTCTGTACGTCCTGTGCCCGCTCTGTGCCCGCTCTGTACGTCCAGTGCCCGTTCTGTGCCCGCTCTGTACGTCCTGTGCCCGCTCTGTACGTCACTGTGCCCGCTCTGTACGCCCTGTGCCCGCTCTGTACGTCCTGTGCCCGCTCTGTACGTCCTGTGCTCGCTCTGTACGTCCTGTGCCCGCTCTGTGCCCGCTCTGTGCCCGTTCTGTGCCCGCTCTGTACGTCCTGTGCCCGCTCTGTACGTCCTGTGCTCGCTCTGTGCCCGCTCTGTATGTCCAGTGCCCGTTCTGTGCCCGCTCTGTACGTCCTGTGCCCGCTCTGTGCCCGCTCTGTGCCCGCTCTGTACGTCCTGTGCCCGCTCTGTACGTCCTGTGCTCGATCTGTACGTCCTGTGCCTGCTCTGTACGTCCTGTGCCCGCTCTGTACGTCCTGTGCTCGATCTGTACGTCCTGTGCCCGCTCTGTGCCCGCTCTGTACATCCTGTGCCCGCTCAATAGTCCTGTGCTCGATCTGTACGTCCTGTGCCCGCTCTGTGACCGCTCTGTACGTCCTGTGTCCGCTCTGTGTCCGTTCTGTACATCCTGTGCCCGTTCTGTGCCCGCTCTGTACCCGCTGTGTACGTTCTGTGCCCGCTCCATAAGTCCTGTGTCCCCTCTGTACTCGCTCTGTAAGTCCTGTGCCCGCTCTGTAGGTCATGTGCCCGCTCTGTACATCCTGTGCCCGCTCTGTGCCCGCTCTGTAGTCCTATGCCGATTCTGTATGTCACGTGTTCGCTCTGTACGTCCTGTATCCGCTCTGTGCCAGCTCTGTTCCCGCTCTATAGTCCTGTGCCCGCTCTGTACGTCCTGAGCTCTCTCTGTACGTACTACACCCGCTCTGTACGTCCTGTGCCGGCTCTGTACCCGCTCTGTATGTCCTGTACCCGCTCTGTCCGCCCTGAGGCCTCTCTGTGCGTACTGTGCCCGCTCTATACATGGTGTGCCCGCTCTGTACCCGCTCTGTACGTCCTGTGCCGGCTCTGTACCCGCTCTGTATGTCCTGTACCCGCTCTGTACGTCCTGAGGCCTCTCTGTGCGTACTGTGCCCGCTCTATACATGGTGTGCCCGCTCTGTACCCGCTGTGTACGTCCTGAGCCCGCCCTGTACGTCCTGTGCCCGATCTGTGCTCAATCTGTACGTCCTGTGCTGTGCCCGCTCTGTACGTCCTGTTCCCGCTCTGTACATCCTGTGCCCGCTCTGTGCTCGATCTTACGTCCTGTGCTGTGCCCGCTCTGTACGTCCTGTGCCCGCTCTGTGCTCGATCTGTACGTCCTGTGCTGTGCCCGCTGTGTACGTCCTGTGCCCGCTCTGTACATCCTGTGCCCACTCTGTACGTCCTGTGCCAGCCCTGTACGTCCTGTGCTCGATCTGTACGTCCTGTGCTGTGCCCGCTCTGTACGTCCTGTGCCCGCTCTGTGCGCGCTCTGTACGTCCTGTGCTGTGCCCGCTCTGTACGTCCTGTGCCCGCTCTGTACGTCCTGTGCCAGCCCTGTACGTCCTGTGCCCGCTCTGTGCTCGATCTGTACGTCCTGTGCTGTGCCCGCTCTGTACGTCCTGTGCCCGCTCTGTACGCTCAGCGCCCGTTCTGTACACTCAGCGCCCGTTTTGTACGCTCAGCGCCCGTTGCCCGTTTTGTACATCCTGTTCCCGTCTGTGTCCTTGGCCTCTGTCTCTGGCTCAGTCTCTCTGTCTGACTTCCTCCGCCGTCCCCTGTCTGTCGGTCTGTTTGTCAGTCTGTCTGACTGTTCGTCTATCGGCCGGTAGTCAGCTGCTTGGTCACCACACCACGTGTGTTTCGGCGGCCTCGATAGAAAGGCGTGCAAAGTTTGGTTTATTGTGTCGATTTCCACCACATCCCATGCTACTATCCTCCCCCCCCCCCTCCCCCAGCCCCCAATCCCTCAACTCTCGCCTCCCCGCCGACCACTGCAGCGCACTGTGAAATAAACGTGGCGTGCGCACGTGATCACTGTGACTTTGCAATCTGATAGCGGTGACGCGTGCACCACCTTCCCTGCACACCTTTCTCCTGACGTCAGTTCTTATGACATCGACTGCTTCTTTCTGTCTGTCTGTCTGTCTGTCTGTCTGTCTGTCTGTCTGTCTGTCCCCTCAGCTAGACAGACAGTCGGATAAGGACACGGAATCTGCTCTTGCCTCCATCTGCACTCAGATGGGCATGTCATTCTATCCTCGTATACATGATGAAATACACAAAGCACAGACAGTCATTGCGCGACATCAGTACAACTATGTAGACAAATGAAAAAGACCTAAACCAAAAGCACGACTAAACCCAGAAACACTTCCATTATTACATTTCTCCATTCCTCACATACACACACACACACACACGTACACCCGCGTGCGCGCACGCATTAACGCAGTCACGCACGTAAGTACACACACACACACACACACACACCACACACACACACACACACACACACACACACACACACACACACACACACACACACACACACACACACACACACACACACACGCACACACACACAAACACACACACACACACACACACACCTCTCTAATAACCCAAACATACATAAATCGAGGAACAACACTAGAAAGATTATTGACAGAAGTGTGGTCAAAATCTTTTGAAAACAGCAAGTTTTAAAGGTGACAGTTCAAGGCAGAGAAAGACTCAGAGTGCCAGAGAAAGACAGGTAGACGGTTCCAGATAGCTGGGGCTTGATCAGTGACAGATCTGTTTTTGGAGGGCAGTGCTCTGACAGAGAGAATTTTTCAAAGGTTTGGTGTCCTAGTTAGAAAGAGTAAGAAGTAGCGTAAAACTGGGGGGAAAAATGCAAGATGTAAAATCGAGTGATAGTACTGTAAAGAAATGAGAAGTAGTGAAAATAATGAGAAGCAGTGAAAGCAATGAGAAGCAGCGAAAGCAATGAGAAGTAGCAAAAGTAATGAGAAGTAGTAAAAATAATGAGAAGCAGTGAAAGTAATGAGAAGTAGTAAAAGTAATGAGAAGTAGCAAAAGTAATGAGAAGAATAGTAAAATAATGAGAAGCAGTGAAAGTAATGAGAAGTAGTAAAAGTAATAAGAAGAAGTGAAAGTAATGAGAAGTAGTGAAAGTAATGAGATGTAGTGAAAGTAACGAGAAGTAGTGAATGTACAGAAAGTAACAAGAAGTAGTGAATGTACAGAGGAGTAACAAGAAGTAGTGAATGTACAGAGGAGTAACAAGAAGTAGTGAATGTACAGAAAGTAACAAGAAGTAGTGAATGTACAGAAAGTAACAAGAAGCAGTGAATGTACAGAAAGTAACAAGAAGTAGTGAATGTACAAAAAACGTAACAAGAAGTAGTGAATGTACAGAGAAGTATCAAGAAGTAGTGAGAATAGGGCAGTGAGAAT
Source organism: Conus canariensis (assembly GCA_033310375.1). Classification (NCBI taxonomy): domain Eukaryota; kingdom Metazoa; phylum Mollusca; class Gastropoda; order Neogastropoda; family Conidae; genus Conus; species Conus canariensis. The sequence goes on along the minus strand of CM065737.1, from coordinate 41,954,479 downwards.
AGGGCTTTTTTGGAACGAGCAATTCGTCGGACAGTGATCGTAATCCAGTCGACTATTGTCCTCCCCACCGACTTCCCCTCCCGTCGCCATCACCATAATCTCTCCCCCCCCCTCCCCCCCCTCCTCTCCCCAGCCCTCTCCTCATGATGCTTGTCTCTCTGTCTCCCTCTTAACCCCCCCCACCCCCCACCCCATCCGAACCCCGCCCCTTCTTCTCACTTTCCCTGGCCTGTCCCGCGGCGGATAGTGGATTGTGGTGTCAATGGATCACAGGATCTCATTGCATGCAACGCTGCTTTTCCAGGTCACCAGAACACAAACAAACAAACAAGCAGCAACGACATGAATGGTCCGGCCCTACACACTTTCTCTCATTATGAAAAGTCGTGTCACAGCACTGGAACCAAATGGCTTCCTGCGTCTGTTAGTGTGGTCGTGATGGACAGACGTGACTTCAAACAGTGGACATCTCAGCAAGACGTTATTATTATTATTATTATTATTATTATTATTATCGTGAACACTCATAGAGCGCCTATCCTCGGCTAGATAGAGACCAAGCTCTACGCGCTTTACAATCCACACTCGCTTAGACAAGACGGGACTTCATGCAGCGGACATCTCAGCAAGACGTGACTTCATGTAGCATACATCTCAGCAATACGTGACTTCGTACAACAGACATCTCAGCAATACGTGACTTCGTACAACAGATATCTCAGCAATACGTGACTTCATACAGCAGACATCTCAGCAATACGTGACTTCGTACAGCAGACATCTCAGCAATACGTGACTTCGTACAGCAGACATCTCAGCAATACGTGATTTCGTACAGCAGACATCTCAGCAATACGTGACTTCGTACAGCGGATATCTCATCAATACGTGACTTCATGCAGCATACATCTCAGCAAGACGTGACTTCATGCAGCATACATCTTAGCAAGACATGACAATGGACGTGACACTATACAGCAGACATCTCAGCACAGCAGGACAATAGATGTGACTTCTTACAGCAGACATCTCAACACAGCTGGACAATGGATGTGACTTCTTACAGCAGACATCTCAGCACAGCAGGACAATGGATGTGGCTTCATACAGCAGACATCTCAGCACAGCAGGACAATGGATGCGACTTCTTACAGCAGACATCTCAGCACAGCAGGATAATGGACGTGACATTATACAGCAGACATCTCAGCACAGCAGGACAATGGATGTGACTTCTTACAGCAGACATCTCAGCACAGCAGGATAATGGATGTGACTTCTTACAGCAGACATCTCAGCACAGCAGGACAATGGATGTGGCTTCATACAGCAGACATCTCAGCACAGCAGGACAATGGATGTGGCTTCATACAGCAGACATCTCAGCACAGCAGGATAATGGATGTGACTTCTTACAGCAGACATCTCAGCACAGCAGGACAATCGATGTGACTTCTTACAGCAGACATCTCAGCACAGCAGGACAATGGATGCGACTTCTTACAGCAGACATCTCAGCACAGCAGGACAATGGATGTGGCTTCATACTGCAGACATCTCAGCACAGCAGGACAATGGATGTGGCTTCATACAGCAGACATCTCAGCACAGCAGGACAATGGATGTGACTTCTTACAGCAGACATCTCAGCACAGCAGGATAATGGACGTGACATTATACAGCAGACATCTCAGCACAGCAGGACAATGGATGTGACTTCTTACAGCAGACATCTCAGCACAGCAGGATAATGGACGTGACTTCTTACAGCAGACATCTCAGCACTGCAGGATAATGGACGTGACTTCATACAGCAGACATACTAAGGAGTGTACTGTCAGACACACTTTACCGCCAACAACCCAATCCACCCAATCCACACCTGACACAGCCCAATCCACACAACCCACTCCTCACACAGCCCAATCCACCCAATCCACTCCTCACACAGCCCAACCCACACAGCCCACTGCTCACACACCCCAATCCACACAGCCCACTCCTCACACAGCCCAATCCACACAGCCCACTCCTCACACAGCCCAATCCACACAGCCCACTCCTCACACAGCCCAATCCACCCAACCCACTCCTCACACAGCCCAACCCACACAGCCCACTCCTCACACAGCCCAATCCACACAGCCCACTCCTCACACAGCCCAATCCACCCAACCCACTCCTCACACAGCCCAACCCACACAGCCCACTCCTCACACAGCCCAATCCACCCAACCCACTCCTCACACAGCCCAATCCACACAACCCACTCCTCACAAAGCCCAATCCACACAACTCACTCCTCACACAGCCCAATCCACCCAATCCACTCCTCACCCAACCCAATCCACCCAACCCACTCCTCACACAACCCACTGCTCACACAACCCACTGCTCACACAACCCACTGCTCACACAACCCACTCCTCACATAACCCACTGCTCACACAACCCACTGCTCACACAACCCACTCCTCATACAACCCACTCCTCACACAGCCCAATCCACCCAACCCACTCCTCACACAGCCCAATCCACTCAACCCACTCCTCACCCAACCCACTCCTCACACAACCCACTCCTCACACAACCCACCCCTCACACAACCCACTCCTCACACAACCCACTCCTCACACAACCACTCCACCCAACCACTCCTCACACAACCACTCCTCATACAGCCCACTCCACCCAACCCACTCCTCACACAACCCACTCCTCACACAACCCACTCCTCACCCAACCCACTCCTCACACAACCCACTCCTCACACAACCCACTCCTCACACAGCCAATCCACCCAACCCACTCCTCACACAACTCACTCCTCACAAACTCACTCCTCACACAGCCCAATCCACCCATCCCACTCCTGACACAACTCACTCCTCACACAGCCCACTCCTCACACAACCCACTCCTCACACAGCCCAATCCACCCAACCCACTCCTCACACAACCACTCCTCACACAACCCACTCCTCACACAACCTACTCCTCACACAACCCACTCCTCACACAACCCACTCCTCACACAGCCCAATCCACCCAACCCACTCCTCACCCAACCCACTCCTCACACAACCCACTCCTCACACAGCCCAATCCACCCAACCCACTCCTCACACAACCCACTCCTCACACAACCCACTCCTCACACAACCCACTCCTCACACAACTCACTCCTCACACAACCCACTCCTCACACAACCCACTCCTCACAACTCACTTCTCACACAACTCACTCCTCACACAGCCCAATCCACCCAACCCACTCCTCACACAACCCACTCCTCACACAACCCACTCCTCACACAATCCACTCCTCACACAGCCCAATCCACCCAACCCACTCCTCACACAACCCACTCCTCACACAACTCACTCCTCACACAACCCACTCCTCACACAACCCACTCCTCACACAACCCACTCCTCACACAACTCACTCCTCACACAGCCCAATCCACCCATCCCACTCCTCACACAACCCACTCCTCACACAGTCCCTCCTTCTTCTCTTCCCCACTCCAACCCCCCCCCCCCCCCCTACCCTTCAGAAAACAAAAGACGTGCAGGCTGACTGTGGGTTTTGTTGCGTGTCTCAGGGGTGATCTCCCCTTTCATTGTCTGTGAACCAGGGCGTCAGTGGCATCACGCTGCCGTCATATCCGGGAAAAAGGAGGGGAATCCCCTCCCCCGTTCCGTCACGTCTCCGCTTACATCACGATTGGACCAATCAGCAGTCGGAAAGTGGGTCGGAAAGACCGGACCAGTTTGTGCTTGTCGCACACCCGTGTCCGATTACATCCTGTTGCGTCTATGTCACTCCTCCCTCCCTCTGCCCCCCCCCCCCCCCTTTACTTCCTCCCTGCAGTCCGTATCCCACCTTCACAGCTGTGTTCAGTTGTATGGTTCAGCCAGGCGTACATGTGGTGGTAATGGTGTGTTCAGTTGTATGGTTCAGCCAGGCGTACATGTGGTGGTGATGGTGTGTTCAGTTGTATGGTTCAGCCAGGCGTCGTACATGTGGTGGTAATGGTGTGTTCAGTTGTATGGTTCAGCCAGGCGTACATGTGGTGGTAATGGTGTGTTCAGTTGTATGGTTCAGCCAGGCGTACATGTGGTTGGTAATGGTGTGTTCAGTTGTATGGTTCAATCAGGCGTTCATGTGGTTGGTAATGGTGTGTTCAGTTGTATGGTTCAGCCAGGCGTCGTACATGTGGTGGTAATGGTGGGTTCAGTTGTATGGTTCAGCCAGGCGTCGTACATGTGGTGGTAATGGTGTGTTCAGATGTATGGTTCAGCCAGGTATGCATGTGGTGGTAATGGTGTGTTCAGTTGTATGGTTCAATCAGGCGTTCATGTGGTTGGTAATGGTGTGTTCAGTTGTATGGTTCAGCCAGGCGTCGTACATGTGGTGGTAATGGTGTGTTCAGTTGTATGGTTCAGCCAGGCGTGCATGTGGTGGTAATGGTGTCAGATGATGATGATAATTATAATGGGTGACCATTACGTTTCCATTTTTGTGTTCCATTGTTTGACATTATGTATTTCTCTATCTTTAGCATTATTACAATGTATATTTCATCTTTGTGCAAATCTCACCCACTACCAAACTCAGAACGAACCCGTGGTACTCTATGTTCCTTGGCAAACGCTTCACCCACCAGACCCCCTTGCCATCATGTATGTATTGATGCATAAAATACGCACGCTATGAAAATTTCAGAGTAAAAGGGAAGGGCGGGAGAATCATGCTGTGTTAAGAGATATGCACGCTATGAGAAATTCAGAGTAAAAGGGAGCGGCGGGAGAATCATGCTGTGTTAAGAGATATAAATGGACACACACCCCTCCCCCCCCCCCCCCAAGAAAACAACAACAACAACAACAAAATAAATAACAACCCAAAAAGGCGTTAACCAAAACAACAACAACAAAAAACAAAAAAAAGAAAAACAAACAAAACAACAACAACAACAACAACAACAACACACACTGGGAAGCCTCTCCTCCCTTCACCTTTCCCCCCTCCCCCTCCCCTCTCCACCCCCACTCCACCCCGAACACGGCACGTCCTCAGACGTCCTTGCACTATTTGTGACCTGACAGGGATCGACCTGCCAACCCTCGGAGTCGTCAGGTTTCCGTTGTGCAACCTAACCAGAGCCTCCAGCATTCCCCTCCCTCCACCTCCCCCAGCGGCGCCTCCCCCCCCCACACACCCCCCCCCCCCCTTTGACCGCGTTATCAATGGGAGGAGCGATCGATGTAACAGCCTGTCCCATCCACGTGTACTCGGCTTTAATCCACAGCTCAGCGTGAAACTTCTCGCGATCTAGGAGCACAGGAGCATCTGTCTGTCGGCCATATTATTACCGGGTTTTCTGACCCCACGTGACCTCTGTCTGATGGCAGCACTGTCGGGTTTTCTGACACTGTATTACGTCTGTCTATTAGCAACAATGCTGGGGTTTTTTTTGTTTGTTTTTTTTGTTTACTCCTATGTGATCTCTGCCTGTTGACAACATCGCCGGGTTTCTGATCCCTATGAAAAAGAGAAACCAAGGCAAAGGAAGAAAAATGAAGGCAAAGGAAGAAAAATGAATACAAAGGAAGAAATCACGGCAAAGGAAGAGAAATGAAGGCAAAGGAGGAGAAATCAAGGCAAAGGAGGAGAAATCAAGTCAAAGGAAGAGAATTCAAGACAAAGGAAGAGAAATCAAGGCAAAGGAGGAGAAATCAAGGCAAAGGAGGAGAAATCACGGCAAAGGAGGAGAAATCAAGGCAAAGGAGGAGAAATCAAGGCAAAGGAGGAGAAATCAAAGCAAAGGAAGAGAAATCAAGGCAAAGGAGGAGATATCACGGCAAAGGAGGAGAAATCAAGGCAAAGGAAGAGAAATCAAGGCGAAGGAGGAGATATCACGGCAAAGGAGGAGAAATCAATGCAAAGGAGGAGAAATCAAGGCAAAGGAAGAGAAATCAAGGCGAGGGAAGAGAAATCAAGGCAAAGGAGGAGAAATCAAGGCAAAGGAAGAGAAATCAAGGCAAAGGAGGAGAAATCAAGGCAAAGGAGGAGAAATCAAGGCAAAGGAAGAGAAATCAAGGCAAAGGAAGAGAAATCAATGCAAAGGAAGAGAAATCAAGGCAAAGGAAGAGAAATCAAGGCAAAGGATGAGAATTCAAGGCAAAGGAAGAGATTTCAAGGCAAAGGAAGAGAATTCAAGGCAAAGGAAGAGAAATCAAGGCAAAGGAAGAGAAATCAATGCAAAGGAAGAGATTTCAAGGCAAAGGAAGAGAATTCAAGGCAAAGGAAGAGAAATCAAGGCAAAGGAAGAGAAATCAAGGCAAAGGAAGAGAAATCAAGGCAAAGGACGAGAAATCAAGGCAAAGGAGGAGAAATCAAGGCAAAGGAGGAGAAGCGATATAAAGCAAAAGAAGAGAAGGGAAGGCAAGCGAAAGGAAGAAGAAGCAAGATGAGGCAAGACAGTAGAATAGAAGGAAGACAGGGCAACGCATGACAAGTGAAGACAAGGAAGGCAAGACAGGGCAATGGAAAGGAAGGCAACGGGACGGAATTGGAGGGCAAAGGAATGGAAGGAAAGGCAAAGAAAATGAAGGAAATTGGAAAAAAAAACACAAACAAGAACATGGAAGGAAAGGCAAGGAAATGGAAGAAAAGGCAAGGAAATGGAAGAATAGGCAAGGAAATGAAAGGAAAGGCAAGGAAATGAAAGGAAAGGCAAGGAAATGGAAGAAAAGGCAAGGAAATGAAAGGAAAGGCAAGGAAATGAAAGGAAAGGCAAGGAAATTGCTTTGCTGACGATACTCAGCTTCATCAGTCGGCTCCCATTGCTGAAACTGACTCACTGATTTCTCGGACGCGGGGCTGCATTGCAGACCTGAAGGACTGGATGACAACCAACAAACTACAACTAAACGACGACAAGACGGAACTCATGTTCGTGACAAAACAGCCTAACCATCCTTCTCTGCCTTCAACTGTCACTATCAATGACGGTGCTGTCTCTGTCTCCACCTCTGTCCGCAGTCTAGGGGTCATACTTGACCAATCCCTCTCCTTTGAGAAACAGGTTTCAAATATTTGCAAGATTGCCTATTTAGAACTAAGAAGAATCAGCTCTGTACGTCACCTTCTCTCTACAGATGCTACAAAAACTCTCATTTGTGCATTTGTCTTATCTAGAATAGATTACTGCAACTCACTTTTGGCCGGCCTTCCAAAATACCTGATAGAAAGATTACAGCGAATCCAAAATCATGCAGCCCGAGTCGTCTGTAGAGCAAGAAAACATGCTCACATTTCGCCTCTCCTCCACTCTCTTCACTGGCTATCTGTCTCAAACCGTATCTCGTACAAAATCTCAACTCTCACTTTCTCTGCTCTCTTCGAAAATGGACCTTCTTATCTCTCAGATCTCCTTAAAATCTACACCCCCTCTCGACAACTACGCTCCTGTGCTGACGACCGCCTTCTGCGAATGACTCGCTTCAGGACTACTACTGGTGAAAGATCTTTCTCTTTTCAAGCTCCAGCGACGTGGAACAGACTGCCAGACTGTCTCAGACATTCAGATTCTATCTCTTCTTTCAAGTCTAAACTTAAAACCCATCTGTTTTCTCATAATTAGTCAATGCTGTGGGGAGAGGGGGGGGGGGGTACAACCTATTTCACAGCCGTCTGGGCCTTTTCAAATGTAGCGTATGTGTATGTTCTCTATTATATGTATTTGTTGTATGATTGAACGTTATAGGATTAAGTTTTTGTAGTGATATTTGAAGAATAAGTGAATGTCACATTGGTAGGATTAGGATTTGTTAGTTATTGTAGTAATAGTATTTGTAGTTGGGTGTAAGGTGTATTATAGTATATGAGAAGGGTGAATGTAGTATGACTTTGTAAAGCGCTTAGAGAAATTCGTTTGATTAAGCGCTATATAAGAAATCATTATTATTATTATTAAAGGCAAGGAAATGGAAGAGTAGGCAAGGAAATGAAAGGAAAGGCAAGGAAATGGAAGAAAAGGCAAGGAAATTGAAGAAAAGGCAAGGAAATGGAAGAGTAGGCAAGAAAATGAAAGAAAAGGCAAGGAAATGAAAGGAAAGGCAAGGAAATGAAAGGAAAGGCAAGGAAATGGAAGAATAGGCAAGGAAATGAAAGGAAAGGCAAGGAAATTGAAGAATAGGCAAGGAAATGAAAGGAAAGGCAAGGAAGTGGAAGAAAAGGCAAGGAAATGAAGAAAAGGCAAGGAAATGGAAGAATAGGCAAGGAAATGAAAGGAAAGGCAAGGAAAATGGAAGAAAAGGCAAGGAAAATGAAAGGAAAGGCAAGGAAGTGGAAGAAAAAGCAAGGAAATTGAAGAAAAGGCAAGGAAATGAAAGAAAGAGGCAAGGAAATGAAAGGAAAGGCAAGGAAATGGAAGAAAAGGCAAGGAAATGAAAGGAAAGGCAAGGAAGTGGAAGAAAAAGCAAGGAAATGAAGAAAAGGCAAGGAAATGGAAGAAAGGCAAGGAAATGAAAGGAAAGGCAAGGAAATGGAAGAAAAGGCAAGGAAATGAAAGGAAAGGCAAGGAAATGGAAGAAAAAGGCAAGGAAATGAAAGGAAAGGCAAGAAAGGAAGAATAGCAAGGAAAGAAAAAGGCAAGGAAATGGAAGAATAGGCAAGGAAATGAAAGGAAAGGCAAGGAAATGGAAGAAAAGGCAAGGAAATGAAAGGAAAGGCAAGGAAATGGAAGAATAGGCAAGAAAATGAAAGGAAAGGCACGGAAATGAAAGGAAAGGCAAGGAAATGGAAGAAAAGGCAAGGAAATAGAAGGAAAGGCAAGGGAATGGAAGAATAGGCAAGAAAACTGGGGGAAAAATTGCAAGGACGTGGAAGGAAAGGCAAGGACATGGAAGGAAAGGCAAAGGAAGGGAATGGAAAAGAAGAAGAAAATATGCAAGGCAAAGGCAAAGAAGATTAAGGCAAAGCTAGGAAATGGACCAGGAGTTAAAGAAAGAATGTATAAACTTTACATTTGTTAATCTTTATGTTTTTCAGAGACAGCGGAGGGCAGCACTGCGGTGCGACTGAAGCGCTTTCTGCTGGAAGAGCTGGAGAAGGTGGCGCCGGCGGAAGATCGTCTGCTGGAGTGGCTGGACCGGAAGCAGGGCCTGTTCCGCATCCGGCACCAACACCGACACCGGATCGCCGAGCAGTGGGGCCGGGCCAAAAACAACTCCTCAATGACCTTTGACAAATTCAGCCGCAGTCTCAGGTGAGTGATGAGGCTGGTGTGGTGTGTGTGTGTGTGTGTGTGTGTGTGTGTGTGTGTGTGTGTGTGTGTGTGTGTACATGTGTGTGTGTGCGCGTGTGCATGTGTATGATAGTGGGAGGGATGGGGGGGGGGTAGAACTGGCTGTACAGGATGGACGTCATTAAATCCCCCCCTCCCCACTCCCTCTACCACATCCCCTCTGCTCCCATCTCATCTCCCCATCTCCTGTCTGGGGTATCTGTAGGGAAGATAGGGAAGAGGAGGAGGAGGAGGAGGAGGAGGAGAGAAGAAGAAGAACATAGAGTTAAAAAGAGGAACAGGGGTGTTTGTTTTATTCCTCGTTCCTTTCACCCACAATTTATGATTTTACACTTTACTGCTGCTACAGCTACTATCATTGCTGCTGCTACTACTACCACTACTACTGCTGCTACTGCAGCTGCTGCTACTCTCGCCACTGTTGCTGCCGCTGCTACCGCTACTACCACCATTCCTGGGTATTTCTCACAGGGTTCTCAGTGTCAAGGCCAAGAAGAACCACCAGTAACGCACACTGGACATGAATAGGCATGACGAAATCTGAGCGAGAAACAACGTCCATCACTCGCTTTAAACCGGAGTACATCATGCGTCGTTTTATGTGTCAGGTCCAGCCCTCCCTCCCCCCTCGACCCCCTACCCGACCCCTTTGTTCATTGTGTTTTTCTGAAGTGTTGAAGAGCCGACCTTGTACAGTTGGGTGCGAAGCGTTTGAACGTGTTGATGTAAACAAGAGCGACGCAGGGTGGAGTTGGGGGTGGGGTAGGGTGGAGGGCCGCAGAGGGAGATGGAGGCGGGGGGGGGGGGGGGGGTTGGAATGAGGAAGATCAGGACGAGTGAGGGGCGGTTCCCAGCCAATCCAGTGCAATCCTGTCCAGACGTGATGCAAATCCCTTCCTCGTGTGCGCGGTGCTTCTCCGGTCTGTTGGCCATTGTGTCCGCCGCTGTCAGCTGTTCCGGGTTGGGCACAGCCAACCTCTCACAGGACTTGTCCCACTTCTGGGGTCGCCCAATAGACAGCCGATCAACAGGGGAGGGGTGGGGTTGTTGAGGCTGGAGTGGAGAGTGCGGTGGAAGAGGGGGGGGGGGGGTGGGTAGGGATGCTAATCGACTCCCGCACCGTTGACCTAGAGTTCCAGCTGTCGCTGTTCATTGCGGACTGCACGCTTTGACTGGGGGGAGAGGGGGGGGACTGAGGGTAGAGGATGAGAGTGGGGGGGGGGAGGGAGGGTAGGTCGTTGGTGGAGGGGGGGGGGGACAAGAATAGGGGGTGGGTAGGATGATCTGGGTCTTTTCCATTAGACTGCAGCTGTGACAGAGTGAGTAGTTTCAATGGGAGGAAGGGGCGGCGAGTGTGTGTGTGTGTGTGTGTGTGTGTGTGTGTGTGTGTGTGTGTGTGTGTGTGTGTGTGTGCGTGCGTGCGTGCGTACGAGCGTGCGCGCGCGCGCGCGCGTGTGTGTGTATGTATGTGTGTGTGTGTGTGTGTGTGTGTGTGTGTGTGGTGCGTGCGTGCGTGCGTGCGTGCGTGCGTGCGTGTGTGTGTGTGTGGCAAGCCAGCAGGGAAATAAATTGACAGGTTGTGTGCGCAGTCGAGTTACTGAAACCAGGTAGAAATGTCACGGACAATAATTATGACAAGTCGGAAGAGAGCAGTAGTGCGGGGTGGAGAGGATGCTCAGGGGGCGGGGGGAGGGGGAGAGTCGGGTCGACTGGTTGGTGGTTGTAGAGGTGTGTGTGTGTGTGTGTGTGTGGGGGGGGGGGGGGGATGCAAAGAGGGACAGGGCTGTTGGTGAGCATCGTTGGCTGTGTCTTTGTGACTTCTGGTCGGGACCTCACTGTCCAACAGTCTCCTGTTTTTCTGGTATCGTGTTGTCAATACACATTACCTTATACTTTGTGTTGTGTGCGTATTTGTTGTCGGCTTAAAATAGCATTACTTCTTCTTCTGCTGCTACTACTACTACTACTACTACTGCTACTACTACTACTACCACTGCTACTACTACTACTACTACTATTGCTATTGCTGCTGCTGCTGCTGCTGTCATGTATTGCTATAAAGGAGGTGTGTCATGATGGAAGTGTGTATGTCCACATGTTCATGCAGGGGCGGACGTGTGCATTGCAGGTACCTCTACAAAGTCAAGCAACTGGTGAAAGTACCGGGACGTCTGGTCTACAGGTTCGGTCCCCGGGCCGCCAGCGACTCTGACGTCATCAGCTCCCCTACCTTAAACTCCACACTACCACCACCGCCATTGCCACCACCACCACCACCACCACCACCGCCGCCGCCGCCGCCATCAACACCACAACCGCCACCACAATCGTCGTCGGCTGTTCATCTACTACTACCACCACCACCACCACCACCACCACCACCATCTTCGTCTTCTTCGTTGTGGCTGTCATCGCCCTCATTGATGTCGACGTCAGCAATGGCTTATGACGTCAAAAGGAGCAGCTATGACAGAGGAAGCTGTGAAGTCTTACCAGCAGTTGTTAGCTCTATCTTCTCGCCTAATTCGTCATCGACCTCTCAATTTTCATCCTCCTCCTCCCTTGCACAAACGTCACAAGAATATACAAACTTTCTGACGTCACCACAGAAACCGCGTACACTCCTATCTCCAGGACAAAGTGTGACGTCAGGAGGAGAGTTAAGCCCCTTGTCGTCCCCAGTGAGGGGGCAGTCATTAAACACACAAGCAGAAGCGAATCCAGTGTCGACGTCACCAAAGGAAGTCACTAAACAGTCGTCAGCCGTCGGAAGACGCAAACGAAGGTTACCGCAGCGAGTACTTGTAGATACACTAATAGACAGTGAACCATATACTGCATCGAAAAGAACACAGATTTCAGCAGAAAACAGTTCTTTCTTTGAACCATCTCAAGGAATGTCAGATGCGATAACAAAGATTTCACCAGAAAACAGTTCTATCTTTGAACCATCTCAAGGAATATCAGATGCGACGACTTCACAGAATACACCCACGGTGACGTCACCAAAGAGAAAAGTTGTCCCGATATCACCAAAGCCTGTGACGTCACATGAAGAGCGACACACAGCGCCATCTCAGACATTTGCCGGAGACGCAACGACTATGACGTCACCAAAGCCAGTGTGTCCTCAGGTAGTGACGCAGACGACTTGCCCATCAGTTGACGTCATACCTCCGTCACGTTCTTGTGTGGGGACGGTGCAGGAAACAGGGCGGTGCCAGACCAAGGTGCCGGTTAGTTCTGTCTCTGGCGCCGTCTGTCCTTCCTGGACCTCTCCCTCCGCTTGCCCTTTCCCCGCCCTGTCAACCCCTTGCCTGCCCTTTCCCCGGCCCTGTCAACCCCTCTGCCTGCCCTTTCCCCGGCCCTGTCAGCCCCTCCGCCTGCCCTATCCCCAGCCCTGTCAGCCCCTCCGCCTGCTCTTTCCCCAGCCCTGTCAACCCCTCCGCCTGCTCTCTCCCCGACCCTGTCAACCCCTCCGCCTGCCCTCTCCCCGACCCTGTCAATTCCTCCGCCTACCCTTTCCTCGCCCTGTCAACCCCTCCGCCTGCCCTTTCCCCGGCCCTGTCAGCCCTTCCACCTGCCCTTTCCCCAGCCCTGTCAGCCCCTCCGCCTGCCCTTTCCCCGCCCTGTCACCCCTCCGCCTGCCCTTTCCCCAGTCAGCCCCTCCGCCTGCCCTTCCCCGGCCCTGTCAACCCCTTCCGCCTGCCCTTTCCCTGGCCCTGTCAACACCCTCCGCCTGCCCTTTCCCTGGCCCTGTCAAACCCTCCGCCTGCCCTTTCCCTGGCCCTGTCAAACCCTCCGCCTGCCCTTTCCCTGGCCCTGTCAGCCCTTCCGCCCGCCCTTTCCACGGCTGTGTCAGCCCCTCTGCCTGCCCTTTCCCTGGCCCTGTCAACCCCTCCGCCTGCCCTTTCCGCAGCCCTGCCAGCCCCTCCGCCTCGTCTGTCACTCCGTCCTACGTCACAGCAGTATATCCCCCATCTCCCCCCGTCTTCACCCCAGCACCTGGTAGCTGCCGGCTCATCCCAAAGTCAAGGTTGTCCTCCTCCTGCCCCCTCCTCCCTCCTCCTGATGTCGCTTCAGCACCACGCTCCATTCTGACGCACTTCCACGCCTCGTCCTCAACGTTACCTGTCTACTGTAATCGTGACGTCAATACTCCCCTGTCTACGTCATCACCTGATGATTCTGCCGTGTCTTCTGTGGCGAGGTCTTCGCCGGCGTGTCCGTCCTCTGCTTCGTCATCTGTCACTTCTATGGATCGGTTGTCAGTGAACGTGTCCTCTGATGCCTCTCTCGTGACTTCTGAGTTATGGCCGACTGTCGCTGTCACTTTGCCTCCCACCCTCTCTCGGCGTGATGACCTTGGCCTGCTGGACGTCTATGGGAAGAAGTCTGTGTGGTCTTCTGCACCTTCGCTCGTCTCTGACGGCGTCCTGGATTCCCTTCTGGGCCCCGCTCCAGCTCACCTCGCCACAGACATTTCTGGCACTCCCTTCTGGTTATCCTCTGAATCCTCAGACTCTGAGTCAACGTGGTGCCAGAGTATCGACCCCGACACCACCCTGTGTCATGCTCCTGTGGTGTCTGCAGCCTCTTCCGCCACTCCAGGGCTGACCTATACCACTGGGTCAACAACATCTTGGGACACGTGTGGACAGAATGTCATGTCAGAGTTGTCTTCAGCGTCTTATGAGCATTCTGGGAGAACTAAACCTTCTGGTGAGCTTTCTGCGCCGTGCCCGCCTTCTGGCGAGCGTTCTGAGGTGACGTGTGGGGTTGCAGAACTGCGCTTGGCAGCATCTTGTGGAGGATCTGGTGAGAGTCCTGTGGCATGGAGTGCAGGCTGTGTCATCTTGCCGCCAGAGGACACGCTGACCGTCACAGAGGAAGAG
>CM065737.1:41932763-41937763 GCA_033310375.1 Conus canariensis | reverse complement strand
TCCCCATTTCTCTTCAACATATAGATCCCTCCTCTCCCCCCACTCTCTACTTCCTCGCCAACGTATAGATCCCTCCTCTCCCCCCACTCTCCCCATTCCTCGCCAACGTATAGATCCCTCCTCTCCCCCCACTCTCTCCATTCCTCGCCAACATATAGATCGCTCCTCTGAGCTGCCCCCACTCTCTCCATTCCTCACCAACACATAGATCCCTCCTCTCCCCCCATATTCTCCATTCCTCACCAACACATAGATCCTTCCTTCTCCCCCCACTCTCCCCAATCTTCACTGACACTTCTAAGGTCCTCCTCCCTCCCCCACTTTCCCTATTCCTCACCAATATATAGATTCCTCTCTCCCCTGCTCTTCCTATTCCTCATTAGCACATAGAACCTTCGCTTCCCCCCCCCCCCCCCACCCACCCACCTGTCCCCCACCACACAAAGCTTATTATCCCAGTTCAGTGAATGCTCATCCACACAGCCATGTGTTCCCGCTGCTTTCAAACTCGGACCAAAGACTGTACGCCCTACGGAGGGCGAACTATCTTTGCTCGGACAGAGATGAGATGTTGTTCAGTCTTGATGGTAGAGAATTCCAAGAAAATTGGGGTGCAGAAAAAAAAACACAGTGCAGCGTTTTCGTTGGGTTTATTTTCACACCGTGAAAAACTCGTTGAGGGAAGAATTCTCATGGGGTTTGGATGAGGGCAGTGCTGTACAAATTGGCGACAACTTCAACTGAAACAGGTGTTTTCCATGGACAGGTCGTTGTGTGAGTAGCCTACATATCACAGGCATGCCACGTGAACAACAACGTCTTCGACGACGACTGCGCTAATGCATTTTCCCAAACCGGAATACATCATTCTAGACCTAACCCTAAACAGATCATAACCCTAATACATCATTCTAGACCTAACCCTGAGTAGATCATAACCCTTAATTCAAAGCTCAACCCAGTTCTATTCCAAATCCTAACGCTAACCGAGAAAAGCCTATAAACCCTTCATGGATGGATTGTGCCGGCAGAGTCAGGACACTAACATTGTGTTCTCTTGCCTCCCTCCATGAAGGAAAGCCGGAATGAAGGAAGGAAGGAAGGAAGAAGGGAAGGAGGGAATGAATGAATGAATGAATGAAGGAAGGAAGGAAGGAAGGAAGGAAGGCGGGAAGGAAGGAAGGAAGGAAGAAGGAGGGGGAGGATGGAAGGAAAGAAGGAGGGAAGGAAGGAAGGGAGGAGGGAAGGAAGGCAGGAAGGAGGGAAGGAAGGAAGGAAGGAGGGAAAGAAGGAAGGAAGGAGGGAAGGAAGGAAGGAGGGAAAGAAGGAAGGAAGGAGGGAAAGAAGGAAGGAAGGAGGGAAAGAAGGAAGGAAGGAAGGCTAGAAGGAGGGAAGGAATTAAGGAAGGAGGGAGGAGGGAATTAAGGAAGGAAGGAAAGAGGGAGGAGAGAAGGAAGGAAGGAAGGAACAACGGAAGGAGGGAGGAGGGAAGGTATGAAGGAAGGAAGGAGGGAGGAGGGAAGGTAGGAGGGAAGGAAGGAAGGAAGGAATGAAGAAAGGAAGAAAGGAAGGAAGGAAGGAAGGAGGGAGGAGGGAAGGTTGGAAGAAAGGAAGGAAGGAGGGAAGCAGTGAAGGAAGGAAGAAAGGAAGGAAGGAGTGGAGGGAAGGATGGAAGAAAGGAAGAAAGGAAGGAGGGGAGGGGGGAGGAGGGAAGGAAGGAGGGAAGGAGTGAAGAAAGGAGGGAAGGAAGGAGGGAAGGAGGGAAAGAGTGAAGGAAGGAGTGAAGGAAGGAGGGAAGGAAGGAGGAAGGGAAGGAGGGAAGGAAGAGGGAAGGAGGGAAGGGAGGAGGGAAGGAGTGGAGGAAGGAGTGAAGGAAGGAGGGAAGGAAGGAGGGAAGGAGTGGAGGAAGGAGGGAAGGAGTGAAGGAAGGAGTGAAGGAAGGAGGGAAGGAAGGAGGGAAGGAAGGAGGAAGGAGGGAAGGAAGGAGGGAAGGAGGGAGGGAAGGAAGAAGGGAACGAAGGAGGGAAGGGGTGAAGGGAGGAGGGAAGGAAGGAGTGAAGGAAGGAGGGAAGGAGTGAAGGAAGGAGGGAAGGAAGGAGGGAAGGAAGGAGGGAAGGAGTGAAGGAAGGAGGGAAGGAAGGAGGGAAGGAGGGAGGGAAGGAAGGAAGGAAGGAAGGAGGGAAGGGGTGAAGGGAGGAGGGAAGGAAGGAGTGAAGGAAGGAGGAAAGGAGTGAAGGAGGGAAGGAAGGAAGGAGGGAAGGAAGGAGGGAAGGAGTGAAGGAAGGAGGGAAGGAAGGAGGGAAGGAGGAGGGAAGGAAGGAGTGAAGGAAGGGGTGAAGGAAGGAGGGAAGGAGTGAAGGAAGAAGGGAAGGAAGGAGGGAAGGGGTGAAGGGAGGAGGGAAGGAAGGAGTAAAGGAAGGAGGGAAGGAAGGAGGGAAGGAAAGGAAGGAGGGAAGGAGGAGGGAAGGGGGAGGGAAGGAAGGAGGGAAGGAAGGAAGGAAGGAAGAGGAGGGAAGGAGGGAAGGAGGGAAGGAAGAGGGAAGGAGGGAAGGAAGGAGGAAGGAAGGAGGGAAGGAGAGGAGGGAAGGAGTGAGGGAAGGAGGAAGGAAGGAGGGAAGGAAGGAAGGAAGGAGGGAAGGAGGGAAGGAGGGAAGGAAGGAGGGAAGGAGGAAGGAGGGGGAAGGAGGAGGGAAGGAAGGAGGGAAGAGGAAGGAGAGGAAGAAGGAAGGGAAGGAGGGAAGGAGAGGAAAGGAAAGGAGGAAGGAAGGAGGGAAGGAAGGAGGGAAAGGAGGAGGGAAGGAAGGAGGGAAGGAAGGAGGGAAGGAAGGAGTGAAGGAAGGAGGGAAGGAGGGAAGGAAGGAGGGAAGGAGTGAAGGAAGGAGGGAAGGAAGGAGAGAAGGAGTGAAGGAAGTAGTGAAGGAAGGAGGGAAGGAAGGATGAGAAGAGTGAAGGAAGGAGGGAAGGAAGGAGGAAGGAAGAGTGAAGAAGGAGAAGAAGTGAAGTAAGGAGGGAAGGAGTGAAGGAGGGAAGGAAGGAGGAGGGAAGAGGGAAGGAGCTGAAGGAAGGAGGGAAGAAGGAAGGAAAGGGAAGAAGGAGGAGGGAAAGAAGGGAAGGAAGCCATTTGCATTCACAGCGTTTTCCCAGGGACCGGTGTGGTGAAAACCACCATTGACATGGCGTACTTCCTTCACTGACAGAAAAACCAACAGGATCTACAACAAGGAACAGAAATCAGAATGGAAAGCCACACACACCACACACACCACACACACACACACACCACACACACACACACACACACACACACACATGCGCGCGCGTGCACACACACACACACACACACACACACCACACACACACACACACAACACACACAACACAACAAAGAGCCAAAGACAACAGACAGACAAACAGACAGACACAGAGGAGAGAGAGAGAGAGAGAGAGAGAGAGAGAGAGAGAGAGAGAGAGAGAGAGGGAGGGGAGGGGGAGGGAGGGGAGAACACAAACAAGACACGTGTGTTGGCCCTGAACTCGCTACACCCTAAGAGGACAGAACTGCATCCAGGTCATGACTCCCAGAGACCCTTCTGCTGCCAGATGTTTTTCCCTGGCGGTGATGGAGATTGGAACCTGTCACTTTGGGATCATCATAGAGGCCCCATCAAGTCGTAGGTATCATACAATACTTTATTCTGAGATATAGACTTTATGCTATTTTAGGATCATTATAGAGGCCCCATCAAGTCGTAGGTGTCATACAATACTTTATTCTGAGTATAGAGACTTTACACATTTTAGGATCATTATAGAGGCCCCATCAAGTCGTAGGTATATACAATACTTTATTCTGAGTATAGATACTTTAGGTCACTTTAAGATTATTATAGAGGCCCCATCAAGTCGTAGGTATCATACAATACTTTATTCAGAGTATAGACACTTTACACCATTTTAGGATCATTATAGAGGCCCCATCAAGTCGTAGGTATCATACAATACTTTATTCTGCGTATAGATACTTTAGGTCACTTTAGGATTCATTATAGAGGTCCCATCAAGTCGTAGGTATCATGCAATACTTTATTCTGAGTATAGAGACTAAATGCCACTTTAGAATCATTATAGAGGCCCCATCAAGTCGTAGGTTTATACAATACTTTATTCTGAGTCTATAGACTTCGTAATGATCCGTTAAATGCATGTGGTATGCCCCCTTTGAATCACACTAAGCATTGTTTGTGTTTGATATGGTTATGTATGTCATTCGATAATTTACAGCGAGATTAAATGAGAGATGACATGAAAAGATCAGTTCTTGGGTGAGTAATGCGGTTGGTATTTTTGTTTGAAACAACATCTCTAGGGGTCTTCGCTGTGTTGGCCTTGGATAGGTCTATCCTCGGTATAAGAATCTAGAGTTTGGTTGGATTTTGAAGATTTGTGTAAAAATGTAGACTGAAAAGTTTGTGGGCCTGAATTTTTTTTTTTGCCTAAACACATATATTGACAGCAATGAGGACGATAAATCAGGTAATATAAAATAGATACTAAACCTTTCACCAGCAGTAAATGGGGACCATTGTACCTATCTTGAAAACAGAACTACGCCTGCTCCAAGGCCTTTTGTCAGCTGGATCGGACTAACCAAGGACACATAACTGATTGTATCTGTGTTCCCTTGGCATCAAGTGGAGATATACACAGTCAACGATTCTGTGGTATTCTCGCCACCAAAGGCTGAAAAACAGAATCCGACAGCACCCCAAAGCAGGCAGCTGAGGTAGAAAATAAAATCAAAAGAAAGTGTGGTATTGAGATAAGTTGCTGAAAAGCTAAAATGTCTATGTAAACAGGATAAAATGTAGGGGACAATCTTTGAGCCCATGCTTGAGGATCCATTGAATCATACGAAGGAGGTCAGAAGATGTCAACAGTCAGAGTGGTCAGCTCTGCTGTTTAAAAACCCGAGCATTGTCCGCGCTTAAGAACTGTGCAGA
>CM065737.1:41905263-41927763 GCA_033310375.1 Conus canariensis | reverse complement strand
CTCATGGTGTTTCAAAGAAGATATTACCCACAATTTTAATAACTTATCGCTAAACACATGTGTGCGCGCATTCACCCTCCCATCCTCTCTCTTTCTCTGTGCATGCGCACGCTTGTGTGTGTGTCTGTAAGAGAGAGAGAGAGAGAGAGAGAGAGAGAGAGAGAGAGAGAGAGAGAGAGAGAATATGTCACACTGCAGCATTGTTAGACCGAGTTGAAGCACACACACAGACAAGAAAACTGACCAGTGACATCGAACATTCATCTCTAATCAGAAATCTCTACAGATAACATTCAAACATTACACAGTTTGTTCTTCTGAATCACTCCAAAGGACATTAAACACAGTCAACCTAAATTGAAACCGCTGTCACTCCGTCAACTTAAATGATCCAGCCGCACCAGTACACGAGGCTTTTCAATGCCAGGTTACACCATTCCTGACGTTTGATTGACGTCAAACCTTGTTCCAACGTCACGGTCTACGTCAATGTAACCGCGCGGCGTCAATTTCTGCATCGTGCTCAAACGTGAAGAATGTGGAAGTATGGAGAGGCGTGTAGAGTCACTGAAGCTTGGGGGCATGGGAGGAGAGAGAGAGAGAGAGAGAGAGAGAGAGAGAGGGGGGGGGGGGGCGCGTCACTCTCACAGCACAAAACTGGGAAGTGGACAGGAGAAGACAAACAGTTGACATTTCCCGTAAACTTTCCAAACAACGTACGACAACCCCGACAGACAGGAATCCGTGGGGAAGTCTGTGACGGCCCGGAAGTGGAACAACAGCGGAGGAATGACCGCCATGTACCCTGGCTACACGTCCCCCTCCCTCTCCCCCCCCCCCCCCCCATCCCCACTCCACAGGAGCACGTGCACTGACCGGAGGAGCGCCAGACCCTGTGACGTCACTGTCACACATAGCGCACATAGCTGGTCAGTGTTACTGCCCAGCACAGGCTTGGCGAGAGTTCTGTGTGACAAACCCTTCGGTACGTGCAACACGTGTTGAAACGGCAGGTGGGATATGAAGACATGGTATAAGGGGGAGCTCCCAGAGGCTGGGTCGTCGTTAGTGTGGAGGACAGGGCATTGTCGGCATAATTTGGGGGAGAAGGGGGGCGGTGGGGGGGGGGGGGTGTTGGGGGGGGGGGTTGGAGGAAGGTGGGAGGGAGAGGGGGTTGTCCTCCTCCTCCCTCCCTTGCCATCCATCCCATTCCAATCCCTTCTTGCTTCTTTCTAAGCATATCTGGGCAGAGGCGTGGAGCGTGGTGATGGAATGCGTGTCTTGATGACGTTGTAAACATGGCGGATGTTCCGTACGAACGGCAGATATTTTCAGACATAGTGAAGATTTAATGCAGATATTGTCTGACTTAGGGAAGATTTAATGGAACAGATATTTTTGGCAGAGTCTGATTAGGGAAGATATAATGGCAGTATTGTCAGACTTAGGGAAGATTTAATGGCAGTATTGTCAGACTTAGGGAAGATTTAATGGCAGATATTGTCCAGACTTAGGGAAGATTTAATGGCAGGTATTGTCAGACTTAGGGAAGATTTAATGGCAGTATTGTCTGACTTAGGGAAGATTTAATGGCAGTTATTGTTAGACTTAGGGAAGATTTAATGGCAGATATTGTCGACTTAGGGAAGATTTAATGGCAGGTATTGTCAGACTTAGGGAAGATTTAATGGCAGATATTGTCTGACTTAGGGAAGATTTAATGGCAGTTATTGTTAGACTTAGGGAAGATTTAATGGCAGATATGTCAGACTTAGGAAGATTTAATGGCAGGTATTGTCAGACTTAGGAAGATTTAATGGCAGATAATCTTAGACTTAGGGAAGATTTAACGGCAGATATTGTCAGACTTTGGGAAGATTTAATGGCAGATATTGTCAGACTTGGGGAAGATTTTATACAACAAAGGCCTGAAGTCTCAGGTGGGAAAATGCCCTCCACCCACACCCACACCCACACCCATCCCTTCCTCCTCCTTTCCTGTCAATTTTTTTGTGTTAAGCAGAAGGAAGACCCATTTACCCTAAATCATCACACTGGTAAACCTGTCCAAAATTGTCCTCAACAACATTTCTCTTTCTAGGTGACAGGCTCACACAGATCAGTGAGGTCGCTATGGGAACGAAACTACACGTGTTTGTTTTTTTTAATGAGATACCTTGGAAGCAATTTCTTACCACAATATCAGGGTCCCATTCCAGAATGCTACAAGCGGGACACAGCACCGATAGTTGTCTGGTGCCACCTCCATGGACATTACTACCCTTAATGACGTCATCGTGCCCCTATAAACCGATCCCCTCCCGCCTCCCCCCTTTCCCCCCTCCCCCCCCCCCCTCCCCTCCAAGCGTTGAACTTGACATTTGAACTATGGGCAGAATGTATCCCTTCCCCGGACATGACCATTTCCATCACAGCCACAGCACTTGCCACTTCCTTTCACTGCAGCCCACTGACTCGAACTCCTCACATTCCTGTCTGGACTACAGCTCTTCCCATCCTTTCTGCATCCACACCGGTACATCTTTCTCTCCGTTCTTGCGTCTAGGCAGGTATTGCTCTGGTAGCCTATCTGTCTCTGTGTTTTGTCTACCTATCTGCCTGCCTTTTGTCTACCTAACTGTCTGTGTGTTGTCTACCTGTATGTCTGTGCTTGGTCTGTCAATCTGTCTGTGTGTTGTCTACCTATCTGTCTGTGTGTTGTGTACCTATCTGTGCGTGTGTGTTGTCTACCTATCTGTCTGTGATTTGTCTACCTATCTGTCTGTGTGTTGTCTACCTGTATGTCTGTGTTTGGTCTGTCAATCTGTCTGTGTGTTGTGGGTACCTATCTGTCTGTGTGTTGTCTACCTATCTGTCTGTGTTTTGTCTACCTATCTGTCTGTGTTTTGTCTACCTATCTGTGTGTGTGTTGTTAAACTATCTGCCTGTGTTTTGTCTGCCAATCTGTCTGTGTTTTGTCTGTCAGTCTGTCTGTGTGTTGTCCACCTATCTGTCTGCCTTTTGTCTACCTATCTGTCTGTGTTTTGTCTACCTATATGTCTGCCTTTGGTCTACCTATTTGTCTGTGTTTTGTGTACATATCTGTCTGTGTGTTGTTTAACTATCTATCTGCGTTTTGTCTACCTATCTGTCTGCCTTTTGTCTACCTATCTGTCTGTGTTTGTCTACCTATCTGTCTGTGTGTTGTCTATCTATCTGTATTGTGTTTTGTCTAGCTATCTGTATATGTTTCGTCTATCTTTCTGTCTGTGTTTTGTCTACGTATGTAAAAGAGAATGTCTTTAGGATTCTGGTTCAAGAGTGCGGATTCTTAATATCTGATATCTTTTACATTCACAAAAGACTTGATGATAATCCAGTTGTATGTATCGCTTTTGTCCTAAAGAATTCTACAACTTTCAACACTGTATGACTATATCACACAAAAGAATTCTGCTACTTTCAAAACTGTATGACTATATCACACAAAAGAATTCTGCTACTTTCAACACTGTATGACTATATCACACAAAAGAATTCTGCATCTTTCAACACTGTATGACTGTATCAC
Organism: Conus canariensis; assembly: GCA_033310375.1. Classification (NCBI taxonomy): domain Eukaryota; kingdom Metazoa; phylum Mollusca; class Gastropoda; order Neogastropoda; family Conidae; genus Conus; species Conus canariensis. The sequence continues at coordinate 41,924,192 of CM065737.1, read as the reverse complement.
ACAAAAGAATTCTGCAACTTTCAACACTGTTTGACTATATCACACAAAAGAATTCTGCTACTTTCAACACTATATCACACAAAAGAATTCTGCTACTTTCAACACTGTATGACTATATCACACAAAAGAATTCTGCTACTTTCAACACTGTATGACTATATCACACAAAAGAATTCTGCTACTTTCAACACTGTATGACTATATCACACAAACAACAGCCCGGTATGCTAAATATAACCCACAGGTATAGTTCACATCGTGCTGAGATCCTTCAGCAAGTCATCTGGTTTGAATTCATTGGAAGAAGAAAGAAAGAAAGAAAGAAAGAAAGAAAGAAAGAAAGAAAAAAAAAAGAAAGAAAGAAAGAAAAAGAAGGATGATGATGATAATGATGAGGAGAAGGAGGAGGAGGAGATGTGTGTGTGTGTGTGTGTGTGTGTGTGTGTGTGTGTGTGTGTGTGTGAGATGAGAGGTAGAGAGAGGAGTAGAGAGAGAGAGAGAGAGAGAGAAGAGAGGAGAGAGAGAATTTGGGGCCGGGGAGGGGGTAGCAAGGAGTTAAATGTATCCATCAATCATAGCTCAAGTCCCAGCTGCTCTGATTGGAGTTTCTATCAATCGATCATCGTCAAACGGCACTTGTCTGTCCATGGATACCTGATGGAATCCATAACAAGACTCTGCGTCAGTTATGGCCCCTGATGTGCCTTCCGGTGACGTTTCTCCTTCATGCCGTTGTTGCGCATGCGTCATGGATGTTAGCAGGGGTGTGCTAGTTTGATGAGAAAACATCCGTCTCTGACAGCTTGAGAACACTGCTACAGGTACATATACAGGTACAGGTACAGATACAAGTACAGGTACAGATACAGGTACAGCTACAGGTACAGAGACAGCTACAGGTACAGACACAACTACAGGTACAGATACAGGTACAGCCACAGGTACAGATATAGCTACAGTACAAATACACCTACAGGTACAGCTACTGGTATAGATGTAGCTACAGGTACAAATACAGCTACAGGTACAGCTACAGGTACAGATACAGCTACAGGTACAGCTACTGATATAGATGTAGCTACAGGTACAGATATAGCTACAGGTACAGCTACTGGTATAGATATAGCTACAGGTACAGCTACAGGCATAGATCCACGTACAGGTACAGATACAGATACAGGTACAGCTACAGGTACAGAACAGCTACAGGGTATAGATACAACTATAGATACAGATACCGTTACAGGTATAGATGCAGCTACAGGTACAGAAACCGCTACAGGTACAGATACAGCTACAGATACAGATACTGCTACAGGCATAGATACAGGTACAGGTACAGATACAGATGCAGGTACAGCAGCAGGTACAGATACAGCTATAGGTACAGCTATAAGTACAGAGAGAGCTACACGTACAGATACAGCTACAGGTACAGATGTAGCTACAGGCACATGCAGAGCTATAGGTGCAGATACAGCTGCAGGTACGTATACAGCTACAGGAACATACAGAGCTACAGGTGCAGATACAGCTATAGGCACCTACCGAGCTGCAGGTGCAGATACAGCTACAGGCACATACAGAGCTGCAGGTGCAGATACAGCTACAGGCACATACAGAGCTACAGGTGGAGATAGAGTTGCAGGTGCAGATACAGCTACAGGCACACACAGAGCTACAGATGCAGATACAGCTACAGGCACTTACACAGCTACAGGTGCAGAAAGAGCTACAGATACGTACAGAGCTACAGGTACAGACACAGCTACATGTGCAGACAGAGCTACAGACACAGATAGAGCTACAGACACATATATAGCTACAGTTGCAGATACAACTACAGACAAAGATAAATCTACAGATTCAGACAGAGCTACAAATACAGATAGAGCTACAGATACAGATAGAGCCACAACACCGGCATAGCTAGAGATATTGGTAAAGGTGCTACAGACAGAGCTACAGCTATAGATACAGCTACAGGAACAGCAAACGCTTACAAGTCATTGCCATAACACAACGGTATCACAGGGCCTGGATGGTGAGGATGGTAAATACATTTCACATGAAAGGAAATCTTGAGTGAGGCCAGGAACAGTAAACCATAATCAAGTAGGGTAACTCTTGCTCCCATGATGAAGTCATTGCAGGCCCATAACTCCAAACGAATGCTGCTTACGACACCAAATCACTGGGCAGAAATGACGGCACAGAGCACACAGACCCAGGACAGTCTCCTTGTTTGTTCTGTGCTCTGTGTTGTCATATCTGCCAGGCGATATGGTGTGGTAAGCAGCATTCGTTTGGGGTTATGGGCCTGCAATGGTTTCATCAGGGGAGCTAAGAGTTACCCTGCTTGTTTGTTATTGAAAGTTCCCATGGTTATCATCATAGCAAGTCAGCATGCACCACAAGGCCCAGGATCGTGAGGAGAAGCAAGTCTACTGCATTACCATCCCTACCCCCACCCCCACACCACTAGCCCCTCTCTAGTCCTCTACCTCCCCCGTTCTCCCCTCAGCCAGGTCCTCCAGAGCTATGATACTATTCCTTGCTGTCCGGTGAGTCATGTTCAGGGGTCATCGTGAAGTCAGCCAGGTTTCAGCTTTGAAGTGACAAGGACACGTGACCCGCTGATGGGGACCTGCTGAGCGCAGGCACAGAATGCGCACAGCGCGCGCTGTTAATGTGAACTATGGCAGCATGCTAGCTTCAGAAGGCGACAATAGCTGGTTTCCATGGAAACAGCTATTATGCTAGTATGTCCCCATAGTGAATGACTAGCTCCAGAAGGCGAAAATGTCTGGTTTCCCATAGAAACAGCTGTTTTGGTAGCATGTCCCAATAGTGAAGGGCTAGCTTCAGAAGGCGATAATAGCTGGTTTCCCGTGGAAACAGCTGTTACGGTAGCATGTCCCAATAGTGAAGAGCCTGCGGAACGGCCATGGTTAGGAAGGCCAGATCAATCAGTTGGAGCAGCTAACATGGCGATGTCTGGTGCAGGCAGGATGGTGAGACGTCACCGGAGAAAGGGCGATAATTGCTGTACGCCCACAGCCCAACACAATCACCTCCCCCCCCCCCCCCCCCCCCCCCCCCCCACCCCCCACACACACACAACTGAGCCTCTGTCACCATTTCCTGATCCGCTGTCTGGTAGCGTGCACGTTCACAATGGACAGGTCTGTCGCCTCGTGCTCCTCCATTCTGCCCTCTTTCCTTCCTCCCTCCCACTCCACCATTCAAACCAGCATGCAGATGAACGCACAGGACGAGGTGCGAAAGAACGCTCATTTGATACACAACAGGAAACAGACAGAATGTCGACAGCTTGCGTCCTGCATTGTGTGTGTGTTTGTGTAGTTTGGTTTGTTTTCCTTCAGGAACTCTTCAAGGAAGCAGGGAACAGTAGACAGTAAACAACAAACAAGTAGGGTAACTCTTACTCCCATGATGGAATAAATACAGGCCGTAACTCCGAACGAATGCTGCATACGACACTTGAATCGCTTGGCAGGAATGACAACACAGAGCGCACAGAATAAACAAGGAGAAACACCCCCCCCCTCCCCTCCCAAAGGATGTTCCAAGCTTGCCTATATACCCAGTACCTGACACATCTACACAGCATCAACAAATGGAAAAATGAACCGAAGTCACCTGTATTTGTTACTGCTCACCTGGTGTTTTGTTTGACTATAGCCAACATCGAAAAGGCTGTGTCAGTCTTGAATAAATGTTAAGTTCTGTTTGTCCATTTCTCCAGTTGTTGTTGCTGTGTAGACGTGTCAAGTACAGGGTATATAGGCAAGCTTGGAGCATCCTTTCTTTAAGGGGCCTGGGGGGGGGGGGGGGAGAGGGGGGTGTTCCTTGTTTGTTCTGTGTGCTCTGTGTTGTCCTTTCTGCGAGGCGATTCGGTGATGTGAGCAGCATTCGTTTGTAGTTATGTATGTATTACATCATAGGAGCAAGAGTTACCCTACTTGTTCGTTACTCATTTTCTTTTATTCACACTACAGTCCGCCTCAGTCTCCGACAGTCCAAGGCTGCAGCAGGTAAACGGTGGCACGTGAGCACAGGTCATCATGCCGACATTCTGCAAGGACAGGACACAGGCTGAAAAAAGACAAAGGGGAGGAGTGACAACATTCCTTTCTATGATGATGCAGAAAGTACAACACTGGGGAGGAGTGACAACATTCCTTTCTATGATGATGCAGAAAGTACAACACTGGGGAGGAGTGACAACATTCCTTTCTATGATGATGCAGAAAGTACAACACTGGGAGGGGTGACAACATTCCTTTTATGATGATGCAGAAAGTACAACACTGGGAGGAGTGACAACATTCCTTTCTATGATGATGCAGAAAGTACACACTGGAGGAGTGACAACATTCCTTCTATGATGATGCAGAAAGTACAACACTGGGGAGGGGTGACAACATCCTTTCTATGATGATGCAGAAGTACAGACACTGGGGAGGTGACAACATTCATTCTTTGATGAAGCAGAAAGTACAACACTGGGGAGGGGTGACAACATTCCTTTCTATGATGATGCAGAAAGTACAACACTGGGGAGGGGTGACAACATTCCTTTCTATGATGATGCAGAAAGTACAACACTGGGGAGGAGTGACAACATTCCTTTCTATGATGATGCAGAAAGTACAACACTGGGGAGGGGTGACAACATTCCTTTCTATGATGATGCAGAAAGTACAACACTGGGGAGGAGTGACAACATTCCTTTCTATGATGATGCAGAAAGTACAACACTGGGGAGGGTGACAACATTCCTTTCTATGATGATGCAGAAAGTACAACACTGGGGAGGGGTGACAACATTCCTTTCTATGATGAGCAGAAAGTACAACACTGGGGAGGAGTGACAACATTCCTTTCTATGATGATGCAGAAAGTACAACACTGGGGAGGGGTGACAACATTCCTTTCTATGATGATGCAGAAAGTACAACACTGGGGAGGGGTGACAACATTCCTTTCTATGATGATGCAGAAAGTACAACACTGGGGAGGAGTGACAACATTCCTTTCTTTGATGAAGCAGAAAGTAAAACACATTTTAATTCTTTTTCAAGAATAACCTACTGACGACATCAATATGTGGTAGGAGTGACAATATTCATTTTTATAATCCCGCAGAAAGTACAACAGATTTTATTTGTTCAACACGATATAGGACAATACGAGCTGCCCGACTGCCCGAGCAGGCCGTCACACGTGTCGGGCAAGTGGTGAACTGGGCAACTTGCCCGCCGGGCCAGTGCCACCTTTCAAAAATCTGCCGCGAGGAAATCGACATTCAGCGTCAGATCGCCGATGTCTGACCCATCGTCACAGGAGGAGATTCACTTCCCCATGCTACCATCTACATTTCCGTGCTCACGACATTGGTATCATTGGCCGACAAGAATGTAGCACACAGTTCATCTACTTTTGGTGACTTGTTGACAAGGTGGCCGACGATCCCATTTCTTCGTCATCAAGGACTTTGAAATTTCAGTTTTCACCGATTGTTGGGCAATTGGTTTTGCTTGGAAGCAGCTGCAAAATTTGCCTACCTGCTCCCCGCCTCTCTCCCTCCACCCACCCTCCCTCCCTCCCTGTGTAGGTCAGGAAATAGAAAACGCCAACCCTGTCCAAACATTCCCACTTCTCTTCTTCTTTCTCCTGTCTTCGTCGCCTCATTTTGTGTGAAACACGGTGTGATTTTTGTTTCGTCTTTGGCAGCTGCATTTCCTATCAAGACTTAATCAGTTCAGTGATTGTCCTTTTTCCTGTATGAAATCGATCCTATATATGAGTAACTATATACGTAGACAACGCTAAACGGGACGAGCTAGAGCCACGGATGAAAGAAACAAGGCCATTCATCCCCACAGAATGGATGACAGATGATCAGCCTGACCCGCATATCACGTGACCATGTATGGGAGGCAGGACATGCGCCATAAGGAAAGCAGTTCCACCAATGGGAACGTCGCTCCTGGTGTTTGGCTCTGTGCATATGGCTTAACTTCCTGGTGTGTGCTCCCGCTGGGCTTGAAGCGTTCTTCACTGAGGAAAACATGAGTGGTGAGCCATGAGCTCAACCCCTCCTCCCCACCTGTTTACATACTTCCTCACCCACCCACCATCCTTCCATCCTACCAAACAATCAACCAGCCAACCCTTCAACCAGCTGGCTTGAAGACACAGAACAAATCTTTCTGTAAACGAGCAAAACCAGTTCAAGAGCAAACCTTTCTGTGAATGAACAAAGTCACTTACAGAACAAATCTTTCTGTGGATGAACAAAGCCAGTTAAAGAGCAAACCTTTCTGTGAATGAACAAAGTCACTTACAGAACAAATCTTTCTGTGGATGAACAAAGCCAGTTAAAGAGCAAACCTTTCTGTGAATGAACAAAGTCACTTACAGAACAAATCTTTCTGTGGATGAACAAAGCCAGTTAAAGAGCAAACCTTTCTGTGAATGAACAAAGTCACTTACAGAACAAATCTTTCTGTGGATGAACAAAGCCAGTTAAAGAGCAAACCTTTCTGTGAATGAACAAAGTCACTTACAGAACAAATCTTTCTGTGGATGAACAAAGCCAGTTAAAGAGCAAACCTTTCTGTGAATGAACAAAGTCACTTACAGAACAAACCTTTCAGTGAATGAACAAAACTAGCTACAAAACAGATCTTTCTGTGAATGAACAAAGCCAGCTACAGAACAGATCTTTCTGTGTATGAACAAAGCCAGCTACAGAACAAACCTTTTAGTAAATGAACAAAGCCAGCTACAGAACAAACTTTAATGAATGGAGAAAGCCAGTACAGAACAAACCTTTTAGTGAATGAACAAAACCAGCTACAGAACAAACCTTTCAGTGAATGAACAAAGCCAGCAACAGAACAGATCTTTCTGTGAATGAACAAAGCCAGCTACAGAACAAACCTTTCTGTGAATGAACAAAGCCAGCTACAGAACAAACCTTTCTGTGAATGAACAGAGCCAGCTACAGAACAAATCTTTCAGTGAATGAACAAAGCCAGCTACAGAACAAATCTTTCTGTGAATGAACAAAGCCAGCTACAGAACAGACCTTTCTGTGAATGAACAAAGCCAGCAACAGAACAGATCTTCTGTGAATGAACAAAGCCAGCTACAGAACAAACCTTTCTGTGAATGAACAAAGCCGGCAACAGAACAAACCTTTCTGTGAATGAACAAAGCCAGCAACATAACAGATCTTTCTGTGAATGAACAAAGCCAGCTACAGAACAAACCTTCCTGTGAATGAACAAAGCCAGCTACAGAACAAATCTTTCTGTGAATGAACAAAGCCACCAACAGAACAAATCTTTCTGTGAATGAACAAAGCCAGCTACAGAAGAGATCTTTCTGTGAATGAACAAAGCCAGTACAGAACAAACCTTTTAGTAAATGAACAAAGCCAGCTACAGAAAAGACCTTTCTGTGAATGAAAAAAGCCAGCTACAGAACAAATCTTTCTGTGAATGAACAAAGCCAGCTACAGAACAAATCTTTCTGTGAATGAACAAACCCAGCTACTGAACGGATCTCTCTGTGAATGAACAAAGCCAGCTACTGAACAGATCTCTCTGTGAATGATCACAGCCAGCTACAGAACAAACATTTTAGTGAACAGACAAAGCCAGCAACAGAACAAACCTTTTAGTAAATGAACAAAGCCAGCAAAAGAACAAACAGAAAGGAACAGAACAAACCTTTTAGTGAATGAACAGAGCCGGTTACAGAACAAACCTTTTAGTAAATGAACAAAGCCAGCTACAGAACAGACCTTTCTGTGAATGAACAAAGCCAGCTACAGAACAAACCTTTTTGTGAATGAACAAAGCCAGCTACAGAACAAATCTTTCTGTGAATGAACAGAGCCAGCTACAGAACAAACCTTTCTGTGAATGAACAAAGCCAGCTACAGAACAAACCTTTCTGTGAATGAACAAAGCCAGCTACAGAACAAATCTTTCTGTGAACGAACAAAGCCAGCTACAGAACAAACTTTTTTGTGCATGATCAAAGCAAGTTACAGAACAAATCTTTCTGTGAATGAGCACAACAAGTTAGAGAAGAAATCTTTTTGTTGAGGAACAGAGCAACATGTAAGCTCTCTTTATTCCTATGAGAATATTCATGCTCTTATATTCTGAGCTTTCTTTGATGATAATTTTTGATGCCTCTTCGTGCTCCTGTTCCTCCCCATTTGTTCGTTCTGTTTCTCATTACTTTACTCGTTTCTAATGGTATTTCATTCTACAAAAATACAGCACAGTACACTGCATACTTTATATCCGAGAGAACATGGACTTAATCGTGCCATTTGTCATTTTTAATCTGTTAATGTAAACACGGAGAAGGTCTGCCATCAGTTCCGATTTGTACCGAGCATTTGAAAGTAAGATACAAAGTAGAAAAGCATGCTGGGTGTCATCACACGTCAAGGCAAAGTTTACTTCACAGTGGCTCCTCACACATGCAATTAGTGGAGTGAGTAACTGAGTTTTCAACCTTGCTATGGATTATGCTACGGCCAAAAGAATGTTTTTTTCTGTTTGTTTGATAATGTGTTCATTTGTATCTTTTTGTCGCGTTTCATTTCTTACATTCATTCTTTCAACATATATTTCTTTCTTTCCCAATTACCGTCTTCTTTGCATTCTACAGTCACTATTCTGTTGATATGTATCTGTGGTCTAATAGAAAAGCGTTCGTAATGATCTATTAGGAATTTTTTAAGCATTAATTTGTTATCATATTTTAGTATGTTCGTCTACAGCTTTTCTTATTTATGACTGGTACTTGTTTAAAATTGATAAAAAAAAAACAAACAAACAAAAAAAACCGTACACTGTACTTATTAATCTGATGTTTAATACTTTATTTTTTTTACCGGTTTACTTGCATCATCAAAACACCAAGGTTTGTCTGTCTGACTCTGTACAAATAGACTAAATCTTTGTGTGTGTCAGCGTACGGGTAGTTATGTACTTCTAGTCTTTCTGAAGCCTAAGTCACTATGTGTTTAATGAGTATGAGGAGTTTCAGGTCTACGTTTTCTTCATGGCTCTAATATGTCTCTTACATGGTTCATTGATTTACATGGTTCATTGATTTACATGGTTCATTGATGTACATGGTTCATTGATGTACATGGTTCATTGATTTACATGGTTCATTGATTCTTCTTACATTTTGTAGTTGTTGTTGCTTTGAGTGGGTGAACAGGATTCAGGTAAAACGTGTGTCTTGTCCCAAAGAGAATTCAAGTGAAACGTGTGTCTTGTCTTGAAAAGAATCCAGGTAAAACTTGTGCCTGGTTCTGAAAAGATTTAGGGGAAACGTGTGTCTTGTCTTGAAAAGATTTAGGAAAAACGTGTGCCTTGTCTTGAAAAGATTTAGGAAAAAGGTGTGACTTGTCTTGAAAAGATTTAAGGAAAACGTGTCTTGTCTTGAAAAGAATTCAGGTGAAACGTGTATCTTGTCTTAAAAAGATTTAGGAAACACGTGTGCTTTGTCCTGAAAAGAATTCAGGTGAAACGTGTGTCTTGTCTTGAAAAAAATTCAGGTGAAATGTGTATCTTGTCTTGAAAAGAATTCAGGTGAAACGTGTATCTTGTCTTGAAAACAATAGGTGAAACATGAGTCTTGTCCTGAAGAGATTTAGGGAAAACGTGTGCTTTGTCCTGAAAGAGTTCAGGCGAAATATGTATCTTGTCCTGAAAAGAAGTCAGGTGAAATGTGTATCTTGTCCTGAAAAGAATTCAGGTGAAATGTGTATCTTGTCCTGAAAAGAATTCAGGTGAAACGTGTATCTTGTCCTGAAAAGAATTCAAGGTCTGACCAGTGCGTTGGGCTAATGTGTAGGTCAGACATCCGCTGTGTCTTAGCCACAAGACCCTCTTCTTCAATTGTCTCATCTTTGTTGTTAATTCATTTACCCATCAGCTTCAAATCATGCGTAGCGTGGTCTCAAAACTTAGCGGATGTGGTGTAGCGTATATGGACTACTCAGCACGCAGTGACGCCTCCTTGATGAAACTGAAACTGAAACTGAAAAGAATTCAGGTGAAAATGTGTTTCTTGTCTTGAAAAGAATTCAGGTGAAACATGTGTCTTGTCCTGGAAAGATTTAGGGGAAACGTGTGTTTTGTCCTGAATTCAGGTGAAATGTGTATCTTGTCCTGAAAAGAATTCAAGTGAAACGTGTATCTTGGCCTGAAAAGAATTCTGATGAAACGTGTATCTTGCCTTGAAAAGAATTCAGGTGAAACGTGTGTCTTGTCCTGAAAGAATTCAAGTGAAACGTGTATCTTGGCCTGAAAAGAATTCTGATGAAACGTGTATCTTGTCTTGAAAAGAATTCAGGTGAAACGTGTGTCTTGTCCTGTAAAGATTTAGGGAAAACGTGTGTTTTGTTTCTGAAAAGAATTCAGGTGAAACGTGTATCTTGTCCTGAAAAGCTATCGTTCTGACACTGAAAAGTGGGTTTTTTTTTCCATTCATCATTCGCGCTAAATTCGCACTTTGGGCTCGTGCTTTGAGCTGTCGCGTCTGTTTTCAGTTTATCTCTCTGGTGACTTTTCAATGGAGCACTGTTCTACGTCATTTCATGTCCGACGAATGACTACCTTTGTCATGGTTTTTTCTTGCTCTGGTGCTCGCGCGCGCGTGTATACATGTGTGTGTGTGTGTGTGTGTGTGTGTGTGTGTGTGTGTGTGTGTGTGTGTGTGTGTGTGTGTGTGTGTTTGTGTGATGTGTGTGTGTGTGTGTGTGTGTGTGTGTGTGTGTGTGTGTGTGTGTGTGTGTGTGGAGGAGAGAGAGAGAGAGAGAGAGAGAGAGAGAGAGAGAGGAGAGAGAGAGAGAGAGAGAGAGAGCAATGTGACTGGACGACTGTCAAACGGAATCCAGGAAGTCGCCACCTCAACTCGGTGAAGAGGAGATAACACCATCTATTTTTAAGCGGGATCACTCTAACCAACCACTCCCACCACCTCTCTAATTTTTTCTCCCTTACCATTCACTTTCTTCTCAACGTTGGGACCAGAACCGTGTTTTCCTGCCGCTGTGCCTGTGACATTAAAGATATGATCATATGAACGATATTATTGTGTTATTATGACATTAAAGATGTGATCATATGAACGATATTATTGTGTTATTATGACATTAAAGATATGATCATATGAACGATTTCATTGTGTTATTATGACATTAAAGATGTGGTCATATGAACGATTTCATTGTGTTATTATGACATTAAAGATGTGATCATATGGACGATATTATTGTGTTATTATGACATTAAAGATGTGATCATATGAACGATTTCATTGTGTCATTATGACATTAAAGATGTGGTCATATGAACCATATCATTGTGTTATTATGACATTAAAGATGTGATCATATGAACGATTTTATTGTGTTATTATGACATTAAAGATATGATCATATGATCCATATCATTGTGTTATTATGGCATTAAAGATATCATCATATGAAACATATCATTGTGTTATCATGGCATTAAAGATATCATCATATGAACGATATTATTGTGTTATCATGACATTAAAGATGTGGTCATATGAACGATATTATTGTGTTATTATGACATTAAAGATATCATCATATGAACGATATTATTGTGTTATTACGACATTAAAGATATGATCATATGAACGATATTACTGTGTCATTATATGTTTTTCTTCATCTGTGTACTGTGTGAATGTGCTGTCAGGTGGATCGAACTCATTCTGCCCATGATGTTTGTGCCGGTACACACATGGGCCTCATCTTCTCATTGTGTGCTCAGTCTTCGCAGCTTCAAGTTTTATAACTTGCTTATGTTTCTTTCTGTGATCATTCTTCGCCATCCTCTACCCTCACTTCTTTTGAAATGTTTTGCTTGCTTTCAGTTAAAAGAAAAATTCTCCGGATAGAGTGTTTTTTGTAAAAACTCTGTCTTCTAAACCCATTGGATCTGAATTAGTTGCAAAGTGAAGCGACTGCAGGCGGAAATCTGAGCAGGTCTTAAAAAGTTTTAAATACTATATCCGCTAAACATGGACAAACGAATCATTAGACAAAACACGACGCGTTTCGACTTCTGAAGTCTCTTCTGGCAAGATCAACAACACTCAGGACCACGAAAATGAAGAACGAGCGATCACTTATCAAATTCGTTGAATGATTCAAAGCCCTATTGCTACCAAGAGTTAGACCTAGTCTCCCAACAAAAGAAAATGCACTACTCACTCGTAGCTTTCGACAGCCATCCGGCCATCTTCCTCAGCGATGCTGTTGCTGACTGAGTGAACTCGATTCAGATCACGCGACCATGGGACGTACCCAGGTCACGTGACCGAATCAGTGAAGCGTACACCGGGGGCAGGGTGTAGCGGCCCCGGTCCCTGTTGAGCGGGGGGTTGGTGGCTGCGATGTAGATGGCCTTCTTGACCCCTCGCCGGAACCACTTGTTTTCTCTGTCCAGGATGTTGATGTTGTCCGTGTCAAACCAACAAACTCCGACAAATCCGGCGTCATCTACAGAATAGACTGCCGTGACTGCAACCAACACTATATCGGAGAAACAGAACGTCCCCTCCAAAAGAGACTCACAGAACACAAGAGGGACTCTTCACCTGTCGGAGCACACCTGCACTCCGAGCAACACCAATTTGACACGGACACAGATAATTAAACTGATAGAAAATAACAGTAATTCAGTTTACAAACAGAGGAATAAAGCTAAGATCAACAATAGTTTGCCAGCGATTCACATACTGCGCCATTTTGTAAGAAGAAAACGCTTCAGACATCACTGGTATGGAAAGCTCTTGTTTCCCATACATAACATCTACACATACCATACATAACATCTACACATACTCAATTTCCTAGTTGCAAGACTTGTTTTCATTGTTGCATATAAACGAAACCTTCATCGTTATTTTTCCGGCCCATAAGTTTATTTTTTTATATTCAAGCGGAAAATGGAATTCGTTTTGTTTTTATCCTAACGCAAAAATGAGCATTTTTTCATTCTTTTAAAAAAAATGATAACTAGTGCTTACATTCAAACTGAATTACCTCCAGTCGAAATGCTTGAAGTGCATTATGATCACAGACAGTACTTTCACGGCTGAAGAATGCTTTTGCTTATCTCAGTTAGAAAATGATCACCATAAGTTTTACGCTTAGTCGTGCCTGAGAGAGAGAGAGAGAGAGAGAGAGAGAGAGAGAGAGAGAGAGAGAGAGAGAGAGAGAGAGAGAGAGAGAGAGAGAGAGAGGAGAGAGAGAGAACTGTACATGTGTCTGTGAGCGCGCGTGCGCGTGCACTAATCTGCACAGGCCTGTATTTGTGAAAGTGTATGGGCGAAGGGAAAAAAAAGGGAAGCAGAAGAAGCAAAAAGAAGAGGAAAAGGAGAGAGAGAGAGAGAGAGAGAGAGAGAGAGAGAGAGAGAGAGAGAGAGAGAGAGAGAGAAACTTTTTGGTCAAAAGAAAGTTGTGCGACAGCGGCCAAATAATCGAACAATAAAATCCACCCATACAATTTAGGGTCTGGCGGATCGTGAGAGAGATTCAAAAGAAAAAGCAAAAAAAAAAAAAAAAAAAAAAAAAAAAAGCCACCACTTCACTTCCCGACATTCGACACCTCGACTCCAAACCTGAAGTCTTCCGCGGGACAGGCGAGAATTCCCCCACGTCACAGGGAGAAAGGAAAACCTTCCGTCTATTTTTAGCAATCTGCTCTGCTGCACATGCCTCAGTTGTTGACCTTGGTTTGGGCAGGTTAGAAATACAGTTACGTTCGTTTTGAGCTTATCAGTCATGCTATCGTGTGACTGTAGAGTAGCTCGGGGTATCGTTTTCATCAGATGTTTGGAGAGGTGAGATAGTGCACGCGCGTTTCGCGTCGTCATGTAGAAGATGATCGTTTAAAGGGTCGGCGGCTTACGTAAAGAGTGTCGATTTCATCAGAGATTTGAAGGGTCGAGTCTTTTTCTATCATCCTGCTCATGACATAAAATACATTGTGGCCGGCTTAGGGCAAGGGCGTCGTTTTCATCACACTTTCGAAGCAGTTGTTAAGATAGTGTATGTTCGTTTTGTGTCATCATGCAGATGATCGAGTGCTTTGGGGAAAGGGCGTCGCTTTCATCGACTGTTTGTTGTTGTTGTTGTTTTCTCTAAGTGTCTTTCACTCCTCGTTTATTTTCCCTCTTAACTTTTCTTAGAAGCCAACAATTTCCAGTTATTTTCAGTCAGTTTCTCTCTCTCTCTCTCTCTCTCTCTCTCTCTCTCTCGGGTGGCGTGAGCCGCGGCTTGCATCGTGCGGGTCGCCGTAGTAACTGTGGCATTGTTTTTGCCAACGCTGAGGGACTGACGTTGATTTGGACCCTGTACTTCTGTCAGCAAGTACTGAAGTTACCATGCCATCAGCCCCTCTAGTCTTCAGGGCGTCATGTGGCTCCTTTTTGCCAGTATACATCAACTTTATGTTGAAAAGGGCCACTGAGAAAACTGCAGAGCGAGTCGCCATTCTGACCCTGCGAACCAGAGCTGCCGGTGTCACCTTAGGCTTGCTCCTCACGCTGATGTTCTGGGGCAGTTTGCTCCTTCGCTACGGAGACGTCGAGCAGAATCCTGGACCCACCGGCGTTCGGCAGTCGAGGTTGGGCAGCCAGAGTGCCACGACAGGACGGAGGACCAGCACGGACAGGACCGGGGCTTCTCTGGACGCAGGACAGACGACTCTGCTTTCTCCTCAGCAACCCACCTTAGCAGACGTCATAAACAAGCTGGACAGTAAGTTTACTGCAGTTGAGAACAGCTTAAAGGCCCTTCGGGATCAGTTTGCTGCCATGCATACTGGGTTTGATGATCTGCGGGAGGAGGTGGGAAATTTGAGAAAAGAAAACCAGGACCTGGCAAAGAAAAACTCTGAACTTTTAGCTAAGGTAGAGCAGTTAGAGAGAAAAACTGATGATTTAGAATGTCGGTCGAAACGCAACAATCTTATCTTTTATGGTATCCACAGACATCAAAATGAGTCAAATGAGCAGTGCGAAGGAAAAGTGCGTGACCTGATTACGGACAGTTTGGATGTGGTACAGGAAGTTGAGTTCGACCATGTTCACAGACTGAATGCTAAACCCGACTCTCCCATCATAGCTTGCTGCTCCTCTTACAAAGATAAGGTGAGAATCCTTAAAGCTAAAGCCAAACTGAGGGGCAGCAAAATTTTTGTTGGAGAGGATTTCTCTTTTCGTGTGAGGGAGATCAGGCGCGGCCTCTCTCCCTATCTGAAAAAAGCCAGAGCCGAGGGGAAAAGAGCGTCAATGATTTTCGATCATTTGATCATTGATAGCAAAAAGTACTTTCGCGACGCTCACGGCAACTTGGCGGAGTCTAGATAGGGAGTCGGCCGGCCACATGATAAAAAATGCCTTGCAACCAGCACAGAAAAAGGGAAGGCCAGTCCCACAACACCGGTAGACTTCTCGGTCGCCGGTGACATTGACACACATGAACACTTTTCGTTGTGTCAGGCCTGTTCGGCTGAGCTGCCGACTGGTTGCACGTGTAAATTCACGAAGTATACGATGTTCTCTGCTGTTCATAAACCTTTTGCTTTCTTGACGTGGAATGTCAATGGTTTAATGTCAAAGTTTGTTGATTCTTATTTTGCCTCATTTCTTAGTCAGTTCGACTTTGTCTGCTTAACGGAAACATTTATTGACGAATGTAATGATGATTTGTTTGTTGGTTATAAAACATTTTGCAAGCCTGCGATTAAGTTCACAAATCATGGGAGACGATCTGGAGGCGTCGTATGTTTAATAAGAAATGAATTCATCCCCTTTGTTACATCGATTGACGTAAATTATCCAAATCTAATTATTTTTCTGATTGACAAATTCTTGTTTGGAACAGACAGAGACATTTTGTATGTCTGTTCGTACACTCCCCCCGAGGGATCTCCTTTTTATGTCTATTTTGATCTAGATAATGGTATTGCTACACTGGAAGAATGTCTGACTGACCTGCTGATAATGAATGATGTTTATGTTATTTTGAACGGTGATTTAAATGGTAGAACTGCTGATATCTCTCAAGATTTCTTTGGGTTTCATGCTTTTGATACACAACATGATAGTCAATCTTTCAGTATTAATCGATGCTCCCAAGATATAAACCTAAATAATTATGGGAAATTGTTATTAAACATGTGCACTGCTTTGAACTTGTGCATCCTAAATGGTGTATGTGAAGGCGACCTAAAAGGTTGCTATACATATGTTTCTGACTCTGGAAGTAGTGTGAATGATTATTTCATATTGTCAAATGAACTTTTTGTTCTTCTGTGTGATGCTTCTGAATTACAGGTTGTAGAACGAATAGATTCTGATCATTTCCCTGTATCACTTCATGTTCGCTTCCCTTGTGGAAACCTAGCAGACGCTAACAAAAGAGGTCATGACGATGTTATAGAAAAAATTGTCTGGAGTGATGAATGCGCTTCTTCGTTTTGTGATACCCTATGTGCTGAAAAAGTGTGTGAAAAATTTGATATCGCCACAAGTTTAATAGACTCTGATGTAAATCTAGCTCTTAATATGTTTAACGAATGTATATTGGAATGTGCTGAATGTATGAAAAAGTGTATACATGGTCATGATAGAATTTCAAAGAACTGGTTTGACCATGAATGTTCTTTTAATAAAAGAAAGACTAGGAGATTATTGCGAATAAGTCACCGCTCGTTGAGGGACGCTGACAGAACTGCATACGTTATAGCCAGACGTGAATATAAACATTTACTAAAGAGAAAAGAGAAAGAATATAAGAAGTTATTAATAGATGAATTAGTAACATCTATAAAGTCTCAGAAGAATTTCTGGGCTGTAATTCACAGAATATCGCCGAAAAGAACTCAACCTAGAAACAACATTTCAGCTGAGATGTGGTTTCAACATTTTCAAGCCTTGTTAGAGTTAAATACTGACAATGAGCCAAACCAAGAGGGGTTAGAGGGGTTTGAAGATGAGTCTGATAGCTATATGAACCGTCCCATTAGTGAAGAAGAAGTATTATTAGCTATTAAAAAATTGAAAAACCGTAAAGCAGCAGGCCCCGATGACATTATTGGTGAACTGTTCAAATACTCTTCTGCCCAAGTTGTGCAATTTTGTGTGAAATTGTTTAACAAATTGTTTGATAATGGTATGTTTCCAAATAACTGGACGGAATCAATAATTTTGCCCATATTTAAAAAGGGTGATGCTAATAATCCAAATAATTATAGGGGCATCTCTCTAAGCAATATAAGTAGTAAACTGTATGGAATGATAGTAAATAATAGGCTGCAAGAATGGATAGAGGAAAAAAGCATCACTGGTGATCACCAAGCTGGTTTCAAAAAAGGTTATTCGACTGTTGACCACATGTTTACTTTAATGGCTATCGTTCAGAAACAGTTTTCCTATAATCGAAAATTGTACGTTGCTTTTATAGACTTTGAAAAAGCTTTTGATTCCATAAACAGAAATCTTCTTTGGCCAGTCATGATTAAAAACGGTATTAGGGGTAAACTCTACAGATGTATCAGAAGCATGTATGAGGTAGTTAGAGCTAGAGTTCGTTGCGGTGCTAAACTGACAGATTTTATTAACTGTTCAGCTGGGGTTAGGCAAGGTGATGCTTGTAGTCCTGTTCTATTTTCGCTCTTTATTAATGAATTAGCCATTGAAGTGATCAACAATGGAAGACATGGGGCTTTGCTGACACTGGATGCTTTTGAATTGTTTATTCTTTTATTAGCAGATGATGTGGTTTTGATATCAGAGACTGTTATTGGTTTACAGACTCAACTGAATAGTTTACAACGCGCAACTGCTGCTCTCCAACTAAGGGTTAATTTGTCCAAAAGTAACATCATTGTATTTCGTAAGGGTGGTTATTTAAGTACAAGAGAAAGATGGTGCTACGATGATGACTCAATGCCTGTTGTGAATGCTTATAAGTATTTGGGTATAGTTTTCTCTACACGTCTTAGTTTTGTTGGTGCGTGCAAGGATCTTGCTAGCAGAGCCAAAAATGCTTTACTCTGTATTATGAAGAAATTATATGTTCTCAATAATACGTCTTTTAATGTATTTCTCAAGTTGTTTGATAGTCAGGTTCAACCAATTGTACAGTATGGGTCTGAATTATGGGGGTTAGATGGCGCTGCTGTATACTGTGAGTCTGTGCACCTGTTCGCATTTAAAAGGTTCTTGGGTGTGGACAGGCACACGCCTAACGACTTGATTTATGGTGATACGAATAGATTCCCCATGCACATAGTTTCAGCAGTAAAATGCATTCGTTATTGGCTGAATTTACTTCATATGGAGGACCACAGATTACCACGCAAAGCTTATAACATGTTATATGGTCTTGATGCTAGAGGAAAAAACAATTGGGTTAGTAAAGTACGTACTTGTCTTTTTGAATATGGTTTTGGTTTCGTGTGGTTAAGTCAAGGTGTTGGAAATGTTAAGCAGTTTTTACATTGTTTTCGTCAACGACTGGTTGATTGCACTTGGCAAAAATAGTCAGACCATGTGCAACATAGTGAGAGGTTTGATTTCTATAGAAATGTTTGCAGCTTTCATGATCTGAAACCTTATCTAACTTTAGAAATGGACAGGCACTTGAAATATATCATGACCAAATTTAGGTTTGGAATATCAGAATTGGCAGTTCACAAGTTTAGATACAAAACCGTTGTTGATGACAATGTCTTGTTGTGTCCGCTTTGTAAAGAGTCTCCAGAAAATGAAATCCATTTTGTTCTTTGCTGTCCAGCCCTAAAGAA
>CM065737.1:41865263-41900263 GCA_033310375.1 Conus canariensis | reverse complement strand
TGGCACATAATCGGAAACGATTTGTGTGTGTGTTAAATTTGCAATCTTCAAAGATAACACTCGTGTTTCTGATGAAGAAAGTCAGAGAGCAGATTAGTCTAATCATCTCCCTTGCTTCAGTCCCGTTTTTTTTTTCTTCTTTTTTTCTTTCTTTCTAAGAATTAATATATATATATATCTCAGTATATTTATCGTGAGACGTGACTGGCCAGAAATCTGTCAAACCGTCCTGTGATTGGTAGCAACTGCAAGCGTCATTCAGTGACTGATAGCGATGGTGGGTGGTGGGCGGGACCGGGACGGGGACGAGGGGGGGGGGGGGGGGGCGATGAGTTCAGTTGGACTCCGTGGCTGTGGCAGGCAGAGGAGAGGGGAGGTGGGTGGAGATGGTGGGTAGGATTGAAGGGGAGGTGACGATGGTGGAGGGGGGGGGGGGCGAGGTGTATAAGTGACTGAGGTGGGGGGCGGGGAGGGGAGGAGGGGGGTGGCGCAGGCGTGTGAAGCGTGCAGTCGTCATGTGTCATTCAGCCAGTACAGACACCACACACACACACACAGCGGGAAGGCAGACGAAGCCAAGCACGCAGCCAGGGCACTGGAGTATTGAGAAAGAGCAGCAGAAAAAACAGAGTCGTTTCTTGGCCTTGCTCTGCAAAACCAGGTAGGCACTTTCTTTTTTGTGGACCAGGGGCTTTGTCAGTCAGTGCATGACACGCCCGTGAAAAGCACGAGCATTCGCACGCGCGTGCTACTCACCCACTCACACACACACAATGCATATATATATATATATATATATATATATATATATACATATATATGCGTATAAATATCTATATCTACACACACACACACACACACTACACACACACACACACACACACATATATATATATAGAGAGAGAGAGAGAGAGAGAGAGAGCAAGAGAGAGAGTTTCATATAGATATATATATATGTGTGTGTGTGGTGTGGTGTGTGTGTGGTGTGGTTGTGGTGGTGGTGTTATGTTGTGTTGTGTGTTGTGTTGTGTGTGCGTGCGTGCGTGCGTGGTGTGTGTGTGTGTGTGTGTGTGTGTGTGTGTGTGTGTGTGTGTGCGTGCGTGTGTGCGTGTGTGTGTGTGTGTGTGACATGAAATGCGCGAGTGAAACTAAAAAGTGCAAACGAGTGACGATAAACCGCCACTTTCGTCGTCGATTCATAAGAAATTCTTTTTTTTTAATCGGAAATTTTGGCCTGACGAAAGGTTCTTCAGGGTGTCTCACAGAAGCCATTCCTCCATGTCCACCGACACTGGGCAGGAGGGTTGGCCAATGCGATAGGTGATTTTCACTTGTCATCACAGAAAGTCTAGTTAATCGGCAGCATTGACATGGCATGTGTGTGTGTGTGTGTGTGCGTGCGTGCGTGCGTGCGTGCGTGCGTGCGTGCGTGTGTTGTGTGTGTGTGTGTGTGTGTGTGCGCGCGCGCACACACACACACACACACACACACACACACACACACACACACACACCTCAACGCTCTTGCTTCCAGTTTACACAGTTTTCGTTTTGCATCAGACGTGTTTGGTGAGCCCTGTGTTCTTCTGTCACGCCATGAGATGTAGACCAGGTCAGTTCTTAGGTCGCTCATGGTAATGTCACGTCAACTCTTATCAAAAGTCACCTTGATCCTGCTCAATCACGTCACGTTTGCTGCAGAAAGACGAAACAGCCCCCCCCCCCACCCACCCCAATAATAATAATAATAGACACCAAGCAGTTGTCTACGCTCCAATCAGAAGTCCGAAGTCTTTTTCACGTTAGAAAAAAAATCTTTGTTTCATCGTGAACTGTTTGCTTTTGAACGGCTAATTGTAAATGGCTGCCCTTCCGTGGAGGCTAGTCTTCTGATATTATAATCTAATTTTTACATGTTAATTTCTGTTAATTGTAATTCTGTTCTGAACGCTTCGCATTATTAGCGTCACAAAGTAAGACCGGAAATCACCAGGCAGTGCACAGTATCTTTGTCAAAGTGCAAAAGGGCGGTGTGTCAAAGTGCAAAAGGGCGGTGTGTCGGATGTCTTTTCACTGAGGTTTGCCCATGAAGAGACCGCCAGGTTTCTCGGAAGTGCAGCTCTGAAGACGAATAGCCTAACTCAGAAAGAAGAAAGAGAAATTTCACTCGTTAGTAGATGAACTCGGTGTGTTAACGAATGAAACGTGAAATTTCTATTGTCACGTCATGATGTTTAAAGGCCAGTCGACAACAGAAGCCGCACCAGGCCTGTCAGCACACGAACAACAGCGTGGTGGACCAGTTAAACCTCTTAGATTCATTCAAAAAACAGGTCATCAGCGACAACGCTCATGAAAACAGTCAACTGTCGGCCATGTTTGTATCAGATCCAATGAAAAATATTGGTTTGCTGATAAAATCATTCTTGTCAAAGGAACAAAAACAACAACAAACAAACAAACAAAAACAGTGTGTGCATCTGCTAATGTGCAGGGTCAATTCACAGACTGCTGACCATATTGAGTACTGAATTATATGATGATATCAGATGCCTTCTATAGAAGGTCAGTCACCCATGTTATGTGACTGTCCATCATTGAAATTCTTGTCCAGTGGACACTTCTTCAGATTTCCAACATCACACAAAACACACTGGATAAGTCCATCACCCAGAGAACATTGTTTATGTCCATCGCCCAAAACATGATGGGTATGTCCATCGCCCAAAACATGACGGGTATGCCCACCGCCCAAAACATGACGAGTATGTCCACCGCCCAAAATATCTTGGACATCTGTCTGAGGTGTTATGTGAAGAAGTTGAAGGGTTTGGGCCAATAATTGACGAGGATTAAATTAAATTGTTCTGTTGGCGATAATTTTGCTGTAGTGGTTTGTGTGTCAGTTTCTTAGATTTGTTGTTGTCAATTCTAACCAAAATTCAATTGTCTTTGTAATACATTAATCTGATGAAATCAAACCTATAAACTATATCTTTATGTAATCAACATCCATATCTGTTCTTTGTTGCAAACGCACTCTTTTAACGTACAGAATGGTCAGATCATTTCTAATACAGCTGTATTCATGTCTTCCTTTGTTCAGAATGGTCAGATCATTTCTAATACAGCTGTATTCATGTCTTCCTGTGTACAGAATGGTCAGATCATTTCTAATACAGCTGTATTCATGTCTTCCTTTGTTCGAATGTCAGTATCTATACAGTGTATTCATGTCTTCTGTTCAGATGTCAGATCATTTCTAATACAGCTGTCATCATGTCTTCCTTTGTACAGGATGGTCAGATCATTTCTAATGCAGCTGTCATCATGTCTTCCTTTGTACAGAATGGTCAGATCATTTCTAAACAGCTGTCATCATGTTTTCATGTTTTCCTTTGTACAGAATGTCAGATCATTTCTAATACAGCTGTCATCATGTCTTCCTTTGAAGTGTACCATAATGTTTTTTTTCTAATGCCAGTTATTCTTTGTTCTCATCAATAATGGGTTTTCTTAATGAATGCCAGTTTTTTTTAATTCTCATCAATTATAAAGGTTGCCTTTGCTCTAGTTCTTTTACTTTATTATTATTATTATTTTTGTAAATAATCGAATAATCAGAGTTTACATGTGCGCTGAAAGAGGACAGTGCACTGGAGATTCAATACAACATCGGCACATTTGTCAGTCATTCACATAATACGTATACAATTTTAACTTGACAAGATAAAAAGGAATGATTATAACAATAATAATAATAATAGTAATAATATGAAAAAAAAACCCAACATCAATGATGATGATGATAACAAGAATAACAACAGCAATAACAATAATGACAACAATAAGAAATGAACGTAAATGTCAAAGATGCACAGTATCTATAATGTCTGTCATATCCAGTAAATCATGCCAGCGCTAGTACAGTGGAAAAACTCATTATCAATGACTATGGTTCAATCAGTATCTAACAGAGACATGACAGAAAGATTCTTTGAAATAAATGTGGACTGCTTTGTTTGTTTTGACACTGAAGATTAGCACAATTAAAAAAAATTCCTTTCGAGAGCACCATCTTTGACCCAGATAATGGGTTGTTAAGAGCAGTAATGCACATCTTGTTTACAGTGGTTTCCTATTGTGAAGAACACAAAACAATCAGACAGTTAACATGAGTCGTTAGGACAATGCTCTACATCATAATTATTAATATGTTTTCTGATTGCGGAGAAATTTAAAACAATGATGCTGTTAACATGAGTCGTTAGAACACTAATCTACATCATGATCATCAACATGTTTTCTGATTGTGAAGAATATAAAACAATAAGGCAGCTAAGTGGGTCGTTAGGGCAATAATATAAATCATAATTCTTCATATGTTTTCTGTTTGAAAAGAATACATAACAAATGAGGCTGTTAACGTGAGTCGTTATGTCAATGATTTTCATCACGATCAGTTTGTCTTTGTATTGTAAGGGGTATAAAATGATGGGGAGCTGGACCAATAATCTACAATTGTGATCAGTATGTGTTCATATTGTACAGGGCATACAACGAGGTAGTAAAGGCGAATCACTAAATCAATAGTCTACTTACCTAATTCGGCATGTCCTCATACTGGGAGAAAAAAAAAAAGCGAGGCAGTCTTCAGGAGTCATATAGCAGCAATATGCGCTCCAATCAGAGTTTCATCACATTGAAAAGGATGCAAAAATAATGAGGCAAGTTAGAGTGAGAGTTTAGGGCAATAATCTCCAATCAGTTTCATCACATTGAAAAGGATGCAAAAATAATGAGGCAAGTTAGAGTGAGAGTTTAGGGCAATAATCTCCAATCAGAGTTTCATCACACTGAACAGGATGCAAAAATAATGAGGCAGTTAGAGTGAGAGTTTAGGGCAATAATCTCCAATCAGAGTTTCATCACACTGAAAAGGATGCAAAAATAATGAGGCAGTTAGAGTGAGAGTTTAGGGCAATAATCTCCAATCAGAGTTTCATCACACTGAAAAAGATGCAAAAATAATGCGGCAGTTAGAGTGAAAGTTTAGGGCAATAATCTCCAGTTAGAGTTTCATCATACTGAACAGGATGCAAAAATAATGAGGCAGTTAGAGTGAGAGTTTAGGGCAATAATCTAGACCCCAAGAACCACGTCCTTATATTGGAAAGGGTATAAAATGATAACGAGACCTTAATCATTAGAACACTAACCTTCATCAAATCAGTATACCTTCCAGTTATATAGGGTGTACAATAATGAGTAGCTGACATGAGTTGTCAATGGCCGACAGTGTAATGAGTATAGTGTGTCTCCATATTGTCAAGGGTTTACAATAATGAGTAATTCATGTGAGGCGTTACATCGCAATCGGCGTCATAATCAGTATGGTTTCTTACGGTAAAGAGTATAAAATTACAACACAGTTAGAGTGAGTCGTTTGAACAATAATCTATAGTACAAATCAAATCATTGAATGTTATTATTCACTATGTCTTAAATCATGTGAAAAGACGTCAAACAAATCACACACACACACACACACACACACACACACACACACACACACACACACACACACACACACACACACACACACGCACGCACGCACGCACGCACGCACGACACACACACACATACACATGCGTTCAAAACCCTACAGGTGGATTCATAGTCGCCTCAAATGCGTGTGTTGTCTTACCTAGGTGATCAATGTGTCATTCATAGAAAAGAAGCCAGTCCTTGCATTTGTAACATTAAGTCTAAAACCATACAATTACATAAAATTCAGAACTCTCTCGGTGGGTTAAAAAATAACTTTTTACAAATTGATTTTTTTTCGAAACCTGCTTGTAAAACATGTCGTTTTTCACTGTATGAATCGTCTGTTTAAGAACTTCTATTATTTCAAAAGATATTTCCAACAGTAAAAACACGATAGGATTTATTAGCACAGAAAAGGAAAGGGGGGGGGGGGGGGGGTGTCTCTGAAAAAAAGTTAATTTACACAAAAATATCCCTCTCGGCAGATTTGCTGACAAATTGTGAACGCACTTTGCCCGTTATGCAAGCGTGCGTGCGTGCGCAACACACACACACAGACACACACACACAGACACACACACACGCGCGCACGCGCGCGCGGCGCACACAACACACACACACACACACACACACACACACACACACACACACACACACGACAAAAATGTATATCATTGTTAGATCTCGATAAAGATTCGTTTCTCAATAATGATAATTATGATGATGATGATGATGATGATGATGATGATGATAATCATAACAGAAAAGTAGTCGAAATAGGTAAAAATCATGTCGACAGCAGAAGACGGAAAGAAGACAAGTGAATATCGAGAGAGAGAGAGAGAGAGAGAGAGAGAGAGAGAGAGAGAGAGAGAGAGAGAGAAGAAAAATACAATTGAGATGAAAATGAAGAACAAACTAAAAAAAGAAGAAGAAAAGAAAAGAAGGAAGAGGAAGAAGAAGAAGAAGGAACGCAGAAGAGTAGGAAGATGTAGAAGAAGGAAAGACAGAAAGAAAGAAAGAAAGAAAAAAAGAAAAGAAGAAGGAAAGAAAGAAGAACAAGAAAAAGAAGAAAGAAGACTTTTTAAGGTTCGTAAGGACTAATGCCTTTTTTTTCCTTAAAAGTTCAAAATTAAAACAACAAACAACAAAACAAACAAACAAACAAAAAAACAACAACAACAAAAAAAAACCCACTACGAATGTCATGGTCTGCGAACCTGGCCACAAATGACCACAAGATGCCAAGACTGGAAAGACGCGATGACCGTGCTTACCTTTCCCGCGTTTGGTTTTATTCCCATAAGGTGTGTGCAGAAACATAGACATCAAAAGTCATGGCCTAAAACACCGATAGAAAATAGATTTAAAAAAAAAAAAAGAAAAAAAAAAAAAAACTAATGCCACAACACAATGCCAAAACAGTATTAAAACACCGTACACTATGATCCACATTGATCCTCTTCTGTGTTTTATTTTGTTAACACTTTTTAATGTATTGTAAACACACACCCATCTTAACGCAGATAGTTGCTTCTCGACTAGTTGCTTTTCGACGTGTGGAAATAATACTAGCGCACGTGCACGTAAACACTCAACACACAAACATACGAACACAAATATATGTATGCGTATGCATAGAGAGATCAGCACGTAAAGATTTGTTAAATCTACAACACTGTACAACTGTTCAGAAGTCTATGGTAATTCAGGACATGAATCGAAACAAAAAATATTTACTTCTCTCTCTCTCTCTCTCTCTCTCTCTCTCTCTCTCTCTCTCTCTCTCTCTCTAGCTCAACAATGTGTGTGACAGCTCAACAATGTGTGTGTGTGTGTGTGTGTGTGTGTGTGTGTGTGTGTGTGTGTGTGTGTGTGTGTGTGACAAGCTGTAGTATGTCTTGAATACCCTACATACCATACTATTTTTTACGTGTTTTCTTTTCTTCCTCAAAATATCAACAACTGAAACTTATGGATACAAGAAAAGTTGTGAAAACTGAAATTTCCCCTTAAAATAGATATTTTGCGTTGAATATACATTGTTGTCCTGAACCCTAGCTTCGCTAACCTGTGTTACAAAAGTACTTGCAATCATTCTGCTCCATGTCTTTCTCTTGCTTTTTGTTTATTGATAGTTTTGATTTTAAAACATTCTATTATTTGAATACATTCGTAAATGCTTTGTTCTGGTCATCCATACGTGTCTTATTATTTTTAGGCTGCTATAGAGAAGTGAGACAAATCGAAAATCATTCACTTTTTTTTCTCTTTTTTTTTGTGGCATCAGTTATCGGATCAATGAAGCACCTAAGGCGGTGACGATTTTTTTTCCTAGGGCCGAAACCCACCTCTTTATTTTTTGGTGCTTCACACTGTCCTCTTCATCTGCCAAAAAAACAAAAAGGGGAAAAAAAATTCCACTACTTTTGTTTTTCTTTTTTTTTTCTTTTTTGTCTCCAACCAGTCTCTTACACACCATGCATAGTCTGTATGTTTTCTTACAAATGGACACATGTTTGCTGATTTTAGTGTTTTAGCGGTTGATACAAAGTGTGAAAATCATTCACTTGTTTTATTGACTTTATTTTTAAAAAATGGTCGTAAGTGACACTTGATAGATCATCATCGCACTCCATTGAATATTATGCAGGTTCCTTTGATTTTGATGTCAACTCTCACGTTGAATTGCTCTCATTGCTTGAGACAGATGGCACAATAGAGCTGTCTGGCTCCAGGCAGGGTCATTGCTTGAGACAGATGGCACAATAGAGCTGTCTGGCTCCAGGCAGTGTCATTGCTTGAGACAGATGGCACAATAGAGCTGTCTGGCTCCAGGCAGGATTTGCAGAAAGCACACGACGCCCTCTGGCACGTCTGTGATCACTGGAACCTTGATGCCGCTCAATGACCTGCAAGTTGCCATGCGTTCTGGTATGTAGGAATTGAATTTTGTAGGACCGGAATTTTTCTTTTAAGATAAAAACGTTAACCATGACAGAGCTCCAAAAGCCATATGTTCATGACCAGAAACAGTCCCTGACCAAGAATTTCCCGTAACTACTGTACTGAATCTTTACCGGATAGATGCTAAGCTTAGGCTACTCTATAATTGTGAGATATCTACTGAATCTTTACCAGACAGATGCTGAGCTAAGGTTCTATATAATTGTGAGATACGGGGTTCTGTAGGTATTCATGTTCTTGAACAGTTGCTGATCAAATTTATAAATTGTTGTTTTGGTTACCTAGAATATCTATGACTCACATAAATTATGACGAAACTTAGGTCTTTCCACTTTCAGTTTTAGTTGATTCAAGAATAATAGCGTTTTGGTGTAATCCATTATCATATGCAGATTCGATGAACTATTCCACTCACTTGCATAAGTTTTTGTACGATTTGCACGGTGTTTACTCTTTACCCTGGATTTGTCACGCACACAATCTTGTAAGTGAAAATAGATATGATTGTTTATAGTATACTCAAAGTTTTCAGTCTAAGTCTCTGATTGTACAAATATTACTGATTTACCCCCAACAAAAACCCAGGGGAATGGTATAATGCTCTAGAAAACAACAGCTAATATTAACTTTACAGAATTTTTTTAGACCATTTTTGGATCAGAAAAATATGTATTACAGGTAGCTGACCTGTATGTATTTGCATTAATTACGTTTAGATGTAGTCACCATAAACTTGAAATAAAACTGGACAGACACAGGGTAATTTCGAGGAAGAGTAGAAAACGCAAATCTTTTTATACCAGTGCGTTTGTTAATGAGTTCCTTCTTGTTCTTGAAGGTCCCAAACATGTACAGTATAGAAACAAGTTTTTGTCCCCTAAATTTCTTGCTATGAAAAGTAGTTAATTTAATGTGCTTTGGTTTTAATGTACAGTCGTAGTACATTTTATCTGTAGGCTGCTTTGCGTTAACAAGTTTGGTAACCCCCATGCCCTAATAAGGAGTTAAAGGATGAAATACCTTGAACTTTGAACGCTATTCTCACTTGTCTGGGATTTACATTCAGGTGTTTACATCGTTATCAATTATGGATTTAGAGTCAGGTATTTATATGTTTATCGATATTGTAATAAGCTTTTCTTGCTTTCAAACAGTCACCTCATCCAATACAAGTGTTTGGTGTAAGTGATAGCAGATTAGACTGTGGCCTCACAGATAATGTTGTCAGTATTCCTGACCACACAACAGAAAGACGCGAATAGCTGTCAGCCGATCCCACTGGTCTATCTATAGACAGTCAGCAGTCAATTGTTCACGTGACCCGCCGCACAACGGATTTTCAAACTCACTA
This sequence comes from Conus canariensis, assembly GCA_033310375.1. NCBI lineage: Eukaryota > Metazoa > Mollusca > Gastropoda > Neogastropoda > Conidae > Conus > Conus canariensis. Next base: position 41,890,395 of record CM065737.1, on the reverse strand, counting down.
TAGAATGTATCTTGATAGAAATCAAGAGCTCCAAAGCACTGCTGTTAAGAAGTGGAAATTCATTTAGAAACTTGTCCCCCACATATGAAAGGTATCATAGCTTTGAACAAAAATGATGGACCAAAGCTGTCGCAAAACTTCAAGCATTCTGATATCACAAGACTTTAGCGCTGATATTATGTTAAAACAGCAATAGGCATGGACAAACACACTGTCACTTCATGGACTTCATCAGTGTGCGCAAACGCCAACGAGAATAACTAAAACAACTGCGACTCTCATTGATCATGTATATACAAACAACAAACCCTATATCATATGCAGCGTTAGTATCCATGGTCCAGTCTTCTCCACGTGGTCCTTCAGGCTTCCAAAAAACCACACGACCATCCAGTTTCGCGCTTTCAGAAAGTGGAGTGAAACAGCCTGTCTCTTTGACTGGAGCATCTCCCCCATTTCACTTCATTCAGGATTCTGCAGACATCAGTGAAGCATTATCATCCTGGCACCAAACACTGCTCTCCAACCCCACACACCGTTACATCGCAAAGGTTTAAGCATCCCTGGGTAAGCCCGTGGTCAACTCCACAATTACTACAAGAAATGATTCTTCGCGACCAGCTTAAGGGAGCAAATTTATGCGACGAACGCAGAGGACAGAGACATTTTGTATCATTTGAAGTTGAAAAGCCCAAAAAACAGAACACTTTAGTGGAATTACTTCAGATGCAAAAACCACAGCGACCAATCAGAGGGCAAGAGACACTGTTGCTGACGAAAAGCATACAGTCACAACATTCAAGAACAAATGTCACTTTTGATGCGTTTTATTCATACTGACTGTCATTTACAGACAATAATGATAAAACTTTATAAACTATAGAATCTAGCCAATACACACGTCCCTCTCCCCCCTGTATTGCTTTACAGACAAAACGTTGGATCCAGTAACTCACTGCGTGTTCTTCGCTTTGCTGTACATGAAGCAGAAACGCCCTGTTAAAGAACACACGGTCCATAGGTCCTGAAAACAAACCTGTATTCCTTCTCAAATCCGCTGAGCATTGTATTGTAAAGTATTTTACACCAAATACTATTTACGTGTGTGTGTGTGTGTGTGTGTGTGTGTGTGTGTGTGTGTGTGTGCGCGCGCGCGCGCGCGCGCGTGCGTGTGTGTGCGTGTGTGTGTTTGTATGTGCGTGCGTGCGTGCGTGCGTGCGTGTTTGTGTGTATGTGTGTGTGTGTGTGTGTGCGTGCGTGCGTGCGTGCGTGTGTGTGTATGTGTGTGTGTGTGCGCGCACGCGAGCGTGCGTGCAGGTGTACACGTGTACGTACACAGGTGTGTATGTGCGCGCGTGTGCACGCTTGCACAAGTGCTCGGACCAGAATACTGCTCACACAAGAGTCAGAGTGGTGTGTGTACGAAGAGCGCTGGATGAACTCACAATCGACAGAGAGGTCAGTTAAGTTTTGGAAATAATGATGAAAGCAAGTAAATAAATGAATGAGTAGATAATCAAATAAGGAAATAGACCAATAGATAAATAAATAAATGCATACATAAATAGATAAAAAAAAAAATCGATCAATAAATAAGTGAATATGAAAAAAAGATGAAAGAAACGGTAAGGAGGAGAAGAAAAAAAAAAACTAAAAGAAGAATCAAGAGCATTTGGAGGAGACGGAGGAAAAGGAGGAGAAGAACGAGAAGGAGGAGGAGACGGAGGAGGAGGAGTTGGAGGGGAAGGGAGGCGGAGGAGGAGAAGGAGAAAATGCAGAAGAAGAAAAAGACGGAAAGGTAGGAAAATGGGAGAAAGAAAGAAATGGAAGCAAGCGGGAAAGGCACAAGAACTGAAAGTCAGACACACAGAGAAGACACACCTTGTCACCACAGCGAGCCGTCAGATTGGAACTGAAAGTCAGACACACAGAGAGAAGACACACCTTGTCACCACAGTAAGCCGTCAGATTGGAACTGAAAATCAGACACACAGAGAGAAGACACACCTTGTCACCACAGCGAGCCGTCAGATTGGAACTGAAAGTCAGACACACAGAGAGAAGACACACCTTGTCACCACAGCGAGTCGTCAGACTGGAACTGAAAGTCAGACACAGAGAGATGACACACCTTGTCACCACAGCGAGCCGTCGTCAGACTGGAACTGAAAGTCAGACACACAGAGAGAAGACACACCTTGTCACCACAGCGAGCCGTCGTCAGACTGGAACTGAAAGTCAGACACACAGAGAGAAGACACACCTTGTCACCACAGCAAGCCGTCGTCAGACTGGAACTGAAAGTCAGACACCCAGAGAGAAGACACAACTTGTCACCACAGCAAGCCGTCAGATTGGAACTGAAAGTCAGACACAGAGAGAAGACACACCTCGTCACCACAGCAAGCCGTCAGATTGGAACTGAAAATCAGACACACAGAGAGAAGACACACCTTGTCACCACAGCAAGCCGTCGTCAGACTGGAACTGAAAGTCAGACACACAGAGAGAAGACACACCTTGTCACCACAGCAAGCCGTCAGATTGGAACTGAAAATAAGACACACAGAGAGAAGACACACCTTGTCACCACAGCAAGCCTTTAGACTGGAACTGAAAGTCAGACACAGAGAGAAGACACACCTTGTCACCACAGCAAGCCTTTAGACTGGAACTGAAAGTCAGACACAGAGAGATGACACACCTTGTCAGCACAGCGAGCCGTCGTCAGACTGGAACTGAAAGTCAGACACAGAGAGAAGACACACCTTGTGACCACAGCGAGCCGTCGTCAGATTGGACCTGAAAGTCAGACACAGAGAGAAGACACACCTTGTCACCACAGCGAGCCGTCGTCAGATTGTAACTGAAAGTCAGACACAGAGAGAAGACACACCTTGTCACCACAGCAAGCCGTCGTCAGACTGGAACTGAAAGTCAGACACAGAGAGAAGACACACCTCGTCACCACAGCAAGCCGTCAGATTGGAACTGAAAGTCAGACACAGAGAGAAGACACACCTCGTCACCACAGCGAGCCGTCGTCAGACTGGAACTGAAAGTCAGACACAGAGAGAAGACACACCTTGTCACCACAGCGAGCCGTCAGATTGGAACTGAAAGTCAGACACACAGAGAGAAGACACACCTCGTCACTACAGCGAGCCATCGTCAGACTGGAACTGAAAGTCAGACACACAGAGAGAAGACACACCTCGTCACCACAGCGAGCCGTCGTCAGACTGGAACTGAAAGTCAGACACAGAGAGAAGACACACCTCGTCACCACAGCGAGCCGTCGTCAGACTGGAACTGAAAGTCAGACACACAGAGAGAAGACACACCTCGTCACCACAGCGAGCCGTCGTCAGACTGGAACTGAAAGTCAGACACACAGAGAGAAGACACACCTTGTCACCACAGTAAGCCGTCGTCAGACTGGAGCTGAAAGTCAGACACACAGAGAGAAGACACACTTTGTCACCACAACAAGCCGTCAGACTGGAACTGAAAGTCAGACACACAGAGAGAAGACACACCTCGTCACCACAGCGAGCTGTCGTCAGACTGGAACTGAAAGTCAGACATAGAGAGAAGACACACCTTGTCACCACAGCGAGCCGTCAGATTGGAACTGAAAGTCGGACACAAGAGAGAAGACACACCTTGTCACCACAGCGAGCCGTCGTCAGACTGGAACTGAAAGTCAGACACACAGAGAGAAGACACACCTTGTCACCACAACAAGCCGTCAGACTGGAACTGAAAGTCAGACACACAGAGAGAAGACACACCTTGTCACAACAGCAAGCCGTCAGACTGGAACTGAAAGTCAGAGACAGAGAGATGACACACCTTGTTACCATGGCAAGCCGCCAGATTGGCGTGAAATGCAGACCTAAGAATCAGTGGACTGAAGGCCCCGTACCACGACACAATGACAGAAGACTGTTGACGACGTAATGACAGAGGGCTGTTGACGACACGATGACAGAGGACTGTTGACGACACAATGACAGAGAATTGTTGACGACACAATGACAGAGGACTGTGACGACACGATGACAGAGGGCTGTTGACGACATAATGACAGAGGATTGTTGACGACACGATGACAAGGGCTGTTGACGACACGATGACAGAGGGCTGTTGACGACACAATGACAGAGGACTGTTGACGACACGATGACAGAGGGCTGTTGACGACACGATGACAGAGGCTGTTGACGACACAAGACAGAGGACTGTTGACGACACAATGACAGAGGACTGTTGACGACACAATGACAAAAGACTGTTGACGACACGATGACAGAGGACTGTTGACGACACAATGACAGAGGTTTGTTGACGACACAATGACAGAGGTTGTTGACAACACAATGACAGAGGATTGTTCACGACACAATGACAGAAGACTGTTGACGACACGATGACAGAGGACTGTTGACGACACAATGACAGAGGATTGTTGACGACACACTGAAGAATCAGTGGACTGAAGGCCCCGTACCACGACACAATGAAAGAAGACTGTTGACGACACAATGACAGAGGACTGTTGACGACATAATGACAGAGGATTGTTGACGACACAATGACAGAGGTGACAGAGGATTGTTGACGACACAATGACAGAGGATTGTTGACGACACAATGACAGAGGACTGTTGACGACACAATGACAGAGGACTGTTGACGACACAATGACTGAAAACTGTTGACACAATGACAGAGGACTGTTGACACAATGACAGAGAACTGTTGACACAATGACAGAGGATTGTTGACATAATGACAGAGAACTGTTGACACAATGACAGAGGACTGTTGACGACACAATGACAGAGGACTGTTGACGACACAATGACAGAGGTCTGTTGACACAATGACAGAGAACTGTTGACACAATGACAGAGGACTGTTGACGACACAACGACAGAGGACTGTTGACGACACAATGACAGAGGACTGTTGACGACACAATGACAGAGGACTGTTGACGACACAGTGACAGAGACTGTTGACGACACAATGACAGAGGTTTGTTGACGACACAATGACAGAGGATTGTTGACGACATAATGACAGAGGATTGTTGACGACACAATGACAGAAGACTGTTGACGACACAATGACAGAGGTTTGTTGACGACATAATGACAGAGGTTTATGACGACATAATGACAGAGGATTGTTGACGACACAATGACAGAGGATGTTGACGACACAATGACAGAGTACTGTTGACGACACAATGACAGAGGTTTGTTGACGACACAATGACAGAGGTTTGTTGACGACATAATGACAGAGGATTGTTGACGACATAATGACAGAAGACTGTTGACGACACAATGACAGAGGATTGTTGACGACACAATGACAGAGGTTTGTTGACGAAACAATGACAGAGATTTGTTGACGACACAATGACAGAGGATTGTTGACGACACAATGACAGAGGACTGTTGACGACACAATGACAGAGGTTTGTTGACGACACAATGACAGAGGACTGTTGACGACACAATGACAGAGGATGTTAACAACACAATGACAGAGGACTGTTGACGACACAATGACAGAGGATTGTTGACGACACAATGACAGAGGACTGTTGACGACACAATGACAGAGACTGTTGACGACACAATGACAGAGGACTGTTGACGACACAATGACAGAGTACTGTTGACGACACAATGACAGAGGACTGTTGACGACACAATGACAGAGGACTGTTGACGACACAATGACAGAGGGCTGTTGGCGACACAATGACAGAGGACTGTTGACGACACAATGACAGAGGATTGTTGACGTGAAATGCAGACCTACATATCAGAAGACTGAAGGCCCCGTACCACGACACAATCACAGAGGATTGTAGCACGGCCAGCGTTCATGGAGAGATTATCTAAACCTCGGATCTTAGAAAACGTTCAATCAGTATGCTGCTAATACCTGGCCCAAGTGTCACATCTTAGAAAAGATTCAGTAAAGGCACTGCTAATAACTGCCCCAGGTATCCTGTCTTAATTTAATGACAAATCAGTTCAAGCGCTGCATATAGTCAGTCAAAGCATCTCCCGTACTTGGTCCAAGTATCACACATTACCAACAGACCCAAGCGTCATTTCTTATTTAAAATTCAGTTAAAGGGCTTCTAAAATTGTTCCAAGTGTCAGATATGATCATTTCTTATTTAGTTAAAGCACTTCTAATGATTGATCCAAGTGTGACATATTCAAAAACATTTAGTTAAAGCACTTCTAAGTGTCATGTCTTAATAAAGAACCAGTTCAAATGCTTCTAATTATTTGTCCAGATGTCACATATTATTACCAATTCAGGTAAAACCCATCCAAGGATTGGTTCAAGTGTCATATCCTAATGGGGGATGTCTCCTTGTTTGTTCTGTGTGCTCTGTGTTGTCATTTCTGATGTGCCTTTGTTTGTTCTATGTGCTCTGTGTTGTCATTTCTGATGTCCCCTTGTTTGTTCTGTGTGCTCTGTGTTGTCATTTCTGATGTCCCCTTGTTTGTTCTGTGTGCTCTGTGTTGTCATTTCTGATGTCTCCTTGTCTGTTCTGTGTGCTCTGTGTTGTCATTTCTGATGTCCCCTTGTTTGTTCTGTGTGCTCTGTGTTGTCATTTCTGATATCTCCCTTGTCTGTTCTGTGTGCTCTGTGTTGTCATTTCTGATGTCTCCGTTGTTTGTTCTGTGTGCTCTGTGTTGTCATTTCTGTTGTCCCCTTGTCTGTTCTGTGTGCTCTGTATTGTCATTTCTGATGTCTGTTTATTCTGTGTGCTCTGTGTTGTCATTTCTGATGTCCCCTTGTTTATTCTGTGTGCTCTGTGTTGTCATTTCTGATGTCCCCTTGTTTGTTCTGTGTGCTCTGTGTTGTCATTTCTGATGTCCCCTTGTTTGTTCTGTGTGCTCTGTGTCGTCATTTCTGATGTCTGTTTATTCTGTGTGCTCTGTGTTGTCATTTCTGATGTCCCCCTTGTTTTTCTGTGTGCTCTGTGTTGTCATTTCTGATGTCTCCTTGTTTGTTCTGTATGCTCTGTGTTGTCATTTCTGCTAAGCAATTCGGCGTCGTAAGCAGCATTCGTTTGGAGTTATGGGCCTGTATTTATTTCATCATGGGAGCAAGAGTTGCCCTACTTGTTCCGTATTTATTGTTTACTGTTCACTGTCTCATGTAAGATTTCCTTTAATAAAGATCCAGTTAAAGCACTTCTAAGAACCGGCCAAAGCGTAATAATGTTCTAAGGGTTCAGGAAAAGCGCTTTTGATGACTGGATCTAATGGCATATTTTGCTGAAGGTCAGGCAGGCACCTGTGCGTGCAGAAGCATCCTCACGCACTATTGAGTTGTTGTTGTCGTACCCTGGCTAAAAGACTCCAGGGATCATCCGAACAGCCGAAAGTACTTGAACACTTTGGTGCAAATGCATCAGCTGGGGATGAGAACATCACGTGTGTGACTTTTTGATTGCCCTGCTGCATAGGCAGCCACACTCCGACTTCGAGGGATTTTGGAAACTGATAATGTAATGCTAGAAGCTTGTCACGACTGAAGACAATCCCCGCATAACTATGCAGAGCATAACAACATTTTGATGTAGCCTTGGTGTTCTAACCTATGTCAATTGGCCTGACAGAGCCTTAAGCCAAGGCGGCACTATTGAGTGATTATGATTAGTAAAAAAAAAATCATCATTTGTATTGTGGTTGGGGTGGTGATGCTACTACTGCTGCTGCTGCTACTGTTTGTTGTTTTATACAAAAAAAGGTGTTTGGAAGAGTCCCATGCCAGTGTAGTGATGATACGACAAGAGAAGTTCCGATCCTCTTGTAACCAGTGGTGCTTAGGGTCCACAGTTTCCGCTGGTTTTATGTCGTTTCCATGGAGTCCACAGTTTCCGCTGGTTTTATGTCGTTTTCCTCCATGTGGAGTCCACAGTTTCCGCTGGTTTTATGTCGTTTCCATGGAGTCCACAGTTTCCGCTGGTTTTATGTCGTTTCCATGGAGTCCACAGTTTCCGCTGGTTTTATGTCGTTTCCATGGAGTCCACAGTTTCCGCTGGTTTTATGTCGTTTCCATGGAGTCCACAGTTTCCGCTGGTTTTATGTCGTTTCCATGGAGTCCACAGTTTCCGCTGGTTTTATGTCGTTTCCATGGAGTCCATAGTTTCCGCTGGTTTTATGTCGTTTCCATGGAGTCCATAGTTTCCGCTGGTTTTATGTCGTTTCCATGGAGTCCATAGTTTCCGCTGTTTTATGTCGTTTCCATGGAGTCCATAGTTTCCGCTGGTTTTATGTCGTTTCCATGGAGTCCATAGTTTCCGCTGTTTTATGTCGTTTCCATGGAGTCCATAGTTTCCGCTGTTTTATGTCGTTTCCATGGAGTCCATAGTTTCCCGCTGTTATGTCTTTCATGAGTCTATAGTTCCAGTTCTATGTCTTTCCATGGAGTCTATAGTTCCCGCTGTTTCTATGTTGTTTCCACGGAGTCAAAATGTAAGAATGAGACCGGAATCCTAATCGTGTTACTAGTGGAGTTTTTAAACGAACGTTCATTGAACAGAAACACAGTTAGACGCAATTAAACCAGTTAAACACATTCAAGAACACTCAAGCACATTGCAACCCAACCCAACACAAAGATAATAGATCAACACAGACAGGAATGAACACTGCTAGCCGCCATTGTGACGGCAAGTAACAACTCATCTGGCCACTCGTGCGATTATACAGCTGCTCTGTAAGTTGCTGGAATGGTGCTCGGTACTTATCCTTGGAATTTATTAGTTTATTGTAATTTAGTCCCTTGTGGATTCATTCCAAGAACAGGCCCTCAGCACTTGTGTTTTAAGAGGTTATCTTTTTATATTTTCTACTTTTCACAAGAAAATGTAGCTTGTTTTGATCTTTCATGATTTTCTTTTGCTTCTTAGGTGGCACCTTTGGTTGGTTTTTTGAAAACTCAACAAACATACTACGGTATTGCACACCAGCCTTTTTCAGGGATAGCATTCTTCTTAAAACCGAAAAGGCAGAGAGTCAAGTTACCACTTTCCGCGGTCACTGAGGAGAAACAATCAGGTTTCGAAATACCGGTATCTGACCAGGAGTTATGTTAGTGAGTTTCCTCTCCATTGGAGATTATCTCCCCCTTGGAGACTATAAGCTTGCTGAAGGCTCATTTTGAGAAGCATTTATTATTTCCCATTCACCCACTCAAGCACATACTGTTAGTTAGGCAGAATTATCTATCACTGCAGACATGAATGCTTATCTCCCTCTATTTCTTCAATCTAAGACATAAGAGCAAGCTTTATTTATAACTGAATATATATATATATATATATATATATATTACTGTGCTGAAATCCAAACAGAATTGTATCGTTTGTTCTACCCTCTAATGTTTGTTTTCTGTTGATAAACAGTATTTGTTTTCTATCGATAAACAATATTTGTGTTTTCTGTTGAGAAACAATGTTTGTGTTTTCTGTTGAGAAACAAATATTTGTGTTTTCTGTTGAGAAACAGATTGTTGTTTTCTGTTGATCAACAATGTTTTAGTCCTTTTCATTTGCATACCAGATGGGTTGTTTATAAAAAAAAAGTAACATGTCACTGCTTGATTCACCTGCAGGGGGGGGGGGGGGGGGTATATGCGTACCAACCACATTACCCAAACTCCCTTCCCATCCCGCTTCCGTCCTTCCTCATCCTCCAATACACACATCACACACACACACACACACACACACACACACACACACTTGGACATATATTATTATAACAATTGCATCAAATGTAATGACAAAAGCAATGGGATAACATCCTACAAAAGATTTATTTTCTCATCCAGGGAGATTGAAAGTCTAATCCATAGGCTTCGTTTAAACTCGTTTAAAACAAAATATTGCAAAGATATTAGATGTATGTGTGGGGATTCTGTAAGTGTCAATCATTTACTGATTCATTGTCCCAAAACAAAAGAGCTTTTTAATAAATCAGGTATTGAGGGTTTTGTTGATGGATCGACTCCTTTATCACTATCTAGTATATTAAACAATTTTGCTACTCTTGAATCTATTTCTAAATGTTTATTAGGCTGTTCACTTAATATTTATCTTTAGCATTTGTGATTGTTACTAGTTACACTTTTAGTTTAAGTTAAACGTTCTGATGAATAGGGTGGGGTGGAGGGTTATGATTACATTCCTTACGTGCTACTTTAAAACTTACACTCCCTTACACTCCCTAAAAAAAGATGCATCTCTCTCATTCTTTACATCAAGCTTACTCTACACTATAATATTGTCTGAATCACTTTTAGTAGAAGGACGTTACACTGAAGAACAGCAACAACAACAACAACAACAACACACACACACACACACACACACAACACACACAACCGCCGCCACCCGCCGCCCCACACACACACCACATGCTTGCGCTTGCGCTTGCGCGCGAGCGCACCTGCGATTACACACAAACACACAAGTGCTGATGCGTACACATTTAACCACAGTTAGGCATTTAGTCTGTCATGTAAAGAGAGAGAGAGAGAGAGAGAGAGAGAAGACAGAGACAGACAGACAGACAGACAGACAGACAGACAGACAGTCAGACAGACAGAGAAGGAGAGAGAGAGAGAGAGAGAGAGAGAGAGAGAGAGAAAAGGAGGCGGATGAGGACTGGAGAGTAGGATGAAGAAAGTGAAACTGACACACTTAATTGGCAGAAACTTTTTATTATACCCTAGTACTGGTTCGGTACAACTAATGATGTAATGCCATAAATGAAAATACAGAAGTATTAGATGCCTGGGCTGACAATTCAGAGTTTGGACTTCAATAGAAAACACAACCAATGCCCAACAAAATGACCCAATAAGATCTGTGTGGTCAGGGGAGTAAAAGGACAAAAAAAATCCGTTGTCTTTTAAAGAACATATCCAGCACGGCTTGAAACTGGCAAGTTCATTTGTGGTATGAATCAAGTTCATTTGTGGCATGAATCAAGTTCATTTGTGGCATGAATCAAGTTCATTTGTGGCATGAATCAAGTTCATTTATGATATGAATCAAGTTCATGTGTGGTATGAATCAAGTTCATTTGTGGTATGAATCAAGTTCTTTTGTGGAATGAATCAGGTTGATTTGTGGAATGAATCAAGTTCATTTGTGGTATGAATCAAGTTCATTTGTGGAATGAATCAAGTTCATTTGTAGTATGAACCAAGTTCATTTGTGGTATGAATCAAGTTCATATGTGGTATGAATCTCGTCAGCCTCCTTTCGAACCTCATCACGCTAAAAATCATTGAGCTCTATCCCAAACAACCAGTGTGTTTTGTTGGGGGCATACCTTGCATTAATCCACCCTCAAGGTTCTATGTCCAAAGACATCTGTAAAATTATGATTTGTATGTTACCTGTCGGGTTTGGTTTTGTTTCTTTGGTTCGTTTTCAGCTTTTAAATCAGAACAGGTAGAATTCATATAGCTTTTGGTACTGAGAACTTTGATGGGTTTCAAAGCTGACAAGGGACACTAGGCATATCAGAAATGATGACTGATCATGATTTTGATCATATCATCCTCTAGAATTTAAAGACCAGTATTCTTATGACAGACAAGCAAAAACAAACAACAACAAACAACAACAACAACAAAGACAAACAACAGCACAGAGGAAATGTTGATGTTGATGATGTTGTTTTAGAATACCTGATATGTTTTAAGGTTGATGTTTAAAAAAAAAAAATGTTTGTTGTAATAGTGATTTCGATCTACATCAATCATGACCATGATCTAAACCTGCTTTACAATATAGAGATTAAAAAAGAAAACATTCCCGTTCTTTCGGAGACGGTAAACGAGCGCAGGCTTTCAGATGCCTCAAGCACATCGTGAATGACACAGACCCAAAGAATGTTGTCCCACTGGAGTCATGAAATAAAATGAGCGCCTAATCACATGTTGGGACCAGCTTTCCAGAAGGACCTACAGTCCTTTAGGGGTATTTGCAATGATTACCATATCATAGTAGCTACAAAGTAGAAATCACATTTCAGATTAGAAGGATTTGCAGGTGGACAAAACGGCGTAATAGTGGGCAGGCAAATCCATCCTGTTCGTCTGTTCGTGAATTGTTGTCACTTCATCACCGATGTGACAAATCTCTCGTTATTTCAGTGGTATATACGCAGACATTTGTAGTTTCAACGTTTTAACGGACTTTCTCCCGAAATATATCGGCCATTGGCAACATCGTTGAGACTGGCGTAAAGATCCTTTGTCCACGCAGTGTCAGTGCGGCGTAAAGATCCAGTAACCACACGGTGTCAGTGTGATGTAAAGATCCAGTATCCACGCAGTGTCAGTGTGGTGTAAAGATCCTGTATCCACGCAATGTCAGTGTGGCGTAAAGATCCAGTATCCACGCAGTGTCAGTGTGGTGTAAAGAACCAGTATCCACGCAGTGTCAGTGTGGTGTAAAGATCGAGTATCTACGCAGTGTCAGTGTGGTGTAAAGATCCAGTATCCACGCAGTGTCAGTGTGGTGTAAAGATCCAGTATCCACGCAATGTCAGTGTGGTGTAAAGATCGAGTATCCAGCAGTGTCAGTGTGGTGTAAAGATCCAGTATCCATACAGTGTCAGTGTGGTGTAAAGATCCAGCATCCACGCAGTGTCAGTGTGATGTAAAGATCCTGTATCCACGCAATGTCAGTGTGGCGTAAAGATCCAGTATCCACGCAGCGTCAGTGTGGTGTAAAGAACCAGTATCAACGCAGAGTCAGTGTGGTGTAAAGATCCAGTATCCACGCAATGTCAGTGTGGTGTAAAGATCCAGTATCCAGCAGTGTCAGTGTGGTGTAAAGATCCAGTATCCATGCAGTGTCAGTGTGGTATAAAGATCGAGTATCCACGCAGTGTCAGTGTGGTGTAAAGATCCAGTATCCAGCAGTGTCAGTGTGGTGTAAAGATCCAGTATCCAGGCAGTGTCAGTGTGGTATAAAGATCCAGCATCCACGCAGTGTCAGTGTGGTGTAAAGATCCAGTATCCAGCAGTGTCAGTGTGGTGTAAAGATCCAGTATCCAGCAGTGTCAGTGTGGTGTAAAGATCCAGTATCCACGCAGTGTCAGTGTGGTGTAAAGATCCAGTATCCATGCAATGTCAGTATGGTGTAAAGATCGAGTATCTACGCAATGTCAGTGTGGTGTAAAGATCCAGTATCCATGCAGCGTCTGTGTGATGTAAGGATCCAGTATTCACGCAGTGTCAGTGTGGTGTAAAGATCCAGTATCCATGCAGTGTCACTGTGGCGTACAGATCCAGTGTCCACGTAGTGTCACTGTGGTGTAAAGATCGAGTATCTACGCACTGTCAGTGTGATGTAAGGATCCAGTATCCACGGAGTGTCAGTGTGGTGTAAAGATCCAGTATCAACGCAGTGTCAGTGTGGTGTAAAGATCCAGTATCCACGCAGTGTCAGTATGGTGTAAAGATCCAGTATCCACGAAGTGTCAGTGTGGCGTACAGATCCAGTATCCACGAAGTGTGAGTGTGGCGTACAGATCCAGTATCCACGAAGTATCAGTGTGGCGTACAGATCCAGTATCCACGTAGTGTCAGTGTGGCGTACAGATCCAGTATCCACGAAGTATCAGTGTGGCGTATAGATCCAGTATCCACGAAGTGTCAGTTTAGCGTAAAGTTCTAATATTCACGTAGTGTCAGTGTGGCGTACAGATACAGTATCCACGAAGTGTCAGCTTAGCGTAAAGATCTGATATCCACGTAGTGTCAGTGTGGCGTACAGATACAGTATCCACGAAGTGTCAGCGTGGCAGTTTTCTGTAGTGATGCAGAGACCAAGATGGTTATTCGCAGCGAAACAAACAAACAAACAAACAAACAAAACTTTCTATTATTTTTCGTTTTAAGCTTCAAACAACTGTTGCTCTTTCTCATTTTCAGAATAAGCAAACCAAACATGGCCAGCCCTCAGCGAAAGTGGTGGTTTTTGCCAGTTGTGCATGTGCACAGTCATCGATTTGAACAAGGCCACGGGTCTGAAAACGGTAGTTTGCATTTTGCTACATCTGGTTCTGGTAGTCGAAAAACAAGCAAACAAAACAACACAAAACAAAATGCATAGTCGTCTTCTTATAAGACGCCACGCAAAAGCAAATTTCGACCAACTATAATCTGTCTATTCAGTAACACTGAAGAAAGCTAAATTGTTCAGAAGTAGAAAGAAACTCGTGGAGAGCGTGGCAGCAGAGAGTCCTCAGAAGAGAAGCCCCCTTCAAGCAAGTGTTTCGGCCCTTATCTCCTGACACTCTAGGGGGGTTGGGCCACACCCGGTTCATGACTCCGGATGTCCCTCTGCTGCCCCTTTTTTTCCCATCTTGGGACGAGCCATGGCTGGGATTCGAACCCATGACCCTCTGGACATGCTCATTTTCCACTTAATGACTCGCGCTTTAACCACTGAGCCACAGGGACACCTGATATTTGTAGGGAAATTAAGCCTTATGAAGTTCACTTTTGTTCCTCCTTGACCAGATCCAGCTTGAACACCTCTCTGCCGCTTCTGCCATTGCTTTCAGGGCTCTGGTTTTTTCCTTCCCTGCAACTGAGAGCTGTTTCATGAGGCTGTATGCAGACGTTCCTACAAACCCCCTAGCTCCAATTTCTGCAGTGAGGACTTTGACCTGATAGCCTTCTCTCCTCAGGCTGTTTGCCAGATCAGCATACTTTTCAGTCTTGTAGATTTGAGCTGCCTCCATTCTGTTCTCATATGGCACCGTGAGCTCGATCATGATCAGCTGCTTGGTTGACTTAGAGTGGACTACTATGTCTGGTCTCATGCCACTCTTGCTGATGATCTCTGGGTGACTCTTCCATTCTGGGTGGTCTGCAGTGCACTCCCAGTCATCTGCCCCGTCCAGCAGACTCTGCCTGCATGTTTCGAGTGGCACTGTTGTTCTTGGCCATGATTTGCTGCCTCCTGCCGTGAAGAATGTTGCGGGTGCTTTTGGAGTCCTGATTTTCCCTTTTGTGGTGTTGGTACTAGCCCAGACTACTTGTACAATTTCTTTGAGCACTTGGTTGTGCCTCCATGTGTACCTTCCTTGAGCCAGGGCTACTTTACATGAGCTTAGGACATGCTCCACTGTTTGTTTTTCATGGCAGAGGGGGCATGCAGGATCGTCTGTTTTCCCCCACTTCACCAGGTTTGCATTTGAGGGCAGAAGGTCATATGCAGATCTGAGAATGAAGCTGATCCTGAGAGGGGCCATGTGCCAAATGTCATTCCAAGTGAGACTTCTTTGGAGTGCATTCTCCCACGTTGTCCATTGCCCTTGCTGGCTCTGCTGGACTGCTTTTTGGAGTCTTTTTTGGTCTTCTTCTTTTCTCATCTCCTGAATCATCATGTCTCTTTTGGCTTTTCCTTTGGCCTTTGACCACCATTCAGTTTTGGTCACCCCCAGTCCCTGTCTGTTGGTCTGTGTGTGTCCTGTTATTTCTCTGATCTTGAGACTTTCTTTTGCAGAATCCATCGCCTCTTGAACTTTCCATTTTCTGCCTGTCTTCAGCTGGGGCTTAATTGCTTCTACCACCTTGTCTCCTGAGTCCTCCAGCATGCTTTGAAGTCTGATCTTCCCTGCTTTGTATTCCTCCAGGATGGATTTCAGGGGTAGTTTCAGCTTTGCTTGGCGACAGTACAGCGCTATGTCAGTCAGACAGGGTGGGACACCAAGCCATTTCCTTGTGAACTTGTTGATTTTGGCTTCCATTGCCTCCACTATGCTGGTGCAGATGTCGTATATCATCAGAGGCCATAGCAGCTTTGGTATCAGCATGAACTGCAGACACCAGACCTTGTATACTAACTATAATCTGTCTATTTATCAATGTAAGAGAACTAAGTTGTTCAGACGTAATAATCATACAGTAGCGAAGACATTCAAACATCCTTAACGTTATCGAGTTGTTCACTCACTAATTCCTTGTACATTAATAACAAACATGCTAACACCACTGAGTTGTTCAGACACTATATATCACTGCAGCCTACTTCAATGATAAACATGCCACCCTCCCAACATCATCAAGTTGTTCGAGACGTGTAATGGTATGTTGTGTCCTGATTCTGCTAAGTCAACAATTGAATTCTGTTCAATTTAACCTAGTTGTTTATAACCCAGCCGACCGCAAGGCGCCGAATCAGGACCGTCCTAACCGCTTCCATACATGCTTAGTTTGTCTGGACAAAGAATAGACAACAGATGGAGTTTGAAAGACATGTAGAACGGTAAGCACAATGTTTTACACACACACACACATGGACAATATTCATCCACATTCATCCGGTCATCATTGAACATCATGACCATTGTACAGTGTGTCTCTATGAACCGCCGGTGACGTAGGACTGTGACGTCATCATGACGTCTTGACACTACCTCCGTGTATGGTAAAATCTCTCCCCACTGTAATCACATACGTGCATGCTTTTCTGTAGAAGATATTTTGAACTAATGAAAGGGTTCACTCATTCCTGGTAGTTGCTTCAAAGCTGGGAGGGGTTTTTCCCCTCCTTTTTTGTGGGTTGGGGTGGGTGTGGGGGATGGGGGCGATGGAGGTGGACAGGACAGTATGCAACGTCTTGAAGGTGGTCGGACTGGTTGAAGAGTCCTTTGTGTTTGGAGAGCTGTCTCTGCACACAGTGCAATGGAGTTTTAAGTCCTTTGTGTTTGGAGAGCTGTCTCTGCACACCGTGCAATGGAGTTTTAAGTGCTTTGTGTTTGGAGAGCTGTCTCTGCACGTAGTGCAATAGAGTTTTAAGTCCTTTGTGTTTGGAGAGCTGTCTTTGCACACAGTGCAATAGAGTTTTTTTTTAAGTCCTTTGTGTTTGGAGAGCTGTCTCTGCACAAAGTGCAATGGAGTTTTAAGTCCTTTGTGTTTGGAGAGCTGTCTCAGCACACAGTGCAATGGAGTTTTAAGTCCTTTGTGTTTGGAGAGCTGTCTTTGCACACAGTGCAATGGAGTTTTAAGTCCTTTGTGTTTGGAGAGCTGTCTCTGCACAAAGTGCAATGGAGTTTTAAGTCCTTTGTGTCTGGAGAGCTGTCTCAGCACACAGTGCAATGGATTTTTAAGTCCTTTGTGTTTGGAGAGCTGTCTCAGCACACAGTGCAATGGAGTTTTAAGTCCTTTGTATTTGGAGAGCTGTCTCAGCACATAGTGCAATGGAGTTTTAAGTCCTTTATGTTTGGAGAGCTGTCTCAGCACACAGTGCAATGGAGTTTTAAGTCCTTTGTATTTGGAGAGCTGTCTCTGCACACAATGCAATGGAGTTTTAAGTGTTGCATCTAGGGGAGATGGCGGCGGGGAAGGGTGGTAGGTGGTCAGAAGAGAGTGGTGGTGGTTAAAAAAAACTTTGAGTTGTGTCCCCTGGTTATGAAGTAGCCCTGGACAGTCCGCCTGAAGAAAGATGAGGGTGCAGGAGAATGGCAACTGACGGTGATTTACAGTGAGGGTGTATGAGGTGCAGGAGAATGGCAACTGACGGTGATTTACAGTGAGGGTGTATGAGGTGCAGGAGAATGGCAACTGACGGTGATTTACAGTGAGAGTGTATGAGGTGCAGGAGAATGGCAACTGACGGTGATTTACAGTGAGGGTGTATGAGGTGCAGGAGAATGGCAACTGACGGTGATTTACAGTGAGTGTGTATGAGGTGCAGGAGAATGGCAACTGTCGGTGATTTACAGTGAATGTGTATGAGGTGCAGGAGAATGGCAACTGACGATAATTTACAGTGACAGTGTATGAGGTGCAGGAGAATGGCAACTGACGGTGATTTACAGTGAGTGTGTATGAGGTGCAGGAGAATTGCAACTGACGGTGATTTACAGTGAGTGTGTATGAGGTGCAGGAGAATGGCAACTGACGGTGATTTACAGTGAGTGTGTATGAGGTGCAGGAGAATGGCAACTGACGGTGATTTACAGTGTCAGTATATGAGGTGCAGGAGAATTGCAACTGACGGTGATTCAGAGTGAGGGTGTATGAGGTGCAGGAGAATTGCAACTGACGGTACAGGAGAATTGGAACTGACGGTGATTCAGAGTGAGGGTGTATGAAGTGCAGAAGAATTGCAACTGACGGTACAGGAGAATTGGAACTGACGGTGATTCAGAGTGAGGGTGTATGAGGTGCAGGAGAATTGCAACCGACGGTACAGGAGAATTGGAACTGACGGTGATTTAGGTTAACAGTGTATGAAGTTCAGAAGAATTGCAACTGACGGTACAGGAGAATTGGAACTGACGGTGATTCAGAGTAACAGTGTATGAGGTACAGGAGAATTGCAACTGACCGTGATTTAGGTTAACAGTGTATGAAGTGCAGGAGAATTGCAACTGACGGTGATTCAGAGTGACATTGTATGAGGTACAGGGGAATTGCAACCGATTGTGAATCAGAGTGATGGTGTATGGGGTGCAGGAGAATTGCAACTGACGGTGATTCAGGGTGAGGGTTATGAGGTACAGAGGAACTGCAACTGACGCAGACAACAGGTTGACGAGTTAAGCTTTGTGGGTGGTAGGAGAATTGCAACTGATGCAGTCAGCAGGGTGACGAGTTAAGGTGTGTGGGTGGTAGGAGAATTGCAACAGACGGTGAAGACAGGTGGACGAGGAATGGGTCACAGGAGAAATCCAACTGACGATGAAAAAGTAAGCTACTTCAGCAGAGATGTATGATGTGGTCATGTTATGAAACAAATGTGTATGATTTGCTTGTAGCAGAAAGATTACAGTTTGCCCATAGAGATGTTTGTTAAGTTGTTATGAGGTCTTCAAACTGTCCTCGATCTTCACTGAAATGTTTGGGACAGTGTCAGGATGAGTTTTCATAACTCACGTCTGATTAGGTTCGTCAGTTGTTTTTGAGTTGAATGTTTCTAGAATTAGATGTAGATAAATCAAGATAACTTATTATTGTTTATGATAAGCGTAAACCAACACAGAACCGAGTGACAAAAAAAAAAAAAAAAAAAAACCCTTCTCCAAACTGGAAGACATGCCCCGACATTTCCGATGTTTATGGACAAGTACAGAGCACATTCTGTCTGTCGGTGACAACTCGAATGCAGGCTGTAAGAAGTCACACCATCCTCTCTTTTGACACCGAAAAGAAACGAGATCTACATGAGTTAGTCCACATGTTGTGGAGTCAGTGGACAGAATTATGATTCACCGTCCATTCACCACAGCATGGCTCGGAAATCTGACGGTTAGAGTCTTCTTTATTATTATTGTCATTAATATTGTTGTTGTTCTTACTGTTGTTATGATCATTATTATCACTGTTATTACTATTATTATTGTTGTTATTATTATTGTTGCTGTTGTTGTTGTTGTTATTATTATTATTATTATTATCATCATCATCATCATCATCATCATCATCATCATCATCATCATCGCCATCATCATCAGTATTATTATCATTATTATCATTATGATTGTTGTTACTGTTGTTGTTGTTGTTGTTGTTGATTAAAAGTACTGACACAGTACCTATCCCCAGTTAGGGGGCCGGAATAGCTCAGTTGGTAGAGCATCGGACTCGTAATCTTGGGGTTGCGGGTTCGCATCTCCGCTGGGCCGTTTCGGTACAGGGGGACTTTTCCCTCGGAGTTAACATTGGTTCTGACTCCATTCCTCATAAAGTCCTTCGAATGAGACTATAAACCGAGGTGCCGCGTGTGAACGCACGCACATCTTACACACACGTAAAATCCCATCACCAACTTTCGGAAGAGAAGGCCAGTTTGGCCGTTGGTATGGATGACATGTTACACATAGCATGCACCATCCCCGAAGTTGGAGTATGGCTGCCTTAATGGCGGGATAAAAAAAAAAAACGGTCATACACACACGCAAGTGTCAGAATAATCAACCTGATGATTGTGACCACTCTACGGAAAGAAGAAGAAGACAAGCTCTGGGCGCGTTGCAGTCCACACTTTACACAACATGCTCCTGCCTAGGTAGAGCCGACTGAACAGCTGCCTGCTGGCACTATATTCAGTCGTTTCCCGCGTTACTGTTATTCAGCCTGTCCGTCAGTTAGTTTCTCATTTAAATTTCTATTCTTTCGGTGCATACATTGTCTATACAGTCCTTCGAATGAGACTATAAACCGAGGTTCCGTGTGTGAACGCACGCACAACATCTTGCACACACGTAAAATCCCATCACCAACTTTCGGAAGAGTAGGCCAGTTTGGCCGTTGGTATGGATGACACTTTACACATAGCATGCACCCTGCGTGAGAAATGGAAAGAATGAAGGAAGTAAGGAAATTGAGTGAACGATGTTGGACGACATTGACTGGATGACACGGGAAACGACTGAATGAAGCGCCAGCTGGTAGCTCTTCAGTCGGCACTACCCAGGTAGGCAGCCCGTTGTGTAAACGAGTGTTGATTGTAAAGCGCTTAGAGCTTGGTCTCTAGTCGAGAATAGGCGCTATATAAGTATTCATTATTATTATTATACGTGTCATCCAATCTCTATTCTTTCGGTGCATACATTGTCTATACGTGTCATCCAATTTCTATTCTTTCGGTGCATACATTGTCTATACGTGTCATCCAGTTTCTATTCTTTCGGTGCATACATTGTCTATACGTGTCATCCAATTGCAATTCTTTCGGTGCATACGTTGTCTATACGTGTCATCCAATTTCTATTCTTTCGGTGCATACATTGTCTATACGTGTCATCCATGCCAACAGTCTCGCTGGGAAAGAATGCGAATGTGTCCAGTAATTTCACGAAATGACCAGTGTGCCAAGCTTGTGTAATTCAGCCCTCACAGTGAAGGCATTTCAAACATTCCTGGACCAGAAGACTGTCTAACAGGATCTGTAGGCTTGAGATCGCTCTAAAAGCAACAACAGAAAAACAAACGTGCGTGAAACACCATCGATTCGTTCAGCTGTTACTGTCATGAATGTTGCTGTCAAAAGTGTCATTTGCATCATTAAAGGGGTATTAATCGATGTGCTTAAAGGGATGTAATTTGTATGCTTGGGAATATGAGTATTTGAATATGTATGTGTGGACGTCAGTTGGGAGGGGAGAGGGAAGGGGGGGGATTAAAGTTGTCACAGAGAGAGAGAGAGAGAGAGAGAGAGAGAGAGAGAGAGAGAGAGAGAGAGAGAGAGGAAGGATAAAAACATCAATGAATTCTATTACCCATTGTGAACTGCCGACTCCATCATATTCCTTGCATTTTTGTTTTGTTTTGTTTTGACCATTGCCTGTGCACGTTTTTTTTTTTTTTTTTTCTCTTTTCTCTCTCTTTTCTTTTTCTTTTATAGTATCTCAGCTTGTCTATCCAAGCACATTGGCGTACGCGTGGTTATCTCAGCATTTTCACATCTGAGCATGTTATGGTAGAACTACTGTATAATTTGAAGATAAGGTAGGAAAGACTACAAAAGGAAACAAAAACAATGCACAACGTTTCGACTCTTAGAGTCTTTGAAACACAGACCTAAAGAGTCGAAACGTTGTGCATTGTTTTGTTTTTTTGTTTCCTTTTGACCCCCCCCCCCCCCCCCTTTTTGTTTCGGTCTTTACTACCTTATCTTTAAATTATATAGCTGTTCTGAAAAAAGACCCAGTCAAGTGTTACCAATATTATGGTAGACCTGTCGGGACAGAAGCCGCAAAGGGGATGGACATAAGGTGGCGGAGGGGGAGGAAGGAGAGGGGGGGGGGGGGGGGGGGGGGGGGGGGGGGGGGGGAGGAGAGGGAAGGGAGAGGGTTTTTTGTTTGTTTGTTTGTTTTGTTTTGTTCTTGTCTTGCATTTGTATCTTGTCATTGTTGACGAGGCAACTCACTGAGCCTGAAGATAATTGGTTCTCTGTGCAGTTGCGCTTTTAAAAGAGACAATGATGTATACTGCAAATCTTCCTTTGAATTGAACTGTAATGGCTGTTCCCCTGCGTTCCTTTTAAACAAACTATACCGGAGCTGCAGCCTGTAAAAGACACCTCCCAGAAAACACTGAAGAATACCATCATCATCGTCATCATCGTCATCGTCATCGTCATCATCATCATCATCATCATCATCATCATCATCATCATTCATCATCATCATCATCATCACCACTACAACCACCATCATCATCATCATCGTCATCATCATCATCATTCATCATCGCCATCATCATCATCATCATCATCATCATCATCATCATCATCATCATCATCATCACCATCATCATCATCGTCATCATCATCATCATCACCATCATCATCATCATCATCATCATCATCTTCATCATTATCATTATCATCACCATCACGATCATCACCACTCCTTCCTTCATCAGTCACTCAGTTTGTCACTCCTTCCTTCATCAGTCACTCAGTTTGTCTCTCCTTCCTTTATCACTCACTCAGTTTGTCACTCCTTCCTTCATCACTCACTCAGTTTGTCACTCCTTCCTTCATCATTCACTCAGTTTGTCTCTCCTTCCTTCATCAGTCACTCAGTTTGTCACTCCTTCCTTCATCACTCACTCAGTTTGTCACTCCTTCCTTCATCAGTCACTCAGTTTGTCACTCCTTCCTTCATCATTCACTCAGTTTGTCTCTCCTTCCTTCATCACTCACTCAGTTTGTCACTCCTTCCTTCATCACTCACTCAGTTTGTCACTCCTTCATCACTCACTCAGTTTGTCACCCCTTCCTTCATCACTCACTCAGTTTGTCACTCCTTCCTTCATCACTCACTCAGTTTGTCACTCCTTCCTTCATCACTCACTCAGTTTGTCTCTCCTTCATCACTCACTCAGTTTGTCACTCCTTCCTTCATCACTCACTCAGTTTGTCACTCCTTCCTTCATCACTCACTCAGTTTGTCAC
The DNA here is from genome assembly GCA_033310375.1 of Conus canariensis. Lineage (NCBI taxonomy): Eukaryota > Metazoa > Mollusca > Gastropoda > Neogastropoda > Conidae > Conus > Conus canariensis. The sequence continues at coordinate 41,867,396 of CM065737.1, read as the reverse complement.
TCCTTCCTTCATCAGTCACTCAGTTTGTCACTCCTTCATCACTCACTCAGTTTGTCACTCCTTCCTTCATCACTCACTCAGTTTGTCACTCCTTCCTTCATCACTCACTCAGTTTGTCACTCCTTCCTTCATCAGTCACTCAGTTTGTCACTCCTTCCTTCATCAGTCACTCACTTTGTCACTCCTTCATCAGTCACTCAGTTTGTCACTCCTTCCTTCATCACTCACTCAGTTTGTCACTCCTTCCTTCATCACTCACTCACTTTGTCACTCCTTCCTTCATCAGTCACTCAGTTTGTCACTCCTTCCTTCATCAGTCACTCACTTTGTCACTCCTTCATCACTCACTCAGTTTGTCATTCCTTTCTTCCATTTCTGTGGAAGATGCACGATATGTGAAGTCAGGTCACCCATTATGAATGGCGGTCATTCGACATTTTGGTGTGTGTGTGTGTGTGTGTTGTGTGTGTGTGTGTGTGTGTGTGTGTGTGTGTGTGTGTGTGTGTGTTGTGTGATGTGTGTGTGTGTGTGTGTGTGTGTATGTGTGTGTGTGTGTATGTGTGTGTGTGTGTGTGTGTGTGTTCAAGCAGAATGATGAAGAGTGAAGTCGTTATAGAATACTTTGCAGATGAACAAGCATTTTTCTTTCATGTTCCTCACATTGACTCCAACATAAATCAGTTTTATTTCTTAGCCGTCATTGTGAGTATGGCTGCCGCTTTGTTTGTAAGGTATACCTTTCCAGATAATGTACCCTCCGTTCTTTACTTTCCCTAAAAACACAAACAAAAAAAAAGGAGAAAACTCTCCAGGGTGTAAGCATTTGAGTGAAAGCCACCGTGGCACAGAAGACGAGCACTGGCTGAACTCTCCAACATTGTTCAGGTCTGAGTGTAGCACATTGTTCAGTCTGAGTGTAGCGCGTGTATCAGGTGTTGCACACGCTCTGTGTCTCTGTCACACACGCTCTGTGTCTCAGTCTCTATGTCAAAGTGTCAATGTTGTCAGTCAACATTCTTTTGCCTTCAAAACCTGTTCTTCGCAATACCCATGCACATACACGCAGCCATGCAGAACGTGTACGTTCACATGCAAACACACACACACACACACACACACACACACACACACACACACACACACACACACACACACACACACACACACACACGTACACACACACGTACACACACACACACACACACACACACACACACACACACACACACACACGCCCGTAGGCACACGAACGCGTATAGGTCCGCACGTACGGGCGTACAGACATATGATTATGCGCACACGCACTTATACATGCACGAACAAGCATATGCACGCGCCAAAGCGCACACGCACGCACGGACGCACTTACACACACACACACACACACACACACACACACACACACACACACACACAACACACACACACACACACACACACACACACACACACACACACACACACACACACACACACACACGATTGTTACAGCTGTGCTAACAATTTTAGCTTGCTAAGTATCTCAGCCCTGACCAAGGCGGCGGGTCAGCCAGTGGTCAGCCGTCTACTAGGTTCTGTCCATCAGGCTCTCTTCCCAAATCCTAGCTACCTAGTCGGCCATTGCTGTCTCACCTCGCTCGCTGTAAACAGCCTACGAGTCTGATGGCGTGGCACATGTGGCGTAGCGAATATGTACTTGTCCGCGCGCTGTGTGACACCTCATTGATGACACTGAAACTGAAAGTATACTGAGCACATATGGTGTAGCGAATATGTATTAGTCCGCACACATAGACGATAGTGAAACTGACACTCATGTCTTGTTCCTCTGTGTTTCCTTCTTTGACCTGAATAATACTGACTCTTCACTGTCCTGAATCTATCTAGGTATCTGTGTAGCTATGTATCTATGTAGCGATGTATGTATGTATGTATGCATGTATGTATGTATCTGTCTATCCATCTATCTGTATGTCTATGTATCTGTCTGTCTGTCCGTCTGTCTGTCTCTCTGTCTATCTATCTGTCTGTCTATCTACCTACCTACCTACCTACCTATCTATCCATCCATCTATCTACCTACCCATCTACCTACCTATCTCTCCAACTATCTGTCTACCCACCTACCTACCT
>CM065737.1:41857763-41862763 GCA_033310375.1 Conus canariensis | reverse complement strand
TGTCAAAAGAAAAAACAAAAAACAACCAAACGAAAGCAAACCGAAACCAAAACAAAAAAACCCCAAAAAACTCAGCCGGATCTGTTAGAATAAAAGTAAGCGGTCTATAAAAAGGCTGAACATGTTAAATAAATGAATATCAATGCTTCTCTCTCTCTCTCTCTCTCTCTCTCTCTCTCTCTCTCTCTCTCTCTCTCTCTGTCTGTCTGTCTGTCTGTCTGTCTGTCTCTCTCTCCTCTCTCTCTCTCTCTCCTCTCTCCTTCCTTCTTCTTTCTTTCTTTCTTTCTTTCTTTCTTTCTTTCTTCTTCTTCTTCTTCTTCTTCTTCTTCTTCTTCTTCTTCTTCTTCTTCTTCTTCTCCTCTTCCTCCTCCTACTCCTCCTCTTGTTGCTGTTTTTTCCTCCTCCCCCTCCTCCCTCTCGTCCACCTCCTCCTCTTCCTCTTCTTCTTCTTCTTCTTCTTCTTCTTCTTCTTCTTCTTCTTCTTCTTCTTCTTCTTCTTCTTCTTCCTCTTCCTCCTCCTACTCCTCCTCTTGTTGCTGTTTTTCCTCCTCCCCCTCCTCCCTCTCGTCCACCTCCTCCTCCTCTTCTTCTTCTTCTTCCTCCTCCTTTTCCTCCTCCTTTTGTTGCTGTTGTTGTTGTTCCTCGTCCTCGTCCTCCTCCCTCTCCTCCTCCTCCTCCTCCTCCTCCTCCTCCTCCTCCTCCTCCTCCTCCTCTTCTTCTTCTTCTTCTTCTCTTCTTCTTCTTCTTCTGTTTTCAATGACGGAGACACCGCACTGAAAATCAGTTCACCAGGTTCCTCCAGGATCTGCTGGTTGTCAGTTTGGGTTTCAGGCTCCGCATGTGTTTCCCCTGTCCATTCTGCCGTGCTGTCTCAACGGCGAGAGGTGTGGAAGGTTTATAGATGGTAAACTCAATGAAGACAGGTGTGGAAGGTTTATAGATGGTAAACTCAATGAAGACAGGTGTGGAAGGTTTATAGATGGTAAACTCAATGAAGACAGGTGTGGAAGGTTTATAGATGGTAAACTGAATGAAGACAGGTGTGGAAGGTTTATAGATGGTAAACTCAATGAAGACAGGTGTGGAAGGTTTATAGATGGTAATCAATGAGACAGTGTGAAGGTTTATAGATGGTAAACTAATGACAGGTGTGGAAGGTTTATAGATGGTAAACTGAATGAAGACAGGTGTGGAAGGTTTATAGATGGTAAACTCAATGAAGACAGGTGTGGAAGGTTTATAGATGGTAAACTCAATGAAGACAGGTGTGGAAGGTTTATAGATGGTAAAACTCAATGAAGACAGGTGTGGAAGGTTTATAGATGGAAACTCAATGAGACAGGTGTGGAAGGTTTATAGATGGCAAACTAATGAGACAGGTGTGGAAGGTTTATAGATGTGAAACTAATGAGACAGGTGTGGAAGGTTTAATGGTAAACTAATGGACAGGTGTGGAAGGTTTATAGATGGAAACTCAATGAAGACAGGTGTGGAAGGTTTTAGATGGTAAACTGAATGAGACAGGTGTGGAAGGTTTATAGATTGCAAACTAATGAAGACAGGTGTGGAAGGTTTAGATGGTAAACTAATGGAGACAGGTGTGGAAGGTTTATAGATGGTAAACTGAATGAGACAGGTGTGGAAGGTTTATAGATGGCAAACTGAATTAGACAGGTGTGGAAGGTTTATAGATTGCAAACTAATGAAGACAGGTGTGGAAGGTTTTAGATGGTAAACTAATGGAGACAGGTGTGGAAGGTTTATAGATGGTAAACTGAATTAGACAGGTGTGGAAGGTTTATAGATTGCAAACTAATGAGACAGTGTGGAAGGTTTAGATGGTAAACTAATGAGACAGGTGTGGAAGGTTTATAGATGGTAATCTCAATGAAAACAGTGTGGAAGGTTTGTAGATGGTAAACTGAATGAAGACAGGTGTGGAAGGTTTTTGACAGTAAAGTGATGAGACAGGTATGGAAGGTTTATAGATGGTAAACTAATGAAGACAGGTGTGGATGGTTTATAGATGGTGAACTCAATGAAGACAGGTGTGGAAGGTTTTTGATAGTAAAGTGATGGAGACAGGTATGGAAGGTTTATAGATGGTAAACTAATGAAGACAGGTGTGGAAGGTTTATAGATGGTAAACTAATGAAGCCAGGTGTGGAAGGTTGTTAGATGGTAAACTGATGGAGACAGGTGTGGAAGGTTTATAGATGGTAAACTGAATAGACAGGTGTGGAAGGTTTATAGATGGTAAACTGAATGAGACAGGTGTGGAATGTTTATAGATGGTAAACTGATGGAGACCGTTGTGGAAGGTTTATAGATAGTAAACTGAATGAGACAGGTGTGGAAGGTTTATAGATGGTAAACTGAATGAAGACAGGTGTGGAAGGTTTATAGATGGCAAACTAATGAAGTCAGGTGTGGAAGGTTTATAGATGGTAAACTAATGGAGACAGGTGTGGAAGGTTTGTAAATAGTAAATTCAATGAAGACAGGTGTGGAAGGTTTATAGATGGTAAACTGATGGAGAAAGGTGTGGAAGGTTTATAGATGGTAAACTCAATAAGACAGGTGTGAAGTTTATAGATGTGAACTCAATGAAGAAGTGTGGAAGGTTTATAGATGGCAAACTGAATGAGACAGGTGTGGAAGGTTTATAGATGGCAAACTAATGAAGACAGGTGTGGAAGGTTTATAGATGGTAAACTGAATGAACAGGTGTGGAAGGTTTATAGATGGCAAACTAATGAAGACAGGTGTGGAATGTTTAGATGGAAAACTGAATGAGACAGGTGTGGAAGGTTTATAGATGGCAAACTAATGGAGACAGGTGTGGAAGGTTTATAGATGGCAAACTAATGAAGACAGGTGTGGAAGGTTTATAGATGGTAAACTAATGGAGTCAGGTGTGGAAGGTTTGTAAATGGTAAACTCAATGATGACAGGTGTGGAAGGTTTATAGATGGCAAACTGAATGAGACAGGTGTGGAAGGTTTATAGATGGCAAACTGAATGAGACAGGTGTGGAAGGTTTAGATGGTAAACTGAATTAGACAGGTGTGGAAGGTTTAGATGGTAAACTGATAGAGACAGGTGTGGAAGGTTTATAGATGGTAAACTGAATGAGACAGGTGTGGAAGATTTATAGATGGTGAACTGAATGAAGCCAGGTGCGGAAGGTTTATAGATGGTAAACTCAATGAAGACAGGTGTGGAAGGTTTATAGATGGCAAAGTGATAGAGACGGGTGTGGAAGGTTTATAGATGGTAAACTGATGGAGACAGGTGTGGAAGGTTTATAGATGGTAAACTAATGGAGACAGATGTGGAAGGTTTATAGATGGTAAACTGAATGAGACAGGTGTGGATGGTTTTTAGATGGTAAACTGATGGAGACTGGTGTGGAAGGTTTATAGATGGTAAACTAATGGAGACAGATGTCGAAGGTTTGTAAATGGTAAACTCAATGAAGAGAGGTGTGGAAGGTTTATAGATGGTAAACTTAATGAGACAGGTGTGGATGGTTTATAGATGGTAACCTGAATGAAGACAGGTGTGGATGGTTTATAGATGGTAAACTAATGGAGACAGGTGTGGAAGGTTTACAGATGGTAAACTGAATGAAGAAGGGTGTGGAAGGTTTATAGATGGTAAACTCAATGAAGACAGGTGTGGAAGGTTTATAGATGGTAAACTCAATGAAGACAGGTGTAGAAGGTTTATAGATGGTAAACTGAATTAGACAGGTGTGGAAGGTTTATAGATGGTAATCTCAATGAAGACAGGTGTGGAAGGTTTATAGAAGGCAAACTGATGGAGACAGGTGTGGAAGGTTTATAGATGGTAAACTGATGGAGACAGGTGTGGAAGGTTTATAGATGGTAAACTGATGGAGGCAGGTGTGGAAGGTTTATAGATAGCAAATTCAATGGAGACAGGTGTATAAGGTTAATAGATGGTTAACTAATGGAGACAGGTGTGGAAGGTTTATATATGGTAAACTGATGGAGACAGGTGTGGAAGGTTTATAGATGGTTAACTGATGGAGACAGGTGTGGGAGGTTTCTAGATGGTAAACTAATTAAGACAGGTCTGAAATTAAGACAGGTGTGGAAGGTTTATAGATTCTAAACTGAATGGAGACAGGTGTGGAAGGTTTATAGATGACAAACTAATTAAGACAGGTGTGGAAGGTTTATAGATGGTAAACTCAATGAAAACAGGTGTGGAAGGTTTATAGATGGCAAACTAATGGAGACAGGTGTGGTAGGTTTATAGATGGTGGAGATAGGTGTAGAAGGTTTTAGATGGCAAACGTAACGAAGACAGGCGTGGTACGACTATAGATAGAAAACTCAATGAAGACAGGTGTGGTAGGTTTATAGATGGCAAACTGATGGAGACAGTGTGGAAGGTTTATAGATGGCAAACTCAATGAAGACAGGTGTGGTACGTCTATAGATGATAAACTGATGGAGACAGGTGTGGAAGGTTTATAGATGGCAAACTCAATGAAGACAGGTGTGGTACGTCTATAGATGATAAACTGATGGAGACAGGTGTGGAAGGTTTATAGATGGCAAACTCAATGAAGACAGGTGTGGTACGTCTATAGATGATAAACTGATGGAGACAGGTGTGGAAGGTTTATAGATGGCAAGCTCAATGAAGACAGGTGTGGTACGTCTATAGATGATAAACTGATGGAGACAGGTTTGGAAGGTTGTAGATGGTAAACTCGTTGAGACAGGTGTGGAAGGTTTATAGATGGCAAACTCAATGAAGACAGGTGTGGTACGTCTATAGATGATAAACTGATGGAGACAGGTTTGGAAGGTTGTAGATGGTAAACTCGTTGAGACAGGTGTGGAAGGTTTATAGATGGCAAACTCAATGAAGAGAAGTGTGGAAGGTTTATAGATGGCAAACGCAATGCAATCAGATGTTGAAGGTTTATAGATGGCATACTCAATGACGACAGGTGTGGTTCG
>CM065737.1:41847763-41852763 GCA_033310375.1 Conus canariensis | reverse complement strand
TGTGTGTGTGTGTTCGTGTGTGTGTGTGTGTGTGTGTGTGTGTGTGTGTGTGTGTGTGTGTGTGTGTGTGTGTGTGTTGGTCCAATATATCGGTCCTTTGCCGGACTTTCTTCTAGGACAGGAAAGCTGCGGACAAAATGTACGCACTGTTGCCGTACTATAGATTAAATTTTACTGTTAATTAGAACTGCCGCAGGGGAGGATTGGGGGGGGGGGGGGATGGGGGAAGGGGGGGGGGGAGAGTGTCAAAGAGTCGTCAGTGGTTTGCATTTTGTTCCTGTGGCAATGGCGACAAACCTGTCGTGGCTGATGAGTGTATTAGCTGCCTGTGTCTCCGTGGTGCACGCTGCATGCGTGGGCCGTTTCTACCGTGGCTGGGATCACTGATGAGTTCCACAGAAGCTGAAACTGAAGTCCGGGCAGCTGCTATCAGTGGTCAGAGCCCACGCGATGGACTCATGGGACCGACCTTCTGTGACGTCACACGGTTTGATGTTTCGTGCGTCACTGACTTGTGTGCTGTTTGGACGACACTTTAAGCTGAGTCATGTCGAAGGCGATAGATGGGTGGTTCAGTTTCAGTTGGTTTCTGTTACTGATCTTTGCTCGGTGCATGTGTATGCTCCCTGAAGGATAGACTACAGGCCTGAAAAAGATCAATGGTCATCATCATCATCATCATCATCATCATCATTATTATCATCATCGTTATTATTATCATAATCATAAACACACTACTACTACCACACCTGCTATTGCTACTGCTGCTGCTGCTGCTGCTTCTGTTTCTGCTGCTGCCGTTGCTGCTGCTGCAGCAGCTGATCCTCCTCCTCCTCCGTCTCTTCCTCCTACTCCTTTTACTACTATTATACTACTACTACTACTACTACTGCTGCTGCTGCTGCTGCTGCTGCTGCTGCTGCTGCTGCTGCTGCTATTGCTGCTGCTTCTGTTGTTAGTAGTTTTCCTCCTCCTCCTCCTCCTCCCCCTCCTTCTCCTCCTTCAACTCCAACCGTCATCTCCACCATCACCATCACTAACTACCACACCACTGCCACCAGCATCACCATCACTACTACTACGGCTGCTGCTGTTGCTGCTGCTGCTGCTGCTGCTGCTGCTACCGCTGTTGCGACTGCTTCTCTTCTTTCACTTCCTCTTATTTTCTTTTTGTTCCACCACTACAACCACTGCTGCTACTGCTGCTACTGCTGCTGCTGCTGCTGCTGCTGCTGCTACTACTACTACTACTACTACTACTACTACTACTACTACAACTACTACTACTACTACTACAACAGCAACAACTACTGCTACTACTGCTATTGCTACTACTACTACTACTACTGCTGCTACTACTGCTATTGCTACTACTACTGCTGCTGCTATTGCTACTACTACTACTGCTGCTGCTACTACTATTACTGCTGCTACTACTACTGCTACTGCTGCTGCTGCTACTACTACTACTACTGCTGCTACTACTACAACTACTGCTGCTACTACTACTACTACTACTACTCCTACTGCTACTACTACTACTACTACCACTACTACTACTGCTGCTGCTGCTACTACTACTACTACTACTACTACTACTGCTACAACTACTACTACTACTGCTGCTGCTGCCGCTACTACTACTACTACTACCATCACCATCACCACACGGTGTTTCAGCTTCCCTCAGAGTCCTCATACAGCATGTTGCCCAGCGGTATCTTGCCCACTGTCTCCTGTGGGTTTGAACCTGTGAACAGTCCCGCCAAGACAGAACCACTCAGCCCGAAAGACACTGGGTCTCCTCCCCCCTTACTCCACCCCTCGCTCAACTCTCTTTCGTCTAACAGCTTCTCTCACTTCAAACTCGGCAACACAGGTGTGTGTGTGTGTGTGTGTGTGTGTGTGTGTGTGTGTGTGTGTGTGTGTGTGTGGTGCGCGTGCGTGCGTGCGTGCGTGCGTGCGTGCGTGCGTGTGCGTGCGTGCGCGCGTGCGTGCGTGCGTGCGTGCGTGCCTGTGTGTGTGTGTGTGTGTGTGTGTGTGTGTGTGTGTGTGTGTGTACAAGGAGGAATGGTATGGTATTTATACGGCACCAAATCAGTCGTGATATGAACCCAGAAACACTAACGACAGGTAGGTTGCTGTTTCTGTGGATGATGATGATGATGATGATGATGATGATGATGATGATGATGATGATGATGATAAGAATGGGAGTAACCGGTAATAAACTATGACCCGCTGATGACCAATATACGACCCAGTAACGTTCAATGTAGGACCCAGTAACGTTCAACATATGACCCGGTAATTATATGTGACCAAGTAACGACCAAGAAATGACCCAGTAACGACCAACATACGACCAGTAACACCAACATATGATCCAATAACGACCGAGACATGACTCAGTAACGGCCAGCATGTGTCCCAGTAACGACCAGGATATGACCCAGTAATGACCAACATATGACCCAGTACGACCAGGAAGTGACCCCATAACGACCAACTAAGACCCAGTAAGGACTTACCTATGACCAGGTTATCAACAACCTATGACCCCGTAACGACCGAGACATGACCCAGTAACGACCAATTTATGACCCAGTAACGACCACACATGACCCACTATGACCCAGTGACGACCACGATATGACCCAGTAATGACCCAGTAATGTCCCCGGGACACAGAGCTGTACCCCAGAGGCCCCCAGGGCGGGGAGCTGAGCAGCTGGACCCAGAAACACCCCCAGCGCTGGGAGACTCAGGAAGTGCTGGATTGGGTCTTCTCCCTCACCCAGCACACCGGCGTGGACGGCGACCTCTTGCGGGGCGAGGCCTACAACCAGCTGACGGGCAGACAACTGTACGACATGAGCCTGGACGACTTTCTGGCCTTGGATCAGCGTCACGGGCAGCACGTGTACCACGTCCTGAACTTCCTGCTGGAAGACAGTACGTCACGGTTCTTGGTGCTGTGGGATGGGGGGGGGGGGGGGGGGGGGGGGGGGGGGGGGGGCAGGATGGCAAGGACAGGATAGGGGTGGTGGGGGTGGGGGTGTAGGGGACCACAAGTGATGGTGGTGGTAGTAGCAGCAGTAGTAGCTCAACTAGCGGCAATATCAGCAGCAATGTTAGCAGTAGCAGTCACACTAAATTGTGGTGTGCGGTGTGTGTGTGTGTGTGTGTGTGTGTGTGTGTGTGTGTGTGTGTGTGTGTGTGTGTGTGTGTTATCATGGTAACGCTTCAGTTCCCATAAACTCTGCACATTCAGACCCAAGGCCAGTCAGTGGTCATTTCCTGGTCATTTCCAGCGTCAACATTCAGGTCATGTTTATACACATCTGTAGTGTACATCTTCAGTTCATGTCCACTGTCAGCCTGCATGCCTGTTCAGTTTACATCTGTAGTGTACATCTTCAATTCATGTCCACAGTCAACCTGCATGCCTGTTCAGTTTACATCTGTAGTGTACATCTTCAGTTCATGTCCACAGTCAGCCTGCATGCCTGTTCAGTTTACATCTGTAGTGTCCATCTTCAGTTCATGTCCACTGTCAGCCTTCATGCCTGTTCACTTTACATCTGTAGTGTACATCTTCAATTCATGTCCACAGTCAGCCTGCATGCCTGTTCAGTTTACATCTGTAGTGTCCATTCTTCAGTTTCATGTCCACAGTCAGCCTGCGTGCCTGTTCAGTGTACTCTCAATACCCTATGTCCTGTTCACTGTCAGTACCCGTTTTCTGCACATCTTCACTTTCAGTACCCATTCCATGTCGGTTAAGTACCCATTCCATGTCTGTTCAGTATCCATTTCATGTCTGTTCACTACCCATTCCATGTCTGTTTCCACGTTCAGTACCCATTCCATGTCGGTTAAGTACCCATTCCATGTCTGTTCAGTACCCATTCCTTGTCTGTTTCCACGTTCAGTACCCATTCCATGTCTGTTCAGTACCCATTCCATGTCTGTTCAGTACCCATTCCATGTCTGTTCAGTACCCATTCCATGTCTGTTTCCACGTTCAGTACCCATTCCATGTCTGTTTCCACGTTCAGTACCCATTCCATGTCTGTTCAGTACCCATTCCATGTCTGTTCAGTACCCATTCCATGTCTGTTCCAGTTCAGTACCCATTCCATGTCTGTTTCCACGTTCAGTACCCATTCCATGTCTGTTTCACTACCCATTCCATGTCTGTTCAGTACCCATTCCATGTCTGTTCAGTACTCATTCAATGTCTGTTACCACTTCAGTACCATTCCATGTCTGTTTCAGTACCCATTCCATGTCTGTTTCCATGTTCAGTACCCATTCCATGTCTGTTCACTACCCATTCCATGTCTGTTTCCACGTTCAGTACCCATTCCTTTGTTCAGTACCCATTCCATGCCTATTTCAACGTTCAGTACCCATTCATTCCATGTCTATTTCTATGTTCACTACCCATTCCATGTCTATTTCCACGTTCAGTACCCATTCCATATCAGTTTCCCCGTTCACTACCCATTCCATGTCTGTTCAGTACCCATTCCATGTCTGTTCAGTACCCATTCCATGTCTGTTTTACGTTCAGTACCCATTCCATGTCTGTTTTCACGTTCAGTACCCATTCCATGTCTGTTTTCCACGTTCAGTACCCATTCCATGACTGTTTCCACGTTCAGTACCCATTCCATGTCTGTTCAGTTCACCATTCCATGTCTGTTCAGTACCATTCCATGCCTGTTCAGTGACATTCCATGTCTGTTCAGTGCACATTCCATGTCTGTTCAGTACACATTCCATGTCTGTTCAGTGCCCATTCCATGTCTGTTCAGTACCATTCCATGTCTGTTCAGTACCCATTCCATGTCTGTTCAGTGCACATTCCATGTCTGTTCAGTGCACATTCCATGTCTGTTCAGTACCCATTCCATGTCTGTTCAGTACCCATTCCATGTCTGTTCAGTACCCATTCCATGTCTGTTTCCACGTTCAGTACTCATGCTGTGTCA
>CM065737.1:41785263-41845263 GCA_033310375.1 Conus canariensis | reverse complement strand
CTCTCTCTCTGTCTGTCTCTCTCAGTGTCTGTCACTCTCCCCCTCTCTCTCCTTCTCTCTCTCTCTGTCTCTCCTCTCTCTCGTCTCTCTCTCCTCCCCCCTCTCTCTCTCCTTTTCTCTCTCTCTCTCTCTCTCTCTCTCTCTTCTCTCTCTCTCCCGATGTTCACCCTGTGCTTGCCCTCCTCCCCCCAGGTTCAGAAGGAGGGTATGAAGCCCGCCCTCACTCCGTGTCCTCCGACGTCTTTGAGCCTTCCTTCTCGGACAGGGAGGAGGGGGAGGAGGAGGAGGAGGAGGAGGGAACGATGTCAGTCACGGGGATGGAGGCGGCGGACATGGAGAGGAAGCTCCATACGTGCTCATGCTCCTCCTGTGACCACGGCTATGACGGGGACGACGAGCACGACAAGACCTCCTCCAGAAAGAGACAGTCCACCCGTGAGTGCACGTCTGGGCGCTTTCTCTCTCTCTCTCTCTCTCTCTCTCTCTCTCTCTCTCTCTCTCTCTCTCTCTCTCTCTCTCTCTCTCTCCCCCCCCCTCCCCCCACCCCCCTTTCTTTCCGCTCCTCTTTCTTTCTTCCTGCCTGTCTCACAGTCGATCTGTCCATGTCTTTGTTTATCCGAGAAAGCAGGATGTCCATACATACACTCCCTCCCGCCCCTTTATCGTCTCTAAGTTGAGGTGATAGAATTCAGATTGACACCTGTTCTGGAAAGAATTCCTTTCTTACCTCACCCTCTGGTGTCAGACCTTCGTTGTGTCAGCTACTGGAATCTTACGGTAGAGTTATGCTCTCTGGTCATTGTACAGCATTCGCCTCATATTTTTGCAGTTAAACGGTTCATGATCTCGAAATGAAATCTTTCTCAACGGCTTTATCCTTAAATGATTATTTTCCAAGACAGATACTAGACCGGTTCATTAATAGTCTGGATTTCTTCCACAAGAATTCAAAGGGGAAGGAGACGAGTGGAAAGACATGGGACCATGGAAAGGGGAGGACAGAGACGGGAGGAAGGAAGGATGGGGTTTTGAGGAGGGGTGGTGGGGGTGGGGGTGGGACGATGTTCAAACCAGGCAGTAAGAAGAATCTTTGATACCCCTCCTCCCCTCCTTTTCTCTCAGTATCAGAGTTCAATGTCAAAGTTGTTTTAGGGGGCAGATTTTTTTTTTTTTTAATCAGGGGTCAATGTGAAGGCTGTTTGTAGGGTCAGTGTCTGTCAGGGTCAATGTGAAGGTTGTCTGAGTAGGGCCAGTGTCTGTCAGGAGGTCCATGTGAAGGTTGTAGGGTTAGCGTCTGTCAGGGGTCAATGTGAAGGTCGTCTGTAGGGTCAGTGTCTGTCAGGGGTCAATGTGAAGGTTGTAGGGTCAGTGTCTGTCAGGGTCAATGTGAAGGTTGTCTGTAGGGCCAGTGTCTGTCAGGAGGTCCATGTGAAGGTTGTAGGGTTAGCGTCTGTCAGGGGTCAATGTGAAGGTTGTCTGTAGGGTCATTGTCTGTCGGGGTCAATGTGAAGGTTGTAGGGTCAGTGTCTGTCAGGGATCAATGTGAAGGTTGTCTGTAGGGTCAGTGTCTGTCAGGGGTCAATGTGAAGATTGTAGGGTCAGTGTCTGCCAGGGGTCAATGTGAAGGTTGTCTGTAAGGTCAGTCTGTCAGAGTCAATGTGAAGATTGTAGGGTCAGTGTCTATCAGGAGGTCAATGTGAAGGTTGTCACTAGGGTCAGTGTCTGTCGGGAGGTCAATGTCAAGGTTGTAGGGTCAGTGTCTGTCAGGGGTCAATGTGAAGATTGTAGGGTCAGTGTCTGTCAGGGGTCAATGTGAAGGCTGTCTGTAGGGTCAGTGTCTGTCAGGGGTCAATGTGAATGTTGTCTGTAGGGTCAGTATCTGTCAGGGGTCAATGTGAAGATTGTATGGTCAGTGTCTGTCAGGGGTCAATGTGAAGGCTGTCTGTAGGGTCAGTCTCTGTCAGCGTCAATGTGAAGATTGTAGGGTCAGTGTCTGTCAGGGGTCGTTGTGAAGATTGTCTGTGTGGTTTGTCCGTATCATGGTTTCAATATGAAAGTTGTCACTTTACATCCAGAATTTAGTGTGAAGACTGTCTGTATTGTTAGTATCTATCAGGAATTCAGTGCGAAGGTTGTGTTTTGGCGTCAGTGTCTCATGAGTTGAACGTGAAGGTCTTCAATCTGTATCGGGGGGTCAGTGTGAATAATGCTCGTAGATTCACCACTACAGCAAGCTTAACCTCTACACAATAATTTGATGATAACGAAGTAAGGATGAGGGTGACGTTGATCATCACCATCATGGTCGATGTTGACATGGCTGCCCCACTCACTGTCTGCGTGCAGCGTCCAAAGGCAACCACCTGTGGGAGTTCATCAGGGACCTGCTGAAGAACCCCGCGTTCACCCCCTCCTTGGTCCGCTGGGAGGACCGCGACATGGGCGTCTTCAAGTTCGTGCGGTCGGAGGCGGTGGCCCACCTGTGGGGGCAGAAGAAGAACAACCCGCAGATGACCTACGAGAAGCTGAGCCGGGCCATGAGGTGAAGAACCTTTTTGGGCGGGGTCAGGCGCAAGGTCAATTTTTTTTTTTTCAGGGAACAGAACCTTGGGGGGGGGGGGGGGGGGGGTAGGTTTGGGTATTTAGTCTTCTCTGTCACATACCAGTAATGCCGGTGAATTAGGAGTCGTTTGTCCTGGGCATTCAAGATGGCCGTTTTTTAGTCCCACGCTGTTCCTTCCGTTCTTGGGTGCCCGACATGATCCTGGAAATTCTGCTGCACACTTTCTTGTGTTGTCGTTCTGACACATATTGGGCAGCCCTCCTCTCACCCCTCCCCTTCTTTCCTGAGGTGCTTGTGCCTGTTGGGCACATCACGTTATGAGTGTCACCGTTTGACGAAATGAATCACACACACTCAACAGATTGGCTCATCTGGCTGAAATGAATCACTCACACTCAATGGATTGGCTTATCTGGCTGAAATGAATCACTCACACTCAACAGATTGGCTTATCTGGCTGAAATGAATCACTCACACTCAACAGATTGGCTTATCTGGCTGAAATGAATCACTCACACTCAACAGATTGGCTTATCTGGCTGAAATGAATCACTCACACTCAACAGATTGGCTTATCTGGCTGAAATGAATCACTCACACTCAATGGATTGGCTTATCTGGCTGAAATGAATCACTCACTCAATAGATTGGCTCATCTGGCTGAAATGAATCACTGACACTCAATAGATTGGCTCATCTGGCTGATACCCACAAACAGAATGTGGCTGTATCAAATTGTGGGATTCAAAACGGTCACTTAAGCAGAATTATGAGGAATGGTAACCTTCCAGACTCTAGCCGAGGAACGAGAGGGAAGAAAGACTAGGGGTATCAGGCCACCTTTCTGGACAGGAAACCTTTGTTTGTCTCTTAAATTCTCATAGTGTGACAGTCCGTTGTGGTGCCCTATAAATCCCTATAGTGTGACAGTCTGTTGTCGATTCCTATAAATCCCCATAGTGTGACAGTCTGTTGTTCTCATGTCCTATAAATCCCCATAGTGTGACAGTCTGTTGTCGATTCCTATAAATCCCCATAGTCTGACAGTCTGTTCTCATATCCTATAAATCCCCATAGTCTGACAGTCTGTTGTGGTGTCCCATGAATCCCCATAGTGTGACAGTCTGTTCTCATGTCCTATAAATCCCCATAGTGTGACAGTCTGTTCTCATGTCCTATAAATCCCCATAGGTGACGGTCTGCTCTCATGTCCTATGAATCCCCATAGTGTGACAGTCTGTTCTCATATCCTATAAATCTCCATAGTGTGACAGTCTGTTGTGGTGTTCCATGAATCCCCATAGTGTGACGGTCTGTTCTCATGTCCTTTGGATCCGCATAGTGTGACAGTCTGTTCTCATATCCTATAAATCCCCATAGTGTGACAGTTTGTTGTCGTTTCCTATAAATCCTATAGTGTGACAGTCTGTTCTCATGTCTTATAAATCCCTATAGTGTGACGGTCTGTTCTCATGTCCTATAAATCCCCATAGTGTGACAATCTGTTTGGTGTCCTATAAATCCCCATAGTGTGACAGTTTGTTCTGATGTCCTATTAATCCTCATATTGTGACAGTCTGTTGCGATGTCCTATAAATCCCCATAGTGTGACAGTCTGTTGCAGTGTCCTATTAATCCCCATAGTGTGACAGTCTGTTGCGGTGTCCTATTAATCCCCAAAGTGTGACAGTCTGTTGCAGTGTCCTATTAATCCCCATAGTGTGACCGTCTGTTGCGATGTCCTATTAATCCCCATAGTGTGACAGTCTGTTGCAGTGTCCTATTAATCCCCATAGTGTGACAGTCTGTTGCGGTGCCCTATTAATCCCCACAGTGTGCCAGTCTGTAGGGGTGTCCTATTAATCCCCATAGTGTGACAGTCTGTTGCGGTGTCCTATTAATCCCCATAGTGTGACAGTCTGTTGCGGTGTCCTATTAATCCCCATAGTGTGACAGTCTGTTCTGGTGTCCTATAAATCCCTATAGTGTGACAGTCTGTTGCGGTGTCCTATTAATCCCTATAGTGTGACAGTCTGTTCTGGTGTCCTATTAATCCCCATAGTGTCACAGTCTGTTGTGGTGTCCTATAAATCCTCATAGTGTGACAGTCTGTTGTGGTGTCCTATTAATCCGCATAGTGTGACAGTCTGTTGCAGTGTCCTATTAATCCCCATAGTGTGACAGTCTGTTGTGGTGTCCTGTTAATCCGCATAGTGTGCCAGTCTGTAGGGGTGTCCTATTAATCCCCATAGTGTGACAGTCTGTTGCGGTGTCCTATTAATCCCCATAGTGTGACAGTCTGTAGGGGTGTCCCATTAATCCCCATAGCCATGCCAAGGTTACCACAGGGTGTGATTAGGCACTAGAAAGTCATGAAAGGAAGACAACTCCAGGAACTGAAACAAGACGGTTGGATGTCAGTCCCTGGGAATTTTACAGTTGTGACTGTCACAGTCTCCGCTACCCACCCACCCACCGTCCCACATACATACAGAGAGAGAGAGAGAGAGAGAGAGAGAGAGAGAGAGAGAGAGAGAGAGAGAGAGAGAGTGTGTGTGTGTGTGAGAGAGAGAGAGAGAGAGAGAGAGAAAGAGAGAGAGAGGTGGAGGAGGGGGGTTGGGGGGGGGGGTTAAACGGAATTTTGAGCAACTTTTAATTCATCTTCTATGCAATGATAATCCTCCTAACCTTATAAAAGAAGGGGGAAAAAAAACGTTAGTTCAAGGACTAGAGGCCAGACGAAAAATCGTTTTGGATTGATGCGCCGCCAAGGCTTTTTCTTCATTCCCTATCAACAGTCCCTGATTCTAACTGGCATTTGCTCTGTGCGCCATTCCCACTCTTTATAATCCAGTCAGCAAACTTCGACACACAACACTCAGCAAGCCAAGCTAGCCACGATATTATTTTGTTGGGGGAGTCCTCCACTTCCCAGCGTCTCCTTACATGACCGATCAGCGGGTAATTAACTTTTCCTGATTGATGTCGTCCCGTCCCGTCCCCACGTCTGCCCCTTGCCTCTCTCATAAAGCCAGGCGAGATGAATGGCACCCCGGGGCTACGGGCTCCGTGTCAGTGAAACTACTCTCAGGCTGACGATCACGCTGAGGCTTGTCAAGGGGGAGCACGTTTGCCTGGGGAATCATTTTGGCCTGTCACCGCCCTAAGATGGCCATGCGTCTTATGAAGTCATGTGTGATGGAAGAGGGTCCCCCCCCCCCCTCGTCCCCCCCCCCCCCCTACCCCTCACTGTCCTGGTCCCTCGTGCTATATGTCTTCACCCTTACCTCTGGTTTACTCTTTACCACTGCCACCACCCCCACGCCCTCCCACCCTTACCTCTGGTTTACTGTTCACCACCGCCACCCCCCCTCCCCTCTTTATTTCACTCCGCTTCTCTACCCCCCCCCCCCCCCCCATCCCTAGCTCCCTTTTATTCTTCTGTCAAAAACGTCAATGGTCCATCTCTCCTGTCTTTGCTACATAGGTGATGGATATTGAAGAAACTATACACAAGCAAACGTGTGCGCGCGCATGCACGCAAACACACACACACACACACACACACACACACACACACACACACACACACACACACACACACATACACACACACACACACACACACACACACACACACACACACACACACACACACACACACACACACACACACGTGCACGCACGCACAGACACGAAGAGAGGGAGGGGAAGAGAGAGTGGGAGTGGGTGGGATTGTGAGGGGATGAAGAGAAAGGGTAATGAATGCAGCAGGAAACAATGCATTTGATGTGTAATTGAAATGAAGAGAAAGGGTAATGAATGAAGCAGGAAACAATGCATTTGATGTGTAATTGAAATGAAGAGAAAGGGTAATGAATGCAGCAGGAAACAATGCATTTGATGTGTAATTGAAATGAAGAGAAAGGGTAATGAATGCAGCAGGAAACAATGCATTTGA
Source organism: Conus canariensis (assembly GCA_033310375.1). NCBI lineage: Eukaryota > Metazoa > Mollusca > Gastropoda > Neogastropoda > Conidae > Conus > Conus canariensis. The sequence goes on along the minus strand of CM065737.1, from coordinate 41,838,739 downwards.
TGTGTAATTGAAATGAAGAGAAAGGGTAATGAATGCAGTAGGAAACAATGCATTTGATGTGTAATTGAAATGAAGAGAAAGGGTAATGAATGCAGCAGGAAACAATGCATTTGATGTGTAATTGAAATGAAGAGAAAGGGTAATGAATGCAGCAGGAAACAGTGCATTTGATGTGTAATTGAAATGAAGAGAAAGGGTAATGAATGAAGCAGGAAACAATGCATTTGATGTGTAATTGAAATGAAGAGAAAGGGTAATGAATGCAGTAGGAAACAATGCATTTGTTGTGTAATCGAAATGAAGAGAAAGGGTAATGAATGCAGCAGGAAACAATGCATTTGATGTGTAATTGAAATGAAGAGAAAGGATAATGAATGCAGCAGGAAACAATGCATTTGATGTGTAATTGAAATGAAGGGAAAGGGTAATGAATGCAGCAGGAAACAATGCATTTGATGTGTAATTGAAATGAAGAGAAAGGGTAATGAATGAAGCAGGAAACAATGCATTTGATGTGTAATTGAAATGAAGAGAAAGGGTAATGAATGCAGCAGGAAACAATGCATTTGATGTGTAATTGAAATGAAGAGAAAGGGTAATGAATGCAGCAGGAAACAATGCATTTGATGTGTAATTGAAATGAAGAGAAAGGGTAATGAATGCAGCAGGAAACAATGCATTTGATGTGTAATTGAAATGAAGAGAAAGGGTAATGAATGAAGCAGGAAACAATGCATTTGATGTGTAATTGAAATGAAGAGAAAGGGTAATGAATGCAGTAGGAAACAATGCATTTGTTGTGTAATCGAAATGAAGAGAAAGGGTAATGAATGCAGCAGGAAACAATGCATTTGATGTGTAATTGAAATGAAGAGAAAGGATAATGAATGCAGCAGGAAACAATGCATTTGATGTGTAATTGAAATGAAGAGAAAGGGTAATGAATGCAGCAGGAAACAATGCATTTGATGTGTAATTGAAATGAAGAGAAAGGGTAATGAATGAAGCAGGAAACAATGCATTTGATGTGTAATTGAAATGAAGAGAAAGGGTAATGAATGCAGCAGGAAACAATGCATTTGATGTGTAATTGAAATGAAGAGAAAGGGTAATGAATGCAGCAGGAAACAATGCATTTGATGTGTAATCAAAATGAAGGGAAAGGGTAATGAATGCAGCAGGAAACAATACATTTGATGTGTAATCAAAATGAAGGGAAAGGGTAATGAATGAAGCAGGAAACAATGCATTTGATGTGTAATCAAAATGAAGAGAAAGGGTAATGAATGAAGCAGGAAACAATGCATTTGATGTGTAATTGAAATGAAGAGAAAGGGTAATGAATGCAGCAGGAAACAATACATTTGATGTTTAATTAAAAGGAAGAGAAAGGGTAATGAATGCAGCAGGAAACAATACATTTGATGTGTAATCAAAATGAAGAGAAAGGGTAATGAATGCAGTAGGAAACAATACATTTGATGTGTAATTGAAATGAAGAGAAAGGATAATGAATGCAGCAGGAAACAATACATTTGATGGATAATCAAAATGAAGAGAAAAGGTAATGAATGCAGTAGGAAGCAATGCATTTGAGGTGTAATTAAAATGTGATGTGGCTATATACAGGGATATCTTTTATATGTTACAATGGAAAGATGCAACTTCGGAATAAGACGAAGGAAGGGGAAGGCGTAGTCTTGATTCTCCCCAGCGTGTTCTGGAGTTCATTTCCATTTACTCAAGAGGTCTTGAATGCCGGGTTTCCGTTTGACATGATGGGTGTTATTACCATTACTTCTTTGAACTCTTATGCACGTATGTATAGGGATTTAGAAGACACCAGACTTAAATAGAAAGCAGTGAATGAGAAATCAGGTTTAGTCAGTGTGAGAGATAGTGAGTTACCAGATAAAAAGCTGTTCTTCGTGTTGTTATCTGTGGGACTTTGGTTTTACGCTTGGAAAAAAAAAAAAAGGCTTTAGAAATGAACCGAAAACTTGCGCCTTAAAACTTGCGTGTTGGTGGTTTTTACTCTTCAATAAGTAACCACGCTTGCTTGAATTCCTCTCCAGTCCATCTGTCTTGTTCTTCAGCGAGCCGTGACTCGCCTTACTGTAAAGATCCAACTGTGGATTTCAACCGAAATGCATAGTAGATCGTTCAACAAGACCGTTTAAAAAAAAAAAAAATTGAAAAGATTCAGTTTTGATCTTAGATTTTTGCGAAGGTAATGGCTGCAAAATGAAAGCCTGTCTACATAAACAGATCGTGAAGAGACCTTGGAAAGGTAGGTCATCGATACCACATCACCACACAGCACTGCAGGCATTTCACGTGACATGTATTCACATGGCATCGTTTCTAATCATATCACATTAGATGACGTCACGTCACATCATCACACGACGTCACTCCACATTTCTTTCAGTCAAGCACATTACTTTGCGTTACATCAGATGATGTCTTATGACATCACGCCGGGTCCCGTCACGTCAGGTCACGTCACTACTTGTCACGGTCGCTAAGCCGGACGACCCTACCACCCCTACCCACGCCTATCACACACTAGGTCAGACAACACAGCACACTAACACAGTTTTACAATCACGCACGCTTCTTTATTTCACACACACTCCATGGCGCCACCACTCACGCACATCCACAACTGCACACAAGTATCCCAATTCCCGCTGACTCACCCTACTCTACTATAAAGACCTGGAAGACCCTAACCTAACCTAAAACACCAGTTGCGGTATATCACTGTGACCTGGGGACACAGCGATAGCCCGCACACGTGGTGACTAACTACTAGGGACAAGGATTTACCAAAGGGACTCTAATCTCTTAACGACTGCTACCACCCACACCTCTCCCCAGGACTCGCCCTTCTCTTTTAACCCGGGACCCCTACCAAACTGGTCGCTGCGTCCCTAAGGGAGGCAACGACAAGTACCCTACACTGTGCCGGCCACTACGTCCTAAAAGGAGGCAGTAGCTAACACCCCTAACCCTACTGCCTAACGCTACACCCCTTCTATCACAAACATGGGACAACCCATCCCGGCCCGGAAAGCTCCAGTCCTCGGCGCTGACCGTGGCTCCTCCGCGGGCTGACACCTCCCCGGAAGACTCTGCACCCCGGCGCTGTCCGTGGCTCCTCCGCGGGCCGACACCCTCCCCGAAGACTCTGCACCCCGGCGCTGACCGTGGCCTCCCGCAGTCTGACTCCTCCCCGCGATGGGCACGACACCCAACGCACACACACCAGACGCCCTCTCGACGGGTCCGGGGCTCGTAGGACGCCTCCTCCTCTGAAGGCCCCGCCGGACACCAAGGGTGGAAAAGGCCTGGTGCAGCGCCCTCTCACAGGACGCCTAAACAGGGACGAGGAACCAGTGCCGGAGAACTCCCGGAAGAGCACCGGTAGCCAGAGGAGAGCTGCCCCACAGAAGGCAGACGGCCTGGGTGGTCTCCCTCTCCCGGGGAAACAACAGGCACTGGAAAGCGCCGCTCACCTGCCGGCACGCGGCAGTACAGTAGAACTGCGGTGATCTGGCCCCAGCCTCAGGACGGAACAGGATACCTGGACATACAGACGATCAACCACACCAGTTCTGCAACTGGCTGACAGTGGCTGCAACAAGGACGACACCGACTCAGCACAGGCCAAGGGCACCCAACCCCGACGAGGACCTGGCACTAACTATGACTCGAAGTCACTCTTCAAAAATTAACGGCGCTGCCGCCGCACCTACAAGGCGTACGTCCACTCCGACGAACACCAGGGACCGAAGTGAAGCTACCCCAACGCATTCCGCCCTGGTCGGAATCAAGCGAACTCTACTCATCACATAAAACAACGATTGGTCAGAGAAGTGTATCCCTCCGCAGAGCTGACACACCTGACCAACGGACTAGTTGTTGCTCGTGCAACAACACGCCAATTTACCACAACAACTCACAGACTTGACAACACAACAACAGCCGATATCCTGCCCCGCCTTCTCTGGTGTAGAACCAAAGTAACAAAAGGGTAACAATCGGGAACGAAACCAACCTCCCGCTTCCATTCCATTCCTTCAATAAGTGAAGACTGGAATGAAAGAATATTGTATGTCCTATTTCCCCAGCCTCCTACCTAGCCTAATCTTTCTACCTAACCCTGAGGAACTTAACCTAACTCTAGCTAACTAAACCCCAACCTCACATACGCGCGAGCGCGCGCGCGCGCACACACACACACACACACACACACACACACACACACACACACACACACACACACATGCGCACACGCTCTCTATCTTGAACCACCACTACTCTTAAACACATGGACGTACTAGTTTAGTACCCGCCGATCGGTGACACTACTTATTACAACACATCCCATAGCGTCACGTCACATACCACGTCACTTCAGATCATCTCACGCCACATTAACCCACATCATGTCACGGTGTGTGTGTGTGTGTGTGTGTGTGTGTGTGTGTGTGTGTGTGTGTGTGTGTGTGTGCGTGTGCGTGCGTGCGTGCGTGCGTGCGTGCGTGCGTGCGTGCGTGTGTGTGTGTGTGTGTGTGTGTGTGTGTCTGTCTGTCTGTCTGTCTGTGTGCAGGTTCTGCCGTTCAGCTGGTTACTTTGACAGTGTGCCCAAGACAGGCCGCTTCCCCAAGAAGCTCTGCTTCAGGTTCGGCCCCAAGGCTCACGGATGGCATGACTAGACCCTCTGCCCGCGCCCGCGCCCGCGCCCGCGCCCGCCCCCCCCCCCCCCTCCCCCACCCACTCCCTCTCTCCTGTCTCACATTCCTGAACCCCGCCTGCGCTACGTGACCCTTCTCCCTCCATCAGTCGGCATCACGGACATCGGCGGTCATTCCACATAGCATGGTTTGGTAGGCAGAGGCCGGACCTTGGAGACCACACAGTCGGCCGGGCAACAAACCCTGGGGAACTGAAAGGAGACACCTTCACGACAATTGTTTGCTGATGCACGCTTTACGGTCCGAGACTGGTTTAGGGGTTGGGATGGGGGAGGGGGGGGGGGGGGAGGGGGAGAAGATGGCAGGCCGGAAGTCCTGCCTGTTTCCGCTTCCGGTCTGTCTGACTTGCGCAGTGCTGGCATGATGGAACGGGATGGTGGGAATACAAAAAAAAACTGAGCGTGTGATACATAGCCCTTGCATGTGCCTTATGTCCCACAGACGTTGTGAAGGGGAGGGGATGGGGGGAAGAGGTGGAGAGAAATCCGGGCCTTGGGCGGCCACCAGAGGCAGCACCTCGCTCCGGGTTGTCTCCCCTGGAAACTGCTCACCATGGTGGACAGTGGGAGACTAGGGAGCCTTGCACATCAGGTACAACAGCAGCAGCAGCAGCCAGGTTCCAGCTTCCAGATTGCAGATCGCAGCACCACACAGCCAGCTGAAGACGTCCGTCCTCTTTCCGCCCCCAGACCGGCACCGTTACCATGTGGTCAGCAGTCTGCCAGGATGGGTGGATGATGTTCACCGCGACTGTAGTGAAACACAGTCAACACTGGTGACCGACTGCAAAGAACGAGCACAATGATCACTGACTGGAAAGACCTGGTATTTGTTTTTATAATTATCATTATTATTATTATTATTATTATTAAAGAGTTTGATGAAAGTGTGCTGATTGAGTAGAAAGACAGGACCGTGTAAAGAATGGTGATTGAGTAGAAAGAGCTAGCTGGGTTTTTTTTTTTTTTTTTTTTTCAGATTGTATAAAGTGTGATGATTGAGTAGAAAGACCTGACTGTTTTGTAAGACGGTGTAAAGAATGGCGGAAAAAGCTGTTTGGATTTTTTTTAAAGACAATGTAAAGAATGGCGGAAAGAGCTGGCTGGATTTTTTTTTAAAGACAGTGTAAAATGTGATAAGTTGATCGAGAGACCTAGCTGTTTTGTAAGACAGTGTAAAATGTGATAAGTGAATGGAAAGACCTGGCTGGGTTTTTTTTTAAGACAGTGTAAACGGTGATGATTGAGTGAAAGACCTGGCTGGGTTTTCTAGGACAGGGTAAAGAGTGGTGATTTTGTGGAAAGAGCAGGCTGTTTCTAAGACAGTGTAAAGAGGGGTGATTGAGTGGAAAGAGCTGACTGGATTTTTACAACAGTGTACAAAATGACAATTGAGTGGAAAGAGATGATAAGATTTTTTTTTAGAACAGTGAACTGAATGGCGATAGAGCAGAAAAGGCTGGCTGGGTTTTTTTTTAACAGTGTAAAGAGTGATGATTGAGCAGAAAGAGCTGGCTGGGATTTTTGAACAGTGTAAAGAGTGATGATTGAGCAGAAAGAGCTGGCTGGGTTTTTTGAACAGTGTAAAGAGTGATGATAGAGCAGAAAGAGTAGGCTGGGTTTTTTGAACAGTGTAAAGAGTGATGATAGAGCAGAAAGAGTAGGCTGGGTTTTTTGAACAGTGTAAAGAGTGATGATAGAGCAGAAAGAGTAGGCTGGGTTTTTTGAACAGTGTAAAGAGTGATGATAGAGCAGAAAGAGTAGGCTGGGTTTTTTGAACAGTGTAAAGAGTGATGATAGAGCAGAAAGAGCTGGCCGGGTTTTTTGAACAGTGTAAAGAGTGATGATAGAGCAGAAAGAGTAGGCTGGGATTTTTGAACAGTGTAAAGAGTGATGATTGAGCAGAAAGAGTAGGCTGGGTTTTTTGAACAGTGTAAAGAGTGATGATTGAGCAGAAAGGGCAGGCTGGTTTTAGGATAACACAATGTAAAAGGTAGTGACTGTGTGGAAAAGTAGATGCTTTAAACATTGTAAACAGTGGTCATTATGTGGACAGAACTGACTTTTAGTGTAAACAGTGGTCATTATGTCGACAGAGCTGGCTTTTAGTGTAAACAGTGGTCATTATGCGGACAGAGCTGGCTTTTTTTTTTTTTTAGAAAGTGTAAACAGTGGTCATTATGTGGACAGAGCTGTTTTCAAACTGTGTAAACGGTGGTCATTATGTGGACAGACCTGGTTTTAGTGTAAACAGTGGTCATTGGGTGGGAAGAGTTGTTTTTAAACTGTGTAAAGAAAGATCATTATGTGGAAAGTGCTGGCTTTATAAAAAAAAATGTAAACAGTGGTCATTGTCTGGAAAGAGCTGGCTTTCTAAGACAGTGTAAAGAGTTGCCATCGTGTGGAAAGAGCTTGCTCTGTTCTTAGACGATGTAAACGAGTGGTAATTGTATCAGAACAACTAATTTTTTTCCATGGGGTGATGTAAATATTGGTTATTTGTGTAGAACGACTCGACAGGATTTTTAAGACAGTGTAAAGAGGTTTAACTCTGTTGAAGAACCTGGCTGGATTTTTAAAGACAGTGTAAAGAGTTGTCATTGAGAAGAAAGAGTTGACAAGGTTTCTTTGAGAGAATGTAAAAAGTTGTTTTTTTTATTACATCGAAAGAACTGGCTGTTTTTGAGACAGTGTAAAGAGCAATTAATGTGCGGAAAGAACTGAGTTTTTAGACAGTGTAAAGAGTGGTTAATGCTTGGAAAGGTCTGGCTGTTTGTAGTTGTTGCTATTGCTGTTGTTTGCTCGTTTGTTTTCGTTTTGTTTAGAGTCAGTGTAACGAGCAGTCACTCCGTGGAAAGAGCAGGCTCTTTTGAGACTATGTACAGAATGATTTTTGTGTGGAAAGAACTGGCTTTTTTTTTTTTAGAAAGTGTAAAGAATGAGTTTTTTTGTGAAAAGAGCTGACCTTTTAAAACAGAGTGAAGTTTGAGCATTGGTGTGAGAGATGGCCTTTTAAGACAGAGTGAAGATTGAGCATTGTGTGAATGGAGATGGCCTTTTAAGACAGAGTAAAGATTGAGTATTGCATGAAAGGAGATGGCCTTTTCAGACAGAGTAAAGATTGAGTATTGCATGAAATGAGATTGTCTTTTCAGACAGAGTAAAGATTGAGTATTGCATGAAATGAGATTGTCTTTTCAGACAGAGTAAAGATTGAGCATTGTGAGAACAGAGCTGGCCTTAAAGGACGGTGTAAAAAAAAAAGAAGAGCATTATGTGTAAAGAGCTGGCCTTTTGAGACAGTGTAAAATGTGAGCATTATGTGTAAAGAGCTGGCCTTTTCAGACAGCGTAAAGAGTGAGCAATGTGTGGAAAGAACTGTCTGGGTTGGGGTTTTTTTAATCTAAAGGCATGGAGTGTAGGAAGGCGGTTTTTGTGTACAGTGTAGGGAACAATCACTGTGTAAAAAGAAGGCTTCAAGAATATTTCTGAGGCATTGCTAACATCGCTCTTTGGGAAGAAAGAGCTGCCCAGGTGTTCATTTAGAGGATGCAAAGAGTGGTCATTGTGCAGAGGCAGCTGGCTGGAGTTGTTTCTTTTCTGTCTTCTTTCTAAAAGACAGTGTGAGGAGTGACTATTGCGTGGAAAGAGGTATCAGACCAGAGCCAGTGCTAGGTTCTTCTTCCGCATGGTACCTCTCTATCTTAGCACAGTACGGTCTTTGTCAGGTGGTTGGGGATCGTTTTTATTATAACACCAGACTATATTCATTCCTTTTTGGGGAGTAAAATTTTGTTAACACAAGTGGTGCCTGATGCACCGTACTGATGGACAGACACTAAGTTACTGCTGTGGGGTGGCATGATACTGTTTTTGACCTAGACAGCTAGTGGCCGTCTGAAACTGTACCAAGCCATGGTTAGGAATATTCCCCCTCTCTCTCTCCGCTCTCAATTTTCCTAGGAAAGGGAAAGAACTTATGATACGTGAACAAGAAGAGTTGTTTCCCTGATAGTGGCCCTTGACCTTTCTCATAGCGACTTGCAACGGGAAGGGGGGTCATCTAACCCATGTAGAAAATAAGCAATAAACAAGTAGGGTAAGTCTTAGTCCCATAAGAAAACCTAACATAGATTAACTTTTAGTTAAGACTGGCACAACCTTTTAAACTTGAATAAAGTCAGACGAATACAAAGCCGAGCAATCTAATAGTGGGTGAAAAACAAGTGCAGGCCAACAACTCCTCTGTCATCACAGTTACGACTTGGTAAAGATGTGAACTTAAGGCTAGGGGGAAGGGGTCGAGGATGAAGAAAATGGGAACATAAAATTAAGAAAATATATTATAGATATGAAAACTCTTCACTAGCTGCATGAGCGAACCATCGTAATCCCTCTTGAAGGCAGATCTATTTGTATTGCCTGTTCCTAGGCCTTTCGTCCGTTGATCGGACTCATCAGGGAGACACGGCTGATTGTGTCTGTGCTCCTGTCGTCAAATAGAGACATACCACAGTCCAGGAGAGTGTAGCATGGAGAGGAGAGGGCATATAGAAAAGCCTCAGCTGTCCCACGGGGTGTCAATGACGTCAGGGAACGTCACTGTCTCGTGGAGTGTTGATGACATCAGCACCTTTTCTGTCCCGTGGGGCAATGGGAACAGTAGTAGTGTTCCTCTAACTCTTCTCTTTCCCACAGGATGTACAAAAATTGGTGTTGTATGACCGGGAGAGGACATGAATTGTTGTATTAGCCCTTCTATGTCCCGTAGAGTGTAGAAAAGGTGTAACATGACCTGGAGAGGGAAGTAATTGTAGTATCAACTCTTCGCTGTCCCACAGGCTGTAGTGAGTGTAGCATGGAGAGAGGGCAGGAATTGTAATGTTCCTTCAACTCTTCGCTGTCATCATGGCTGTAGTAAGGGGTGTAATATGGCGGGGGAGGGGGAGGGGGGGGGGTTGGGGTAGGAATTGTAATGTTACTTTAACTCTTCTGTCATCCTGGCTGTAGTAAGGGGTGTAGCATGGGGGGGGGGGGGCGCAGGAATTGTAATGTTCCTTTAACTCTTCTCTGTCATCCTGGCTGTAGTAAGGGGTGTGGCATGGGGGGGGGGGGGAGGGCAGGAATTGTAATGTTCCTTTAAATCTCCTCTGTCATCCTGGCTGTAGTAAGGGGTGTAGCTTGGGGGGGGGGGGGGGGGGGGCGTGAATTGTAATGTTCATTTGACTCTTCTCTGTCATCCTGGCTGTAGTAGGGGTGTAGCATTGGCAGGGGGGGGGGGGGGGGAGGAGGGGGGAGAGGGCAGGAATTGTAATGTTCATTTGACTCTTCTGTCATCCTGGCTGTAGTAAGGGGTGTAGCATTAGGGAGGGGGGGAGGGGGGAGAGGGCAGGAATTGTAATGTTCCTTTAACATTTCTCTGTCATCCTGGCTGTAGTAGGGGTGTAGCACTGGGTGGGGGGCAGGGAGAGAGAGGCCAGGAATTGTAATGTTCCTTTAACTCTTCTCAGTCATCCTGGCTGTAGAAAAGGGTGTGGCATGGGGGGGGAGGGCAGGAATTGTAATGTTCCTTTAAATCTCCTCTGTCATCCTGGCTGTAGTAAGGGGTGTAGCTTGGGGGGGGGGGGAGGGGGGGGAGGGCATGAATTGTAATGTTCATTTGACTCTTCTCTGTCATCCTGGCTGTAGTAGGGGTGTAGCATTGGCGGGGGGGGGGGGGGGGGGGGGGGAGGGCAGGAATTGTAATGTTACTTTCTCTTCTCTGTCATCCTGGCTGTAGTAAGGGGTGTAGAATGGGGGAGGGGGGGGGGGGGGCAGAGGGCAGAAATTGTGATGTTCCTTTAACTCTTCCCTGTCATCCTGGCTGTAGTAAGGGGTGTAGAATGGGGGAGGGGGTGGGTGGGGGGGGGGGGGCGGAGGGCAGAAATTGTAATGTTCCTTTAACTCTTCTCTGTCATCCTGGCTGTGGTAAGGGGTGTAGCACTGGGGGAGGGGGGGGGGGGGGCAGGGGGAGAGAGGCCAGGAATTGTAATGTTCCTTTAACTCTTCTCAGTCATCCTGGCTGTAGTAAGGGGTTAGCATTGGGGGGGGGGGGGGGGGGGGGGGGGGGGCAGAGGGCAGGAATTGTAATGTTACTTTAACTCTTCTCTGTCATCCTGGCTGTAGTAAGGGGTGTAGCATGGGGGGGGGGGGGGGAGAGGGCAGGAATTGTAATGTTCCTTTAACTCTTCTCTGTCATCCTGGCTGTAGTAAGGGGTGTAGCATGGGGGGGGGGGGGGGGGGGAGTGGGCAGTGTAATGTTCCTTTAACTCTTCTCTGTCATCCTGGCTGTAGTAAGGGGTGTAGCATTGGGGGGGGGGGGGGGGGAGGGGGGGGGGGGTTGAGGGCAGGAATTGTAATGTTCCTTTAACTCTTCTCTGGCAGCGAGATAATGATGTGTGGTTTTAGCACGGTCAGAGACATGCAGCGAGTATGATGGTGATTGACAGGGTCAAGACAATGCAGCAAGATAATGTGTTGATTTTAGCACAGGGTCATAAGACAATGCAGCAAGATAATGTGTGATTTTAGCAATGGGTCAGAAGATAAGGCAAGGAGATAATAATGTGTAATCAACACGTTTGGGCTGCATGAATGATGATGGTTGTTGTTGTTGATGTTATTGTTGCTGTTGGTTTAGTTATCAAGATTTATGCCGTTGTTGGTTTTGTCGTCTTCCACAGAAATTTATTTCTGTACTTCTTTTTATCCATTCAGCCCGTTCTTTGCATTTTTGTATGAACAATGTCATGTTTGTCCTACTGTTGTTATTGTTACTGTTCTCTTTTTTCCTGGACACGTTTGCTGTCTCAGTGCTTGCTGGTGAACTTGGTCCTCCAAACTAGCATTCGCAGCAAGCAGAAGAATTGCCGAACTAAGAATGTTAAGATAATTCAGAGTGAGAGAGAGAGAGAGAGAGAGAGAGAGAGAGAGAGAGAGAAAGAGAGAGTGGAGGAGGGTGTAGGAGAGAAGGGAGGGGATGCTTTACCATGGCAAAGTAAGCAAAATGAATTTCAAATTGTCTTTCGAGTGTGCAAGAATATCGAGTTGGTGATTATTATGCACTGTTCATGTACACTGAATTCATCAACACCTCTCTCTCTCTCTCTCATGCACAAACACACACACGGATGTATGCTTATGTGTATGCATGTAGGCAAGCGTATATCTATTGATTGTTAACAAAATTATACCAATAAAATCTGAATAACAAAATGATACATGGTGTGTGATTCGCTGATGAATGTTCACCTCCTTTTGTACTGGGTTTATCATCATTGCCCGAAATGTCAGCGTCAGCACCAGTTTGCATGTCTGTCTGTCTTTCTCTTCATCCCGCTCGCTCGCGATTGTGTGTTTGCTCAAAAACCTCCACCTGAAGATTTTCCCCTGTTGATGCAGTCTGCACCTTTCTCTGACATTCAGGTTATTATTCACCAGTTTGAAATGCTGGTTATCACTTTAACTTGTGTGTTTTAGGTTCACCTCTAACTGTGAAACGTTTAACTGTATATGTAGTTCAGTAAATCTCAAGTCCCCCCCCCCCCCTCCCCCGACACAAGGCAAACCTTGCCACTGTACATGACCCCCGTTTCCTTTGGATTCTCCAGCCGTGTCCCTGCCCCCTCAGTCACTGCCTTTCACCCATCCGACAGTCGGTGATTGGCTACTTTGGTTACATCTGGCAGATGTTTGTTCAGTGTTCTGGTCTTTTGCCACTTCCACATATTACGTGATTGTTTCTTCTTTTGCTTTTCGGAAGAGCCATACCAAATGCACTGCACTCACCCGGTCAGCAAGGGAGATGATGCAGGACGACTTTGACCCTTCTCTCACCATCAGGGCATTCCATTTATAAAGTACTGGTAGACGACAAGCAAAAAAGTGAGAACTCACATGTTTCATGTGTGCGTGGTTTGCTGGCCCGGACGGAAGTGTGATCAGGTGGTCACAAAGACATTTTCTGGAAGTGCATTTTGTTCTGGTAGACAGGGACAGCTCTGTTACAGCCAAGCTGGAGCTCTGGCTTCTGGCATACCCACATGTACCCATGAATATGACTCATTTCTCTGTTGTGTCCACCCTACCCACCAACATGTATCCATCAACCCTTTCAACGTTTTCAAGTGTCTGTTGTGTCAACCACTACCTACCCACTCATACCTATGAACACAACCATTTTCAACATTGTTCAGGTATTTGATCCGTTGTGTCAACCACTACCCATCCATTTGTACCTATGAACCCAACCATTTTCAACATTGTTCAGGTATTTGATCCGTTGTGTCAACCACTACCCATCCATTTGTACCTATGAACACAACCACTTTCAACAATGTTCAGGTATTTGATCCGCTGTGTCTACCACTACCTGCCCACATATACCCATAAACAGGTATTTGATCCGTTGTGTCTACCACTATCTGCCCACATATACCCATAAACATGACCAGTTTCAACGTTGTTCAGGATTTGCTCTCTATTATATCAAACATTACCTGCCCACATGTACCCATGAACACGACTGGTTTCAACATTGTTCAGGGTTTGCTCTCTGTTATGTCAGCCACCTACTAAAATGTACCCATGAACACGACCCATTTCAACGTTGTTCAGGTGTTTGCTCTCTGTTCACACAACACTGCTGACCACTGCCTAACAGTCTTTGAGGACCAGGAATCAGAAGAGTATTCTTTGTCAACAGTCAACAACCGACAATCTCCACAAACAGTCTGTGATATCATGTTCATTATCCATTCACACCTTTTATTTCTAAAAAAGCACTGTTCATGATCAAGATACATAAGTCAGAGCAGCACAACGACATGAACAACACATATACACCGCAAACCTTCCAACCACCTTCTAGCACATGTTACAGACTGGGATCCTTGTTATCACCGACATCCATAAGACCTACAGATGTCACTGCTGATGAGAACTGTGCTACACAATGAACACACAAAACATGCTGTACAGTGACCCTTACTCCATACACAGTGCTAAACAGACACGTCAATGTTCAACAACTACAACTTCTTAAGACCTTGTTATAAACAAAAAAGATAAAATATGCACTAAATATGATCAATCCAGTCTCTTGTCATGTTCATAATCCACTGGACATGTTGGGCAATGTAGTCTGTGATGTACAGTAACATGTTGGGTGAAAACTGTCAGTTGTGATGTAACTCACTGAACATGTAGGGTGAATTACGTCAGATGTGATGTAACTCACTGAACATGTGCAGTGAATACTGTCAGTTGTGATGTGTGCAACTCACTGAACCTGTAGGGTGAATACTGTCAGTCGTGATGTGTGCAACTCACAGAACATACAGGGTCAGTCCAGTCTTGATTATGTTCACAGAATGTGCACAGCCACACACGGGCACAGACCAGCCTATGAATGGCAGGAACAAAACCTATCCTTAGTCGACTGACCATGACACCCTGTTCAATGCACTGCTGCACACAGGTACAGCAACTCACTTCACACCAGCCCTGTAAAAACACAGAGCCCCGAACCTGTGCAGTGCGGGCCTACATATCAGGCAAAGCAGCTTACTTCACATTAAGCCTGTCAAAACAGTCACGTGATAGCCAGAACACATATCATGTAGTCTACGAATCAACACTATGCAGGCCCATATATCACACACAGCAAGTCCCTTCAAGATCTAGCCCCGCCACCGGCAGTCCATTTCATTCCTCACTAAAAGAATCAATAAACTTCTCCAACATACATGGCATTGTGTAGTGTACATTTCATAACAAACATACAGAAATATGAACAGACAGCCACAAAAAACATTTTTTCGTAAAGTGGTCTTCGCTTTTGTTCCCTCTCTGTAACACACACACACACACACACACAAGATGGCAAACACACACACACATACACACATGGCACACGCACACACACACACAGACACACACACACAGACACACACACACACACACACTGTTAGCTGACGGACCAAGCCCTGTAAGGCAATTCGGATTTGAGGGCACATTGCAACAAAAACGCATCTCTTTCAGACGCACAGAAAGCAGTCTGCACCATACACAGATCGACTTGCACTGTGCCTGTAACTCCTGTCATTGGTCAGGGCCAATCACACCTCTGGTATTTCTCCATTCCTCAATTACCCATCCACTTTTTGTTTTGTTTTCCAGTGAAAGGAAGCAGCTTTTCAGCATCATGATTTGAATGATATCAGAGTCAATGCCTGAGAAACACACTGACTGATACACGCTGTTAGCACATAGTACGCCAGTGGACTATAACACACTCAAAGACAGGGCTCCAGCCGTGCATATCTTGCATCCAAAGACGCACATAATTCCCTTTTTGAATACGCCTCAGGCATCATTCAACTCTTCAGAAAATTAAAAGACAGCAATCACTTGAACCGACCTTTCACAATTGTACAATACACACACCCACAGCAAATCGAATTTTGAGGCACGAGTCTGCACATCATAACACAGCTTTTCCCAGTCAGTAACTGAAATTAAAAAAAACAAACAAGCCTTTCATTTCTTGACACAGCCAGTGACCAACAACCCAGCTCACAGCTCACCTCACTCCATGCAGCACAATGCTTCAGCCAAGCCAGGTGCCGGTCGCAGAAAGGCACAACCCCAATGTGGGATAGACGGCTGAAACGTCCTGTTCAGATGGTCTGTGAAGACTTTTTCAACTGTGTTCTGGGTGGCAGGCAACTGTTGAACACCACCATCACCGGCAGCCCCGCTAATGATTGCTATTGCAGCATGTCCAGGTAGTGGGGGTTCAGACTGTCACAACCAGAGACTGTCCCTGGCCACCCATTGTCAGTGCCAGCCCACTTATCTCCTGGTGCTAAGTTCAGACTTCACTCTACATGGTCTGCTTCCAAGTGTACATCGTCCTGGTTACCAACCAACAAAACAAAAATATCGCCCTACAATCTGAAAATGATGTAGCCGACACCGTCAGCCAATATACTCTAGTCCTTCACTGTTCTGCCACTACTAGTATTCAAACACTGAGCTGTTTCACTTGTGCCATCAAACACTATTATTTTTTTTTTCCTTTTATTATCACTACCATCAAACACCATACCATCTTCCTTTCTTTACTGATATTGCGAAACAAACACTATAAACTTTTTTTTTATTTCTATTATATCACTGCCACCAAAGAATGTACACTATCTTTCTTTAGTATCACTACATTAGAATATTGCCTAGTTCTTTTTTCCTTCTTCTGCAGTGGGTCTCTGATCAAACATTAAAGAGTTTACCCCTGACATAAGCACTGTGTAGTTACACATCATTATCATCACCAGCCAATACAGTTGTTTCTCTTCCAGCCATCTTTCTATTTCTGTAGCAGGCAGACAGGTTGTTTCCCTATCAGGCAGACAGGTTGTTTCTCCCTCAGGCAGACAGGTTGTTTCTCTCTCAGGCAGACAGGTTGTTTCTCTCTCAGGCAGACAGGTTGTTTCTCTCTCAGGCAGACAGGTTGTTTCTCTATCAGCCAGCCACACGGTGTATCCACCAGCCTAATGCCATGTCTGTCCACCTGCCAAACAGGTGTCTCTCTACCAGCCAAACAGGTTGTTTCTCTGCAAGTCAATCAGGTCTTTCACCAGCCAAACAGGTCTTTCACCAGCCAAACATATTGTTCTCTGACAGCCAAACAGGTCTTTCCAGCCAAGTCTTTCGCCAGCCAAACAGGTCTTCACAGCCAAACTATTGTCTGACAGCCAACGTCTCACACAACAGGTCTTCACCAGCCAACAGTTGCCAGCAAATAGTTCTTTCACAGCCAAACAGGTCATTTTCTACCAGCCAAACATGGTCTTTCACAGCCAAAGAGGTTCGTCTGTCTACAGCCAAAAATGTAGCCTTGACTTAGGTCACAATGCGTTGTCCTTCTGTGGTATCTGCTGCTCTCATACTGCCCACAGCAAGGGAGATCGGTCTAATCACCACCACCAAAACAAGAACACCTTGACCCAATCAACTCACACACCCTCTAAAACATCTGCCAATCACACATACCCACCACGCAATAAACAGAATACATCTGACCATCAACACACAGCACCCAAATAAACAAGAACAATCTGACCCAATCAACACCCCCCAATAAACAGAACACATCTGCCACACAACAACACCAAATAAACAAGAACAAATCTGGCCCAATCAACACCAACACCACCACCACCAAAAACAAGAACACATCGGGCCCAATCAACACACCCACCACCACCACAATAAACAAGAACACATCTGACCCAATCAACACTCCACCACCACCCAATAAACAAGAACACATCTGACCCAATCAACACACTACACCACCAAATAAACAAGAACAAATCTGACCCAATCAACACCAACACCACCACCACCCAATAAACAAGAACACATCTGACCCAATCAACAACACCACCACCACCCACAATAAACAAGAACACATCTGGCCCAATCAACACACCACCACCCAATAAACAAGAACACATCTGACCCAATCAACACCACACCACCACCCAATAAACAAGAACACATCTGACCCAATCAACACCACCACCACCACCCAATAAACAAGAACACATCTGGTCCAATCAACACCACCAAATAAACAAGAACACATCTGACCCAATCAGCAGCACCACCACCACCCAATAAACAAGAACACATCTGGCCCAATCAACACCACCACCACCACCAATAAACAAGAACAAATCTGGCCCAATCAACACCACCGCCACCACCCAATAAACAAGAACACATCTGGCCCAATCAACACCACCAAATAAACAAGAACACATCTGACCCAATCAGCAGCACCACCAAATAAACAAGAACACATCTGACCCAATTTACACCACCTCCTCCACCAAATAAACAAGAACACATCTGGCCCAATCAACACCACCACCACCACCACCCAATAAACAAGAACACACTGACGCCGTCAGCACCACCACCAAATAAAAAAGAACACATCTGACCCAATCAACCAACACACCACCACCAAATAAACAAGAACACATCTGACCCCATCAGCACCACCACCAAATAAAAAAGAACACATCTGGCCCAATCAACAAACACACCACCACCAAATAAACAAGAACAAAGGCAATAAACAACCAGGAAAAAAAAAAAGCCCCAATTGTGTAAAATCAGCCAGTGAAGGCAGAGGACAATAAAAAGTCTGTATCTCACACTGCTCTGTGCATGAACAGACACAACAACGAATACAGAGGACAATAAAAGTCTGTTTCTGTAACTGCTCTGTTTCTGTTACTGCACTGTATGGGAACAGAACACAGTTAATGCACATGTTGATAAAAGATAATAACCAGTGTAAGGGTTAACACGGATATCTTTTACAGGGCTGTATCTCACACTACTCTGTGTGAGGGCACAGACAACACAGTTACCACAGAGATCTTTTACAGGGCTGTATCTCACACTACTCTGTGTGAGGGCACAGACAACACAGTTACCACAGAGATCTTTTACAGGGCTGTATCTCACACTGCTCTGTGTGAGGGCACAGACAACACAGTTACCACAGAGATCTTTTACAGGGCTGTATCTCACACTACTCTGTGTGAGGGCACAGACAACACAGTTACCACAGAGATCTTTTACAGGGCTGTATCTCACACTACTCTGTGTGAGGGCACAGACAACACAGTTACCACAGAGATCTTTTACAGGGCTGTATCTCACACTACTCTGTGTGAGGGCACAGACAACACAGTTACCACAGAGATCTTTTACAGGGCTGTATCTCTCACTACTCTGTGAGGGAACAAACAGACAACACAGTTACCACAGAGATCTTTTACAGGGCTGTATCTCACACTACTCTGTGAGGGAACAAACAGACAACACAGTTACCACAGAGATCTTTTACAGGGCTGTATCTCTCACTACTCTGTGAGGGAACAAACAGACAACACAGTTACCACAGAGATCTTTTACAGGGCTGTATCTCACACTACTCTGTGTGAGGGCACAGACAACACAGAGATCTTTTACAGGGCTGTATCTCTCACTACTCTGTGAGGGAACAAACAGACAACACAGTTACCACAGAGATCTTTTACAGGGCTGTATCTCACACTACTCTGTGTGAGGGCACAGACAACACAGTTACCACAGAGATCTTTTACAGGGCTGTATCTCACACTACTCTGTGTGAGGGCACAGACAACACAGTTACCACAGAGATCTTTTACAGGGCTGTATCTCTCACTGCTCTGTGAGGGAACAAACAGACAACACAGTTACCACAGAGATCTTTTACAGGGCTGTATCTCACACTACTCTGTGTGAGGGCACAGACAACACAGTTACCACAGAGATCTTTTACAGGGCTGTATCTCACACTACTCTGTGAGGGAACAAACAGACAACACAGTTACCACAGAGATCTTTTACAGGGCTGTATCTCACACTACTCTGTGTGAGGGCACAGACAACACAGTTACCACAGAGATCTTTTACAGGGCTGTATCTCTCACTACTCTGTGAGGGAACAAACAGACAACACAGTTACCACAGAGATCTTTTACAGGGCTGTATCTCTCACTACTCTGTGAGGGAACAAACAGACAACACAGTTACCACAGAGATCTTTTACAGGGCTGTATCTCTCACTACTCTGTGAGGGAACAAACAGACAACACAGTTACCACAGAGATCTTTTACAGGGCTGTATCTCACACTACTCTGTGTGAGGGCACAGACAACACAGTTACCACAGAGATCTTTTACAGGGCTGTATCTCACACTACTCTGTGTGAGGGCACAGACAACACAGTTACCACAGAGATCTTTTACAGGGCTGTATCTCACACTACTCTGTGTGAGGGCACAGACAACACAGTTACCACAGAGATCTTTTACAGGGCTGTATCTCTCACTGCTCTGTGAGGGAACAAACAGACAACACAGTTACCACAGAGATCTTTTACAGGGCTGTATCTCACACTACTCTGTGAGGGAACAAACAGACAACACAGTTACCACAGAGATCTTTTACAGGGCTGTATCTCACACTACTCTGTGTGAGGGCACAGACAACACAGTTACCACAGAGATCTTTTACAGGGCTGTATCTCTCACTACTCTGTGAGGGAACAAACAGACAACACAGTTACCACAGAGATCTTTTACAGGGCTGTATCTCTCACTACTCTGTGAGGGAACAAACAGACAACACAGTTACCACAGAGATCTTTTACAGGGCTGTATCTCTCACTACTCTGTGAGGGAACAAACAGACAACACAGTTACCACAGAGATCTTTTACAGGGCTGTATCTCACACTACTCTGTGTGAGGGCACAGACAACACAGTTACCACAGAGATCTTTTACAGGGCTGTATCTCTCACTACTCTGTGAGGGAACAAACAGACAACACAGTTACCACAGAGATCTTTTACAGGGCTGTATCTCTCACTACTCTGTGAGGGAACAAACAGACAACACAGTTACCACAGAGATCTTTTACAGGGCTGTATCTCTCACTACTCTGTGAGGGAACAAACAGACAACACAGTTACCACAGAGATCTTTTACAGGGCTGTATCTCACACTACTCTGTGTGAGGGCACAGACAACACAGAGATCTTTTACAGGGCTGTATCTCTCACTACTCTGTGAGGGAACAAACAGACAACACAGTTACCACAGAGATCTTTTACAGGGCTGTATCTCACACTACTCTGTGTGAGGGCACAGACAACACAGTTACCACAGAGATCTTTTACAGGGCTGTATCTCACACTACTCTGTGTGAGGGCACAGACAACACAGTTACCACAGAGATCTTTTACAGGGCTGTATCTCTCACTGCTCTGTGAGGGAACAAACAGACAACACAGTTACCACAGAGATCTTTTACAGGGCTGTATCTCACACTACTCTGTGTGAGGGCACAGACAACACAGTTACCACAGAGATCTTTTACAGGGCTGTATCTCTCACTGCTCTGTGAGGGAACAAACAGACAACACAGTTACCACAGAGATCTTTTACAGGGCTGTATCTCACACTACTCTGTGTGAGGGCACAGACAACACAGTTACCACAGAGATCTTTTACAGGGCTGTATCTCACACTACTCTGTGAGGGAACAAACAGACAACACAGTTACCACAGAGATCTTTTACAGGGCTGTATCTCTCACTACTCTGTGAGGGAACAAACAGACAACACAGTTACCACAGAGATCTTTTACAGGGCTGTATCTCTCACTACTCTGTGAGGGAACAAACAGACAACACAGTTACCACAGAAATCTTTTACAGGGCTGTATCTCACACTACTCTGTGTGAGGGCACAGACAACACAGTTACCACAGAGATCTTTTACAGGGCTGTATCTCTCACTACTCTGTGAGGGAACAAACAGACAACACAGTTACCACAGAGATCTTTTACAGGGCTGTATCTCTCACTACTCTGTGAGGGAACAAACAGACAACACAGTTACCACAGAGATCTTTTACAGGGCTGTATCTCTCACTACTCTGTGAGGGAACAAACAGACAACACAGTTACCACAGAGATCTTTTACAGGGCTGTATCTCACACTACTCTGTGAGGGAACAAACAGACAACACAGTTACCACAGAGATCTTTTACAGGGCTGTATCTCACACTACTCTGTGTCAGGGCACAGACAACACAGTTACCACAGAGATCTTTTACAGGGCTGTATCTCTCACTGCTCTGTGTGAGGGCACAGACAACACAGTTACCACAGAGATCTTTTACAGGACTGTATCTCACACTACTCTGTGTGAGGGCACAGACAACACAGTTACCACAAATATCTTTTAAAGGGCTGTATCTCTCACTGCTCTGTGTGAGGGCACAGACAACACAGAGATCTTTTACAGGGCTGTATCTCTCACTACTCTGTGAGGGAACAAACAGACAACAGTTACCACAGAGATCTTTTACAGGGCTGTATCTCTCACTGCTCTGTGTGAGGGCACAGACAACACAGTTACCACAGAGACCTTTTACAGGGCTGTATCTCTCACTGCTCTGTGCGAGGGCACAGACAACACAGTTACCACAGAGATCTTTTACAGGGCTGTATCTCACACTACAATGTGAGGGCACAGACAACACAGTTACCACAGAGATCTTTTACAGGGCTGTTATTTCTCACTACTCTGTGTGTAAGGGAACAGACAACACAGAGATCTTTTACAGGGCTGTATCTCTCACTACTCTGTGAGGGAACAAACAGACAACACAGAGGTTCACAAAAGTCTGTACCTCACACTCTTTGTGAGAGAACAGACATAACAATTAACACGGTGTTTCAATTGACATTGTTTGTAGCCCAGCCGAAAGAGCTTGGGGCCACTTCAGGGCTGTCAAAGCGTCAAAATATTGATGAACATGCAGAACAGTTAATCAACAGTGTGAACATACAAGACACTGGATACAGATAATATGAACACTCAAAACAGTGAACACATAATGTTAATGCACAAAGCAGTGAACACATAATGTTAACACACAAAGCAGTGAATACATAACATGAACGCAGAAAACTGTGAATACATCATGTGAACACACAGAACAGTGAACACATAATGTGAACACACACAACAGTGAGCACATAATGTGAACACACTGAACAGTGAGCACATAATGTGAACACAGAGAACACATAATGTGAACACACAGATCAGTAACACATAGTGTGAACACACAGAACAGTGAAAACACAGAACAGTGAACACACAGAACAGTGAAAACACAGAACAGTGAACACATAGAACAGTAAAAACACAGAACAGTGAACACACAAAACAGTGACTACACTGTGTAACCATACAGAGCAGTGAGTGACAAGAGAAACCGCCCACCTCATACTCGCTGCGGGAAGCGCAGTAGGCGGCGGTGAGGGGTCGAATGGGGGTGCCAGCACTGCGCGCTGACCCACTGAGGTCAGCCGAGGACTGCAGGCTGATGGGGGTGGAGTACATGTCCACATTCTCCTTGTTGGCCGTCACCGTCTGGAAAACACAGCCACACGTCAACAACAACAGCATCGTAATCTATCAAAATTAACATCATCACGCCATCTCATTGTGCCACAAGCATATACAGAGAAGCAAGCGAGTAAGCCACAGTAGTCTTTCTGTCAACACATGCTGTCACAGAGTTGTGGCCCTTTGCATGCTGAAAAGCCCATGTTACATACAGCAGGTTTAATTTCTTTTCCAGAAAACTGAAACCGTAGTGAACTCAAGGAGCAGTCCAACTGAAGGGAGACAACCCAAACAGATAAGAACACCTGTAGCGTCAACCAGGCCCGAAAGATAGGAATACCTGCAATATTGGTCAAAACAGACTCTGACATCAACCAGAAAAAGAGATAGGAATGCCTGCAATATTGATCAAAATAGACTCTGACATCAACCAGAAAAAGAGATAGGAATGCCTGCAATATTGGTCAAAATAGACTCCGACATCCACCAGCCAGAGACAGGAATGCCTGCAATATTGGTCACAATAGACTCCAACGTCAACCAGGCCCGAGGGGTAGCGACGCATGCAGTGTCAGGAAATCTGAGTAACACAATGAGAGAGGGATTCATTCAGTGACTGAAACACGTCCATGTGGTTCCTGTCAACCTGTCTGAACCCACAGCACACTCTGCAACTCTGGACAGAACTGTACTGAGCCTGTGATCAGGCTCAAACCCACCTCCCGACCAAGAATCCATGACCCAAACCACGGCACCAAGTCAATAATGGTCATGCATACACCTTTACTTGTCAATACAGGGAAGCACCCCAATCATCATACATCTTTACCTTGTCAATACAGAACTGTACTCCAACCATCATACATCTTTACCTTGTCAATAGAGGGCATCACCCCAATCATCATACATCTTTACCTTGTCAATACAGGGCATCACCCCAATCATCATACATCTTTACCTTGTCAATACAGGGCATCACCCCAATCATCATACATCTTTACCTTGTCAATAGAGGGCATCACCCCAATCATCATACATCTTTACCTTGTCAATAGAAGGCATCACCCCAATCATCATACATCTTTACCTTGTCAATACAGGGCAGACCCCAATCATCATACATCTTTACCTTGTCAATACAGGGCAGCACAATCATTATACATGTTTACTTTGTCAATACAGGGCAGCACAATCATCATACGTCTTTACCTTGTCAATACACGGCAGCACAATCATCATACATGTTTACCTGTCAATACAGGGTAGCACAATCATCATACATGTTTACTTTGTCAATTCAGGGCAGCACAATCATCATACATCTTTACAGGACTGTACCCCAATCATCATACATCTTTACCCCATCAATACAGGGCAGCACCCCAATCATCATACATCTTTACCTTGTCAATACAGGGCTGTACCTCAATCATCATACATCTTTACCTTGTCAATACAGGGAAGCACTCCAATCATACATCTTTACCTTGTCAATACAGGGCATCACCCCAATCATCATACATCTTTACCTTGTCAATACAGGGCATCACCCCAATCATCATACATCTTTACCTTGTCAATACAGGGCAGCACCCCAATCATCATACATCTTTACCTTGTCAATACAGGGCAGCACCCCAATCATCATACATCTTTACCTTGTCAATACAGGGCAGCACCCCAATCATCATGCGACCAGCGTACATCTTGCCGTTTTTGCTGAGGGCTTTCTTGGCCTGCAGTTTGGACTGGTAGTGAATGTGCATCCAGTTCCCCTCTGCCGATGGCTGACAGACAACACAAAACTCATGTCAACCTGCAGTCACAGCTCAACAGGAAAAAGGTCAAATGTCCATCTCTGCTCACTGGCAAACATCTAAAATAACCACACACAACCCCCCCCCCCCCCAAAAAAAAAGTTACAGTTACAAAGATAAAAGAAATAAAAGTCAGTCTGCATCACAGCTAAACAGATAAAAGAACTAAAGTCAATCTACAGTCACAGGCAAACAGATAAAAAGAACTAAAGTCAATCTCCAGTCACAGGAAAACAGATAATAGAACTAAAGTCAATCTGCAGTCACAGGCAAACAGATAAAAGAACTTAAGTCAATCTGCAGTCACAGGCAAACAGATAAAAGAACTAAAGTCAGTGTGCAGTCACAGGCAAACAGATAAAAGAACTAAAGTCAGTCTGCAGTCACAGGCAAACAGATAAAAGAACTAAAGTCAATCTGCAGTCACAGGCAAACAGATGAAAGAACTGAAATCAGTCTGCAGTCACAGGCAAACAGATAAAAGAACTAAAGTCAATCTACAGTCACAGGCAAACAGATAACAGAACTAATGTCAGTCTGCAGTCACAGGCAAACTGATAAAAGAACTAAAGTCAATCTGCAGTCACAGGCAAACAGATGAAAGAACTAAAATCAGTCTGCAGTCACAGGCAAACAGATAAAAGAACTAAAGTCAATCTGCAGTCACAGGCAAACAAATTAAAGGACTAATGTCAGTTTGCTATCACAGCTAACAGAAACTTTCAACATGTTTGACAGACACTTTCAACACATTTGGGGGACACTTTCAACATGTTTGACAGACACTTTCAACACATTTGGGGGACATGTTCAACATGTTTGACAGACACTTCCAACACATTTGGGGGACACTTTCAACATGTTTGACAGACACTTTCAGCACATCTGGGGGACACTTTCAACATGTTTGACACAGACACTTTCAACTCGTTTGGGGGACATTTTCATCATGTTTGAAGAACTTACATGTTTGAGGAACACATACAACATGTTTGAGGAACACTTATAAGATGTTTGAGGAACACTTATAACATGTTTGATGAACACATACAACATGTTTGAGGAACACATAAAACATGTTTGAGGAACACATACAACCTGTTTGTGGAACACATACAACCTGTTTGAGGAACACATACAACCTGTTTGAGGAACGCTTACAACATGTTTGTGGAACACATACAACATGTTTGAGGAACACTTATAACATGTTTGGGGAACACTTATAACATGTTTGATGAACACATACAACATGTTTGAGGAACACTTACAACATGTTTGAGGAACACTTACAACACGTTTGAGGAACACATACAACATGTTTGAGGAACACATACAAGTCTGAGGAACACAAACAACATGTTTGAGGGACATATACAACATATTTGAGGAACACTTACAACATGTTTGAGGATGTTTCCATACTGTGCAAACTGCTGCAAAATAAAGCTGGTAGCTCCTGGAGGAAAGCTGGAACAAACATTCCTTGACTGATTAGTACACGGAATACCTGACACAAACATTCCTTGTTTTATTTTATAATGATGAAAACTTTATCAAAGTCCACTGCTAACTTTTGCAAAAAAAAAAAAAAAAAAAAAAAAAAAGGAAGGTGAGAGTGTACTAAAATAAGCTTATAAAGGATACTGAAACATTCCAGAGGAATTAAAATAAAACAGAAAATGAAATCAGAGAACTTGGACTAAAGAATTTGGATCTTGAGAAAATTTGGGATAAAAAAAAAACAACAAGCAGTCTTGCTAAGATCAAAAGCAAGGTGGGAAGCTAATACAATTAGCTAATTACAATTCATTCCACATCCATTTTCTGCCCAATTTGGGGAGATAAGAGATTGTTTGTTCTTCAATTTCACTGTCTTGAATGTTGTTTGTATTGACTGTAGAAGACCAAAGCAGCCGAAACGTGTAGAGTCTTGTAATTTGTATGTCTCTTTCGTTCAGCAGAATAGTGCACCTTCTTTTAAGTTTGTTTCAATTTCCACCTGTAGTCACCTCACTTTGAAGCCACCTAAAATACATCTGCAATCCTGGGAAAAGAAATTACGTCTGTAAACAGATGACAAAGCTAGATACCAAAAAAGATGAAATTTTTGAAAACCAAAAAGATATTCAGCATGAAGTCAAATCCTGTTATGGAAATTTGTACAAAGAAAAACAAACAGAAGAGCATGAAATTAAGAACCTAGAAAAAAAAAACAAAAAAAAACATACAATCTCAAGAGAAGAAGGTGAACTGTTAGAGGGTGATCTTACTTTTCAGGAGGCAAGTTATGTATTAAAAAAAGGATGAAAAATAATCAAAACCTGACTGAGAATGGTTCACTGCAGAGTTTCTTTTAAATTCTTTTGGAAAACATTAGAGCACTTTGTTGTGAGATACTTGAATGAAGCGCACAGAGATGGCAAATTTTCTACTGCAGAAGGCAGGCCTGACTACTTGCATTCCAAGGGGACACACTAAAGGAATTTGCTGAAAACTGGTCTCCTACTTCTCTTCTTAATATAGTGTGTAAGATTGGATCTTTATGTATTTCAAATAGGATGAAACAAATTCTGCCAAAATTACTTAGTGAGGATCAAACTGGTTTTATGATAGATATATGTGGGCGATTTAATTCAAGACATTTAATGTGAAAAATATTGAATGTGAAAAAGATTATGCTTTTGACTCTGAAAAAGCATCCAACTCCCTAAATTGGAAATTGATATTCAAAGTTCTGAAGGCATATGGTTTTGGTAGTGGTATTTGTCGATGGGTCGAAACATTTTATAAAAAATATGACGTCATCGGTTAATGTAAATGCTAACATCATGAAACGGTTCAAGATACAGAGAGGATGCAGTGAGGGAGATCGTCTCTCCACATCTGTTTATATTTGTGTGGGAATATGAATTGATGATAAAGGAAGACGACGCAATAAAAGGAATTCACATCAGTAAAGTGGAACATAAGACGGCACAGTCTGCTGATGATACACAGTTGTTTCAACACAGGCAATATGATATCATTTGAACCAATTAAAGGTGTACTGAATAGTTTTGGTAAGGCAGCAGGATGCTTATAAACACCAGTAAACCACAACCAGTATGACCAGGAGGTAGGAAAAGATTAAATAAAACATAATTATTGTTCTGATCTAAACATGGTATTGAATCCTGATAAGTTTAAAATATCCGGAGTCTGGTTTATTCATATAATACATGAATAAGAAACCATTCATTATAATGACATTTTCAGAAATCAAAAAATAATTTCAAACATGATCAAAAAGAAGTATTACTCAATACAGAATACTTTCCTTTTTCTATCAATCTATTCTTCTTTATATACACAATATCCATTTTCATCTTATCATAAAAGCAGTTCACTGGGGTTTTTAGGTATTATGCAAAGGTTAATCATCCTGTATGCTTTCAAAAACATGTGACCAAAATGTTCTTTTTTAATTGTGACTGTTTGTCCCAACTGCTGATCCATAATGTATTGCCCAGTGCATCATCTGAACACAAAGAATCTTAGCACCAGAAGCTCTCCACACACAACTCACCCAAACACAGTGACCCATGTTTCGTCCAGCACATCATCTGAACGTAAGGCTTCTCTGTAAAAGAGCCACGCACCACAGTCAGTGACTGGACAATACTGGATACCAAACGCACCTGTCTAAACCACACTGCCTTCCGCAGGAAATAACACAGACATGGACAGTTGGCTCACAACCTCATATGGCACCCAGTGTTCAAATCCACCCAGTATACTAATTGTAACAACACTTCCATGATCAACAATTATGTAAATGAACTTTTGCTTCTCAGTTTTCATCATGAAATCAATGACATTTTAGGGGAAGGATGTGGGGAGGATACAACCAAACACAGAAATCCATGCAGTATCTCACGTTTTGTGACACCTGGATAAAGTGTTTTGAAAAAAAAAAAAAAAAGAAACCCACTCTGTTTGGCGCCATGTCAGGAAACGCCTTGGCCAGAGTCAATCCCCTACAGACCAGCATTCACGATACAAACATCTCCCTGTTCCTTCTTCCCAGGCCACAAGCGCTGATAAAACCACAGGAAGTGTTCTATGACCCATTCTGGAGGAGCTGCTCTGGCTAAAAATGTGTCTGATGTTCCATCGTTTGTATCAGTTCTGCCGATGTTAAAACTATGACAGTTACCTGAGACTGTAGAAGTGACATTATGAATTACCTTAACTTAGAATTAATCACATAAAAACAGATACTCTAAACTGACTGTAAGGTTTGAAATAATGATTGTTACCCTCCACTGTAATAACAACAGTCACCCCTCGGTGTAGATGTAATGCACAGTGCAACACTTGAGTCCAGTAATGACATCTCACTTTCAGAGTAATGATAATGACAGTGAATAACCCCTGAGTGAAGAAGCGATGAAATTTACTGCCAAATAAAGAACAGTTACCCCTGAGTGAAGAACCAGTGACAGTTACCCTTGAGTGAAGAACTAGTGACAGTTACCCCTGAGTGAAGAACCAGTGACAGTTACCCCTGAGTGAAGAACTAGTGACAGTTACCCCTGAGTGAAGAACTAGTGACAGTTACCCCTGAGTGAAGAACTAGTGACAGTTACCCCTGAGTGAAGAACCAGTGACAGTTACCCCTGAGTGAAGAACCAGTGACAGTTACCCCTGAGTGAAGAACTAATGACAGTTAACCTGAGTGAAGAACCAGTGACAGTTACCCCTGAGTGAAGAACTGATGACAGTTACCCTGAGTGAAGAACCAGTGACAGTTACCCCTGAGTGAAGAACTAATGACAGTCATCTCTGAGTGAAGAACCAGTGACAGTTACCCCTGAGTGAAGAACTGATGACAGTTACCCCTGAGTGAAGAACCAGTGACAGTTACCCCTGAGTGAAGAACCAGTGACAGTTACCCTTGAGTGAAGAACTAGTGACAGTTACCCCTGAGTGAAGAACTAATGACAGTTACCCCTGAGTGTAGAACCAGTGACAGTTACCCCTGAGTGAAGAACTAATGACAGTTACCCTGAGTGAAGAACTAATGAACAGTTACCCCTGAGTGAAGAACCAGTGACAGTCACCTGAGTGAAGAACTAATGACAGTCACCCCTGAGTGAAGAACCAGTGACAGTTACCCCTGAGTGAAGAACCAGTGACAGTCACCCCTGAGTGAAGAACTAATGACAGTTACCCCTGAGTGAAGAACCAGTGACAGTTACCCTTGAGTGAAGAACCAGTGACAGTTACCCTTGAGTGAAGAACTAATGACAGTTATCCCTGAGTGAAGAACCAGTGACAATTACCCCTGAGTGAAGAACAGTGACAGTTACCCTGAGTGAAGAACTAGTGACAGTTATCCCTGAGTGAAGAACTAGTGACAATTACCCCTGAGTGAAGAACTAGTGACAGTTACCCCTGAGTGAAGAACTAGTGACAGTTACCCCTGAGTGAAGAACTAATGACAGTTATCCCTGAGTGAAGAACCAGTGACAATTACCCCTGAGTGAAGAACTAATGACAGTTACCCCTGAGTGTAGAACCAGTGACAGTCACCCCTGAGTGAAGAACTAATGACAGTTACCCCTGAGTGAAGAACCAGTGACAGTCACCCCTGAGTGAAGAACTAATGACAGTTACCCCTGAGTGTAGAACCAGTGACAGTTACCCCTGAGTAAGAACCAGTGACAGTTACCCCTGAGTGTAGAAAGGATCCAGCTGGGTTGGTGAGGAGGGGATGTGGGCACTCTGATTCAGTGACCCATCACCGCGGGAAATGGGTGTGCCAGCAGACCTGATGACACAGGGACAGATGGCTCCTCGTGATAAGCAGACAGACAGATGTGGGACAGACAAAACATAAAATACAGACTGCAGAAGACAGAAAAGAAGAAGGAACAGAGAACAGACAGAAAAAAAAAGATTAAATGAAAAGACACAACAGAAGGCAGAAAAGAGGAAAAGACAGAAAAGAAGATAGATGAGAAAACTGTAGAGAACACTGAAGACAAGACAGAACAAAAGACACAATAGTAGACAGAAGATACACAACAGAAAAGACAGAGAACAAGAGAATACTGACTTAAAAGAAGACATAACAGAGGAGAAGACAGAAGACATGACAGGACACAAGACAAAACAGAAAACAATTCAGAAGAGAAGATGGGGCCAGAATAGCCCAGTGGTAGAGCGCCGGACTCGTAATCTTGGTGATCCTGGCGTTGTGGGTTCGAATCTCCGCCGGGCCGTTTCAGTACAGGGGGATTTTTTTTTTCCCCTTGGAGTTAACATTGGTTCTGACTCCATTTTCCATACAGTCCTTCGAATGAGACTCTAAACCGAGGTTCCGTGTGTGAACGCACGCGTAACATCTTGCACACCCATAAAATCCCATCACCAACTTTCGGAACGCGACGGAAGAGAAGGCCAGTTTGGCAGTTGGTATGGATGACATGTTAAACATAGCATGCACCTTCCCCAAGTTGGAGTATGGCTGCCTTAATGGCAGGATAATAAAAAGGGTCACACACACAAAACGCCACTCCCTTTGTTGGGTAGGTGGGATTAATACTTGCCTGTCTACACAGGGAGTGTCCACAGGAGCATCAGCCTGCGAACGCAGAAAAAAAAAACAACAGAGAAGACAGGACAGATGACAGAAAAAAGACAGAAGAGAAGAGAAGACAGAAGAGACAACAGAAGAAAATACATGGGAGAAGACATAACAATAGACAGAAGAGAAAACAGAGCAGAAGACAGATGAGAAGACTGAACAGAAGAGAAAACAGAAGTCAGATGAGAAGACAGAACATAACAGAATTCAATTCAAACTGTTCATATCCCAGTCATATCCCAGCCAACCACAAGGGGCCATTTAAGAGAAGACAGAGGACTGTAGAGAAGACAAAAGAGAAGACAAACAGACAAAAAAAGACAGAAGACAGAGGAAAAGACCGAACACAAGACAGAAGAGAAAACAGAACAAAGGACAGAAGACAGAACAAGAAACAGAGGAAAAGACAGTAGAGAAGACAGAGAGAAAAAAAGACGAGACAAATACGAAGGAAGAAAGAAGACACGACAAATCAGAAAACAGAAGAGAAGACAAATGGGAGACAGACAGAAAACAGAGAAAAACAGACCTGAAAACAGAACAGAAGGCAGACAGAAAACAGAAGATAAAAAAAGAGAGACAGAGAAAAAAGAACTCACCAGTGGTGGGGGGACCAGGGGAGGCCACTCTTGCAGCACCTGATCCAGGTGTTCTTGTCTGCAATACAGTAGCACACCAAGACAGTCCATAAACTTTTGCAAATCATTCATTTACAGCACAGGGGATCATTTATTGATGTTTGTCCCTTCATTTTTAACATATGGGATGATCTCTAGACTTTTGTCCCTTTATCTATAACACATGGGATGATCTCTAGACTTTTGACCCTTCATTTATAACATATGGGATGATCTGTAGACTTTTGTCCCTTCATTTATAATACATAGGATGATCTGTAGACTTTTGTCCCTTCATTTATAACATATGGGATGATCTGTAGACTTTTGTCCCTTCATTTATAACATATGGGATGATCTCTAGACTTTTGTCCCTTCATTTATAACACATGGGATGATCTGTAGACTTTTGTCCCTTCATTCATAACACACAGGATGATCTGTAGACTTGCGTCCCTTCATTTTTATCAGATGGGATGATCTGTAGACTTTTGTCCCTTCATTTATAACATCTGGGATTTATAACATCCGGTCTTATCACTCAATCACTTGATCTATGCTCCATGCGTTTCAATCTTACAGTGGTGTGTGGTGGAGAAATGACGTAGTGGCAAAGGGATGGGGATGTAGGGTGAGGGGAGTCAAGGTGGGGTTGTATATTGGGGGTAAAGGTGGGTGGGAATGGTTGGGTTGGAGCACAGAAAACAGTGATCACCATAGCAAGAGACGGCACAGAACAAGGGTCGGGGGAGGATTGGGAGAAAAGCAGAGGAGGTCAAACCTGCCTACCCCAAGAACTCTGAATGAGTAGTTTCCAGGCCAAAATATGTAGTTCTACAGCACAATGAGTAGTTTGCACAGCAATTTTTTTCATATCAACATTTCACATTGAGCTGTGTGTTTTGCTTGCTTATGCTGTTTCTGTGTGTGTGTGTGTGTGTGTGTGTGTGTGTGTGTGTGTGTGTGTGTGTGTGTGTGTGTGCGTGTGTGTGTGTGTGCGTGTGTATGCGTGAGTGTGTGTGTTTGTGTTGTGTAGGTGTTGTGTGACACTGTGTGCATGCATGGAGTAGTGTGTGTGAATGCCAGTGTGTGTGTATATGAATATAGTGTGTGTGTCTGTATATGTTGTTTGTGTGTACACTTGTGTGTGTGTGTGTGTGTGTGTGTGTGTGTGTGTGTGTGTGTGTGTGTGTGTGCAGGCATGTGCCCATCTGTGTGTGTGTGGGGGGGGGGGGGGGGGGATGTGAGTGTGAGTGCTGGATTGCTGGAGGTTTGAGCTGCCATCTCCCTAATGACTGCTGTTGCCTGGAGTCTCTGGGCAATTTTGGAGTCAGGAAACAGATTTCATGGCTGTTGTCAAGCTGTCCGATGTTGCGATGGGCAAATTGGATCAGCAATTATCTGGCAAATCATTGCTTCTGCTCTCATAACTGAGCGCTCAAAGTTCTTTTTTTTTTTCTTTATCTTTGTCAGTGCTCTTGCTGGTTGTCAAAAATGTACTCAATTTGCTTTGCTTTCCAACTCCCTCAGCGAACTGTTTATGGGACACACTCTGAGCATGTGTTTGCAGTCAAAAATACCACTGCTCTGGACAGAAAAATCGTGTTTGCACTCAGTGCAGTGTGCAAAATGTTTCCCTTTTCTTGAAGCTATGAGGGATGAAAATTGTTCCTGATTGCGAGGCAGAAACATCTGTGATGCAGTCTTAGCCTTCTTCATGATTTTTTTTGCTGTATTGGAATCTTCTGAATCCAGAATTTCAGCATCCGTCTCATGTATCCATTTTGTGAGCTCACTTCCCGCCATTTTGTAGAATGAAGTCTGCTGTGTTCAGTATTACTGTCACAGTTTGCCATCTGCCCGCTTGGATTAAGTTATGGCTATCACAGCAAGAGAGTAACAGCATGTGCAGGCGGGTGTTTTTCTGAACGCACTCTCAGCTTGCACTTGACTGGGTTAAAAGGTGGTTCAGACTTTGTTCCTCGCTTCACTAGCACTGCTTTCGCATTTATTTTCATCAGCTAGAAAATTACGCAGTCAGCCAAATCTAAATTACACAGTTGCATTCCAAAATACGTAGCTATATAGTTTTCTATGGTCAAAACGTAGCGTAGGCAGGTCTGGAAGGTGTAGGGGAGGAGGGAAGGAAAAGGAAGTACTCATCTGGGCAGAAGAAGGCTGTAAACTGGGGACGGAGGAGATGGGGAGGGAGGGGGGGGGAGGAGAAGTGAAGGTGTAGGGGAGGAGGGAAGGAAAAGGAGATACTCACCCGGGCAGGAGAAGGCTGTAAACTGGGGATGGAGGAGGAGGGGGAGGGAAAGGAGAACTGAAAGCGTTGGGGAGGAGGGAAGGGGGAAGATGTAGTCACCTGGGCAGGAGAAGCCTGTAAACTGGGGATGGAGGACCGGGGGGGAGGGGAGGGAGGAGAGGTGAAGGTGTAGGGGAGGAGGAAGTACTCACCTGAGCAGAAGAGGGCAGTAAACTGGGGTTGGTGGAGGAGGGGGAGGGAAAGAAAGATGAAGGTATGGGACGAAGGGAAGAAGGTAGAACTCACCTGGCCAGGTGAGGCCAGTAAACTGGGGTCAGTGGAGGTGGTGGACAGGAAGCCACGTGTTGGAGGGCCCCCACTACGTCCCCTGCCTGACTCCCCTTTCCCCAGAACTCTGTGACACAGTGTCCACAACAACATCACGTCCCCTGCCTGTCTCCCCTTTCCCCAGAACTCTGTGACACAGAGTCCACAACAACATCCCCTTTCCCCAGAAGTCTGTGACACAGAGTCCACAACAACATTACGTCCCCTGCCTGTCTCCCCTTTCCCCAGAACTCTGTGACACAGAGTCCACAACAACATCCCCTTTCCCCAGAACTCTGTGACACAGAGTCCACAACAACATTACGTCCCCTGCCTGTCTCCCCTTTCCCAGAACTCTGTGACACAGAGTCCACAACAACATCCCCTTTTCCCCTGAACTCTGTGACACAGAGTCCACAACAACATTACGTCCCCTGCCTGTCTCCCCTTTCCCCAGAACTCTGTGACACAGAGTCCACAACAACATCCCCTTTCCCCAGAACTCTGTGACACAGAGTCCACAACAACATTACGTCCCCTGCCTGTCTCCCCTTTCCCAGAACTCTGTGACACAGAGTCCACAACAACATCCCCTTTTCCCCTGAACTCTGTGACACAGAGTCCACAACATCATTACGTCCCCTGCCTGTCTCCCCTTTCCCAGAACTCTGTGACACAGAGTCCACAACAACATCCCCTTTTCCCCTGAACTCTGTGACACAGTGTCCACAACAACATCACGTCCCCTGCCTGTCTCCTCTTTCCTCAGAACTCTGTGACACAGAGTCCACAACAACATCACGTCCCCTGCCTGTCTCCCCTTTCCCCAGAACTCTGTGACACACAGTCCACGATAACATCACATCCCCTGCCTGTCTCCCCTTTCCCCAGAACTCTGTGACACAGAGTCCACAACAACATCCCCTTTCCCCAGAACTCTGTGACACAGAGTCTACAACAACATCATGTCCCCTGCCTGTCTCCCCTTTCCCCAGAACTCTGTGACACAGAGTCCACAACAACATCACATAGACTGCATGTCGACATCAACATGACATGGGCTATAGGTCAACAACAATATGACTTGGGACTATATGTCAACAGCAACATGACAACATGTCAACAACATGACATGGACTTTTGGGCAACATCAACATGACATGGACAATATGTCAACATCAACATGACAATATGTTGACAACATGACACAGGCAATATGTCAACAACAATATGGCATGGACTATATGTCAATAACAACATGAGATGGACAGTACGTCAACAAAAACATGATATGGACAATATGTCAACATCAAATATGAATATGAAATAGGCAACATGTCAATAATGACATGACACAGACAATACATTAGCGATAAGCATAATAGCAAGGATGCACTTACTGAAATGAACAACACAATGAGTATTCACAGTAACATCACAAGGTCATTGTTAACAATACATCACAAGACCGTGAAGACGGTATACACACACACACACACACACACACACACACACACACACACACACACACTCACACACACGGACACACACACACAGAGCTTTCGGATAAGGGTCCCAGGGACCCCTGTGTCGAAGCAGCGACAGGAATCCCTGACCAGGCCTAAGACAGCCTCAGACTGGAGATAAGGAACACCACCCAGACATCAGACAGGTCAAACACCAAGACCCAACAACGTAGAGGTCACCTGGGCGAGGCAAGGTGAGTGCCGTGAGCCGACTTGTGGCCAGGACTGAGGGCGCTGCTGGACCACAACCTGGGGCTGCTCTGAAACACAATACAGGTCACATGATACCACAGATAACACCAAAATATAGGTATTACGATGATACAGGTAACACAATGGTATGGGTAACATAACACAGGTCACACACTACAGGTAACATGATGATCA
Organism: Conus canariensis; assembly: GCA_033310375.1. Taxonomy (NCBI): domain Eukaryota; kingdom Metazoa; phylum Mollusca; class Gastropoda; order Neogastropoda; family Conidae; genus Conus; species Conus canariensis. The sequence goes on along the minus strand of CM065737.1, from coordinate 41,802,344 downwards.
GGTGACATGATGATACAGGTAACACAACCATACAGGCAACATGATGACATCATGTCACACAATACCAGACCTGTTTACCCCAAATTCATGTACCTGTTATATCTTGGACAAAAACCTGTAATTTGAAAAACAAAAACGCAATCTTCATAATTGCAATACTTTCGCAACTTTTGAAGATTTGGAAGAGCTGGCTGTTGGCGTGTAAGACTGCTTCGTTGCCATCTTTGACAAGGTAAATGACACAAGGCACGCTGGGAAATGTCTTTTTATTGCTTTTGACTGAAACGGTAGCAGACACTCGCGTTTAACAATTTTCTTTCTTTGATTTTGTTTCCCATAATTTTTTTTTTTTTTTTTTTTTTTGGGGGGGGGGGGGGGGGTGTTGGTGTAATTCCAGTAATTTTGATTATTTTCCGTAAAATTTATGGAAAAATCATAAGGGTAAACAGGTCTGCAATTCAGTTAACACAATGATACAGGTAACACAATGATACAGGTAACATGATGACACAGGTCACACAATACAGTTAACACAATGACACAGGAAACATGATGATACAGGTTACACAATTATACAGGTAACACAATACAGGATACACAATGATACAGGCAATATGATGATACAGGTAACACAATGATACGGGTAACATGATGACACAGATCACACAATACAGGTAACACAATGATACAGGTAACATGATGATACAGGTAACACAAAGACACAGGTAACACTATGACACAGGTAACACAATGACACAGGGAACACAATGACACAGGGAACACTATGACACAGGTAACACAGTGATACAGGTAACACTATGACACAGGTAACACAGTGAAACAGGTCACACAATCAAACAGGTCACACAATGAAACAGGTAACACTATGAAATGGGTAACACAATGATACAGGTAGCACCATGACACAGGTAACACAATGATACAGGTAATGTACCTAACATGCTGCACTGTTGACATTACCTGGGGCAAGACTGAAACACAATACAGGTAACACAATGATGGAGTTAATGTATCTAACATGCTGAATGGTTGACATTACCTGGGACAAGACTGAATATAGGTAATACAATGATACAGGTAATATACCTGTCAACAGAGCAACTCATTGGACTGTGCTCACAATCACTTATTGGATTGTCCACAAAGCAACTTATCATATTAAATTTTTGGACAAAGTACCTTGTTGAATTGTGAACAAGGTAACTGAACTGGGAAGAGTAACTTACTGGATTGTGGACAAAGCAATAAACTGGATTGTGGGCAAAGTCAGTCACTGGATTGTGGACTAGCCACTTATCAGACTGTGAACTAAACGACACTTCAGACTGTGGACAAAGTAAATTATCGGATTTGCAGACAAATTAACTTTCTGGATTGTCCACAAAGTAACTTCTTGGATTGTTGACAAAATAATTTTTGGGAATGTGGACAATGTAATTCATTGGAATGTGGACAAGTCACTTATTAGATTGAACAGTGACACTGTGCCACGTGACACTGTCAGTGATACTTACCATGCCATGTGACACTGTCAGTGATACTTACCATGCCATGTGACACTGTCAGTGATACTTACCATGCCATGTGACACTGTCAGTGATACTTACCATGCCATGTGACACACTGTCAGCTATACTTACCATGCCATGTGACACACTGTCAGTGATACTTACCATGCCATGTGACACACTGTCAGTGATACTTACCATGCCATGTGACACACTGTCAGTGATACCATGCCATGTGACACACTGACTCAGTGATGCTTACCATGCCATGTGACACACTGTCAGTGATACTTACTATGCCATGTGACATACTGTCAGTGACACTGTCCATGCCAAATGACACACTGTCAGTGACAATCACTATGCCATATGACATGCTGTCCATGGCACTTACCATGCCATATGACACACTGTCAGTGACACTGACCATGCCATGTGACACACTGTCAGTGACAATCACCATGCCATATGACACGCTGTCAATGGCACTCACCACGCCATATGAGACACTGTCAATGACATTTACCATGCCATGTGACACTGTTAGTGACACTCACCATGCTATGAGATACTTTCAGTGACGCTCACCATGCCATGTGACACACTGTCAGTGACACTCACCATGCCATGTGACACACTGTCAGTGACACTCACCATGCCATGTGACACACTGTCAACGACACTCACCATGCCATGTGACATGCTGTCGCCCAGCAGATAACCTGGCAGAAACTGGGACTGGCCGCCATGGGCGTGGGTCATTCCATGGGCTGGGCTCACCGCCTGGGGCGACACCGTCATCATGGGTTCTGAAACACCGCTTCCTCAGTCATCATCTGACTCACACTGACACCACTCTGCCAGCCACAAGTGACAGAGGTTGCAATGCCCCACTGAAAGGAAATCATTATCTGTCCATGTTTATGATATCACAGCCTACCCATTCAAACAGTCGCATTCAAACAGGCTCCAAACATCCCCTATATCATCTCTGAGTTCACCAGCACTCAGACTGCAGATCACAGGTTGTCCATTACAGGCCTTGTGAAACCCCGTTTTTCTTCTTCTCTTTCCTACCTAAGTTATATCCCTGTGTCTGTGTTTTCTTCTTCTCTCTTTCCTATCTTTTATCCCTGTGTCTGTTTCCTTCTGTCCTTCCTACCTTGTATTCCTGTATCTGAATCATTCTCTCCTTCCTACGTTTTATCCTTTACTGCTTAACCCCTGTGTCTGTTTCTTCTGCTCTCCTTCCTACTCCCTGTGTCTGTTTCTTCTGCTCTCCTTCCTACCTCCCTGTGTCTGTTTTCTTCTTCTCTCCTTCCTACCTTTTATCCCTGCGTCTGTTTTCTTCTTCTCTCCCCTTCCCACCTTTCATCCTTTATTGCTTATTTCATTTTCTGCAGCATCTGCTCTGAAAAAGAAAGCTAGGTGTATTAAACATTCCTAACATGTACAAGATAAGGCAGCTAACAACAATAAACACACACAAAAAAAGGCATAAAAATGAGAAGGTCCAGTTATAAAACCTGCTTCACAATGAAGTGATGTAACGCCAATGCAGGGCTATCTGGACCAGATAATACTTTACCAAGGGTGTTGAAAGAAGCTCATAACGAACTTTCTGTCCCACTGTGGCTTTTATTTAACAAAACATTAGAGGAAGGAGTCATACCTCAGGACTGGACACAAGGCAACGGTAACAGTCCTCTCCAGAAACGGAAATAAACCCTCAGCAGGAACCAAGGAACAGTAGGTCAAATATGTGAAGTTCTGGAGTCTACTGAAAGAGTGATGGTAGTTACCATACAACAGACAATGACTTATTTTCAGAGTGATGGTAGTTACCATATGACAGACAATGACTTATTTTCAGAGTGATGGTAGTTACCATATGACAGACAATGACTTACTTTCACTTCAGAGTCATGGTAATTACCATAAGACAGACAATGACTTATTTTCTAAGAGTGATGGTAGTTACCTATGACAGACAATGACTTATTTTCTAAGAGTGATGGCAGTTACCATATGACAGACAATGACTTATTTTTAGAGTCACAGTAGTTACCATGACAGACAATGACTTATTTTTAGAGTCACGGTAGTTACCATATGACAATGACTTATTTTTAGAGTCATGGTAGTTACCATAAGACAGACAATGATTTATTTTCTAAGAGTGATGGTAGTTACCATATGACTGACAATGACTTATTTTCAGAGACACTGTAGTTACCATATGACAGACAATGACTTATTTTCAGAGACACGGTAGTTACCATATGCAGACAATGACTTACTTTCTGTGGGTCAGCATGGCTTCAGACTGGGATGTTCTTGTGTGACACAGCTACTAGGGATGTTGACAACAGAGAATCTTTTTACGTTATTGAAACGGATTTTCAAAAGTGACTCTGTTCCACATAAACAACTCCTTGTGAAGAGTCAATCGCATGGAGTGACTGGAATGGATTTCATATCTCCTTAATCAAAAATAGAACTCAGCTGGGAGGTCGTGGGTTCGAATCCCATCAGAGTCATGTGGGTTTTTCTGCCCCGACTGGCTCCTACCCAGAGTTGAGTTTGCTGCGGACTCAGTTGGGAAGACTGGGACCACACAGTCGAGTTTCATCCACTTAATGGATGCGTTTCTGACAGTGTTGCTCAAATTTCCTGACCAACACTGCAGGTGCCTGTATCTCTCGGGCCTGGTTGACGCCGGGATATATTATGATTTTGAAAGGAAGTGTAGAGTACAACCCTGTCATGTAGTCTCAGACCGAAATGGAAATCTGTAGCATCATCTTAATCATCCTCATTCTCATCGATCAGCATAAAAAAAAAATGTCTCAAATTCTGTGGCCCTTCATGCCCTGCTCTCATGGTGACCTCAATTTTGATGTCCTCTCCACGTCTGTGGTCTTGGTTTGGTTCCGTCGGGGTCACCGATATCGGTGAGTCCATGGGGGCTGTCGTTGGACGGACCTGGTGGCACCCTCCGGGAGAGCTCGCTCACGCCAGCTCCGCGACTAAGCAATTATTGTCGTCAGTAGGGGGCTTAGTAGGTGGTGTCCTGTGTATGTTAGATCAGAACAGGCACCACTGAACACCACCGAAGTGACTTGGCGGCGGTGCAGTGTCTCCTCCGGTGGGTTGCCTCTTGACAGCTTGACATTGACTGCCTGTGGATTGCCAGTGCCAGGGCTGCGGCGGGGCCGACCGGGCTGTGGCTGTGGACGGGGTGTCGGAATGGGCAGTGTGGGTGCACTGCCTCTGAGGTGGCGCAGAGGCTGGGACAGAAAAAAAAAAAAAAGAAAAAAAAAAAGCCCTCCTTGTGAAGAGTCAATCGCATGGAGTAACTGGAATGGATTTCATATCTCCTTAATCAAAAATAGAACTCAGCATTTTAAGTTGGAAATGCTCACTCCTCAAAAATTAAAGTTTTACTTGATATCCCTCAGAGGAGCACGCTCAGACCCACTCTGCTTGCAGTATTCATATGTGATTTACCACGTGTTGTCAATAGTCCATGAAAAATCTTTGCTAATGACACAAACATTTATGTGAGCAAGCATAATGCTGTGTTGCTGTACACAGACAGGTTAGTTGACTGGACATGTATGGAGGTATGGTAGGTAAGTGCAAAATACTACATGTTGTGAAAAAAAAAAAAAAAAAAATCCTTGCAAGGACTGTATGATGAGGTGCCTGACAGAGAGACGACTATTAGCAAATGTTCAGATGAAAAAGACACCCATTATTTTTGAGAAATCAGACATGTGACTTTGACACACTTATTTATGCCGTAATGGAAAGATGCTCTCTTGGTATCACCTGAGGATTCAACAGTTATTTGGGAAAAGCACAAAGTACAGCATAATATTATCTAAATTGACTCATCCTACAATTCCTCTAGAGGCATTTGACAATTTGACTGAACAAAAATGAATTAACAAGAAACAGTCTGAAAAAAAAGCAATGTTTCCTTTCCCCTTGGAATAGCAGCCAGTTCTCTCTCTCTCCTTCACTCTCTCTCAAATTCCCTGTACTTTCCCTCATGATGATTTCACTTGATTTTGATTGTACTATGTCAGTGGGTCAGTTTTGTTCCATCATAACAAATGTATGGTTGTGGAAAATAAGGCCTGATAACTGATAACAAGAATTATAATTATAAAGGGTGTGGAGGGGTATGTCCTGATTCAAGAAGACTTGAAGATCTATAAATATTTCAAACAGCTGTCATAATCAAGATTTTGCACAGTTCAGCTTCGTTTTGCATGGTTTTGTTGAGTTTTGTAAGGTGTTTCATAGGATTTTAGTATTGAAAGAGAGAGGAGAGAGAGAGAGAGAGAGAGAGAGAGGGGGGGGAGGAATATTCTGGTACTGGTGGTACCTAGCAATATGAGATTTACCTACATGTACGTACTTGTTATGCCAAATCATTTTTTGTCTGGTACAGGTAGAAGTTCTCAAGTTAAATCTGACCACACTGGGCTCGTTAATACAAATTCTTCTGGGTGCGGCGACGAACACAAAACCATCTGAAAAGCAGACCGCAAACCTTTCAAGTAATAATGTAAAATTTTACTGATGAAATGACGGTCACTGAATGAGATTGTCACAGTGAATTTGAGTCACTGAGAGAGAGAGACTAGGACGGCTACTCATTGAAGGAGTGTTGAGAGCGCCCAGAGTTGGACTGTGACGTGACGATCGATTTCTATCGGAGTAGAGAGGACATGACCAGTTTCAGTTTCACCAATGTGATGTCAGAATAATCAGCCTGATGATTGTGGACACTTAATGGATGATGGATGATGATGTCACTGCATGCGGACATGATCAGAATCATGATGGTCGGCGGTGACGATGATCATCATAGCATTTCACTGTTTTCAGGGCGTTGGTCCTGGCCTCAGTAATCAACGAAGCACGAATCAGATGTTTTCTTTTTTAAAATTCGGACCTCTTACCTCTAAGACAAGTAAGAGTACCCACCATGTGTGTCAGGTGATCCAGCAAACATGATGCCGATCCCGTAGATTCAGCCTGATCTTGCCAGTCTGTCAGATTCAAAAATAATATCGGAAGTCAGTCCAAGCCATATGAGAATTTAACCAAAAGAGAATAAAGTAAGAATTGCATGGGCTTCGCAACAACAGATCGCCATATTCTGCACTGGCGCGCTCATGTGTGTGTGTGTGTGTGTGTGTGTGTGTGTGTGTGTGTGTGTGTGTGTGTGAGCGCGCACACAAAACACCAACAAAACAGAACATACTTCAGTGACAAACACAAAAGACAAATTCTCGGAAAGGGGCACACAACCGACAAAAGAGGAAGCCGACCCTGAGCTCACTGGGGCACACTGACAACAGTTCCACTAACTGTTGTCAGTGTGCCCCAGTGAGCTCACGGAGTTAGGAGAAGAAAAAGGACGGGGAAAGCGGGAACAGCGGAGGCATGATGAGGGCTAACAACATCTCAATGTCCACTATACATAGAGTTGTTTGTTGTTGTTTGTTTCGACCTTCTCAAACGCAATAGGACAAACAGTGATTGATGGTTACGACTCTTTGATTAACTGACTCTTCCTGGAATTGGACCACCTATTATTCTCTTGAGTAACAGGTGCTTTGTGTGTGTGTGTGGGGGGGGGGGGGGGGGGAGGGGGGGGGCTTTCCACCTCGCACCAGCAAAACTAATACACGAACACTGTTTCACAAGAGGCAGTATGATGAATAAACCGATTATAACAAGAGCAGTAGTGATTCATATTGTTATAAAGGAAAACCTCTCTCTCTCTCTCTCTCTCTCTCTCTCTCTCTTCATTTAAATCCATACGTTGTTTACAGCCCAGACGATCGCGAGGGGCCAAATCAGGGACGCTGTCGCTTTGTCAATGCTACTTCTCTACACAGAAGTTACACACACACACACACACACACACACACACACACACACACACACACACACACACACCTGTGTCTATGACTGGCCTGCACTTGCTTACCGGCAGTCGCAGAAATGGACACAAAAACCGGAGGGGTGGGGGGGGGGGGGGTGGGGGGGGGGGGGGGGTGGGGGCGGGATAGCAGGAAACCCAGACAAGGAGACAATCTGACCGTCATCTAAAAAACACAAACAGAAAATAACTATGCACATCTGTTACAACAACTAATCAACAGCTGACATACCGTTCATTGCCACGCTAAAGGTTAAAGTTGCCAAAGTCTCTTGGCCGTAGGGGCAGTGTACTGTCAGAATTTTCCTGTGTGGAGGGCATCGCATGATGGCAGACTGTACCCATCCCGTTCCTTCCACCGCTTTTAACCATCCCTGAATTGTATCAGCTACCCGTCGAATGCTGAATGGACAGAGATCGTTCTTAAGCCGAAAAAAAATCCAACGGCACGACAGATTTGAACCCACCATCCTGAGCTTCCCAGACAAACGTTCTAACCATGTGTCTACATGTCCCGATGTCAAGTGAAGTATGAAACAAACTTTAATAAGGTTGATTTATGCAGTTTTCAACATTTCCCCCCAAACTTTGACATGGGTCTGAAATGATGAATTCTACGGTGTTCTCTTGTGTTTCTCTACTGTTTCACACTTTCCTCCTTCTGTTTGTCACAAAACAACGGTTCTCCGAGCGAAGAACTTGATGCTGACTGACATCTGTTGTTTGATAGTTTCTGCTCGCTGTGTTTTACTGTAGTTAGCTCCCTTCTTCCTTTCCTTTTTTTTTTTTTTTTCCAATTTCTGGTTGTAGGCAGTTAGCTCCCATCTTCGTTCCTATTTCTGTGGTTTTCCTGCAGTTAACTCTCTTCCCTCGGTTCCGACAGACCCAATTCCACCGATGCATATTACCGCCCTGCCCCCCCCCCCCCCCCCTCCCTCCCGCAACACACACACACACACATACAAACGCGCGTGCATGCACGCGCGCGTCACACAAGACGCACGCACGCGCGCGCGTGTGCGCACACACACACACACACACACACACACACACACACACACACACACACACCATTCCACAGATGAATCCTTGAGTAGAGCCCACATCGCACCACAAAAACAAAACAAAACAAAACGAAAACAAAGAACGATGATTGTGTTCAATTATTGTTGCTGAAACTGGTGAAAAAAAAAAAAATGTTGAAAACATTGGGCTTATTGGAGACAATATTAGACTGATTTACGATTTAATCTGTTATCTTGACACAACACATAGGCCTGGTCTCTTGCTCTGTTTAGACTTTGAAAAAGCTTTTGATTCTTTGGATTGGCCATTTTTGTTTACAGTTCTGGAATCCTTTGGTCTTGGAGATGGTATTTGTAAATGGATACGAACATTTTACACAGATATCAAATCAACAGTTATAGTCAATGGCCAGGTAGCTGATTGGTTTCCAATAGAACGAGGATGTAGGCAAGGAGACCCACTTTCCCCTTATCTATTTATACTCTGCGTAGAGATTTTAGCCATTATGATCAGAGAAGACAAAGATATAAAAGGCATTGACATCAACCACGAAGAACACAAAATATCTCAATTTGCTGATGATGCGCAGCTAATGAATAATGGTGATAAATTATCCTTTGAGAAGTCTATTCTGATGATTTTGAAATTTGGAAATTTCTCAGGGCTGTTTATGAATGAAAGTAAAACACAAGCAATCTGGCTTGGAAGTAAAAAGAATTCAAAAACAAAATACATGCAACATTTAAATATAATTTGGAATCCAGAAAAATCTAGAATACTCGGTATATGGTTTACAAATGACATGAAAGGTTGTGAACAGGCTATTTATGCCGAAAAAAATGTCAGAAATAAAAGCTGTTTTCAATATTTGGATAAAAAGAAATATAACTCCTCTTGGAAGAGTTGCTGTATTAAAATCCTTAATACTATCAAAACTAATACACCTCTGGACCCTGCTTCCCAACCCACCAGATGATTTTGTGAATAATCTCCAGAAAATGTGTTTTCGTTTTATTTGGGACAGCAGAGATTTACTTGCGCTGTGAATTATGAAGTCTCCACTCAGTCTCAGTGTTTCTGTATTCGTGTCTGAACTGTGTCTCGCACCCCGTCTCTGCTTGGCACATGAAAACAGCGCTGAAGCCGTTATTGACACTGGTCTCCCGTCCGTTAACTGTAAAGGGAGGGAGGGCTATTTCGGAACCAAAGTCGCCATCAGGAAAACGTCAATTCCTTGGCTACACTAAGAAAAGGAAAGAAAAAAAAAGCCGAAAGAAATTTAAAAAAAAAAACAAAAACAAAAAACGAAAAACGAATTAAATCAAACGAAAGTTTTGCAGGGGACCGAAATAATGCTGTCTGCACTCCATTCTTTCCCTTCCTTTGTCATTTCTCCCAGCGCCAATTTGCTGTGTGTCTCCCAAAACCAGCGCTTCAGGGGAAGAAACTGATGTTGACTGAGATCCGTTGACAGTTTGCTTCCCTTTTCACTCTGCTTTCCTGCGTGAAAACAGGTCACCACGGCACAAATGTCCGTATCAACTCCACCCCAAGAACATAATCATATTAACTCCTACACTCCTGAAATCAACGAAAAGAAAGAAGGAGAGGAGAAAGGGAATGAACAAGAGAGAGAGAGAGAGAGAGAGAGAGAGAGAGAGAGAGAGAGAGAGAGAGAGAGAGAGAGAGAGAGAGAGAGAGAACGATAACGGACAGGAACTCTTAAATAAACTTGAACCGAAAAAAATGAAACGAGAGAACAGAAGGGGGAAAAAAATCAAGATAGAAAGCAAAGACAACGAGAAGGAAGGAGAGATTGATGGACGAGAATTTAATCCAAAGAACAGACAGAAAGAAGAGAAAAGAACAATGGCGGCTGTTTATAGAAAAGTGGAGGATGAAAATGAAGTTTGATATATCACTTCTGCCTCCATTCTCCTGTACAATTTCATTTGTAAAAATGTATGAGAATTAGATTGAATCAAGCACATCCGGTACAATAGCTCTCTCTCTCTCTCTCTCTCTCTCTCTCTCTCTCTCTCTCTCTCTCTCTCCTCTCTTTTTTGGGGGAGGGGGAGGGGGCAGAGAAGTTGGAGGGGGGGGGGGGTGGATCATTTAAATAATTTGTTGATCAGCTAGATGTTCCTCAGTGCAACATGTCTTTTCCCACAAAAGATGACATTTTACGCAGACGTGGTCCAGCGTAGACTACAAAATTACGTTTCCCGGTTTATTTACTCCTATGACGTACGCGGTTATTCAAACAAATAGGCCTAACAAACCCTGAGAGAGAGAGAGAGAGAGAGAGAGAGAGAGAGAGAGAGAGAGAGAGAGAGAGAGAGGAAGGAGAGAGAGAGAGAGAGAGAGAGGGTGGAAGGGAGGGGGGCATGCGATTGTGAAAGATCTATTCAACGAAAGGACTTTGACCCATATATGAGAGAGAGAGAGAGAGAGAGAGAGAGAGAGAGAGAGAGAGAGAGAGAGAGAGAGAGAGAAGAGAGAGAGAGAGAATGTGCCATCGTGTTTGTTTGGCGTTTTGCTTGAATGTTGTCCTTTTTCATGCTTGCTCGTTTGTCGGTCAATTTGTATGCTTGCATCATTTGTTTGTTTTTTTTAGTTGTCTGGATGCGCGTGCCTAAAATTCTTTTGCTGATTCGGTCGGCGGTTTTCCCCTGGTCGTGCGTGACACACCTTGACACAGGCGAGAGTTATTACGTAAGGAGCCCCTGAGGTGTTCACCGTATGTCATCAGCCCTTCCCTCCAGGCTCGGTGCAGATAAAACGCAAGGACCCCCACCACCCCCTACCCCCTCTTGTCCTCTCTGTTTACCCTCTTTCTCACCCTTCACCCCTACCCCTCCGCACCCCTCTCGGGCCTGTCCCATCCACCCTTCTTCCTCTGGCCTCTCCTCGCTGTCACCGCCCAGTGTAGTATTGACTTCTCTGTGGGGCGGGCACAGCAGTGCAGGACTCACTCCAGGATTATGGTAACGCGCTGTGAAGTCAGCCCACTGCGCAGAGATATTGATCCGTACGGGAATCCTCTCCAATCCAGTACAGGAATCCTCTCCAATCCAGTACAGGAATCCTTTCCAATCCAGTACACGAACCCTCCCCAATCCAGCACAGGAATCCTCTCCAATCCAGTACAGGAATCCTCTCCAATCCAGTACAGGAATCCTCTCCAATCCAGTACAGGAATCCTCTCACATTCCAGTACAGGAATCCCCTCCAATCCACCACAGGAATCCTCTCCAATTCAGTACAGGAATCCTCTCCAATCCAGTACAGGAATCCTCTCCAATCCAGTGCAGGAATTCCCTCCAATCCAGTACAGGAATCCTCTCCAATCCAGTACAGGAATCCTCTCCAATCCAGTACAGGAATCCTCTCACATTCCAGTACAGGAATCCCCTCCAATCCACCACAGGAATCCTCTCCAATTCAGTACAGGAATCCTCTCCAATCCAGTACAGGAATCCTTTCCAATCCAGTACTAGAATCCTCTCCAATCCAGTACAGGGATACTCTTCAATCCAGTACAGGAATCCTCTCCAATCCAGTACAGGAATCCTCTTTAATCACACAGGAATCCTCTCCAATCCAGTACAGGAATCCTCTCCAATCCAGTACAGGAAACCTCTCCAATTCAGTACAAGAATCCTCTCCAGTCCAGTCCAAGAATTCTCTCCAATCCACACAGGAATCCTCTCCAATCCAGTACAGGAACCCTGTCCAATCCAGTACAGGAATCCTCTCCAATCCATACAGGAATCCTCTCCAACCCACGCAGGAATCCTCTGCAATCCAGGACAGGAACCCTGTCCAATCCAGGACAGGCAGGAACCCTGTCCAATCCAGGACAGGAACCCTGTCCAATCCAGTACAGGAACCCTGTCCAATCCACACAGGAATCCTCTCCAACCCACGCAGGAATCCTCTCCAATCCACGCAGGAATCCTCTCCAATCCAGGACAGGAATCATCTCGATCCATGCAGGAATCCTCTCCAGTCCAGTACCGGAACCCTCTCCAATCCAGTAAAGGAATCCTCTCCAATCCACACAGGAATCCTCTCCAATCCAGACAGGAATCCTCTCCAATCCACATGGGAATCCTCTCCAATCCATGCAGGAATCCTTTACAATCCACACAGGAATACTCTCCAATCCACACAGGAATCCTCTCCCATCCAGTACAGGAATGCTCTCCAATCCACACAGGAATACTCTACTCTCCAATCCACACAGGAATCCTCTCCAATCCAGTACAGGAATCCTACATAACCAAGGTCAGGATCTGTCACAATATTCTTGCGGGATGGGTTCAGGAATTTTAGCAATATTTCTATATGATTATGGCTAGGATTTTTTTTCGCAACAGTTCTACAGGATCATGGACAGGAGTTTTAGCAATAATACTACTGGACTGTGGTCAGGATCATAAGTATTAATCCTACAGAATCATGGTCAGGATCATTAGCATTAATCCTACAGGATCATGGTCAGCACGTATAGCCAAAGTCATGCAGGATGATCAAGGCACAATGATTATGTAGGACCATGTTAGGATCTGTCATAATACTTCTACAGGATCATGGCAACAGTTAAACAATCCCACAGGATTGTGGTAGGTGTCTGTTAAAAATCCCACAGGAATATCGTATTTCTTAAATAATCATAGTGAGTATATATTACATAGTTCCACTGGATCGTGGTAAATATCTGTTAAAGATTCCCAAATGATCATGGTTAAACTGTGAAACAGTTCGTAAGGATTACGGTAAATATCTATTAACCCTACAGGATCATGGATCGCATATGCTGAATGATTCTACAGGATGAGAGAGAGAGAGGAGAGAGAGAGAGAGAGAGAGAGAGAGAGAGAAGAGAGAGAGAGAGAGAGAGAGAGACACTGACACTGACACTGACACAATTTTATTGCCATTAGTAAAATGCCGAGAGAGAGAGAGAGAGAGAGAGAGAGAGAGAGAGAGAGAGAGAGAGAGACAGACAGACAGACAGACAGACAGACACACGACACCAGACACGCAGACAGAAATAGATGGACAGAGAGAGACGGAGAGGGTGAGAAAGGGAGAAAAAGAGGGGAAGGAAGAAGGGGAGAAGGAGGAGGAAGAAGACGACGACGACGAAAAACAGCAGTGAAAAAAACAACTATTCAATGACTGTGTAAATGCAGTGTGTGTGTGCGCGCGCGGAGCTATAGGCCTACGTGCGTCTACCATCTGAACAAGACAAAGCGCTGGACTCGTCAAAGTGTCACTGAATTCATGTCACTGTCGTTGTACACTGTCGTTGTTCCTATTGTCACTGTCGTTGTTCACTGTCGTTGTTCCTATTGTCACTGTCGTTGTTCTTGTTGTCACTGTCGTTGTTCTTGTTGTCACTGTCGTTGTTCACTGCCGTTGTTCCTGTTGTCACTGTCGTTGTTCACTGTCGTTGTTCCTGTTGTCACTGTCGTTGTTCTTGGTGTCACTGTCGTTGTTCTTGTTGTCACTGTCGTTGTTCACTGTCGTTGTTCCTGTTGTCACTGTCGTTGTTCTTGGTGTCACTGTCGATGTTCTTGTTGTCACTGTCGTTGTTCACTGTCGTTGTTCCTGTTGTCACTGTCGTTGTTCACTGTCGTTGTTCCTATTGTCACTGTCGTTGTTCTTGTTGTCACTGTCGTTGTTCCTGTTGTCATTATCGTTGTTCCTATTGTCACTGTCCTTGTTCCGATTGTCACTGTCGTTGTTCTTGTTGTCACTGTAGTTGTTCCTGTTGTCACTGTCGTTGTTCCTATTGTCGCTATCGTTGTTCCTATTGTCACTGTCGTTGTTCTTGTTGTCACTATCGTTGTTCTTGTTGTCACAGTCGTTGTTGTCACTGTCGTAGTTCCTATTGTCACTGTCGTTGTTCCTATTGTCACTCTCGTTGTTCGTGTTGTGACTGTCGTTGTTGTCACTGTCGTTGTTCCCGTTGTAACAGTCATTGTTCCTGTTGTCACTGTCGTTGTTCCTATTGTCACTGTCGTTGTTCTTGTCACTGTCGTTGTTCCTGTTGTCACTGTCGTTGTTCCTATTGTCACTGTAGTTGTTCCTATTGTCACTGTCGTTGTTCTTGTCACTGTCGTTGTTCCTGTTGTCACTGTCGTTGTTCCTATTGTCACTGTAGTTGTTCCTATTGTCACTGTCGTTGTTCTTGTCACTGTCGTTGTTCCTAGTGTCACTGTCGTTGTTCCAATTGTCACTGTCGTTGTTCTTGTTGTCACTGTCGTTGTTCCTGTCGTCACTCTCGTTGTTGTCACTGTCGTTGTTCCTGTTGTCACTGTCGTTGTTCCTGTTGTCACTGTCGTTGTTCCTGTCGTCACTCTCGTTATAGTCACTGTCGTTGTTCCTATCGTCACTGTCGTTGTTGTCACTGTCGTTGTTGTCGCTGTCGTTGTTGTCACTGTCGTTGTTGTCACTCTCGTTGTTCCTGTCGTCACTCTCGTTGTTGTCACTGTCGTTGTTCCTGTTGTCACTGTCGTTGTCATTGTCGTTGTTCCTGTTGTCTCCGTTGTTGTCACTGTCGTTGTTCGTTCACTGTCGTTGTTCCTGTCGTCACTCTCGTTGTTGTCTTGTTCACTGTCGTTGTTCCTGTCGTCACTCTCGTTGTCACTGTCGTTGTCTCCTGTCTGTCACTTCGTTGTTTGTTTCACTGTCGTTGTTCCTGTTGTCACTGTCGTTGTTCCTGTCGTCACTCTCGTTGTTGTCACTGTCGTTGTTCCTGTTGTCACTGTCGTTGTCACTGTCGTTGTTCCTGTTGTCACTGTCGTTGTCACTGTCGTTGTTCCTGTTGTCACTGTCGTTGTTCCTGTTGTCACTGTCGTTGTTCCTGTCGTCACTCTCGTTGTTGTCACTGTCGTTGTTCCTATCGTCACTGTCGTTGTTCCTGTTGTCACTGTCGTTGTTCCTGTTGTCACTGTCGTTGTTGTTTTGCAATTGTCACTGTCGTTGTTGCTGTTGTCACTGTCGTTGTTCCTGTTGTCACTGTCGTTGTTCCTATTGTCGCTGTCGTTGTTGTCACTGTCGTTGTTGTCACTGTCGTTGTTCCTGTTGTCACTGTCGTTGTTCTGATCTCAAAGGCCGTGACGCCCATCCACACCTGTCACTCGGGTGATGGTTCCAAACAGACAACGAATCCCTTTCACCTGCCATCGGGCTGATAAGCGTAAGCTCTTTGGGGCGGGCAGTAAAAGCGAGCTAACGAACTGTTCATTGATTCCTGACCGGGTTGTGCTCGTTGATTGCTCTGGAACCATTCAGCCCGTCTCTCAACATCTCCCTGTTTCTTCCACTTTTGCGTCATTCGTGCCTAGCGGGTCGTCCATTCGTTGGATTGTCGTCTGCGATGTACAGGAGTATCGCCAAGAGTTACATTTCCTTTGACAGGCCGCGACAGTGGCACCGTCATAGAATCGATCCTCCTAGGCGCGGCGGTCACGCTCACCGTCGGTGTCGCTGGGCGGTACGTGCGTGTGCGTGCTTGCGTGTCTGCGTGCGTGCGTGGGGATTGTGGGTGGGGGGGATTGTTGAAGCATGACTAACAATACCTCCCGGTGTAGTCGCCAGTTTTCAAACGTTGGACGTTGCTGGCCCCCTCGTGGCCCGTTAGGCCCTGGCTTGATTTTTGGTGCGGCGAGCCGCCACTGAGGAGGAGACGAGCTGTTCTGTGTGCCGCGTAGAGGAAATGTCATAAAGCAGACGACAGGTGAAGTGGTCGACGGCGCTCGTCTGCTCCGCCTGCGCATCTGCTTGTCAACATGGCAACGGACAAAGCTAAGCCTGGGACAGGAAGGGAGGAGGACACGCAAAACGCACCACCTCTCCTCACGCTATTGCGTTGGTAGGCTGGACCTGGTGGAGTAGTAGCGGAGAATGGTTTTATATCAGGCACGGAGGAACAGAAAGTGAGTTGAACTGGTTTTTCTTCTTCTTCTTCTTCTTCTTCTTCTCTGTCTTCTTCTTCTTCTTCTTCTTTCTTCTTTCTTCTTCTTCTTCTTCTTCTCCTCCTCCTCCTTCCTTCTTCTTCTTCTTCTTCTTCTTCTTTCTCTTCTTTCTTTTTTTCTTTCTTTCTCTTTGCAGTGCTCTGTGATCCAGAAAAAAAGGGAATTGTATCATAAATCTGATTTACCTGAAATCTAGAACTCCGTGATTTTGTTTCTTTGTTTGCTAAAGTTGTGTGTGTGTGTGTGTGTGTGTGTGTGTGTGTGTGTGTGTGTGTGTGTGTGTGTGTGTGGTCAGATAAGTCAGGATAGCTGTCATTTGTGCTAGCATATATTATCTGTCGCTATCTCAGAGAGAGAGAGAGAGAGAGAGAGAGAGAGAGAGAGAGAGAGAGGAGAGAAGACAGACAGACAGACAGACAGACAGACAGACAGACAATGATTCAATGATTTACAACGTTACCGTATTGTCCTAGCCATTTTTCATCATTGCCGCTACTGTTTTACTAAGTTGGTGCTAAATGATAAACTTAAGTAAAAAAAAAACCCAACAACAAACAACAGAGACAGAGA
>CM065737.1:41772763-41780263 GCA_033310375.1 Conus canariensis | reverse complement strand
CAGGGCCGGTGGGTGGGGGTGATGATGACAGGGCCGGTGGGTGGGGGTGATGATGACAGGGCCGGTGGGTGGGTGGTGGTGATGACAGGGCCGGTGGGTGGGGTTGGTGATGACAGGGCCGGTGGGTGGGGTGGTGATGACAGGGCTGGTGGGAGGGGGTGGTGATGACAGGGCCGGTGGGTGGGGAGTGATGATGACAGGGCCGGTGGGTGGGGGTGGGGGATGACAGGCCGGTGGGTGGGGGGTGGTGATGACAGGGCCGGTGGGTGGGGGTGGTGATGAGAGGGCCGGTGGGTGGGGGTGGTGATGAGAGAGCCGGTGGGTGGGGGTGGTGATGACAGGGCCGGTGGGTGGGGGTGGTGATGAGAGGGCCGGTGGGTGGGTGGTGGTGATGACAGGGCCGGTGGGTGGGGTGGTGATGAGGGCCGGTGGGTGGGGGTGGTGATGAGAGAGCCGGTGGGTGGGGGTGGTGATGAGAGAGCCGGTGGTGGTGGGGGGTGGTGATGAGAGGGCCGGTGGGTGATGGTGGTGATGAGAGGGCCGATGGGTGGGGGTGGTGATGAGAGAGCCGGTGGGTGGGAGTGGTGATGAGAGAGCCGGTGGGTGGGAGTGGTGATGAGAGAGCCGGTGGGTGGGGGTGGTGATGACAGGGCCGGTGGGTGGGGGTGGTGATGAGAGAGCTGGTGGGTGGGGGTGGTGATGACAGGGCCGGTGGGTGGGGGTGGTGATGAGAGAGCCGGTGGGTGGGGAGTGGTGATGAGAGAGCCGGTGGGTGGGGGTGGTGATGGAGAGCGGTGGGTGGGGGTGGTGATGAGAGAGCCGGTGGGTGGGGGTGGTGATGACAGGGCCGGTGGGTGGGGTGGTGATGACAGGGCCGGTGGGTGGGGGTGGTGATGACAGGGCCGGTGGGTGGGGGTGGTGATGACAGGGCCGGTGGGTGGGGGGTGGTGATGAGAGAGCCGGTGGGTGGGGGTGGTGATGACAGGGCCGGTGGGTGGGGTGGTGATGACAGGGCCGGTGGGTGGGGGTGGTGATGAGAGAGCCGGTGGGTGGGGGTGGTGATGACAGGGCCGGTGGGTGGGGGTGGTGATGACAGGGCCGGTGGGTGGGGGTGGTGATGAGAGAGCCGGTGGTGTGTGGTGGTGATGACAGGGCCGGTGGGTGGGGGTGGTGATGAGAGAGCCGGTGGGTGGGGGTGGTGATGACAGGGCCGGTGGGTGGGGGGTGATGATGAGAGAGCTGGTGGGTGGGGGTGGTGATGATAGGGCCGGTGGTGGTGGGGGGTGGTGATGAGAGAGCCGGTGGGTGGGGGTGGTGATGACAGGGCCGGTGGGTGGTGGTGGTGATGACAGGGCCGTGGGTGGGGGTGGTGATGAGAGAGCCGGTGGGTGGTGGTGGTGATGACAGGGCCGGTGGTGGGGGTGGTGATGACAGGGCCGGTGGGTGGGGGTGGTGATGACATGGCCGGTGGGTGGGGGTGGTGATGACAGGGCTGGTGGGTGGGGGTGGTGATGACAGGGCTGGTGGGTGGGGGTTGGTGATGACAGGGCCGGTGGGTGGGGGGTGGTGATGACAGGACCGGTGGGTGGGGGTGGTGATGACAGGTCCGGTGTGTAGGGGGTGGTGATGAGAGGGCCGGTGGGTGGGGGTGGTGATGAGAGGGCCGGTGGGTGGGGGTGGTGATGAGAGGGCCGGTGGGTGGGGGTGGTGATGAGAGAGCCGGTGGGTGGGGGTGGTGATGAGAGTGCTGGTGGGTGGGGGTGGTGATGACAGGGCCGGTGGGTGGGGGTGGTGATGAGAGGGCCGGTGGGTGGGGGTGGTGATGACAGGGCCGGTGGGTGGGGGTGGTGATGACAGGGCCGGTGGGTGGGGGGTGGTGATAACAGGGCCGGTGGGTGATGGTGGTGATGACAGGGCCGGTGGGTGGGGGTGATGATGACAGGGCCGGTGGGTGGGGGTGGTGATGACAGGCCGGTGGGTGGGGGTGATGATGACAGGGCCGGTGGGTGGGGGTGATGATGACAGGGCCGGTGGGTGGGGGTGATGATGACAGGGTCGGTGGGTGGGGGTGGTGATGAGGAGGGCCGGTGGGTGGGGGTGGTGATGAGAGAGCCGGTGGGTGTGAGTGGTGATGAGAGAGCCGGTGGGTGGTAGTGGTGATGAGAGAGCCGGTGGGTGGGGGTGGTGATGACAGGGCCGGTGGGTGGGGGTGATGATGACAGGGCCGGTGGGTGGGGGTGGTGATGACAGGGCCGGTGGGTGGGGGTGATGATGACAGGGCCGGTGGGTGGGGGTGATAATGACAGGGCCGGTGGGTGGGGGTGATGATGACAGGGCCGGTGGGTGGGGTGGTGATGACAGGGCCGGTGGGTGGGGGTGGTGATGACAGGGCCGGTGGGAGGGGGTGGTTTGATGACAGGGCCGGTGGGTGGGGGTGGTGATGACAGGGCCGGTGGGTGGGGGTGGTGATGACAGGGCCGGTGGGTGGGGGTGGTGATGACAGGGCCGGTGGTGGGGTGGTGATGACAGGCCGGTGGGTGATGGTGGTGATGACAGGGCCGGTGGGTGGGGGGTGTTGATGACAGGGCGGTGGGTTATGGTGGTGATGACAGGGCCGGTGGGTGGGGTTGGTGATGACAGCGCCGGTGGGTGGGGGTGGTGATGACAGGGCTGGTGGGAGGGGGTGGTGATGACAGGGCCGGTGGGTGGGGGGTGGTGATGACAGGGCCGGTGGGTGGGGGTGGTGATGAGAGGGCCGGTGGGTGGGGGGTGGTGATGAGAGAGCCGGTGGGTGGGGGTGGTGATGACAGGGCCGGTGGGTGGGGGTGGTGATGAGAGGGCCGGTGGGTGGGGGGTGGTGATGACAGGGCCGGTGGGTGGGGGTGGTGATGAGAGGGCCGGTGGGTGGGGGGTGGTGTGATGAGAGAGCCGGTGGTGGGGGTGGTGATGAGAGAGCCGGTGGGTGGGGGGTGTGATGACAGGGCCGGTGGGTGATGGTGGTGATGAGAGGGCCGGTGGGTGGGGGTGGTGATGAGAGGGCCGGTGGGTGGGGGTGGTGATGAGAGGGCCGGTGGGTGGGGGTGGTGATGAGAGGGCCGGTGGGTGGGGGTGGTGATGAGAGGGCCGGTGGGTGGGGGTGGTGATGAGAGAGCCGGTGGGTGGGGGTGGTGATGAGAGGTCTGGTGGGTGGGGGTGGTGATGACAGGGCCGGTGGGTGGGGGTGATGATGAGAGGGCCGGTGTGTGGGGGTGATGATGAGAGCCCAGTGAACAGAGCCCAGAACGCCCAGCCTTCAGCCCTCATGTAGATGTTCCGGCACGGGGGTCGCCCGCGGCTTGGGGCTTAGTGTGTGTGTGTGTGTGTGTGTGTGTGTGTGTGTGTGTGTGTGTGTGTGTGTGTGTGTGTCCATCCATGTGTCTGTCTGTCTGTCTGTCTGTCTCTCTGTCTGTCTATGTCTCTGTCTCTCTGCCTCTCTCTCTCTGTCTCTCTCTCTCTGCCAATCTGTCCGTTGGTCTACTTCTCTGTCTGTCTGTTTGTCTGCCTGCTTGCCCTTCTTCCCATTGGTCTGTCTGTCGGTCTGTCTGTCTGTCTCTGTGTGTGTGTCTCTCTCTGTCTCTGTCTCTCTGTTTGTCTCTCTGTCAGTCTCTCTGTCTGTCTGTCTGACTGTCTCTCTCTCTCTCTCTTTCTCTCTCTCTCTCTCTCTCTCTCTCTCTCTCTCCCTCCCTCTCTCTCCCCTCCCCCCCCCCCCCTCTCTCTCTCTTTCCTGTCAGCTTGGACGCGATATTCATGGTAAGGTGCTGACGTCTGTGTGAAGGAGTCTGTTTCCGGCTTTTCCTATGATGTAAAGCTGGGCATGTTTCTTTTCCATCGTCTTCAGTTGAACTTACGTTGTTGTTGTTGTTGTTGTGGTGGTGGTGGTGGTGTGTGGTGGTGGTGGTGGTGGTGTGTGGTGTGTGTGTGCGTGTGTGTGTGTGTGTGTGTGTGTGTGTGTGTGTGTGTGTATGTGCGTGCGTGCGCGCGCACGTGAGTGTGTGTGTGTGTGTGTGTGTGTGTGTGTGTGTGTGTGTGTGTGTGTGTATGTGTGTGTGTGTGTGTGTGTGTGTGTGTGTGTGTGTGTGAGAGAGAGAGATACTTACGGTGAACAGTGACACCGTCTCTCTCTCTCTCTCTCTCTCTCTCTCTCTCTCTCTGTGTAAATGTGTGTGTGTGTGTGTGTGTGTGTGTGTGTGTGTGTGTGGAGAGAGAGAGGAGAGAAGAGAGAGAGAGAGAGAGAGACTTACGGTGAACAGTGACACCGTCTCTCTCTCTGTCTCTGTTTCTCTGTCTGTCTGTCTGTCTGTCTGTCTTTCTCTCTCTCTCTCTCTCTCTCTCTCTCTCTCTCTCTCTCAATGTGTGTGTGTGTGTGTGTGTGTATGTGTTGTGTGTGTGTGTGTGTGTGTGTGTGTGTGTGTGTGTGTTAATCGCTCTTACATACAAAGCACAAGCCTGCAGGATATTCACAGGACAACCTGACATGAAGAAGCGATTTTCAAACCAAATACTGATGGAATCATGTAAGATAGAGCGCACATGTTTTTAAATATACCTTACTGATTGCACTTGACACCAAACTGGCGTCAGCTAATTGGCGTAACTGTATGTAATCCCAAAACAAATGTGCAATGCGATATTGCTCAAAACAACGTCTTAGAATGCAACACGATACAGTACAATATAATCTACTACAACAGTCAAACATTACCTCTACATTACCTTAGTTTTAAAGGGAAGTAAATCACCGTATCTCTCGCTATCGGCAGGCGTCCCCCAAGGTTCTATTCTTGGACCAATGCTATTCCTTATTTATATAAATGATATTGTTCATGACATTGAATCTGTGGTAAGGTTATTTGCTGATGATACCAGTATATATTTAGGTCTTGAAAATACTCATCTAAGAACAGAAATCTCAGATCTTGAAAAAATCAATACTTGGGCTCTCAAATGGAAAATAACATTTAACCAGTCTAAAACTGAATTATTGACAATTTCTAACCATGCGGTGCCACAAATTGAACCTCTGAGGTTTAATAACGTGACATTACATGATACAGAATTCCACAAACATCTAGGAGTTATCATTCAAAATAATTGTAAATGGGATTCCCACATCAAATCCATGTTGTCAAAATGTCGTGTTCTTGTTGCCTGCCTCCGCTCATTTAAATACCGTCTTAGTCGGAAATCACTCGAAATAATGTATAAGTCATTTATTTTGCCCCATTTCGATTTTTCGGATGTCGTGTGGGATAATTGTACAAACAAACAAGCTGAAGATTTAGAAAATGTGCATCTGGATGCGATTAGAACTATAGTCGGCTCTGTCCGAGGGACTAGCCACCAAAAATTATACAAGGAATCCGGTTTTACATCATTAAAAGAGAGACGATGACGTGATAAATCATTCTGTACTACAAAATTGTCAACGGTATTGTTCCTATTTACCTGTCTAATCGACTTCCCCATCTTATATCCTCTGTAAACCCTTATCACCTCAGGCGCCCCCTGGAGAGGCAGATGCCAAAGTGTAGATTAGATATGTACAAATCTTCCTTCTTTCCTTCATCTACTGCTCTTTGGAATGACCTCCCTGACAATATTAAAGTATCTAATTCTCTTAGTTTTCTCAAGCGTTTCCTCAGCAGTACCGATAGTATCGTGCCTAGATGTTACTACTTATCTGATAGGACGTCAGAAATAATTTTGTGTAAGTTGAGATTGGAAATGAATGACTTAAACCACGATCTTTTCAAACGACATCTTAGAAACAACCCTTCATGTGACTGTGGCACGGCAGTTGAGGATGCAGCCCACTTCTTGATTAATTGTCCACTCCATCAACAGGCCCGTGCTCTGACAATAGAAACTCTACACGACACAGCAAAACGCGATATCTCAACATTATTGACTGGCAACCTTGATCTGGATGTGGACGCAAATACAGAGATACTTGCTATGGTTGGAAATTTTTGTTAAGCTTTCTAATAGGTTTGTACTTAACTAAACATATTCGGCTTACCACATTTGCCTTCCCGGTCTTCTACCTGGTATGGAATACTATTGATTGAAATGGCATGGTGTGGTTCAGGCGTGGCGGGTTATTTTATTATCGTGCTGTAGTTTGAGTGTACTCTGTGTGTGTAAACGTTTCTCGTTTGTTCGCTTGTCTCTGTTGTTTTGTTTTTGTTTGTGTCTGTTGATTTTCCTCCTTTCCAATTCCATTTTGATAACTTTTTGACGCAGCCACTCCAATGTACATTTTTGTGTGTGTAAGAGTACGGTTTATAAGCCTATGCTTGTTGTACTCCATGATTTGATGAATATTGCTGCAAAATTGTTCTCGAACAAATACAGTTTGTTTAAACCAAACATTACCTCATACACCACAATTTCACATAACACAACATGATATAATGCCAACGGCAAACGAAGTCATACAATACAACACTAGACAATTCAACAATATCAACAGCTACTGGTGTCACGTGCGTGTGACCTGCAGTCCTAGCCCTTTTGACCTTTTTTTACTCCTGACCTTTGGGATGCTGGACCGGACGTTTCACAGAATACTGTACTGATCGTCTGCCCAGACACTGGCCGCAGCGGTCGGCTGTCTAATCCCACCGGGCGACTGTACGGTCTTTGACTGCCTGTCACGGTTCATTGAACATTGCAAATCAATACCGCCCCTAACCTGTGTGTGTTGTGTGTGTGTGTGTGTGTGTGTGTGTGTGTGTGTGTGTGTGTGTGTGTGCGTATGTGTGTGTGTGTGTGTGTGTGTGTGTGTGTGTGTGTGTGTGTGTGTGTGTGTGTGTGTGTGTGTTGCTGTGTTGCTGTTCGGGTTAGGCCTACTTCTGAGCACGATGTGTCTCTAACCATCCCTCCCTTTCCTCCCTTTGTCTCTCTCTCCTCTCTCTCTCTCTCTCTCTCTCTCTCTCCTGTCTCCCCCCCCCCCCCCCCTTCCCCTGTCTCCCTAGTGCTGCCATTGTTTCGCTGTTTGAGCTGTAAGTGGAGACTGTTCAATTTTACACGAATACCGTCCACCCTTTCTCTTCCTCCTCTTCCGCCCCCTCCCCCTCCCCCTCCTCCTCATTCTTAATGAACCCACCAGTTCCTGTTCTTTGACGCGCGCGCGCGCGCCCCGTGAGTATGTTTATGCGTTTCGTTATTGCCGTTTTGATAAGCCTTCTAGCCTCTCTCTCTCTCTCTCTCTCTCTCTCTCTCTCTCTCTCTCTCTCTCTCTCTCTCTCTGTGCGTGAGAGAAAGAGACGGAGGGACACAGAGAGAGCCAGAGAGACAGAAAACGTGTGTGTGTGTGTGTGTGTGTGTGTGTGTGTGTGTGTGTGTGTGTGTGTGTGTGTGTGTGTGTGTGTGAAGAACAAGATCACATTTGATTTGCTTTACAAACCATAGGTTTTGTGGGACATAGGGATCCAACCGATTAAAGTGTTCGGTTAAATT
>CM065737.1:41760263-41767763 GCA_033310375.1 Conus canariensis | reverse complement strand
GCTAAGATTCTCTAGATAACGTTTTGCCCTCTTCATAGATAGATAGATAGATTGATTGATTGATGTGATTGCTAAGATTCTCTAGATAACGTTTTGCCCTCTTCATAGATAGATAGATAGATTGATTGATTGATGTGATTGCTAAGATTCTCTAGATAACGTTTTGCCCTCTTCATAGATAGATAGATAGATTGATTGATTGATTGATGTGATTGCTAAGATTCTCTAGATAACGTTTTGCCCTCTTTATAGATAGATAGATTGATTGATTGATGTTATTGCTAAGATTCTCTAGATAACGTTTTGCCCTCTTCATAGATAGATAGATTGATTGATTGATATGATTGCTAAGATTCTCTAGATAACGTTTTGCCCTCTTCATAGATAGATAGATTGATTGATTGATATGATTGCTAAGATTCTCTAGATAACGTTTTGCCCTCTTCATAGATAGATAGATTGATTGATTGATATGATTGCTAAGATTCTCTAGATAACGTTTTGCCCTCTTCATAGATAGGTAGATTGATTGATTGATGTGATTGCTAAGATTCTCTAGATAACGTTTTGCCCTCTTTATAGATAGATAGATTGATTGATTGATGTGATTGCTAAGATTCTCTAGATAACGTTTTGCCCTCTTTATAGATAGATAGATTGATTGATTGATATGATTGCTAAGATTCTCTAGATAACGTTTTGCCCTCTTCATAGATAGGTAGATTGATTGATTGATATGATTGCTAAGATTCTCTAGATAACGTTTTGCCCTCTTCATAGATAGGTAGATTGATTGATTGATATGATTGCTAAGATTCTCTAGATAACGTTTTGCCCTCTTCATAGATAGATAGATTGATTGATTGATTGATTGATGTGATTGCTAAGATTCTCTAGATAACGTTTTGCCCTCTTCATAGATAGGTAGATTGATTGATTGATATGATTGCTAAGATTCTCTAGATAACGTTTTGCCCTCTTCATAGATAGATAGGTAGATTGATTGATTGATATGATTGCTAAGATTCTCTAGATAACGTTTTGCCCTCTTCATAGATAGATAGGTAGATTGATTGATTGATGTTATTGCTAAGATTCTCTAGATAACGTTTTGCCCTCTTCATAGATAGATAGATTGATTGATTGAAAGATTGCTAAGATTCTCTAGATAACGTTTTGCCCTCTTCATAGATAGATAGATTGATTGATTGATATGATTGCTAAGATTCTCTAGATAACGTTTTGCCCTCTTCATAGATAGGTAGATTGATTGATTGATATGATTGCTAAGATTCTCTAGATAACGTTTTGCCCTCTTCATAGATAGGTAGATTGATTGATTGATATGATTGCTAAGATTCTCTAGATAACGTTTTGCCCTCTTCATAGATAGGTAGATTGATTGATTGATATGATTGCTAAGATTCTCTAGATAACGTTTTGCCCTCTTCATAGATAGATAGATTGATTGATTGATATGATTGCTAAGATTCTCTAGATAACGTTTTGCCCTCTTCATAGATAGGTAGATTGATTGATTGATATGATTGCTAAGATTCTCTAGATAACGTTTTGCCCTCTTCATAGATAGATAGATTGATAGATAGATTGATTGATGTGATTGCTAAGATTCTCTAGATAACGTTTTGCCCTCTTCATAGATAGATAGATTGATTGATTGATTGATTGATGTGATTGCTAAGATTCTCTAGATAACGTTTTGCCCTCTTCATAGATAGATAGATTGATTGATTGATTGATTGATGTGATTGCTAAGATTCTCTAGATAACGTTTTGCCCTCTTCATAGATAGATAGATTGATTGATTGATTGATTGATGTGATTGCTAAGATTCTCTAGATAACGTTTTGCCCTCTTCATAGATAGGTAGATTGATTGATTGATATGATTGCTAAGATTCTCTAGATAACGTTTTGCCCTCTTCATAGATAGGTAGATTGATTGATTGATTGATTGATATGATTGCTAAGATTCTCTAGATAACGTTTTGCCCTCCTCACGCGTCTTTTTTGCACTTAATGTTTAGATTTGGTTGGTTTTGTCTTCAACTTGTTTCACTGTTGTTGTTTCTTTCTTTCACGGCGGGGCATGTCGAAAGCAAGCTTTTAGCTTATCTATCTGCCCTAATTAAACAGAGTTGTTCTCTCTCTCTCTCTCTCTCTCTCTCTCTCTCTCTCTCTCTCTCTCTCTCTCTCTCTCTCTCTCTCTCTGTCTGGGGGGTGAGCTGTCGTCATCCAAGAGGAGAAGACACGTTTTCTTCAGCTCCGCAGTTAATTAACGTTTTCTGTTAATTTCTCCGGTTTTGAGTCATACAACCTTTCAAGTCGGTGACAGTATCAAGATGCCATCAGCATCTCTCGATTTCAGAGTTCGGTGTGGCGGGTTCGTCGCCGTCTTCATCAGTTTTATGGCAAAAAGAGCCAGGTTCAAGCTGTCCATGTCGGTGCGTGTATTAAAAGTACACACCCGTGTCACCGGTGTCATGGTAGGCTTGGTCCTCACCGCCTTTTTCTTCAGCGACCTTCTGCTCCGATGCGGCGACGTGGAGACGAACCCCGGGCCGAAGTCGTCCAGCTCCAGCTCCACGAAGCAGTCCCGCCTGGCTCGTGATGGCTCTGTTCGCCGTGCAAGTACGGACTCTTCTGTGACTCCTGATCCTGACCATGCTTCAAGTAAACCCGGTGAGATCACGGCCGATCACCCGATGCTAAAAGACATTTTTACAATGTTATCATGCTTAACCACGAAGGTTGACAACATGTCGGACGATGTAAAAGGAGTGAAAGACTCAGTCGACGGACTAAAAAGGGACATGCATGACATGAAAGAGACGATCAGTGAGCTTCGTGTTCAAAATGACAATCTGAAGGCAGAGAACAGTATGATGAAAGATAGAATCGTGCGTTTGGAAGAAAAAGTTGATGATCTTGAAGGGCGATCAAAAAGGAATAATTTAATTTTTTATGGACTGCCAAGGAGGGAAGGAGAAACCAAACAGGACTGTGTGAATATTGTGCATAACCTGTTGACGGATGAATTGAAACTACCAAAGACCGTAGAGTTTGACAGAATACATCGCATCAACAATAAGCCTAATTCGCCTGTTATTGGCAGATGCACCTTCTACAAAGACAAAGAAGAAATTTTCAGAGCCAAAAAGAACCTTAAGAACACTTCAGTGTTTATTGGTGAGGACTTCACTCAGCGAGTCCGTGACATCAGAAAGAAGCTAGGACCACACTTAAAAGCTGCCAGAGACAACAACAAGAGGGCCACTATGATCTACGATCATCTCCTCATCGACGGCAAGAAATTTGTTCTCGATGGGGATGATCAGTTAAAGGAAGTTAGATAAAGGTTTGGCCGGCCTCTGTAAACAAAGTTAAACTTCCACAATCCTAAAAGTCAAATTTCCCTGGTTGAGGATACAAAGGTAGATAATGTTGACCAAACACCGGTTCCGAAGATAAAATGCGGAAACGCACGTGCTGGTGGCCGTGTGTCAGGTTTACTGAGAACAGGTTGTAAATGTGTACCGGCGAATTGTGAAATGCATGCTTGTTCTTCACGTGTTGGAATGATTTGTGACACCAGCCGTGACGAAGCTCGTGAAAATGTCAGGGAACAACACAATGGGGAAGAGAGAAGAGAAAATATAACCAGTGGAGACATCCCGATGGACGAAAGTCTGAATGAGAGTACGAACGATAGCGAGTATGAAAGTGAACAAAATGTTAGTGAAACACAGGTTAAAAATAAAGTACACTTGTTCTCTTTCCTTCATTGGAACGTAGATGGCCTTCCATCTAAACTGAGTGATCAAAAGTTTTTATCGTATGTTTATAATTTTGATTTCATTTGTCTTGTTGAAACGTTCATGGAGAAAATAGATTCCCATTTGTTCCCCTACCATTCTGTCTTTTGT
This sequence comes from Conus canariensis, assembly GCA_033310375.1. NCBI lineage: Eukaryota > Metazoa > Mollusca > Gastropoda > Neogastropoda > Conidae > Conus > Conus canariensis. Next base: position 41,763,817 of record CM065737.1, on the reverse strand, counting down.
AAACCTGCGATTAAGCTGACAAGACACGGGAGGAGATCAGGTGGAGTGGTGTGCTTAATTAAAACCGAGTTGATGGCTTATGTATCTGAACTTACATGTGAACATGACAATATTATGTGTTTCTTATTAAATAAAACTTTATTTGGTTTTGAAAATAACATTCTTTATGTGTGTACTTACGTGCCTCCAATAAATTCCCCATATTATACAACAATTGAAATTGAAAACGGCATTGTTTGCCTTGAAGAGGTTATAACAGATAAGATATTATTGTATGACAACGTTGATATCCTTTTGTGTGGGGATTTGAACGGCAGAACAGCCAACATTTTCCCTTTCAGCAATGATCAGTTTGATAGGTTCAGTTTCATGGATAAGAATGACAAAACAGATCTCATAAGATATTCTAAAGACTCGGAATTGAATACATATGGAAGAATGATTTTGAATTTATGTATTGCTTTTAGATTGTTTATCATGAATGGAGTATGTAATGGTGACCTTGAAGGTCATTACACATACATAACGGAAACAGGGAGTAGCGTGAATGATTATTTCTTAGTTTCTGAAGATCTGTTCGATACTATTAGAAATTCTTGCCGTTTGCATGTTTCTGATATGATTAATTCTGATCATCAACCATTGGAATTTTATTTTTATGCGAAGAATGATTTGTTACGCAATGACAATGATTGGCGTGATATACCTTTATTTATTAAAAAGATAGTTTGGAATGATGACTTTGCTGAACAGTTTCATAATAGCATGCATTCAAGAAATACAAAAGAAAAACTTAATCAAGCCAGCATATTGATGGGTACTGACATTAATCAGGCATTACATTTATTTAATGAATGCATAAGAGAGCAAGCAGTATGTATGGAAAAGAAAATTTATACATGTCAGAAAAGGTCAGAAAAGTGGTATGATGATGAATGTAAACTTCTAAGCGCAATGTTAGAAAACTTTTAAGAACATGTAGGAAATCATCCAGAAAAAATACAAAGTTGCCGGATACAAAGTTGCCACCAAAGGAGAATTCACCCGAAAAAGAGGCTAGGACAGCTTTTTGCAAAGAAAGAAGGGAATACAAAAAGCTGTTACAGAGAAAGAGAAAAGAATATAATAGAATTGTACTTGAACAATTGATTATGTCTGTAAATGACCAGAAAGAATTTTGGCAAAATATGGGTAGAGTTTCTAGTAAGAATAAGTTTCAGCCAAACAAGATCACAGTACAGGAATGGTTTCAACATTTTAAAAGGGTTCTTGAAAAACATGAGACTGACGGCAACAAATATATCTGTACAGGTGCTTCTGATGTTTCAGATAATTTTTCAGATAATGATAACGATGATCAAGGAAATGGAAATGATGCACATGAGAATGATGATTATGATGATGTCAACTTTCTGAATCGGCCTATTTCTAAAGAAGAAATCATACTCTCAGTGAGAAAATTGAAAAGTAAGAAAGCAGCTGGACCGGATGGTATAATTGGAGAGCTATTAAAAAAAATCAGGAGATGATGTAATTGGTTTCTTTGTAAAATATTTCAATGTTCTATTTGACACGGGTCAATATCCTGATTTATGGAAAGAATCTATTATTGTTCCATTGTTTAAAAAAGGCAACATTAACGATCCAAATAATTACAGAGGAATTTCCCTTTCAGACATAAGTAGCAAAATATACAGCTCTATAGTCAATTCAAGATTACAGGAATGGGTTGAGCAGAACAATATTACCGGTGAATTCCAAGCTGGGTTTAAACAAAATTATTCTACAATCGATCACATATTTACACTTTTAGCAGTCATTCAAAAGCAATTCTCATGTAATAGAAAACTGTATGTAGCTTTCATTGATTTTGAGAAAGCGTTCGACACAATTTCAAGAAAATTACTGTGGCCTATTTTGTTAAAGAATGGAATTAAAGGTAAAATTTACAGATGTATTAAAAGTATGTATGAGGTTGTTAAAGCTCGAGTTCGTTGTGGTACACAGTACACAGGTTATATCAATTGTACGAACGGTGTGAAACAAGGCGATATTTGTAGTCCTCTTCTGTTTTGTTTATTTATTAACGAACTTGCGCTTGAAATTATGAATAATGGTAGACATGGTGTTAGTCTCAATGTGGATATGATTGAATTGTTTATTCTTTTGTTTGCTGATGACATTATACTATTGTCAGAAACTGTGGTTGGGTTGCAGACGCAACTAAATAATCTTCATAAAGCTGCATGCCAGTTACAACTTAAAGTTAATTTAGAAAAATCTAGCATTATGGTTTTTAGAAAAGGGGGATACCTAGCAAGCACAGAGAGATGGTTTTACGGCAATGTTAAGATGAATGTAGTGAATTCATATCGATACCTAGGTATCTTGTTTTCAACAAGATTGAGTTTTAAGCCTGCATGCCAAGATTTAGCGAACAAAGGGAAACGAGCTGCTATTCGTATTATTTGTAAGTTGAATCAGTTGAATAATAACTCTGTGAAATTATTCTTGAAGCTTTTCGATTCACAGATTCAATCTATGCTTCTATATGGTGCTGAGATTTGGGGTTTAGAAGATACTTCATCAGTGACAGAAAGTGTTCATTTGTTTGTGTTAAAGAAGTATTTAGGGGTAGGTATCAAAACACCGAATGATCTTGTATATGGTGAATTAAATCGATTCCCCCTGTTTATTAATTCTACTGTCTCTTGCATTAGATACTGGTTGAAATTAACCCGAATGGAGGAGCATAGACTGCCATTCAAAGCATATAAAATGTTATTAAATTTGTCAAATAGAGGAAAAGTCAATTGGGCTTCGAAAGTTCGGGATGTTTTGAATAGTAATGGCTTCTGTTATGTATGGGAAAATCAAGGTGTAGGATGTATAAATTCTTTTATACGAGAGTTCAAACAAAGATTAATCGATTGCAGGTGGCAAAGCTGGAATTGTCATATGGATGACAGTAACAGATTTATAAACTATAGAAAATTCAAGATGTCTCATGATCTGGAGACATACTTACTTTTGGATTTGAACAGATTTATACGATATACACTAACAAGATTTAGATTTGGGATTTCTAATTTATCAGTGCACAGCTCAAGATATAACAGGGATAGCGAACGTGTCATGAAATGCCCATTGTGTAGATCTGCCACAGATGATGAAATTCACTTTGTTTTTTGTTGCCCTGCTTTCGATGATTTAAGACACAGTTTAATACATCCAAAATATCATAATAATCCTAGTGATTTCAGATTAACATTACTTCTAGCATCACGAAAGACAGAAGTCGTTAAAAATCTTGCTGTATATCTTTACAAAGCCTTTAAGAGAAGGGAAATAGCTATATCTTGATTTATCAAATTTGTTGTTGTATGCATGTGAATTTGTTGATTGAGTCTATAAATGTGCGAATGTAATGATTTTCTTTATTGAATTTCCATTATTTTCCTTTGTAAGTTGGAAACTGGTTTTCAGTCTTGCATTTGACCTAGTTCTCATGCTTATAATGGGATGACAGTGTCATTCATATTTGTATCATATAT
>CM065737.1:41755263-41757763 GCA_033310375.1 Conus canariensis | reverse complement strand
GCCTTAGTGGTGGGATAAAAAACGGTCATACACACAAAACTCCACTGCCTGTCTATACAGGCAGTGTCCGCAGGAGTACCAGCCTGCGAACGCAGAAAGAAAGAAAAGACTGATCTGAATGCAAAAGTCCGACACTGTCTTGTCCATGCGAAGTGTCTGACTCGCTATCGATGTGTGTAGACATGACGTGTTCTTCAACAACATCCTCTGTAGCGCAGTGTGTTCCGTGATCTTCCACTTCTGTGTCGAACAAGGCCAGTTCAATCATTTCACAAGTGTGATCTGTACCAACCTGTTCCCGTCGTCTGTTTTGCTGCTTGGCCCTTTCTTGGTCACGTCGCACCTGGCTGGGCGGTTTCTTTCTGTATTGAACTCGCGTTGCCCGGTTCAACACAGGATCCGCCATTGTTGTTGTGACAGGGACGGCTGGCTGGCTTCAGTCGTCGAACGACGACGGTATTGCTGCCTTCACCGGTAATTTTCCAGCTTAACACAGTATTGATATTCAGCAGGGCGTCAGAGCTGTCTCTGCAGTCGCTGGAGGTCCAGTAACTGGCATTTTCAAACAATTATCGAAAATATTTACGCAGCGTAAATAAATGGCGCCCAGTCGCTTCGCCCAGTCACAGAGAGCGAGAGAGAGAGAGGAGAGAGAGGGGGGGGTCGGAGGGAGGGAAAGAGAGGAAGTGAGGGAGGGAGAGATAGACAGACAGACAGACGGACAGACAGACAGACTGACGGACAGACAGACCGACGGACAGACAGACAGACAGCACGTGGTGGCAGCAGCACTGCCCTGGGTTTGCCGTGTGCACAAGGGGCTGGCCGTCCTCAAACACAGGCGGTTCTCATTCCACACCGTCCTGGGGGAGGGGGGGGGGGGGCGGACATTCTCTTCCCACCCTCACCCCCTTCCACCCCTCTTGCCTCACCCCCCACCCCCCTTCTCCTCCGTGTTTCCCGCTGCCTCGAAGGAGAGAGTGTGTGTTGTGGGGGGGGGGGGGGGGGGTGAGCAGGGGAGCAGGGATTGACAGTGGTACAAGGACAGTCAGACCAATGCACTGGACTTTGGCTTTGTTACACCTACAGTAGCCACACACACACACACACACACACACACACACACACACACACACACACACACACACACACACACACCACACAACACACACACACACACACACACAACACCACACACACACACACACACACACACACACACACACACACACACAAAACACAACACACACACACACACACAACACAAAACACACACACCAACACAACACAACACACACAACACAACACAACCACACACACCCCACACACACACACACACACACAACACACACACACACACACACACACACACACCTCTCTCTCTCTCTCTCACACACAACACACACACACACACACACAACACACACACACACACACACACAACACACACACACACACACACACACACACACACACACACACACACACACACACACACACACAGAGCTGTCTGAAGACCTCAGATTTTTTCTATTTGAACTATGAATAAGGGAGGCAACTCTTACTTCCGTGACAATACAAGAACAAGCTCAGAACTCCCCCAATCAACAGTGCCTGCAGCAGCGCTTCACCTAGCACAGATGCAGACATAAGGCTCTCAGAACACACAACCACCTGACAGCTCAGAGTGTGGGGACAGCTTGGAAAAAGCACACCCGAGGACGTCATTATGTGTGCTCTTTGTGGCTTGTCTCTGTATCCGTTCTAGATGAAATGGTGCCGTTAGCAGCATCAGTTTAGAATAAAAAAAGCATGTCATTGCTTTACCGTGGGAGCGACAGTTGCATACTCTGTTTGTTGTTGACGCTTAAGGTCTGCTGGAACCAGGCAGACACATAGCATTCTGTGCCAGCCTGCAACTCCGGAACCACCAGTGGCGGCATCTTGTTGTGGATGTGGAAGATGTGGAGGATGTGGATGTGTGATCTCATGTAGAGTGACACTGGTCACTGTGAAATTGATGTGGACGTTTCTTGATTCAATAGTACAATTCGGTCAGGAGTAAATCATCATGGAATCATCGCTGGTCGGTCATTGCTGGTCTCTGTGGAGCAGAGAGGCGATACCATGTATGCTTGACTTCACTTGATGGATGAGATTTACGTCCTATTGGCCGGAGACCCCTAAGGACAGGGTGTATTCCCAGACCGAGGTCTGCATACTCTGTGGCAACTGTTGTCGCTGGTAGCAGTGGGTGAGTTCCGTGTGGGGGCCGTCGTCTGTCGCTCTCTGAGCTCTGGTTCCTCGTGAACTTTAGTTCACATTGGGGTGTTGGTCGGCCGACGATGGGCGTCGGTGTGTTTCGCCTCTTTCCTCCCACCAAAAGGCTGTCTTCAGGGCCACCAGGCGGCCTTCTTTGCGCTCAGGTGACACAGGGTAGACCCGCCGTCACCTATATGGCTGGAAGGTTGACTGCGCCGCCCGACACTGACCTCTCACA
>CM065737.1:41732763-41747763 GCA_033310375.1 Conus canariensis | reverse complement strand
GTTCTTATTTAAGATTTTATCAAGTCGTCATCAAGTCGTTATCAAGTTCTTATTCAAGTCACTTATAATTATTTATTAAGTTCTTGAAATATTATTCCATCTGAAATGGATCAAAATGATCTTTTGTTGTTGGCGGTTCTGGCATGCTTTTTGTTTGGCTTCTGTATTAGTGGTTGAGATTTTTTTGACTGCTTTGGTTTTTGCTGGCGTTGTTTATATAATTTTATAACCGTAATAACCACCCCCAGCAGCAATGACGCCAAAAATGGCAACTGTTTTAAATTCAATATTCCATGACGACTTTGGTGTTGTAGGTCTTGAATCAACTTGTGTATTTACAGCTGGCATTGAAACAACTGTTGGCGTTGGTGGTGTTATGTTTTCATTATGAGTTACATTCTGTGATTGCAACATTAATTTTTTTTGTTTGTTCCACTCTGCTAATTTTTTTCCTGCTGCAACACGCCCAGGATGAGGAGGCTTTTTACTGGTCACTTTCTCCATCAATGTTTTCTGCTGATTTTCTGGCTCGGTCATTTTGAAGGGAAACAAAATCTATATGATTAAAAGTAATTAATCCCATGATTAATGGCGATAACAATGTTCCAAATCTGTAATATAGATCACATCCTAGAGACTCTAATGACTTTGTTAAAACTGGATCCTGCGTTAAATCATACATAAAATCTTGTTCAGAATCAATGGGAGCAAATCTACTAACTAGTTTTAGTGTACAAACTAAGAACCGTTTGCCCAACACTTTTGACCATTCTTGACCCCAGTTGCGCTTCATACCTGTTGTGATACTTTACAATGTCTTGCGTCGACATCTGTTGAATCTGTTCTATGCTGAATTCATTTCCAAGGTACTGTTTTTGTTTTTCCACACGCCGCTAAAGAATACAGCCTTTCCTTTTGGCGCATAATAGCTTGGTCATCAACTTGATCATTTGTAAATTCAGGAAGTAAATCATCGCAGTTCATGTTTTATTAATGAATAAATATTATTTTATTTTTTAAAAATGAGCACCGAAAAAACTATTACTAACCTTGTATACCATTCTGCTGTTATTGGAGGCCTAAGTGTAGGATACACAATGCTTGGTAAAAGCTTGTTAAGAATAAAACCCAGCAGATCTTGGCAAACTAGACTTTGAAGACTCAGCAAAGCTGATTGCTGTTATTACAGCTTCATTTGCTACGAAAGATTTCTAGTTAAGCAAGGAATAATTCCAGACAGTATCAATATGTAAAATTAAAAAAAATACATTTATAAAAAATGGCTTCACTCGTAATGATGATTGGTGGCGCTGTGGTTTAATGCGCCTTGCTTTTAGCGGAAGTAATTACGCATTTAGTAAACTACGGGATGACGGCGAGAGAAAAAGACATAACAAAGCTATGGATGCAACTAGCCGCAGCACAAGCTGCGTATGAAAAGCAGAGAATTGAGCAGTTAGATTTTATTAACGATGAACTGAAAAAAACAGGACATGCAGCTTACACATTTAAAGATGTTGATCAAGCAATAAAAGAATATTATCTTGTAACAGGCAAGCCAATCGAGACATTGCCTCCACCAAAATTCAGCGATTTTTATCAACCATCAGAAAAACAAAAGATGCAAGAAAATATTGTTTATTGCCTTTGGCATGACCGTTGTGTATTTTGTTGCACATAATATTGGCTGAATAAAAAATGAACAAGATCTATTATTCGCCAAAAGGATATTGGAAGGGAATAACAGCATATTAAAAGCTAAGCCAAGCAGCTGGAGTCAGTGAACAAACAGCAAAGGAATGGTTACTCTAAACAAGCGATTTGGCAATTTATCTACCAGCGCCTAAACAAATACAAGACCACACTTTGTGAATATAACTCCAAACGACACCATCAAATGGATCTTCTATATTTACCCCATGATACGATTAGACGAAAAAGATTTAAGTACGCACTTACAGTCATTGACATAGCTTCAAGATACAAAGATGCGGAACCATTAACACAAAAGAGTGCTTCTGCTGTTGCTGTCGCTATACAACTGATATATCAACGAGGACCCTTAACTTATCCTCGCATGATTCAAGTCGATGATTGGGAAAGAATTTAAAGGACAAGTGAATCAATTATTGTTAAAACATAGAGTTACCATTAAAAGAGGCATTCCGGTGTTCACAGATCACAGGGCTTGGTTGAAAACTTTAACAAACAGTTATCTGAAAGACTTTTCTCCTACCAGTATCACAGAGAGCTGATTGACAATTCTCGCAACACAGAATGGGTTAGAAGACTGCCCTCAGTTTTGCGCGCAATGAATATGAAGAATTTAAAGGTCTAAAACCAGTACAAGCAATCAGGAAAACAAACAATAAATGTTGTTGAAGGAGAGTCTTCATCAAGCAAACTATTACCATTTGGTTTGAAAGTGAGATACCTTTATTCGCCGGAGAAGCGGAAGGGGACACTCGCATCAGGGCAACAGATCCCAGTTTGGAGTGTTGATCCATATGAGATAAAAAAAAAATTGTGAAAATGAATCCGCCCGTGTATTAATTATACGAGAAACTGACACAACAAAACGACCAGCCCCCCCGAAGATCTTTTGTGAAGGAAGAACTGCAGATAATCCCTCCAGACACAGTTCCAGTCGCTTAATTATTTTTTTAATTTAAATTAAAATGGCGGCAAGAATGGAAAAGGAAGAATCCTTACGTAAAATGGCACTGGAAGCAAGAATGGTGAAGGAAGAGTCCTTAGAAATAATGCGAGAAATATTTGTATTATAATCTTGCTATTAGACTAATATTTAAGAAGATTGATCATGCCATGCTAGACAAAACCTCAAATTTTGATTGGGAGCAAGAATATATTAAAAGATAAAAAAAATTCGAGCGCATTTAGCAGTAATGGATAAATAATTTGGTTGAATTGGGTGATGATATAGTTAAGCTTAACGAACTGTTTTAATCTACGCAAATACATTTGGGTTTAAAATGGAAGCTCAAAGGGAAATGGCAGAAAAGGCAAAGGAAAAGTCTTTAAAATTAATGCAAGATTTATTTGAGTATCAGTATATCATTAAAGAAGTATTTGAGAAGATTGACAATCTGTGGCTAGAACAATCGCCAGGCAATCGCTTTAAACCCCAAAGCTTTTATTTTGATTTATGGAAACATGAATATTGTGAAATGACAAAAAAATTAAAGCACATCTAGCATTAATAAATAATATTTAATTTTGCTAAATTAGATGATGATATAATTGAACGTGCGATTGCTGAAAAATATAAGCCCATATGATTATACTATTCTCCAATGACCAATTGCATATGAAAACTCTGGATTAACAAATACTCTTTTTGTGTTAGTGCGGTCAAGAGACCGTTTTGTTACAACTGTTGTGTTAATCTCATGCAGATTAGATCGCAGCTTGTAATTGTCATGATGAAAAGTCTTATTGCCAAACATGCTTCTTTGTAGTTGTCATGGGTTTATGCTTGACTGCACAACACTACGAGATATTCCCTTTGCTTTTTTAAACAACTTTTTTTTGGCTTGAAAGACTGTACATTTTCGACCTCAAACCAACAAACTCCTTGATCACCTCTCCAGATAATTCATCCTTCATCTTACCTAAAACCTTCTTATTAATATCTGAATGCAAAGGCGAATCTTTAGGGTAATCAGATGTGTCGTACCATCCAGCATGCTCTTTTGCTACTTCTAATTCCATGTCTTTGTAAAAATCTTCAGTAGGGATGTCGATTACAAAGGAATCTGTATCTGTGTACAGAACTCTGGACTCCGGATACAAGGGTTTAAAGTAGTCATAAAGAAATTCTAACATCAAAAGCTTCGACAGCTCTAAAAAAGTAAACCCAAAAAAAAGGGGTTTTTTCCAATTTATTTTTTTTTTTTCATCATTTCCAAAAAAAGGTCAAAATCTCTGAATCCAAAAAATTAGGTTTTTAAAAATTAATTGCAACTTTTTTCTCTGGTGACCAATCAAACATCTTTACGCTTGGCGGTTTTCCATAGTCTTTTCCCAAAAAAAGCTTTGTTCATCAACTTGAAAAATTTTTTTTCTAAGCATCGGGATTTAGTTCTGGATCAGGTTCTTCATATGTATGTTTCTAAATGTTTTTTGCAAAAGCAATTATACGATGAACAGGTAAACTTTAAACCATTCTTAAAAAAAATTAAAAGTTGAATCAAAATTTTTTTGTCCGAAGATAGGCACAATTTTTGGGGGGTTTTTGGGGTTTTCCATCTTTAACTTTCTGCCGTAATGGTAGTCATTAGGGGAATCTGAATTATAGGATATTTAAATCAACTTCTAGAAGGGACCCTTTTTTGATCGCTTTAATGACCTTTTTAAAAAAATTTTTAAAATTTTTTTTCTGTTACTTTTTTTTAAAATTGCTAAGGGAAAATGATTGCCCTTGCCCACCAACGATTTTTGCACTAAATACATAAATAGTTCCTTTTTTCTTTGGTAAAAATGCCCAAAAGTATTTTTTTTTTTCTTTTCATAATGGTGCACGCCATACTGTTTCCCCCCACGCAATCCGTTTTAAATCTCTGAAGCTTTTGGCGGTCAAAAAAAAAATCAATTTGACTCCAGTAAATTTTAAGAAAGCGTCCCAGCTCACCCCGGCGCAGAAATTTAAAATGCGCAACCCAAAGCTGTAATTTTCATGCAGGCTTCCTAAATTTTTCAAAGACGCCCGCCAACAAACAGGTATCCGCCTTAAATAGGAATCATGATAGTCTCCCATTTTTTTTACCTCAACTTCTGCCACGCACTTGAGCATTTAATCAAAATCACTGTGTCCTTTCTCAAAGACTATAAGAACGCCCTTTAGGGGAAGGGGGGTTTCAAACCTTCCCAATGTTCATGTACCATAAGGGAAACCCCCCTTTTAAAAAGGTTGGGTAAAAATATTCTTTGATTGGGCAGGATTTAAAAGGACCTGCCAGACTCAAACCCCCATCAGGTTTGCATAGAGTCTAAAAAAAAATTTATTTAAAAGTGAAACCATGCTTTTCTGATGACTGCGCAATGCATGACACCCAACGCTTTTATGCTTGCATTAAAGGTGAGGTCGAAACCCTCGCAAGTTGTGAAAAAATATAGGAAGTTCCAAGTCCTGGTTCAAACTTTAGTTGAAGATTGAATTGTTATGGCTGCCCTCTAAATTTCCCTAATGTGATCAGGGTTTTAAAACTTTTGGATTTTTTTGGGTTTGACCAAAACCACAAACCCAAACAGTGAGGGGCTGAGTCATACGTTTGTCTTGGGGGTCATTTAAAATGGGAAAAGTAGATTATTAGAACAGGCATTAAAACTTCGCATGCGTTTTAAAAATTTTTGCGCATTGGTCCTTGTAAATTTGGTTTTAAATTTTCACCCCCCTAACAAAAAAGGGCAAATAACAATCGGTGGTTATTTATTAAACTGTTTTGGAAAATTTTTTGGGTTTGGCCCCCCCATAAGGAACAATAAGGATTCAAAATTGCGTAAACAACTAGGAACCTTGAATTTTTTTTTCTTAAAACAAACCTCTGCCTTCCGGTAATTGTTCTGTATTCAGCCCAATGGCTAACAATGTTTTACAGGGGTTTGCTCGCAGCTTGAACGGGGAATTCTTGTTTAAAAATTTTTTTACAAAAATTTTGTTTGTATGTTGTTTTGTAGTATGCCCCTAGTAATCTACTCATGTGCGTATTAAGTGTAGTGCAACCCATTAAGGGTTTGATTAGGAGTAAAAATCTACAGATTTTTGGGGTTTGGTTCCCTATTGTTTGGGCTGTTCTTGCACTCTAATTGGCAGAAGGTTTTTTCTTCAGACCAGTGTAGACATTAACATTATTGGGGGGGGTGTTTTCAAACTGATCAAATTTTTTCTACAGCCATGAAACAAGGCCCTTAAAGTTAAAATCATTGGCCCCCTGTAAATAGTTAGTACTCTCTCTGCATTTTTGGGGAATGAGCAGCCTAGCAAGAACGCACCACAAAAACATTGTCGTCTGAAATTTTTTTTTTCAAAAAGCTTTTTTCAAACTAATGTTGGGGCGTGGAATGTAAGACGCCCACAATCGGCTCATATTAGCCCGTCTAAACTGATGTCAGGACTTCACCCCTGACCCCCAGAGCCTCTCATTTTAGCTGCTTCAGAGGCTTCTTAAACTGGTAAGAATTGTCTGCCCCCAAACCGGGTTAATCATTATGAGAAGAAAGTCGCTGTTTAGTTTAACCCAGACTTCTGTTTTTTTCGTTTATTGTTAATTTCGATTAAAACAACTAACCTTACTTAACTGGGGGTTTATTGTTTGTTTCTTGGAACTTTAGAAAATAGCATGTCAACGCTTCCTGACTTTTTTGTCAATAACTTCTAAAAAGACCCATTTTAAAACTTTTGACAAACGCCTTTTTTCGAGCATTGCTTCAAACAATTCATCTGAACCTTCATATATCTTACCCAAATGCTGAGTTTTCTTTTCAAACTCAAAATATTTATTTAAATTAAAAAAAAAACTTAATCAAAATCAATATCAACGGTCTTTGTGCTTGACTCTAAACAAAGTATAAACCCCTTTGGGTTGTTAATGTGAGCTTTTAAACAAGTTTAATGTTTCGTTTACTTTTTTTAAACATTCCTTTTTTATCTGTCGGTGTCTGGCTGTTGAGAAAAAGTTGCCCTTGCTTTTTTGAAGATCAAACTTTTGTCTTTTGTATCCTCAAAATAAACCTTAGCGACTAAATTCTTCATCCGGGGATGTTCGAGTCGGCAAGTGCTTTATTATTCAGTTGAAGGAACTAAGTTTAGCTGTTATTAGTTGAACATAGCTGTGTCTTTGGAGTTTAGCTTTTATTTTTTTGCTGACAGCACCTCAGCGTTAATAAACCAAAATAAAGACAAACCCCTAGAGGTAAAGCTTCCGGGCACCTACGCCTGTTGCTAAGAGACCTACACTTGTTCCTGCTGATAGAGCACTAATGTCGATGTTCCAGTATTAACATATGAAACAGCATTAAAGACAGCAGAATACCTTCGTTTGGGTTTACTGTATTTTGAAAGGTCCTGCTCAGTTTTTGATTTTGTTATGTTTTGGTTAATCTGAAAGTTTTTATGTCTACAAACAGAAGTTCTCTTTTTTGGGGCACTTTTGGATAAACCTGAACAGACATGCTTTTTTAAAATAAAAATAATTTAGTTTGGAATCTTTAATCTTTTAAACTTGAATATTCAGCTGCGCTCATATATTAAAAACAAATGTACTTTAAGTGGTTTATCACTCTCTTTTCTTTACAATTTGAATGTTTATTACGTCTTTAAACCCTGTTTCCCACTCCCATGCAACTGATTATCTCTGTTGACCTTAGTCAATCCAAAACCGTATTTCGTTGTTAAATATTCATCAAGTCTAACACTGTGAAGGTGTAGATCTTTAGACACAAGGTCTACTTTTGGACTTCTAGACCTCCCCCTCCAAACAATTTTCTTATTCATCAAAATGATGATAAGGTTTAAGCCCGCTACCGTAGACTTGGTTGGACTACCCTAAATTTTGGAACATTGTACTTTCGTTATTTTAGGATTGATAAACTTTTCACTTGTCTTTGATGGTTTTTTCATCTTCACACAGAAAATAAAAACCTTTAAGGATCTTGCTGCCGCTAAAACTAAATTCCATATGTTCTGCCCGCTTTTAGGATATTTTGATATGAATCACTCTTTCGTAATATATTGCTAATTTGACTGATAATTGTTGTCCAATCAGCCTTGCTAAGTTAGGGTTGCTAACAATGTCCAACTCTAACGAGATGTCGAAAATGCTGTACTTGGAATCAGTGTCTGTAGATTTAATGACACGTTTGTATTCATTAAAAGTTAGTTCATATGACAATCTGTCTTTTAATGCTCCTTGAAAGTATGGCGCATGCGCTTTTAACAACTCAAAATCAAGGGTATGGAAAAGCGATTTCCATAAGCAAAACTTACAGCTTCATACTTGTTACCGTCTTTAGCATCTTCGGCGTCTATTCTGTTTTAGTGCTTCGTTATTTTCGATTCCTTGAAAGCAAGATCGGCCCTTTCATTATCGGTTAGCCATAGATCACAATAGATTAAAAATATGCTGCATTGTGTAAAGAAAATATTTCTTGCCCTCAAGTTTATAGAAATTTTCTTAACGATTGCCCGTCCCAGATTTGACACTGTCCTTTTACGTCTGTTGCTGAATTCAGTTCTATTTTGAAAGTAAGCCGTGCAGATCCCGGCACAATCACTTCATCTGCTCCTAGGTCTGGAAATTTAACAGTAAGAATTTGATCTGAATCAATAGTAGATGGATTATTTGGAACAATAATATTCTGTTTATTTCCCTTCACGCCAAAGGGCTCTTTCAGTCTTCTATGCGGGTCAAGATCGACCATATGCTTGTGACATTTTTTTATAAAACAAAATAAAAGTTAATTATTTAAAAACATGGCAGAAGAAGATTATGATGTTTTTGATCCTGGAGACGACAGAGTGAAATGACCCTTTGACACATCCATTACAATCTTGCGGCTGAATTAACAGAAAGTAAGGTCAAACATTTTTTCAAAGTTTAGGCCAAGAACCTCCCGAATTTTAGACCCTAATGATTTTGAACAAAAGATGCCTTGTTTTTAAAAACGAGCAAGGACAACTTTTTCACTTACAACAAACCAGACCCATCAAAGTTTTTAAAAAGAACAATTAGACAAAGGCTCAGTGTGAGCGACAAAATCGCCTTGGCATTCTAAACCAAATTAGAAAGGAAGAAATTGCTAAACTTCAAAAACACACTAAAGAACTCCCAACAGATAACCAAATGCAAAACATGAACTTTAAAAATTTAAGGGCCAACAGCAACAAAATAATAGAAACCAGTTTTTCAGAAGAAACAGTATTAAAAACTATGCACGATCCGCCGCTACCTATGAGAGAAATAACGGCCCTTGATCATCTTTTTAAAGCATCAGAGGCGAATTAACAAACAATTTAGCAAAAACTGGGTGAAAATAGATGAGCATATAAAAAAGAAAAAGAAAACTAGTTGAGGCTGATGACCACAACTTAGGACCTGGTTTTAAAGAAAGAATAACACAAAGACTAAAAGATCTTGAACAAGAGAGATCAGCAAGACTAGAAGTGTTGTCAAATAACCGAGAACAATTACGAACCAAGTGAGCAGAATAAGAGAAACTATCCAAAGAATTTTATATGAAGACACAACGTTAGCAAACGAATAAGAACACTGTTTAGAGAGCAAGGTCACATTAGCAGTGTTATAACGCCTTAGGATTTGCATAAGTCACTGGGTGGCTATTACAGGCGGCGGGGTGGGGAGCAGTGCCACCAGCCCCCAAACTCCTCCCAGATAAACATGGGTAAAAAAAACAACTGATCACCTTGCAAATTATAAAAAAATTAGCCAGTAAGGGAATAGATCTTTGCCTGGATAATAGGGGGATCGTTAGCGGCTTTTGTCTGCCGCAAGTAAAGTAGTTGGCTTTAGGGTTGGCCGAGCACTTATGGGCATTAGTTGTCTTAATAGTTGGGTTACTCTTAGTAAAATAAAGACCAAGTAATCCTAGGGCAGTTAATCCAATAACAAGTGCCGTCTTTTCATATTCATGGGCATTTTATTCCAATTGGGGTTGGTTGAATTGGGGAATTATTTTGGGGGTCGAAGGTGGGATTTTTTTTTTTGTATTCTGGGTAGAATTTATGTCGTTTTTCCACCTTCTTTCTTTCCAGCCACAAGGATTTCATTATTTAGTTTATTATTGTTCCTACCCGAGCCCGAGGTCAGAAGGAGCATGTATAAACCAGTGCCGACAGCAAAGTCTACTTTTGATCTTGCATTGCAAAACATTTTGGTACCTTTTAATACTTGAAGGCAAATCAATTGCAGAATTATAGAATCCTCTAAATTTGCTAAATACTGTTTTTTTTGGCGTCAAAGCCATAAAGGATCAAATTATTGTTTGTCCGTGTGCTTGCGACCTAGCAAACACCAAACATAAGTACGAATAGATCGTTTATATTTCGTTCTATTCCCGCTTTTGTTAGGCCCTTAGAATATCCAAAATAAATGTTGTCCATGCTGTTTTATGCTCTTTTCTCATGGACCCGAGGTGAACATTTTTGCCTGAAGAGAAAAAATGTGTAAGGGGGATCCAATCATAGTTTTACTTCTGTGCACGCCCCAAAAATAAAGGTGCCTAAACCATGATTAAATCCCCAAATTTTTTTCTAAATCTTCTTTGGGGCAATACAAATTCTTACAGACCTTTCAAAACCTTTTTAATCTATTCTTTGCTGAAAGGATTAAAGTTTTTTTTTTTTAAAAAAAAAATTTTCCCCCCCAAATTTTTTTATTTTGGGGAAAAATGTCCTTTTTTTGGGAATAACCCCCCCCAAAGGGGTTTTAAATTTTTTTTTTCCCCCCCCCTTTTTCCTTTTTAAAAAAAAAAATTTTTTTTTAAAAAAATTTTTTGGGGGGGGAAAAATTTTTAACCCCCCAAAAAATCTAAAAAAAATTTTTAACCATTTTTTTTTTAAAAAATTTCCCCAAAAAATTTTCCCCCCAAAAAAACCCCCCAAAATTTTTGCCAAAATTTAAAATTTTTTTTTCCCCCCCTAAAAAAGGCCCCCCCCCCTTCCCCCCTTTTTAAAAAACCCCTTTAAAAAATTTTTTTAAAAAAAAAAATTTTTTTTTTTTTTTTTTTAAAAAAACCCCCCCCCTTTTTTTTTTTTTTTTTCCCCCAAACCCCCTTTTAAATTTTTTTTTCCCCTTTTTTAAAAAAACCCCCCAAAAAAAATTTTCCCCCCTTTTAAAAAAAAAAATTTTTAAATTAAAACCCTTTAAAAAAGGCAAATTTTTTTTTCCCCTCTTTTTAAAATTTTTTTTAAAAATTTTTTTTTTAAAAAAAACCCCCCCAAAAAAAGGGGGGGGGTTTTTTAAAAACCCCCCCTTTTCCCCCCCCCCCGTTTTTAAAAAAAAGGGGGAAACCCCCGGTTAAATTATAAAGCCCCCTAAAAACCCCTTTTTTTAAAAAAAATTTTGGAAAAAAAAACCAAAAAATTTTTTTAAAATTTTCCCCCCTTTTTGGGGGGGAAAAGGGGGCCCCCCCAAAAAAAACCCCCCCCTTTTTTTCCCCAAAAAATTCCCAAAACCTTTTTTTTAAAAAAAAACCCCCCCCCCCAAAATTTTCCTTTTTTTAAGTCCAAAAAAAAAAATTTTTTTTTAAACCAAAAAAAATTTTTTTTTAAAAAATAAAAAAATTTTTTAAAACCCCTTTTTTTTTTCCCCCCTTTCCCCCCTTTTTTAAAAAAAAATTTTTTTTTTTTCCCCTTTCCCCTTTTTTGGTTTCCCTTACCCAAAGGGCCCCCCAAATTTTTTTCATTTTTAAAAAATTTAAAAGGGAAAAAGGGAAAAAAAAAAAAGGGTTTTAAAAAAAACCCAAACCCCCCCAAACCCCCCCCAAAAAAAAAAATTTTTTTTTTTCCCCCCTTTAAAAAAAAAACCCCCCAAAACCCCCCAAAATTTTTTTTTTAAAACCCCCCCCTTTTTTTTTCCAAAAATTTTTTCCCCCCTTTTTTTAAAAAAAAAAAAAAATTTTTTTCCCTTTTTCCCCCCCCAAACCCCCCCCGGGGGTTTTTTTTTTAAAACCCTTCCCTTTCCCAAATTTTTTTTAAAAGGGGTTTTCCCTAAAATTTAAAAGGGGGAAATTTTAAAAGGGTTTTTTTTTTGGGGGGGTTTTTTTTTTTTTTAAAAAAATTTTTTTTAAAATAAAAAATTTTAAAAATTTAAAATTTTTTTTTCCCCCGGGAAAAAAAATTTTTTTTTTTTTTTTTAAAAAAAAAAAAATTTTTTCCTTTCCTTTTTTTGGGGTTTAAAACCTTCCCCCCGGGCCCCTTTTTTTAAAAAAAAAAAAAATTTTTTTTTTTAAAATTTAATTTTAAAAAATTTCCCCCAAAAATTTTTTTTTACCCCCCAAATTTTTTTTTTAAAGGGTTTTTAAAACCCCCCCAAAAAAAAAACCCCCCCAAAAACCCCAAAAAAAACCCTTTTAAACCCCCTTTTCCCCCAATAACCCCCCCCCCCTTTAACCCCCAAAAAAACCCCCCCCCCAAAAAAAAAACCCCCTTTTAAAAAAAAAAAACCCCCCTTTTTTTCCCAAAAAAAAAAATTTAAAAAAAAAAAACCCCCCTTTTTGTCCCCCCCAAAAATTTCGGGGTTTTTTTTAAAATTAAACCCCCAAAAGCCCCCCCTTTTTAAAAAAAAAAGGGTTTTAATTTTTAAATTTTTAAAAAAAACCCCCCTTTTTTTTCCCAAAATTAAATTTTAAAAATTTTTTCCGGTTTTTTAAAATTTTTAAAAAAAACCCCCAAATTTTTTTTTTAAAAAAAAACCCCCCCAAAAAAAAAAAAAAGGGAAAAACCCTTTTTTTAAAAAACCCCGGGCCCGGAAAATTTTTAAATTTCCCCCCCCCTTTTTTCCTTTTTTCAAAAAAAAAATTTTTTTTTTTTTTTTTCCCCCCCCCCCTTTTTTGGGGTTTTCCCCAATTTAAAAACCCCAAAAAACCCCCCCCCCTTTTTTTTTAAAAAATTTCTTTTTTTCCCAAAAACCCCAAAAAAGGGGGTTAAATTTTTTTTTTCCCCCCCCCAAAAAAAAAAAAAAACCCAAAATTTTCCCCAAAAAACCCCCCCCCCTTTTTTCCCCTTTTTTTTTTTTTCCCCCCCCCCCCTTTTTTAAAAAATTAAAAAAACAAAAGGGAAAAATTTGGGGGGGCCCCCCCCCCTTAACTGCCCCCAAACCCCCCTTTCCCCAAAATTTTTTCCCCCCCCAAAAAACCCCAAAACCCCAATTTTTTTTCCCCCCCCAAAAAAAAACCCCTTTTTACCCCCCCCCCTTTTTTTTTCCCCCCCAAAAAAAAAAACCCAAAAATTTAAAAAAAAAAAAAATTTTTAAAAAAATTTTGTTTTTGTTTTTGGGCCAAAAAACCCCCTTTTCCCATTTTTTTAAAAAAAAAAGGGAAAAAAAAGAAAAAAAAAAACCCAACCATCCCCCCCTTTAAAAAGGGGTTTTAAAAACCCCCCCCGGGGAAAATTTCCCCTTTGCCCTTTTTCCCTTTTTTTTAAAAGAAAACCCCCCAAAAACCCTAAATTAAAAACCCTTCCCCCCTTAAATTAACCCCCCCAAAAAAAATTTTTTCCCAACTTTTTAAAAAAAAAACCCCCCCAAAAACCCCCCTTTTTTTGAAAAAAATTTTTAAAAAGGGGAAAAAAAAAAAAAAAAAGGGGGCCCCCCTTTTTTTAAAAAAAAAAAAAAAAAAAACCCCCCCAAACCCCCCCCCAAAAACCCCGCCCCCAAAAAAAACCCCCCCTTTTTAAAAAAAAAAAAACCCCCCAAAATTAAAAAAAACCCCTTTTCCCAAAAAAAAAAAAACCCCAAAAAACCCCCGGGGGGTTTTTTTTAAAAACAAAAAAAAAAAAAAAAACCCCCCCCCAAAAAAGGGGTTTTCCCCCCCCCCAAAAAAGGGGAAAAAAAAAAGGGGGTTTAAAAAAAAACCCCCCCCCCCCCCCCCCCCCAAAAAAAGGGGGGGGGCCCCCAAAAAAAAAAAAAACCCCCCTTAAAACCCGGGAAATTTTTAAAAAACCTTGGGGGGGAAAAACCCCCCCCCCCCCCCCCCTTTTCCCCCTTTTGGGAAAAACCCCCCCCCAAAAGGGGGCCCCCCCCCCCTAAAAGGGGGCCCCCCCCAAAAACCCCCGGGCCCCCCCCCCTTTTTCCCCAAACCCTATCCCCTTTCCCCAAAGGGGGGGGGCCCCCCCCCCTTTTTGGGAAAAAACCCCCCCCCCCCAAAAAACCCCCCCCAAAAACCCCCCCCCCCAAAACCAATTTAAAAGGGGTTTTCTTTTAAAAACCCTTTGGTTTTCCCCCCCCCCCCCCAAAAAAACCCCCCTTTTTTCCCCCCCCCCCCCCCCTTTTTTCCCCCCCCCCTTTAAAATTTTCTTTAAATTTAAAAAACCCCCCTTTTTTTAAAACCCCTTTTTTCCCCCATTTCCCATTCCCCAAAAAATTCCCCCCCGGTTCCCCCCCCGGCCCCCCCCCCCCCTTTTTGGGCCCAAAATTTCCCCGGGAAACCCCTTACCCCCCCCTTTTTTTTTTTTCCCCTTTTTTTCCCCTTAAAAAAACCCCCCCCTTTTTCCCCACCCCCCCCCTTCCCCCCCAACCCCCCCCCCCCGGAAAGGTTTTAAAACCCCCTTCCCCCCAACCCCCAAAAATTTTTTAAAAAAAAAAAACCCCCCCCAAAATTCCCCCAAAAAACCCGGGTTTTCCCCCCCAAAAAAATTAAATTTTTGTTTTTTTCCCCCCGGGGGGGCCCCCCCAAAGGGGCCCAAAAGGAAAAACCCCCCTTTTTTCCCCCAAAACCCCCCCGGGTTCGGGGAAAAAAACCCCCCCCTTTTTAAAATTTTTGGGAAATTTTCCCTTTAAAAAGGGGAAAAAAAACCCGGCCCCCCAAAATTCCCTTGGGGCCCTTAAAATTTCCGGGGAAAAAGGGGGGGAAAAAATTTTAAACTTTTTCCCCAAACCGGGGGAAAAAATTTAAAAAATTTTTAAAACCCCGGGGAAAAAACCCCCCCCAAACCCTTTTCCCCGGGGGGGGGCCCCCCCCCCCCCGGGGGGGCCCCCTTTTGAAAAAAAAACCCCCGGGGGGAAAAACACCCCGGGGTTTGGGGAAAAACCCCCCCTTTTTTCCCCCCCCCAAAAAAAATTTAAAAAATTTTCCCCCCAAAAAACCCCAAAAAAAAACCCCAAAAAAAACCCCAATAAAAAAAAAAAAAAAAAAACTAAATTAAAATTTTAAAAAAATTTTTTTTTTTTTTTTTAAAAAAAAAAAAAAACCAAAAAAAAAAACCCTCAAAGGGGGCCAAAAAATTTTTCCCCAAAAAATTCCCCA
>CM065737.1:41710263-41727763 GCA_033310375.1 Conus canariensis | reverse complement strand
TTTAAAAAAATTTTTAAAAAAAAAAAAATTTTCCCCCAAAAAAAAACCCCCCCTTTTTTTTTTAAAAAAAAATTTTCCCCAAAAAATTTTTAAAAAAAACCCCCCCGGGTTTAATCAAAAAACCCCCGGAAATTAACAATTAACCCAAAAAAAACCCCCCCGGAAAAAAATTTTTTTTAAAAAAATTTTTTAAAAAATAAAAAACCCCCTTTTTCCCCCCGGGGGGGGGGGGAAAAAAAACCTTTGGAAAAAAAAAAAATTTTTCCCGGGGGCCCCCCTTTGTTAAAATTTTCCCCCCCCCCCCCCCCCCCCCCCCCCCCCTTTTTTTTTCCCCCCCCCCCCCCCCCCCCCCCCCCCCCCCCCTTAAATTCCC
The DNA here is from genome assembly GCA_033310375.1 of Conus canariensis. Lineage (NCBI taxonomy): Eukaryota > Metazoa > Mollusca > Gastropoda > Neogastropoda > Conidae > Conus > Conus canariensis. The sequence continues at coordinate 41,727,390 of CM065737.1, read as the reverse complement.
CCCCCCCCAAAAAAAAAACCCCCCCCCCCAAAAATTTTTTTTCCCCCAAAAACCCCCAAATTTTTTTTTTTTTTTTAAAAAAAAATAACAAAAAACCCCTTTTAAAAAACCCCCAAAAAAACCCCCCCCCAAAAAAAATTTTTTTTTTAAAAAAAAATTTTAAAAAATTTTTTTTAAAAAATTTTTTTAAAAAAATTTTTTCCCCCCCCCCCCCCAAAAAAACCCCCCCCCCCCCAAAAAAAAACCCCCCAAAAAATTTTTATTTTTTTTTTCCCAAAAAAACCCCCCAAAAAAAAAACCCCCCAAAAAAAAAAAACCCCCCCCAAAAACCCCCAAAAAAAAAAAACCCGTTTTTTTTTTTCCCCCCCTTTTTAAAAAAAAAAAAAAGGAAAAAAAAAAAAACCCCCTTTATTTTTCCCCCCCCAAAAAAAAAACCCCAAAAAAAGGGGAAAAAAAAAAGGGGGTGGGGGGGGAAAAAAGGGGTTTTTAAAAAAAAATTTTAAAAAAAAAAAAAATTTTTTTCCCCCCCCTCACTTTTTCCCCCCAAAAACCCCCCCCCCCCCAAAAAACCCTTAAAAAAATTCCCCCCCAAATTTCCCCCCCCCCCCAAAAAAAAAAAGGCCCCTTTTTTCCCCCCCCAAAACCCAAAAAAAAAAAAAAACCCCCCCCCCCCAAAAAAAAAAAAAAAAACCCCCCCAAAAAAAAAAAATTTTTTTTCCCCCCTTTTAAAAAACCCCCCCCCCAAAAATTTTAAAAAAAACCCCCCCTTTTTTTTAAAAGCCCCAAAAAAACCAAAAAAAACCCCCAAAAAAAAAATTTTGCCCCCTTTTAAAAAAAATTCTTTTCCCCCCCAAAAAAAACCCCCCCTTTTTAAAAAAAAATTTTTTCCTTAAAAATTTTTCCCAAAACCCCTTTTAAAAAACCCCTTTTTCCCCCAAAAAAAAAAAACCCCCCAACCCCACAACACACCCAAAAAAAAACCCCCCCCAAATTTTTTTTTTTTTAAAAAAAAATTTTTTTTTAAAAAAAATTTTTAAAAAAAAAAAAAGTTTTTTTTTTTTTTTTTCCCCCCCCCCCAAAAAAAAAGGGGGCCCCCCCCCCCGGGGGGTTTCCCTTTTTTTTTTCCCCTTTTTTTTTTTTTTTAAAAACCCCCTTTTTTTTTTTTTTGTTTTTTTTTAAATTAAAAAGGGGAAAAATTTTTTTTAAAAATTTGGGCCCCCTTTTTTTTGGGGAAAAAACCCCTTTTTTTCCAAAATTTTAAAATTTAGGTTTCCCCCCCCTTTTTTTTTTTTTCCCCCTTTTTTTTTTTTTTTTTTTAAAAAAAAAATTTTTTTTTTTTTTTTTTTTTTGCCCCCTATTTTTTTTTTTTTTTTCCCCCCCCTTTTGGTAAAAAAAATTTTTAAAAATTTTTTCCCCACCCCCCTTTTTTTTTGGGGTTTTTTTTTTCCCCCCCCTTTTTTTTTTTAAAAGTTCTTTTAAATTTTTTGGGTTTGGGTTTTTTTTTTTTGGGGGGTTTTTTTTTGGGTTTTTTGGGGGGTTTTTTTAAAATTTTTCCAAAAAAACCCCCCCTTTTTTGGTTTTAAACCTTTTAAAAAAATTTTTTTTTTTTTTTTAAAATTTTTTTTTTTTTTTTTTTTTTCCCCCCTTTTTTTTTTTTCCCCCAACCCCCCCTTTTGGTTTCCCCCCCCCCCTTTTTTCCCCCCTTTTTTTTTTCCCCCCCAAAACAAAAATTTTTTTTTTTTTTTTTTTTTTGGGGGGGCCCGGGGGGTTTTTTTTTTTTTTTCCCCTTCTTTTTTCCCCTTTCCTTGGGGAAATTTTTTTTCCCCCCCGGTTTTTTTTTTAAAACCCCTTGGGGGTTTTTTTTTTTTTGGGGGGCCTTTTTTTCCCTTTTTTTTTTTAAAAATTTTTTTTTGGTTTTTTTTTTTTTAAATTAAAAAAATTTTTTTTTTTTAAAATTTTTTTTTTCAAAAACCCCCCCCCTTTTTTTCCCCCAATTTTTTTTGGGGGCCCCCCCCTTTTCTTCCCAATTTTTTTTTTTTTTGGGGCCCTTTTTTCCCCCTTTCCGGTTTTGGGGGCCCCCCCCATTTAAATTTTTTTTTCCTTTTTTAAAACCCCCCCCTTTTTTTTTTTTTAAAAATTTTCCTTTTCCCCTTTTTTTAATTTTTAAAAATTTTTTTTGGGGGGGTTTTTTTTTTTGGGGGGGGGTTTTTTTTGGGCCCTTTTTTTGGGTTTTTTTTTTTTTCCCAAAAAAAAAATTTTTTTTTAAAATTTTGGGAAAATTTTTTTTTTTTTTTTTAAAAAAATTTTTTAAACCTTTGAAATTTTTTTTTTTTTTTTTTAAAAAGGTTTTTTCCCGGTTTTAAACCACTTTTTTTTTTTTCCCCCCCCCCCCCCCCAAAAAAAAACCCAAAAATTAAAAAAAGGAAAATTCCAAAAAAAAACCCCTTTTTTCCCCCCCCTTTTCCCGGGAAATAAAAAAATTTTTCCCCCCCCCCCTTTTTTTTCCCCCTTTTTTTTAAAAACCCTTTTCCTAAAAACCCCCTTTTTTTTTTTTTAAAAAAAAAAAAATTTTTTTCCCCCTTTTTTTTAAAAATTTCAAAAGTTTATTTTTTAAAAAACCCTTGCCCCCTTTTTTTTTTCCCCCTTTTTTTTAAACCCCTTTAAAATTTTTGGGCCCCTTTTTTTTTCCCCAATTTTTTCCCCCCTTTTTTTACCCAGGGGTTTTTTTTCCCCCTTTTTTCCCCCAACCAAAAACCCCCCCGGGAAAAAGGGAAAAAAAAAAAAAAAAAATTTTTTTTTTTTCCAATTTTTTAACCCCTTTAAAAAATTTTGTGTCCCCCCCAAAAAATTTTTGCCCTTTCTTTTTCCCCCCCCCCTTTAAATTTCCCCAAAACCCCTTTTTTTTTTTTAAACCCCCCCCAAAAAAAAAAAAATTTTTTCCAAACCAGGGGGAAAAGGGGAAACCCCCAAAACCCCCCTTTTTTTTGGGTTTTTAAAAAAAAAAAACCCGGGGAAAAAACCCCCAAAAATTTTTTTTTTTTAAAAAATTTTCCCCCCTTTTAAAAAAAAATTTCAAAAAAAAACCAATTAAAACCCCCCCTTTTCCCTTTTTTTTTTTTTTAAATTTTTTTGGGGAAAAAAAAAAGGGGGGTTTTAATTTTTTTTGGCTAAAAATTTTTCCCCCCTTTTTTTAAAAAAAAAAAACCCCTTAAAACCCCCAAACAACCCCCCAAACCCCCTTTTTAAAATTTTTTTTCCCCCCTTTTTTTGGGTTTTTCCCCCCCCCCCGGGCCCCCCTTTTTTTTTTTTTGGGGGGCCCCCCTTTTTCCCCCCCTTTTAAGGGGCCCCCCCCCTTCCCTTAAAAAAGGTTTTTTTTTTTCCCCCCCAAATTTTTTTGGGCCCCTTTTTGGTTTTTTGGCCCAAAAATTTTAAAAAAAAAATTTTTTTTAAAAGGGGGGTTTTTTTAAAAAACCCCAAAAAAATTTTTTTTTCCCCCCCCTTTTTTCCCCCTTTTAAAAAAACCCCCCCTTTTCCCCCCCCTTTGGGCGGGCCCCAAGTCCCCCCCCCTTTTTTTAAAACCCCTTAAAAAAAACCCCCCCCCCCTTTTTTTAAAATTTTAAATTGTTTTTAAATTTTTTTTTAAAAACCCCCCCCCTTTTTTTCCCCCCCCCCCCCCCAAACCGGGGTTTTTTTTTTTTTAAACCCCCCCCAAAAAAAAAATTTTTTTTTCCCTTTTTTTCCCCCCGTTTTCCCCCCCTTTTCTTCAACCAAAAAAAAAAGGGGGAACCCCCAAAAGGGGCCCCCCCCAAAACTCCCTTTTTCCCCGGAAAAAAAAATTTTTTAAAAAATTTTATTTTTTCCCTTTTTAAAAAAAAAAAGGGGGTTTTTTTAAAAAAAAAAAAAAACCCCCCCTTTTTCCTTCAGTTTTTTCCCCCGGTTTGGAAACACCCCCCTTTTTCCCCAAAAAAATTTTTTTTGGGGGGGAAAACGGGAACCCCACTTTTGGGCCCCTTTTTTTTTTTTTCGGTTATTTTCCTTTTTTCCCTTTTTTAAACGTTTTTTTTTTTAAAAAAATTTTTTTTTCCCCCCTTTAAATTTTTTCCCCTTTTCCCCCCCCCTTTTTTTTTTTTTTAAAAAAATTTTTTTAAAACCCCCCCTTTTCCCCCCCCCCTTTTTTTTTAACCCCCCCCCCCCTTTTTTCCCCTTCCCTTTCACGCCCCCCCCCCATTTTAATTTTTCCCGGGGGGCCCCGGGAAAAAATGGGGGTTCCCCCCCCCCGGGGGGGGGGGGGGGCCCGGTTCCCCTTTTTTCCCCTTTTTTCCACCGCCCCCCCCCCTTTTTTTTTCCCCTTTTCCCCCTTCCCCCCCCCCCCCCCCGGGGCCCCCCGGTAAAGCCCGCCCCCTTTTTTTTCCCCCCTTCCCCCCAAAAAACCCCCCCCCCCGGGGTTTTTTATTCCCCCCCCCCCTTTCCCCCCCCCCTTTTTTGGTTTTTTCCCCTTTTAGCTTTAAAAAAACTTTTTTTTTTTTTTTTTCCCCCCCTTTTTAACCCAAACCCCCCCCCCCTTTTTCCTCCGGTTTCCCCACTTTTTGGACCCCCTTTTTTAAATTTCCTTTTTTTGGGGGGCCCCCTTTTTTTTTAAAATTTTTTTTTCCTTTTTCCCCCCAAAACCCTTTTTTTTTCCCCCCAAAACCCAAAAAAATTTTTTTTTTAAAAATTTCCCCTTTTAAAAAAAATTTTTTCCAAAAAATTTTTAAAAAAAAAATTCAAAATTTGGGGGAAAAAAAACCTTCCCCTTTAAAACCCCAAAATTTTTTTTTCCCCCCCCTTTTTTTTTTTTGGGCCCCTTTTTGTCCCAAACCCAAAAGAAAACCCCCCCCCTTTTTTTTAAAAAAACCCCCCCCCGGGGGGCCCCCTTTTTGTCTTGGGGTTTTCCTCCCCCCCAAAAAAAATTTTCCCCCCCCCCTTCCCCCGCCCCCCCTTTTTTCCCCCCCAAAAAAAAAATTTTTTTTTTTTTTTTTCCCCCCCCCCCCAAAAAAAACCCCCCCAAAAATTTTAAATGGGGCCCTTTTCCCCCCCGGGGGGGGGTTTTTCCGGGGCCCCATTTCCCCCTTCCGGGGCCCCCCCAAAACCCCCCCCCCCCCCCCCTTTTTTTGGGAATTTTCCCCCTTTCCCTTTGGCCCCCCCCTTTTTCCCCCAAACCCCCCCAAAAAACCCCCCCCCCCCAAAAAGGAAAAAAAAAAGGGGAAAAAAACCCCCGGGGGGCCCCCCCCAAAAATTTGGAAAAAAAAATTTAAAAAATTAACCCCCAAAAAAAAGGGAAAAAAAAAGGGTTAAAAAAAACCCTTTTTCCTTTTCCCTGGTTTTTAAAACCCCCGGGCCCCCCCTTTAAAAAACCCCCCCCCAAAAAACCCCCCCCCGAAAAACCTAAAAAACCCCCGGGTTTTTAAATTAAAACCCCCCCCTTTTTTTTAAAAAAAAAAAGGGGGTTATTTTTCCTTTTTCCAAACCCCCCTTTTTTTTCCCCAATTTTTTTTTTGGGAAAAAAAAAAAAAAAAATTTTTTTTTAAAAAATTTTAAAAAAATTAACTTTTTTTTAAAAAAACCCCCCCAAAAAAAAAAATTTTAACCTCCCTTTTCCCCCAAAAAACCCCCCCCCCCCTTTTTCCCCCCCCCCAAAAATTTTTTTTTGGGGTTTTTTGGGGGCCCCAAAATTTTTTTTTTCCCCCCCTTTTTTTTTTTCCCCCCCAAAAAAAAATTTTTTTTTAAAAATAAAAAAAAAAATTTTGCCAAATAAAAAAGGGGTTTTTTTCCCCCCCTTTTTTTTTTTTAAAAATTTTTTAAAATTTTAAAAAAAATTTTTTTCCCTTTTTTTCCCCCCCGGGGGTTTTTCAAAATAAAAAAGGGGAAAAAAAAAAAAAAATTTTTTCCCTTTTTCCTTTTTTTTTTTGGGGGGGTTTTTTCCCCCCCCCTTTTTTTTTTTTTAAAAAAGGGGTTTTTTTTTAACCCCCCCCCCCCCCCCTTTTTTTTTAAACCCCCTTTTTTCCAAAAAATTTTAAATTATAACAAAAAAAAAAAGGGGGCCCAAAAAAAAAAAAAAATTTTTTTAAAAAAAAACCCCCCCCTTTTTTTCCCAAAAACCCCCTTTTAAAAAAAAAAAACCCCCCCCTTTTTTCCCCAAAAAACAAAAAAAAGGTTTTAAAATTAAATTTAAACCCCCAAAAAAGGGGAAAAACCCCTTTTAAAAAAAAAAAAAAGGGGGGGAAAAAAACCCCCCCCCCCAAAAAGGGGAAAAAAAAATTTTTTTTAAAAAAAAAAAAAAAAAAAAAAAAAGGGGGGGGGAAAAAATTTTAAAAAAATTTTTCCCCAAAGGGGTTTTTTCAAAAAAAAAAAAAAAGGGAAAAAAAAAATTTTTTTAAAAAATTTTTTTTTTAAAATTTAAAAAAAAAATTTTTTTTTCAAAACAAAAAATTCAAAAAACCAAAAAATTCCCCCCCCCCCCCCACAAAAAAAAATTCCAAAAAAAACCAAAATTTCCCCCCCCCCCCAACCCCCAATAAAATTTTTTAAAAAAAAAAACCCCCCTTTTTTTTTTTTCCCCAAAATTTTTCCAAGGGGAAAAAATAACATCCCCTTTTTTTTTTCCCCGGTTTAAAAAAAAAAAAAAAAGGGGGGCCCCCAAAATTTTTTCCGGTTTAAACCCCCCCCTTTCCCCTTAAAATTTTAACCAAAAAAAAAAAAAGGGGTTTTTAAAAAACCCCCCAAAAAAAACCCCCCCTTTAAAACCCCCCCTTGGGCCCCAAAAAAAAGGAAAATTTTTTTAAAAAAAAAAATTTTTTTCAAAATTTTAAAGGGAAAAGCCCCAAGGAAAGAAAATTAAAAAAAAAAAATTTTTTTTTTTTTTTAAAAAAAAAAACCCCCTTTTTTTTGGGGGGGAAAACCCAAAAAAAAATTTTTTTAAAAACCTTTAAACCGTAACCCGGGGAAATTTTAATTTTTAAAATTTTTTTAAACCAATTTTCCCCCCCCCCCCCTTTTTTTCCCCCTTTTTTTTGGGGTTTTTTCCCCCCCCCCCCAAAAGGGGAAAAAACCCCCCTCCCCCCCCCCCAATTTTTTTTTTTCCCCCCCCTTTTTTTCCCCCCAAAAATTTTCCCTTTTTTTTAAAATTTTGGGGGGAAAAAAAATTTCCAAAAACCCCAAAAAATTTAAAAATTTTTAAAAAAACCTTTAACCCCCCCCTTTTTTTAAAAAAAAAAATTTTTTTTTTTCCCAAAAAATTTTAAAAAAAAGGGGCCTTTCCCCCCCCTTTTTTTTTTTAAAAAAAAAATTTTTTTTTTAAAAAAAATTTAAAAACCCCCCCAAAATTTTTTTTTTTAAAAAAAAAACCCCTTTTTTTCCCCAAAAAAAATTTTTGGGGGGGGCCCCCCCCCCAAAAAAACCGGGGGGGTTTCCCCCTTTTTAAACCCCCCCCGGGGGGGGGGGTTTTTTAAAAAAAATTTTTTTTTTTTTTTCCCCTTTTAAAAGGGGGAAAAAAAACCAAACTCCCCCCCAAAAAAAAAAACCCCCCCTTTTTTCCCAAAACAAAAAAAATTTTTTTTTTTTTTCAAAAAAAAAAAAAAAATTTTTTTTAAAAAAAACCCCCTTTTCCCCCCTTTTTTTTTTCCCCCCCCTTTTTTTTTCCCCCCCTTTAAAAGGGGAACCCCCAAAATTCCCTTTTTTTTTTTCCCCCCCCCTTTTAAACCCCCAAAAAAGGGGTTATTTGAAAAAAAAACCCCCCAAAACCCTTTGATAAAAAACAAAATTTGGGAATTAACCCCCCCCCCTTTTTTTTTTTTTTTTTTTTTGGCCCCTTTTTTTTCCCCATTTTTTTTTTCCCCCCGGTTTTTTTTTTTTAAATTTTAAAAAAAATTTTTTGAAAACCCCCAAAAAATTTTGGGGGCCCCCCTTTCCCCTTTTTTTTCCCCCCTTTCCCCCCTCCCCCAAAAAAGGGTTTTAAACCCCCAAAAAAAAACCCCCCCCCCAAAAAAAAATTTTTTCCCAAAATTTTCCCCCAATAAATTTTTTAAAAAAAATTTTCCCCCCCCCTTCCCCCAAAAACCCCCCTTTTCCCCCCCTTTTTTTTCCCCCCTTTCCCCAAAAAAAAAAAATTTTTTTTTTTAAAAAAAAACCCCCCCCCCCCCCCCCCTTTTTTTTTTTTTTTTAAAAAAAACCCCAAAAAAATTTTTAAAAATTTTAAAAAAAAAAGGGGAAAAAAAAAAAAAACCCAAAATTTTTTTTAAAATTTCAAAAAAAATTTTTTAAAAAATTTTTTTTTTGCATCCCCCAAAAACCCCCCCCCGGGGGGTTTTTTTCCCTACCCCCCCCCCCCCCCCCCCCTTTTCCTTTTCCCCCCGGGGAAAACCCCCCTTTTGTTTTTTTCCCTTTTTTTTTTTTTTTTTAAACCCCTTTTTTTTTTTCCCCCAAAACTTTTTTTTGGGGCCCAAAAAAAAAAAACCCCCCCCCCCCCTTTCCCCCCCCCCCCCCCCCCTTTTTTATTTTTTTTTCCCCCGGGTGCCCCCCCCCCAAAAAACCTTTTTTTTTCCCCAAAAAAAACCCCCCTTTTTTAAAAAAAAATTTTTTTGGGGGGGGGGGGGGGGGCCCCCCCCTTTTAAACAAGAAAAAAAACCCCCAACCCCCCCCCCCCCCCCCCCCCCCCCCCCAACCCCCCCCCCAAACCCCCCCCCCCTTTTTTCCCCCCAAAATTTATTTTTGGGGGTTTTAAAAAACCCCTTTTTCCCCCCCCCAAATAAGGGGGTTTTTTCCCCCTTTTCCCCAAAAAAAATTTAATTTTTTTTTAAAAAAAAAAAAACAAAAAAATTTTTAAAAAAATTTTTCCCCCTTTTTAAATTTTTTTCCCCCCCCTTTTTTTTTAAACCCCTTTTTCCCCCCCCAAAAAAAAAAAACCCCCCCAACCCCAAAAAAGGTTTTTTTTTCCCTTTAAAAATTTCCCCCCAAAATTTTTTTAAAAAAAAAAAATTTTTTTTGAATTTTCCCCCCCCCCCCCTTTAAAAAAGGGGGGGTTTTGAAAAATTTATTTTTTTAAATTTTTGCCCAAAAATTCCCCCCAAAAAAAAAATTGTTTTTTTTTTTAAAAAAAAATTTTTTAAAATTTTTTGGGCCCTTTTTTTTTTTAAAAAAAAAAATTTTTGTTTTTTTTTTTTAAAAAATTTTTTGAAAAAAATAAAAAGGGGTTTAAAAATTAAAAAAAAAAAAAGGGAAAAAATTTTTTTCCCCAAATTTTTCCCTTTTAAAAAGGGGGTTTTTTTCAAAAATTTTTGTGGGTTTTTTAAAAAAGGGGGGTTTTTTTAAAAAAAATTTTTTTCCCGGGTTTTTTTTCCCTTTTTTTTTAAAAAAAAAAAAAAACTAAAAAAAAACCCCCCCAAATTTTTTTTTTTTTTTTAAATTTTTTTCCCCCCCCCTTTTTAAAAAAAAAAGGGAAAAAAATAAAAAAATTTTTTTTTTCCCAAAAATTTTTTTTTTTTTCCCCCGGGGGTTTTTTTTTTTAAAAAAATTTTTTAAAAAATTTTTTTTAAACTTTTTTAAAAGTTTTTTTAAAAACAAAAAAAATTTTTTTTTGGGGTTTAATTTTTTAAAAAACCCTTTTAACCCCCCTTTTTTCGAAAAACCTAAAAAACCCCCCTTTAAACCCCCTTTTTTTTTTCCCAAATTTTTTAAAAAAAAAAAAGGGAAAAAAATTTTTTTCCCCCAAAAAAGGGAAAAAAGGGGTTTTTACCCAACCCCAAAAAAACCCCCCCTTTTTTCCCTTAAAAAATTTTCAAAAAAACCCCCCCCAACCCCCCCCCAAAAAAACCCCTTTTTTAAAAAAAAAAACCCCCCCCCCCTTTTTAAACCCCAAAAAAAAAACCCCCCCCAAAAAATTTTTCCCAAATTTCCCCCCCCCCCCCAAAAAAAACCCCCCCCCCCCCCCCTTTTTTTAAAAAAAAATTTTTTTTTTTTTAAAAAAATTAAAAAATTCCCCCCTTTTTTTTTTTTTTAAAAAACCCCCCCCCAAAAAAAAATTTTTTAAACCCCAAAAATTTTTAAATTTTTTTTTTCCCCAAAACGGGAAAAAAAAAAAAAATTTTTTTCCCATTCCCCCCCCAAAAAAACCTTTCCCCCAAAAAACCCCCCCTTTTTTTTTTTTAAAAAAATTTTAAAAAAAAAAGGGAAAAAAAAACCCCAAAAATTTGGGAAAAATCCCCCAAAAAATTTTTTAAATGGGGTTCCCCCCCCCCCTTAAATTAAAAAATTTTAAAATTAAAATTTTTCCCCAAAAAAAAGGGGCAAAAAAAAGGTTTAAAAAAATTTTTTCCCCAAAAAATTTTTCCCCTTTTTGGGGAAAAAAAATTTTGGGGTTTTTCCCCCCCCCAAAAACCCAAAAACCCAAAAAAAAATTTTTAAAAAAAATTTTTTTGGTTTGGGCCCCCCCCCCCAAAATTTGGTTTGGGCCCCCCCCAAAATTTTAAAAAATTAAAAAACCCCCCCCCCCAAAAAAATTTTTTTTTTTTTTTTCCCCCCCCCAAAAACCCCCCCTTCCCCTTTTTTTGGGGCCCCAAACCCCCCCCCCCAAAAAAATTTCCCCCTTTCCCCAAAAACCCAAAAAAACCCCCCCCCTTTTTTTAAAAAAAAAACCCCCCCCTTAAACCCCCAAAAGGGGGGAAAAAAAATTTTCCCCCAAAAAAAAATTTTCCCACCCCTTCCCCCCAAAAAAAAACCCCCCCCCCAAAACCAAAAAATTTTTCCCCCCCGGGAAAAATTTTTTTTAAAAATTTTTTCCCCCCAAAAACCCCCGGCCCCCTTTCCCTTTAAATTTTTCCCCAAAACCCCCCCCTTTTTTTCCCCCCCGGGGGGCCCCCCCCCCAAAAAAAAACCCCCCCCCCCCGGGCCAAAAACCCCCCCCCCCCCCAAAAAAAAAGGGTTTTCCCCCCCCCAACCCCCCCCTTTTTCCCCCCCTTTTTGGGGGGCCCCAAACCCCCCCAACCCCCCAAACCCTTTTTTGTTGGGGGGGTTTTGGGGAAACGGCCCCCCCCCCCCCGGGGGGGGGGGGGAAAAATTTTTCCCGAAAAAAACCCCCCGGTTTTTTTTCCCAACCTTCCCCAAAAATTTTTTTGGGGCCCCCCCCGGTTTTTTTTTTTTAAAAAAAATTTTTTAATAAAAATTTTAAAAAATTTTTTTCCCCCCTTTAAATTTTTTTTTTTTTTTAAAAAAAAAAAAGGCCCCCCCTTTTTGTTTTTTTAAAAGGGGGCCATTTTTTAAAAAAAAAAAAAAACCCCCCCCAAAATTTCCCCAAACCCCCCCCCCCCCCAAAACCCAAAAAAAAACCCCCGGAATTTTAAAAAAAATTTTACCAAAAAAAAATTTTAACTTTTTTTGGGAAAAAATTTTTAAAAACCTTTTAAAAAAAAGGGGGGGAAAAATTTATTTTTTTTAAAAAAAACCCCCTCCCCCCAAAATTTAATTGGAATTTTTTTCCCCCCAATTTTTAAAAAACCCCCTTTTTTTTTTAAAAAAACCCCCCCCCCAAAAAAAAACATATAAAATTTTTCCCCCCAAAAAAAATTTTTTAAAAACAAAACCGCCCCCCAAAAAAAAAAAAACCTTTTTTAAAAAATTTTAAAAAAAAAAAAAAAAACCCCCAACCCCAAAAAACCCCCCCCCTTTTTTTCCGCCCCGGGCCCCCTTTAAAAAAAAACCCCCCCAAAAAATTTTTTTCCCCCCCCTTTTTTTCCCCTCCCCCCCCCCCCCTTTTTCCGTTTTTTTTTTTGGGGGGAACCCCCCTTGGGAAGGGGGGCCCCAAAAAAAATTTTTTCCCCCCCTTTTTTCCCAAAAAAAAAACCCCCCCCCCCCTTTTTTGGGCCCAACCCCCCCAAAATAAAAAAAACCCCCCCCCCCCCCAAAAAATTAAAATTTTAAAAAACCCCCCCCTTTTTTTTTTCCCCCCCCCGGGGTTTAAACTTTTTTCCCCCCTTTTTTGGGGGCCCGGAAAAAAGAAAAGGGGCCCCCTTTTTTTTCCCTTGGGGAAAATTTTTAAATTGGGGAAAAAAAAAAAAACCCCCAAAACTTTAATTTTTTTTTTTTTTAAAAACCCGGGGGCCCCCTCTTTTTTAAAATTTTTTTTGGAGGTTCCGGGTTTTTTTTTTTTAAAAAAAGGAAAACCCCCAAAAAATTTTTTTAAAAAGGACCCCCCCAAAAATTTTTCCCCTTTTTTTAAAAAAACCCCCTTTTTTAAACCCCCCTTTTTTTTTTTCCCCCCTTTTTTTTCCCCCCCTTTAACCCAGGCCCCAAAAAAAAATTTTTAAATCCCCTTTTTTTTCCGGAAATTCCCGGGGGGCCCCCCCCCAAAAAAAAACCCCCTTAAAAAAAAAAAACCCCCCAAAAAAAAAACCCCCCCCCCCCCCCCAAAAAAACCCCCAAAAACCCAAAAAAAAAACCCCCCCCCCCCTTTTTTTTCCCCAAAAACCCTTTTTAAAAAAAAATTTTTTTTTAAAAATCCCCCCTTTTTGGCCCCCCCCCCCCCCAAAAAAAACCCTTTTCCCTTTTTTCCCCCCAAAAACTTTTTTCCCCTTTTTTTTTTAAAAAAAAAAATTTTTTTTTTTTCCCCTTTTTTTTGGGGGGAAATTTGGGGTTTAAAGGGAAACCCCCCCCAACCCCCGGGAAAAAACCCCCCTTTTTAAAAACCCAAAAAAAAAATTTTTTTTCTTTTTTTTTTTTCCTTATGTTTTTTTCCCTTTTTTTTTGGGTTTTTTTTTCCTAAAGTTTTTTTTTAAAAATTTTTTTTTTCCTTTCCCCTTTTTTTCCCTTTTTAAATTTTTTTTTTTTTTTCCCCCCAAATTTTTTTTGGGGGGTTTTTTTTTTTTTTTTTTAATTTTTTAACCCAAAAAAAATTTTTTTTCCCCCTTTTTTTAAAAAAAAATTTCAAGGGGAACCCCCCAACCCCCCCCCCTTTAAATTTTTAAAAAAAGTTTTTTAAAATTTTTTTTTTTTTTTTTTAAATTTTTAATTCCCCCCCCCCCTTTGGGGAAAAAAAATTTTTTTTCCCCCCCAAATTTTTTTTAACCCGGGGTTTTTCCCCCCACCCTTTTTAAAATTTTTTATTTTTTAACCCGGGGAAAAAAAAAAATTTTTTCCCCCAATTAAAACCCCCCGGGTTTTTTTTTCCCCCCGGTTGTTTTTTCCCCCCCTTTTTGGGCCCCCCCAAAAATTTTTTTTCCCTTTTTTTTTAAAAACCCCTTTTTAAAAATTTTTTTTTTCCCCCCAAAAAAAAAAAACCCCCAATTTTTTAAAAAATTTTTTTTTTAAAAAAAGGGTTTTTTTTCCCCCTTTCCCCCCAAAAACCCCCAAAAAATTTTGGGGAAAAAAAAAAAATTTTTTTCCCCTTTTCCCCAAAAAATTTTTTTAAAATTTTTTTTTTTTTTGGGGGGAAAAAAAAATTTCCCCCCGAAAAAAAAAAAAAAGGGAAAAATTTAAAACCCGGGGGTTTAATTTGGGGGGAAAAAATTTTTTTTTTAAAAAAAATTTTTTAAAAATTCCAAATTTTTTTTTTTTTACCCGGTTTTTTTTAAAAACCCCCCTTTTTAAAAAAAAAAATTTTTTCCCAAAAAAAAAACCCCCCCCCGGGGGCCAAAAACCCTTTTTTCCCTTTTTAAACCCCCTTAAAAAAAAATTTTTGGGGGTTTTAAAATTTTTTTAAAAAACCCCCAAAAATTAAATTTTTTAAACCAAATTTTTAAAAAAAGGCCCAAAATTTTTTCCCCCCCCCAAAAAATTTTTTAAAATTTTAAAATTTTAAAAAACTTAAAAAAAACCTTTTTTTTAATTAAAAAAAAAAAACCCCAAAACCCAAAAGGGGAAAACCCCCCAAAGGGGAAACCCAAAGGGTTTTTTTGGGGGGGAAAAACAAAAAAAAAAAAAAAAAAAAAAAAACCAAAAAAACCCAAAAAAATTTTCCCCAAAATTCCCAAAACCCCCCCCTTTTTTTCCCCCCCCCCCCCTTTTTAAAAAATTTTTTTTAAAAAATTTTGGGGGGGGGGAAAAATAAAACCCCCCCCCGGGGGAAAAAAAAAAAAAAATTTTTTTCCCAAATTTTTTTCCCCCCCCCCCCAAAAAAAAAATTTCCGGGGGGGAAAAAGGAAAATAAAAAAAAAAAAAAAATTTTCCCCAAAAAAATTTTTTTGGGGGGGAAAAAAATTTTAAAGCCCCCCCAAAAAAACCCCCAAAAAAAAAATTTTTTTTTTTTGGGAAAACCCCCCCCTTTTAAAAAAATTTTTTTTTTTTTAAAAAAAATTTTTTAAAAAAAAACCCCCCCCCAAAAAACCCTTTTAAACCCCAAAAACCCAAAAAAAAAACCCCCCCCCCCTTTCCCCCCAAAAAACCCCCCCTTTTTTTCCCCCTTTCAAAAAAAAAAAATAAAAATTTTCCCCCCTTTCCCGGGGGGAAAGGGGGGGAAAAAAGTTTTTAACCCCAAAAAAAAAATTAAACCCAAAAAAAAAAAAAAAAAAAAACCCAAAAAAAAAACCCTTTTTTTTGGGGTTTTTTCCCCCCCCAAAAAAATTTTCCCAAAAAAAAAAAAAAAATTTTTTTTTTAAAAAACCCAAAAAATTTTTAAAAAAAACCCCCTAAAAAAATTTTTAAAAAAAAAAACCCAAAATTTTCGGGAAAAAAAAAAAACCCCCCTTTTTAACAAATTTTAAACCCCAAAAAAAAAATTTTTTTTTAAAAAAAAATTTTTTTAAAAAAATTTTTGGGGTTAAACCAATTTTTTTAAAAAATTTGAAGGGTTTTTTAAAACCCCCCAAAAGGGGGGAAAAAAATTTAAAAATTTTTTTTTTAAAATTTTTTTCCCAAAATTTTCCCTTTTTTTTCCCCCGGTTTGGTTTTTTTTTTTCCCCCCTTTTAAAAATTTTGTTTTTTTTTCCCCCCCCCAAAAAAAAAGGGGGGTTTTAACCCCGGCCCCCTTTTTTAAATGTTTCCCTTTTCCCCAAAACCCCCCCCAAAAAAAACCCCCTTTTCCCGAAAAAATTCCCCCTTTTTAAAAAAAACCCTTTAAGTAAAAAGGGGGGTTTTAAAAATTTTTTTTCCCCAAATTATTTTTTTAAAAAAAATTTTTTAAAAAAAAAAACCCCCCAAAAAACCCCCTTAAAAAAATTTCAACCTTTTTAAAAAAACCCAAAAAAAATTTTTTTTTTTTTCCCCCCCCAAAAAAAATTTTTTTAAAAAAAAAAACCCCAAAAAAATTTTAAAAAAAACCCCAAAACCCCCCCCCAAATTTTAAAAACCCCCCCCAAAAAAAAACCCCCAAAAAATTCAAATTTTTTTTCCCCAAAAATTTCCCCCCAAAAAACCCAAAAAATTTTAAAAATTTAAAAAAAAAAAAAATAAAAAAAATTTTTCCCCCCCCCTTTAAAAAAATTTAAAAAAAAATTTTATTCCTTTTTTTTTAAAAAAATTTTTTTCCCAAAACCCCTTTTTTTTTTAAAAAACCCAAAATTTTTTCCCCCCCTTTTTTTTTTTAAAAAATTTTTCCCCCCCCCCAAAAAAACCCCCCCAAAAAAAAAAACCCGGAAAAAAAACCCCCCTTTTTCTTTTGGGTTTTTTTTTTTTTGAAATTTTTTTTTTTTTCCCCCAAAAAAAAACCCCCCCCCCTTTCCCCCCCCAAAATTTCCCCCCTTTTTTCCTTTTTTAAAAATTTAAAAAAAAATTTTAAAAAAAAAAAAAAAAAAAAATTTTTTTCCCCCCCCCGGGTTTTCCCCCCTTTTTTTAAATTTTTTTTTTTCCCCTTTTTTAAAAACCCCCCCATTTTTTTTAAAAAAAGGGGCACCTTAAAAAAAATTTTTCCCCTTTTTTTTTAAAACCCCCTTTCCCCCCCCCCTTTTTTTTAAAAAAAAAAAAACCCCCCGGGGGAAAAATTTAAAACCCCCCCAAAAAAAAATTTTCCCCTTTAAAAAACCTTTTAAAACCCCCAAAAAATTTTTTTTGGGGGGGCCCCCCCCCAATAAAAAAAAATTTTTTAAAAAACCCCCTTTTTGGGGTTTTTTAAAAAAACCCCCCCCCCCCCCCCCTTCTTTAAAAAAGGGGGGAAAAATTTTTTTTTTCCCCAAGACCCCCTTTTTAAAAACCCCCAAAAAATTTTTTTTTAAAAGGGGGCCCCCTTTTTTGGGGGAAAAAAAAATTTTTAAAAACCCCAAAAAAAACCCCCCCCCAAAAAAAAATTCCCCCGGGAAAAACCCCCCAAAAAAAAAAAAAAATTTTTAAAAATTTTTTTAAATTTTTAAAATTTAAAAAGGGGGGTTTTTTTCCCCCCCTTCCTTAAAAAAACCCGGCCCTTTTTTCCCCCCCCCCCCAAATTCCTTTTTTAAAAAATTTTTAAAACCCCCCCCTTTTTTCCCCCCCCCAAAAATTGCCAAAAAAATTTCCAAATTTTAAAAACCCCCCCCAAAAATTCCCCCCTTTTTCCTTTTTTAAAACCCCAAAAAACCCCCCCCCCCCCGGGGGGGGGGGCCCCCCTTTTCCCCCCCAAATTTTTTTTGGGAAAAAAAAGTTTTTTTTGGGTTTTTTAAATTTTTTTTAAGGTTTTAAAATTTTTTAAAGATAAAACTGCCCCCTTTTTTTTAAAATTTTTTTAAAAAACCCCTTTTTAAAAAATTTTTTCCCCCCCCCAAAAAAATTTTTAAAATTTTTAAAATTTTTTTTAAAAAAAGGAAAAAAAAAGTTGGGGGTTTTTTTAAAAATTTTTAAAATTTTGGAAAAAAAATTTTTTTAACCAAAGTTTCAAATTTTTTTTAAAAAATTTTTTAAAAAAAAAAAAAAAACCCTTTTTAATTTTTTCCCTTTTAAACCGGGGTTTTTTTTTTAAAAAAAAAAGGGTTTCCAAACCCCAAAACCCCTTTTAAAAAAAAATTCCTTTTCCCCTTTAAAATTTTTCCCTTTTTTTTTAAAAAAAAAAGGTCCCCGGGGGGGGGAAAGGAAAAAAAAAAACCCCCCCTTTTTTTAAAAAAGGGGTTTTAAAAAAAGGGGGGTTTTTTGGGTTTAAAAATTTGTTTTTTTAAAAAAAAAATTTTAAGCCAAAAAAGGGGAAAAAAGGGGGGGGGTTTT